>CM055062.1:31301751-31514854 GCA_029204045.2 Tillandsia leiboldiana | reverse complement strand
AGTATACTCGCCTCCTCTATCAGACCTTAGAATTTTAATCCTCTTATCCAATTGGTTTTCAGCCTCAGCTTTAAAGGCTTTAAACTTATATAGGACTTCATCTTTGGTTTTCAAGAGATAGGTGTAACAATACTTGGAGTAGTCGTCTATAAAAGTTACAAAGTAGCGATTGCCTCCACGGGTAGGTACTCTATTAGAATCACAGATATCACTATGAATTAGTTCAAGAATTTGGGTATCCCTACAAGGAACAGATTTAAAAGGTTTCCTAGGCTGCTTAGCTTGGGTACAAATCTCACATTTAGATTTGGAATCAATCTTGAGTTTGGGTAAAAGATTAAGATTGGTCAATTTCAGAATAAATTTAAGGTTCACATGCCCTAATCTGCCATGCCAGACATCACAAGATTCGGTATTTAACACAATAGAAGAAGTAGAAACTGAAGGAGAAGAATTTTTATTATCAACAAAAAAAAGTACATTTAATTTAAATAAACCCTCAGATACAAAACCTTTTCCAATGAACATTTCTCCCTTAGAAATTATAACTTTATTGGATTCTAACACAATCTTATATCCTAATTGCACTAATAAGGATCCACTGATCAGGTTCCGTTGGATGTCGGGAGAATGCTGCACATTGTGAAGGATCAGAGTTTTTCTAGAAGTTAACTTCAGTTTGACTGTTCCGATCCCGAGCACATTGACAGCTTTTCCATCTCCGACAGTCACACATCCTCCACTTGTGTTCTGATAAGAGGAGAATAGGGACCTATTAGTGCAAACATGGACATTGGCACCTGAATCTAACCACCAATCTAAATCATGATAGGTAAAGTTAACATTAGGTACGAAGGAGACTGACCTTAAAGTAGAGCTGGATGGTTCATCCTCAATCATGTTGACCTGAGGTTTAGGATGGTTGCTCTGATTGTTTGAGCCTTTCTTATAGACAACTTTCTCTTTCTTTCGATAAAAACATTTTTAAGCAAAATGGTTGTCTCGACCACATACATAACATAAACCGTCCCTTTTCTTATATCCACTAGATTGGTTGGTGTTGGGTTTATGGTTATAGTTTTGATTTCGGTTTGGGTTCCTACCCTTAAAGCCTTTACCCTTAGGTTTAAAATTTTTACCTTTGGGTTTAGTCTCAAGGCTTTGGTGTTACGGCATTTTGGTATTGGCATATTTCGTGAGTCAAGTCAGTGAGTTGAGTCGGAGTCTTAAAGGGATCAAATTGTCAATCAGCAATCAAAGACTTAGAGAAGATTCAACAAGAGCTCAAGTTGACACTCAGTGTCTTGAATCTTGAAGATTGAAGTTGAAGAATTGTGGATCAGTTACATCAATCTCAAGAAGAAAGTATTCAAAAGGATCAGGTATGGTTAACTAAATAATTTTGGTGATCCGAATACTTTCTTATAGTATAGAAACACTTGGAAGAATTTTTAATTTCATAATAATCAAAAACTGGTGTTCGGACATGTTCAGGATCCGGATCAGGGCCAACGATCCGGATCCCGAAGGTTGTTGCTTCATACAAGACTTCGATCCGGATCCATGCAATTTCCGATCCGGATCCCGAATGTTAAGTTTTCTGATTTGTATGAACGATCCGGATCGGGCAATGCGATCCGGATCCCGAACCCTTGGTTTTCTGGAATCGTCAATCTCGTTACGACGATCCGGATCGCAGTAAATCCGATCCGGATCGCCGTCCTGAAAATTTCCAGATAAGGTAAGTTTTTGATTCTTATCTCTTTCCAAAGGTTTCTAAACTATAAATAGACACTTAGGGTTTCTCAAAAACGTGGGAGCTACGGCCGATCAATTTATAAAATACTTGAGAGCAACCCTAGAGGCTAGGTTTTTATCGATCTTCTTCATAGCCTCTTTTAGGTCAATTCGATGGTTCTTTCAAGAACATATCTTTTGTCGAATTGATCTAATCTTTGCTTAGAGATTTCTTCTACGGTTCCTCAATGAGAATCTAAGCAGAGGATCACCATCGAAGTCAATATTCTTATCGACTGAGTTTGCGTCGTGGATTCGACGTGGCATCGTGGATTCGGTGTGCTAAAGGCGTTTCGTGGATTCGAAGCGTGCGTTCGTGGATTCGAACGTGAGCAGTGGACGGGCAAAACGGTGGAGCGTGAGGTCCAAGAAATTAAAGGAGGGGTTAAATCCGTGGAGACGGTAATCACCTTGTTATTCTTCTTTTCTTAGGGATTGTTATTGCGTGGATATCCAACCGGTCAGCGCAAGGTCCGAAGAAGCTGAAGGAGGGGTTTGAGTCCGTGGAGTCGGTAATCACCTTGTTATTCTTCTATTCTTAGTGGATTGTTATTGCGTGTTGGTCCCGTGGTTTTTCTCCTGGATTGGAGTTTCCACGTATATCTCGGTGTGCTGTTTTTATTTTCCGCATTGGTTTTTATTTTGCACTGAGATTGAGTTTTTAAGTATTACACCTATTCACCCCCCCTCTAGTTGTTTGATAGTACCTATTTAGATCCTTTGGGATTCATAACTCTACAAGTGGTATCAGAGCGGGTTTTAGGTTTATCTATCATGATGGGTGAAAGTGGTAATATTTATAGACCTCCTCTTTTTGATGGGACTAATTATGCTTATTGGAAAGTGCGGATGAGAGCTTTTCTCATCGCAATTGATGAGCGAGTATGGCAATCCGTGGAATGCGGTTGGGTGCATCCTGTTGAGGAAGTAGGAAATTCTACTACCCCAAAACCTCGCTCTAGATGGTCCAAAGAGGAATTTGAAAGATTTTCTTACAATGGGAAAGGTATGAACGCTTTATTTAACTCTCTTTCCTCGACTGAATTTACAAGAATTTCCGCGTGTGAAACCGCGAAGGAAATTTGGGATATTCTCAAAATTACACATGAGGGTACTAATCTTGTAAAAATTCAAAAGCTCCAGATGCTTACAAGTCAATTTGACTCTATTCATATGGAAGAGCATGAATTGTTTACAGATTATTACACTAGACTTCAAGATGTAATTAATACATGTGCTAATCTAGGAGAAAAGATCCCGGAGTCGAAAATTGTAAGAAAGATACTTCGGACTCTTCCGGAACGGTTTAGGGCAAAGGCTACCGCCATTGAAACCGTTAGTCATCCGGATGAGATGAGTGTTGAGGAATTAGTAGGTGCTTTGCAAACTTATGAATTGACTTTTCCTACTAATCAAGTTTCTTCCAAGTCTTCTTCTAAGCTTACAGGTATTGCATTCAAATCCACAAAGAAAGAAGATAGCGAATCGAGTTCCGACGATGAAATCTCTTTTGCCGATTTTGAAGAACAATTGGCGCGGATCACAAAGAAATTTCGTCGGAAATTTTGGAAGAATCGAACCGATGGATCTTCATCCACGAAACCATCTAAAGGATCATCGGGTTCTAAATCCTCTAACCTCAAATTCCTTGCAAAACCTTCTAAGGAAAAAGATGAATTCGAAGGGGAAATCCGATGTTATAGATGCAAAGGCTACGGCCATATTTCAACGGATTGTCCTACTCCGAAATTATATAAAAAGAAGGCTTTGCAAGCGAAAACTTGGGACGATTTTACTTCTAATGAATCAACCTCAAGTAAAGAGGAAAAAATCGTTGCTTCTCATGCCTCTCATTTTCCCTCTTCTAATAATTGTTTATCATCATTAGTCACTAACTCTACTCCTTTGATTTTGTATGAAACATCAACAACCGGCGGAGAGTCATCAAGTGAGGGGGAGTCGGACGAGGAAGAACTCGTTGAGGCATATCAACAACTTCTTGCGGAATCTAAGAAGATGGCCAAACATATCAAGAAGTTGAGAAAGCAACGACTTGAAGATCAAGACGAGAATCATGCTTTAAAGATCAAACTTCATGATCTCGAGGAGGAACGAGAGCTTTTATTGGATAATAATAAAATCCTCCAAGAAAAGATAAATCAATCGGAAACGGTCGTTAATTCCTATATTAACAAGATTGATTTTCTTGAAAAGCAGTTTGAGGAAATACATGTCACCAATCAAGCATTGACCAAGCAAGTTCATCAACTTAAATCCGACATACAAAGGATTTCAACCGGTTCCAAGAAACTTGAATGTATGTCCGGATTAGGTCAAACAAGCAAGGTTGGTTTGGGATTCAAAAAGAACCAAACTGTGAATGCTTCAAGTTCCACAATGAAATTGAAAGGAAGAACTTGTCACCTATGTGGACTTGAAGGACATTTGGTGAAGAATTGCCCGAAAAAGAGAAAGAAGAGTCCTTCGGCAACTTCATCTACGGAGCGAACTCAACGGAATCAAAAGACACATCAAGTCAAAGGAGTTCACTCAACCCACCAAAGGTCCGAGCCACAACATCAATCATTCAAGTGGATCACTGCGAGGCAAAGACCTAAGGTGGATCAACAGTCAAAGCGGACAACCCCCGGCCACAACGAATCAAGACAACCCAAAATCCAGCGATTTTGGATTCGGAAAGGTGATATCTTTCCTTGTCTTAAGTTCTAAATAGCTTATGACTGTATGTAATGCTTTGATTAGTTTTCCTTTCATATTTTTCTTAATCTTTGCATTACATGTTTCTCAATGCTCTTCGTTTTATACTTTATTTTTGAACAAAAGGGTTTTTACTGAACAAGTGCATTGAATAAAAAGGGCTTCACTTTTATTCACTCCAAATTAATTTTATTTGGATTATCAACTTTACTCCTTAATCATAATCTTGAAGATACTTCATTATAGGAGTTTTTGATTTTATAAGCATCAAATTTTAGAAATCATGTGTGATCTTTAGATGCTTAATCTATCTCGGTTGTGTGAATTCATTGTGATAAACGTGAGACAACCGATAGACTAAAATTTGGGATTTAATTCTTTCACGTAAGAGATTGCATTCTTTCAAGGGTATTGAAATGATTTGCAAAAGATGTGGAAAGAGTTACATCCGAAAGGAGTGTGAAAACTACCACCACATGTAGGAAAGAGCTGCCACCCCCGGTCGTCCGGTTTGTGTGTGAAGCTACCACATGTTATGGATGCTTGATAGTATTTTATGAGAAAATCTTTAGTTGAAGCATTTGGAGATTTATATGCAAAACTCTTATATTTTGAACAATCTCCTGGTTGGTATAAGGTGGGATAGTTGAAAGATGCTCAAAGAGCCACCCTTAGGTATTTTAGTGCTTATCTCAATTTGAAAGGGTAGAATTCAAGATTGATGTCGTTTGGAAATCTCCGTATGTCATCTTTGTAAATCCGTTACATCTTGATAGACTTTGGATCTCAAGATTATTTTTGATGACTTGTGTTTGATGAATATAACATGAAAAACGGTTTATAATGTTTTACCTTTATTTTTCATGATTTTGGAGTAAATCTTTTTAATTTTGTGAAATTAATTGGATTGAATGACATCTGTGTGAATTCACTGTTTAAAGCACTTAAATTGATTTCTTGATGGAATACAAATCGGTATTTGAAAAGATTCTAAAATCTGGATTTGTTTCAAGAAATTATTTAATTTTTGCTTTCTGGTACCGGTACGCAATCTGCATTTTTGTTATATATACCAGAACTGAGCTTTTATCTCTCTTTCTCCATGAACTAATTTTGTTAGTAATTTCCTTTTGTCTAGTATGTTCACTGTTTGACAATTTGTGACAAAAAGGGGGAGAAGAGAAATGACGGAGATGAGATCATCAAGAGAGGACAAACGAAACGAAAATGGAAAAATGGGGGAGAACGGAAAATGATGATCGTACCACAAAGGGGGAGAACATAGATGCTCAAGAACATGGAGAACATGTTAGAGATGCTCAAGATAGGAGGAGACAAAGAAAGGTTGAAAGAGCTGGGAAAAACAAAAGAACCAAAAGGATGAATCAAATGTAGGATTTTAATTTCTAACGACTGACGTTTGATTTTGTTTGGAGTTTTGTTTTGCAGGAATTACATCACTTTAAGACTCCAAGTCCTAAGTCATAGAGTATGTTCTAGGACTGTTTGGTTCAAATGTAATTTTGTATTTATTGGATCTTTCACGCAAAGAAAATCAATGTTTTGGTGATAACATTGAATTTCGATTTTTGGTTTAAGATAAGTGACTTGAGCGCTTTTATGTATTTTTGGGTTTTGTCACGAAATTGCCAAAGGGGGAGATTGTTACGGCATTTTGGTATTGGCATATTTCGTGAGTCAAGTCAGTGAGTTGAGTCGGAGTCTTAAAGGGATCAAATTGTCAATCAGCAATCAAAGACTTAGAGAAGATTCAACAAGAGCTCAAGTTGACACTCAGTGTCTTGAATCTTGAAGATTGAAGTTGAAGAATTGTGGATCAGTTACATCAATCTCAAGAAGAAAGTATTCAAAAGGATCAGGTATGGTTAACTAAATAATTTTGGTGATCCGAATACTTTCTTATAGTATAGAAACACTTGGAAGAATTTTTAATTTCATAATAATCAAAAACTGGTGTTCGGACATGTTCAGGATCCGGATCAGGGCCAACGATCCGGATCCCGAAGGTTGTTGCTTCATACAAGACTTCGATCCGGATCCATGCAATTTCCGATCCGGATCCCGAATGTTAAGTTTTCTGATTTGTATGAACGATCCGGATCGGGCAATGCGATCCGGATCCCGAACCCTTGGTTTTCTGGAATCGTCAATCTCGTTACGACGATCCGGATCGCAGTAAATCCGATCCGGATCGCCGTCCTGAAAATTTCCAGATAAGGTAAGTTTTTGATTCTTATCTCTTTCCAAAGGTTTCTAAACTATAAATAGACACTTAGGGTTTCTCAAAAACGTGGGAGCTACGGCCGATCAATTTATAAAACACTTGAGAGCAACCCTAGAGGCTAGGTTTTTATCGATCTTCTTCATAGCCTCTTTTAGGTCAATTCGATGGTTCTTTCAAGAACATATCTTTTGTCGAATTGATCTAATCTTTGCTTAGAGATTTCTTCTACGGTTCCTCAATGAGAATCTAAGCAGAGGATCACCATCGAAGTCAATATTCTTATCGACTGAGTTTGCGTCGTGGATTCGACGTGGCATCGTGGATTCGGTGTGCTAAAGGCGTTTCGTGGATTCGAAGCGTGCGTTCGTGGATTCGAACGTGAGCAGTGGACGGGCAAAACGGTGGAGCGCGAGGTCCAAGAAATTGAAGGAGGGGTTAAATCCGTGGAGACGGTAATCACCTTGTTATTCTTCTTTTCTTAGGGATTGTTATTGCGTGGATATCCAACCGGTCAGCGCAAGGTCCGAAGAAGCTGAAGGAGGGGTTTGAGTCCGTGGAGTCGGTAATCACCTTGTTATTCTTCTATTCTTAGTGGATTGTTATTGCGTGTTGGTCCCGTGGTTTTTCTCCTGGATTGGAGTTTCCACGTATATCTCGGTGTGCTGTTTTTATTTTCCGCATTGGTTTTTATTTTGCACTGAGATTGAGTTTTTAAGTATTACACCTATTCACCCCCCCTCTAGTTGTTTGATAGTACCTATTTAGATCCTTTGGGATTCATAACTCTACAAGTGGTATCAGAGCGGGTTTTAGGTTTATCTATCATGATGGGTGAAAGTGGTAATATTTATAGACCTCCTCTTTTTGATGGGACTAATTATGCTTATTGGAAAGTGCGGATGAGAGCTTTTCTCATCGCAATTGATGAGCGAGTATGGCAATCCGTGGAATGCGGTTGGGTGCATCCTGTTGAGGAAGTAGGAAATTCTACTACCCCAAAACCTCGCTCTAGATGGTCCAAAGAGGAATTTGAAAGATCTTCTTACAATGGGAAAGGTATGAACGCTTTATTTAACTCTCTTTCCTCGACTGAATTTACAAGAATTTCCGCGTGTGAAACCGCGAAGGAAATTTGGGATATTCTCAAAATTACACATGAGGGTACTAATCTTGTAAAAATTCAAAAGCTCCAGATGCTTACAAGTCAATTTGACTCTATTCATATGGAAGAGCATGAATTGTTTACAGATTATTACACTAGACTTCAAGATGTAATTAATACATGTGCTAATCTAGGAGAAAAGATCCCAGAGTCGAAAATTGTAAGAAAGATACTTCGGACTCTTCCGGAACGGTTTAGGGCAAAGGCTACCGCCATTGAAACCGTTAGTCATCCGGATGAGATGAGTGTTGAGGAATTAGTAGGTGCTTTGCAAACTTATGAATTGACTTTTCCTACTAATCAAGTTTCTTCCAAGTCTTCTTCTAAGCTTACAGGTATTGCATTCAAATCCACAAAGAAAGAAGATAGCGAATCGAGTTCCGACGATGAAATCTCTTTTGCCGATTTTGAAGAACAATTGGCGCGGATCACAAAGAAATTTCGTCGGAAATTTTGGAAGAATCGAACCGATGGATCTTCATCCACGAAACCATCTAAAGGATCATCGGGTTCTAAATCCTCTAACCTCAAATTCCTTGCAAAACCTTCTAAGGAAAAAGATGAATTCGAAGGGGAAATCCGATGTTATAGATGCAAAGGCTACGGCCATATTTCAACGGATTGTCCTACTCCGAAATTATATAAAAAGAAGGCTTTGCAAGCGAAAACTTGGGACGATTTTACTTCTAATGAATCAACCTCAAGTAAAGAGGAAAAAATCGTTGCTTCTCATGCCTCTCATTTTCCCTCTTCTAATAATTGTTTATCATCATTAGTCACTAACTCTACTCCTTTGATTTTGTATGAAACATCAACAACCGGCGGAGAGTCATCAAGTGAGGGGGAGTCGGACGAGGAAGAACTCGTTGAGGCATATCAACAACTTCTTGCGGAATCTAAGAAGATGGCCAAACATATCAAGAAGTTGAGAAAGCAACGACTTGAAGATCAAGACGAGAATCATGCTTTAAAGATCAAACTTCATGATCTCGAGGAGGAACGAGAGCTTTTATTGGATAATAATAAAATCCTCCAAGAAAAGATAAATCAATCGGAAACGGTCGTTAATTCCCATATTAACAAGATTGATTTTCTTGAAAAGCAGTTTGAGGAAATACATGTCACCAATCAAGCATTGACCAAGCAAGTTCATCAACTTAAATCCGACATACAAAGGATTTCAACCGGTTCCAAGAAACTTGAATGTATGTCCGGATTAGGTCAAACAAGCAAGGTTGGTTTGGGATTCAAAAAGAACCAAACTGTGAATGCTTCAAGTTCCACAATGAAATTGAAAGGAAGAACTTGTCACCTATGTGGACTTGAAGGACATTTGGTGAAGAATTGCCCGAAAAAGAGAAAGAAGAGTCCTTCGGCAACTTCATCTACGGAGCGAACTCAACGGAATCAAAAGACACATCAAGTCAAAGGAGTTCACTCAACCCACCAAAGGTCCGAGCCACAACATCAATCATTCAAGTGGATCACTGCGAGGCAAAGACCTAAGGTGGATCAACAGTCAAAGCGGACAACCCCCGGCCACAACGAATCAAGACAACCCAAAATCCAGCGATTTTGGATTCGGAAAGGTGATATCTTTCCTTGTCTTAAGTTCTAAATAGCTTATGACTGTATGTAATGCTTTGATTAGTTTTCCTTTCATATTTTTCTTAATCTTTGCATTACATGTTTCTCAATGCTCTTCGTTTTTATACTTTATTTTTGAACAAAAGGGTTTTTACTGAACAAGTGCATTGAATAAAAAGGGCTTCACTTTTATTCACTCCAAATTAATTTTATTTGGATTATCAACTTTACTCCTTAATCATAATCTTGAAGATACTTCATTATAGGAGTTTTTGATTTTATAAGCATCAAATTTTAGAAATCATGTGTGATCTTTAGATGCTTAATCTATCTCGGTTGTGTGAATTCATTGTGATAAACGTGAGACAACCGATAGACTAAAATTTGGGATTTAATTCTTTCACGTAAGAGATTGCATTCTTTCAAGGGTATTGAAATGATTTGCAAAAGATGTGGAAAGAGTTACATCCGAAAGGAGTGTGAAAACTACCACCACATGTAGGAAAGAGCTGCCACCCCGGTCGTCCGGTTTGTGTGTGAAGCTACCACATGTTATGGATGCTTGATAGTATTTTATGAGAAAATCTTTAGTTGAAGCATTTGGAGATTTATATGCAAAACTCTTATATTTTGAACAATCTCCTGGTTGGTATAAGGTGGGATAGTTGAAAGATGCTCAAAGAGCCACCCTTAGGTATTTTAGTGCTTATCTCAATTTGAAAGGGTAGAATTCAAGATTGATGTCGTTTGGAAATCTCCGTATGTCATCTTTGTAAATCCGTTACATCTTGATAGACTTTGGATCTCAAGATTATTTTTGATGACTTGTGTTTGATGAATATAACATGAAAAACGGTTTATAATGTTTTACCTTTATTTTTCATGATTTTGGAGTAAATCTTTTTAATTTTGTGAAATTAATTGGATTGAATGACATCTGTGTGAATTCACTGTTTAAAGCACTTAAATTGATTTCTTGATGGAATACAAATCGGTATTTGAAAAGATTCTAAAATCTGGATTTGTTTCAAGAAATTATTTAATTTTTGCTTTCTGGTACCGGTACGCAATCTGCATTTTTGTTATATATACCAGAACTGAGCTTTTATCTCTCTTTCTCCATGAACTAATTTTGTTAGTAATTTCCTTTTGTCTAGTATGTTCACTGTTTGACAATTTGTGACAAAAAGGGGGAGAAGAGAAATGACGGAGATGAGATCATCAAGAGAGGACAAACGAAACGAAAATGGAAAAATGGGGGAGAACGGAAAATGATGATCGTACCACAAAGGGGGAGAACATAGATGCTCAAGAACATGGAGAACATGTTAGAGATGCTCAAGATAGGAGGAGACAAAGAAAGGTTGAAAGAGCTGGGAAAAACAAAAGAACCAAAAGGATGAATCAAATGTAGGATTTTAATTTCTAACGACTGACGTTTGATTTTGTTTGGAGTTTTGTTTTGCAGGAATTACATCACTTTAAGACTCCAAGTCCTAAGTCATAGAGTATGTTCTAGGACTGTTTGGTTCAAATGTAATTTTGTATTTATTGGATCTTTCACGCAAAGAAAATCAATGTTTTGGTGATAACATTGAATTTCGATTTTTGGTTTAAGATAAGTGACTTGAGCGCTTTTATGTATTTTTGGGTTTTGTCACGAAATTGCCAAAGGGGGAGATTGTTACGGCATTTTGGTATTGGCATATTTCGTGAGTCAAGTCAGTGAGTTGAGTCGGAGTCTTAAAGGGATCAAATTGTCAATCAGCAATCAAAGACTTAGAGAAGATTCAACAAGAGCTCAAGTTGACACTCAGTGTCTTGAATCTTGAAGATTGAAGTTGAAGAATTGTGGATCAGTTACATCAATCTCAAGAAGAAAGTATTCAAAAGGATCAGGTATGGTTAACTAAATAATTTTGGTGATCCGAATACTTTCTTATAGTATAGAAACACTTGGAAGAATTTTTAATTTCATAATAATCAAAAACTGGTGTTCGGACATGTTCAGGATCCGGATCAGGGCCAACGATCCGGATCCCGAAGGTTGTTGCTTCATACAAGACTTCGATCCGGATCCATGCAATTTCCGATCCGGATCCCGAATGTTAAGTTTTCTGATTTGTATGAACGATCCGGATCGGGCAATGCGATCCGGATCCCGAACCCTTGGTTTTCTGGAATCGTCAATCTCGTTACGACGATCCGGATCGCAGTAAATCCGATCCGGATCGCCGTCCTGAAAATTTCCAGATAAGGTAAGTTTTTGATTCTTATCTCTTTCCAAAGGTTTCTAAACTATAAATAGACACTTAGGGTTTCTCAAAAACGTGGGAGCTACGGCCGATCAATTTATAAAACACTTGAGAGCAACCCTAGAGGCTAGGTTTTTATCGATCTTCTTCATAGCCTCTTTTAGGTCAATTCGATGGTTCTTTCAAGAACATATCTTTTGTCGAATTGATCTAATCTTTGCTTAGAGATTTCTTCTACGGTTCCTCAATGAGAATCTAAGCAGAGGATCACCATCGAAGTCAATATTCTTATCGACTGAGTTTGCGTCGTGGATTCGACGTGGCATCGTGGATTCGGTGTGCTAAAGGCGTTTCGTGGATTCGAAGCGTGCGTTCGTGGATTCGAACGTGAGCAGTGGACGGGCAAAACGGTGGAGCGCGAGGTCCAAGAAATTGAAGGAGGGGTTAAATCCGTGGAGACGGTAATCACCTTGTTATTCTTCTTTTCTTAGGGATTGTTATTGCGTGGATATCCAACCGGTCAGCGCAAGGTCCGAAGAAGCTGAAGGAGGGGTTTGAGTCCGTGGAGTCGGTAATCACCTTGTTATTCTTCTATTCTTAGTGGATTGTTATTGCGTGTTGGTCCCGTGGTTTTTCTCCTGGATTGGAGTTTCCACGTATATCTCGGTGTGCTGTTTTTATTTTCCGCATTGGTTTTTATTTTGCACTGAGATTGAGTTTTTAAGTATTACACCTATTCACCCCCCCTCTAGTTGTTTGATAGTACCTATTTAGATCCTTTGGGATTCATAACTCTACATTTGGTTCGAAATCTCGGTCAGGTTTAAGTTCGATCGGTTGATGGACGGTTTAATCTCCCTAAGTCGGTATTGGTCTTCTATTCTAATAGCTTGGATTACCGATCTAAGATTAAGGGTTCCCTGGGTACGTCTAAGCTCTTGAGCAAATTTGGTCCAGGAAGGGGGTAATTTGTCCAGTAAACAGGTAGCCTGATAGGTTTCATCAAAAGTAGATCCATTTCTATGAATTTCTAGGAGAAAATTCTGAAACTGATACGACCGGAATTCCTCCTCCTACGGACACGAACGCGGAAGAGGTTGACGGAATTTCTTCAACACCCAAAATAAAATTAATTACAAAATTTCTCAAGTATCAAATTTTTTTTTTTCTCTAAAAAAAAAAGGAGGAAAGACTCACATCCACAGCCTTCCCCTCTGCCCCTATATATATATATATATATATATAGGGGCAATTTCCTATGTACCCCTAAAAATTTTCCTGTTTTCAGATTTACCCCTCTTAGAAGCCTAATATTAAAACTACCCTTCTTACGTTCCAACTTCTTTCCAAAATACTCCTGAAGTTAAACTCTGTTAGTGTACCATTTAGAACTGTCGTTATCTGTGTAAAATTACCATTTTGCCCTTTCAAATATATCCTAAACCTTAAACCCTAAACCCTAAACCCTAAAACCCTAAACCCTAAACCCTAAAACCCTAAACTCCTAAACCCTAAATCCTAAAACCCTAAAACCCTAAAACCCTAAACCCTAAAACCCTAAACCCTAAACCCTAAACCCTAAAACCCAATAAAAAAACCCTAAATCCTGAACCCTAAAACCCTAAACCCTAAACTCTAAACCCGGGCAAAATAGGTATATCTGATAGTTTTCAACTCCGATTATTATTTAACTCTAGTTTAACCCTAGTTAATTTAACAAAGGGAAACGGTAGGGGTATATTTAATAACGGTGGAACGCATGAAGGGTATATTAGAAAGAAAAAAATAAGAGGGATAAATCAGATATTTTTTCAGATTTCAAGGGTACACAGGCAATTATTCCATATATATATATATATATAGAGAGAGAGAGAGAGTTGGGCTGGAATGCTATTGATAGCACCAACCCAACTTTGCCACCCATTTTTTAGCCTTTAGATCGCATTGAGATGTGTGCATGCTCTTTAATGAAAAAGAAAAGCTTTTTACTTTTTACTTTTTCTTTTTACTTTTTCTTTTTTCTTTTTTTCATTAAAGAGCATGCACAAATCTCAATGCGATCTAAAGGCTAAAAAATGGGTGACAAAGTTGGGTTGGTGCTATCAATAGCATTCCAGCCCAACTCTATATATATATATATATATATATATATATATATATATATATATATATATATATATATATATATATATATATTGCATGCCCACAAGAACACGTTGGCCGCGTTAATTAGAACGTTACCCACGTTCTAATTAACGCGGGGGAGCGGAGCGTAAGGGCTGCGCGTAACGTCCGCGCGTAGCCGCGTAGCGCGTGCCGCGTAACGCCACCGCGTAACGCCCGCGCGTAACGGGCGCTACGCGCGAACGTTGCGCGTTAAAAAAAATAAAATAAAAAACAAAATAAAACAAAAATAAAATAAAAAATAAAATAAATATAGATTTTGAATTTAATCAACAATGTCATCGCAATAGCTCCAATTTCTTATACTACCTATGTTGGACAACATCAAACTGCAATAAGAAAATTGCAGATTAGGAACTTAGAGTAAGTACGGAAATACAAATTAAGAATTTGTATGGTCGAAATAAAAATTTGTAAGAATATATTTTGTAGAAGCCAAATTTTACATGTTATATTATGGGATAAATTTGCTGTTGAATATGATGATCGGGAAATTTTGCAAGAGGAAGTAAATGGACCAGTTATTGTTGTTTTTGCAGGTATGAGTATACCAACATATACAGGTATAACATATTAACTCTTATATTTTAATTTGTACGTGGTAATGCAGTAATGATTTTGCTAACTAAATTCCTTTTTTTGTTTCCAAAAACAGATCAGCTCTATATATCTACTTGCTCGGCATCTAGATTGTACACAAATTTGGAAATACCAGAAGTTGCAGATTTCCGCACTCATAAGGTGTTTAACAAATTCTTTATAATTTCTAATTCTAAATATTAAGATGTTTCCTAATGATATTTTTTTTATGCGGAAAACATTCTCCTGTTCCGAAAATTCAGAATATAGAATCGATGAGTGAACCGATTCTTAGCCCTTATGAACAGATGGCGAAAAATCGCAAACAAATTTCTGAATTAATTAAGTTAAATTCAGCTGAATATCAGGTAACAATATATATCTCAAGTGTTTAAATTTCTCGATAAATTATTTCTTTTATAGCTATTTTTTCTTATGTATCATATAGAATACATCATCTCTGATTAAAAAAAGAAAAAAAAAATGAACTTTTTTCCTTTTCTTTTTTAGAACATGAAATACATCTGTAAGGCAAAGCTGGTGAATATAGATACAACTTATGGCTAGTGGTATAGAGCGTGTTATGATTGCAGAGGAGCAGTGAAGGATTACGAGGATAATTTTTGGTCTGCCCAATACGGAAAAAATGATCAGCCTCCTCTGCCCTGGTATAAAAGATTAGGTTTTATGCTTTCCAATAATATTAGTTTTCCTGTGCAATACTACGAAAATTTATGTTTCGTTATTCAATTAGGTATAAGCTGAATGCTATTGTTGAAGATGAATTTGGATCAGCAGACTTCACAATTTTTGGGAAAATAGCATAGGATTTTATACATGTACCGGCTAATCAACTCGCGACTGCAGTTAATTCTGATAGATTTGTTGTGCCTGCTATTATTAAAAATATTATCGGTCAAACTTATATCTTTCAGATCTCTATTGATTCTCGCAGACTTAATATCGGTGTGCAATCATTTAAAGTTACAAAAAATTTTACACTAGATTTAAATGTAGAAGAAAGAGATCAGCAGTTGAGCAATACTGCAAAAAAACACCGATACAATTGTCATTTCAGATGATTGTCGTTATGAAATACCAGAGGAAGAGACAACGTCGCAATTATCGTGAGTACTGCATTTTAAAATCTTTCGTTATTACTGTATCAATTTATTTTCTTTCTTCTCCTATTAATATTTATTTAATAATATTTTCTATTTATATGTATTAAACCTATTAAGTTCTGTTTCAGAAATTTCCAGTCAAGTCAGGAAACGCTTTCGAACAAAAGGGGAAAAAGGACTTTCAGGTAGACATTCCTATATCTTTTACTCTATAGTTTAGAGTTTTTTTTTTCCTTATGAAACATCTGTGAAATCTTTTCTATACTTTTGCAGATGCATAGAAGACTCTTCATCGGAAAACACTTGATTAATGGCCTTATAATTATGTAATAATTATTACAATACTTATATAGTAGTTATTACTATATTAACGAGGCGGGCTCAGAGAAAATCCAACCAAATCACATCTAGGACATCTCTTGGTTCATTTGGGGGAAGTTCAGCTATCAAACCCCATATGTTCCTCCTCGCCTATATATTTTGCTGCTTGGGTTTCCCAGCAGAGTATTATGTAAAAAATGGTTTGAATAAACCAAATCACATCTAGGACATTTCTTGGTTCATTTGGGGGAAGTTCAACTATCAACCCCCATATGTTCCTCCTCGCCTATATATTTTGCTGCTTGGGTTTCCCGGCAGAGTATTATGTAAAAAATGGTTTGAATAGTTGTAATTTTTTGGACGTGGATGAGCTTCTCTTTATTTTCCTGTAGCTGCCAACTGTGTACCATCATTCTTTTGTTAGAGGTCATTTGAATCAATAAAACCAACTCTGTCTAACTCAAACCTGTGATGTGATGCCCCCAATAGTCCTACATCTGATGTGGATGGAATTGTGATTGGATTTATATGAGACATAGACACTAGTAATAATAACTGGGCTTAAGCATTTTAGGCTGTGATTTGGGCCCAACGAGTTATTATTGCTAGTGGGTCGGGTCGTTACATTTGGTATCAGAGCTAATAACCAGCCAGAAGTGTGTGGCGAGTCTCGGCTGAGTCTGGGTCTAGATGACAGGACTAGCGAGACGAGTCTCACATCGCCTGGTGATCTTGGGCTGCTGTGTGTGTGTTTGGGCTGACGAGGACGTCAGGCCTAAACGGGGGGAGCCTGTGACGCCCCCAATAGTCCCACATCGGATGTGGATGGAATTGTGATTGGATTTATATGAGACATGGACACTAGTAATAATAACTGGGCTTAAGCATTTTGGGCTGTGATTTGGGTCCAACTAGTTATTATTGCTAGTGGGTCGGATCGTTACATTGATGTGATGGTCCAGATTCCCATGCTTTATTTCCCGTGAATCTAATGTGCAAAACACCTGTTGATGGTGTGACTGGTCCACAGGGTATCAAAGGGATAGCACAGATGGACCCATTGAGGTATTTATTGTCAGCTTGGCCTTCGGCTGCATTTGCCAAATTTTAGAAAAGGTTTTGGGCCAAACGGAGGTCGTAGTTGGATTCAACGCGGAAAAACGCTTGAAAATGACTATTTGCTTGTTAAATTCAGAGTCCGGATGCCCAAAAACGGACTCCCGGAAGTTTTTAGTAGTTTCTGGTGCATGGGGGGGACCGTGGACCGCCGGATTGCCACATGGCGGCCCGTCATTGGCCGGTCCGCACCACTCGGTCAATGGAGCAGCGCGGCTGGGTGCACGAGCCCGACGCAGGGACACGTGGCAGGCTGGGATAGGTCGGCTTTCGGTGCGCGGTCCACGAGATTCGAGCGGCGGGTGCATAGTTTGAGCGGCGGTGTAGGGAATTTGGGCGGGAGCCACGTTTCGATCAGTGGTTGGCTGGTGTTGGGTGCGCGGTCCACGGAGTCCCACGCGCGGGTGCATGGACCCGGCGCAGGGACACGTGGCGGCAGGCTATTGGTGGGCTCACAAGGCGCGGCGCACGGGGGGCGCGGGCTGGCGCCTCGGGGCGCGTGCCTGGCAGGCGGTCAGGCTGCGCCTGCCCGCGCACCTGACCGCGACAGTGCGGGGACGCGTGGCGCCCGGCCATTCGCGGGCGCCAGTCGCCCGCCTGCCCGGTCGGTGCCACGTGTCGGCACCGGACGCGCCCCGCACAGCTGTTTGCTGTGCGGGACACGCGTCCCTCACCCGGGCGGGCCACGCGGCGGTTTCTGGCGCGCCCCGCACAGCTGTTTGCTGTGCGGGACACGTGTCAGCACCAGGAACTTCCGGGCGCGTCGGACCGAGCCCCGTCCGACCCTCCTGGCGGATTCAGGCGCCCGAAAATTGGGGCAGAATCCGCTAGGCCCACTTATATGGGATTTTGGCTATAAATTGGGTTTTGGGGGCCCGTTTTCTTCTCTTCTGGGCAGTTTTTCACTAAGGTTCCTTCTAGGCATTTCTTCCTCCACCAGAGCTACACCCCTCAGTGCATTGTTGGGATTTTTCGTGGCACGCATCCCGAGGTTCTCGATTTTACGGCGCGGCGCGACGCTCGTTCATCGGCGACCCGATTCCTCACATTTCAGTGCGCGGACTCCCCCGGCTTACCCCGACCTTCGATTCAGGCAATTTTCACGCCGTTGGATTCTCGACTAGTAGGACTTCGATTTCACTGTTTTGAGTTTTCCCTCTTTCCGAGGTTATCTTGGAGTTCTCAGAGCTTTCTTTTGACCCTTTTTCTTTCGCAGAGTTTTGGACAGCGCTGCGGTATTTTGACGATATCTTCGCTCACATGCATCGGATTGGGGCGATTCAGGGGTCGTTTTGCATCTACACATCACAAGGAATATCCCCAAATTTTCTTGGAATTTTCTGAATTTTTCCCGAAGGTGAAAAGTCCCTGTTTACAGAACCTTGTGTTTCAGTTTTTGCGATTGGTTTATTTCGGGGTGGTTCCCTTGTCGAATTTGTATCTCAGCGTAGGAAACTCGGATTTGAACGTGCAGGTACTCGTTTCGACCGGTTCGTCGCGAGGATCATGACAGTATTTTTCTTGGAATTTTTCGGGTATATCTCGCAGGTGAAAATAGCAAAACTATGGACTGTTGTATTTTGGGACAGATTTTGGGTTGGAGCATTGTATGATAATTGTGTGTGTTTTTGGGGTATGATGTGCAGTGTTGTGGTGATTTTTGGACCGGGCGTGGACTTCGCTTCTGGGACAAAGATTTAGCGCTCGAGGTGGGTACCGTTGTTAACCTCCTACTTGTGATAACCCACTAGGCCTATTGGAGCTATCCCTATGTTACATTGCTAGTAAACCGGTGAAATCACTATAGCATGCTTAATTGAAAGAATGGACTTGTGGTTAGCACTTGCATCTCTAGAGGACTAAGTATTAATAAAATGTTAACTCTTGCAAAAGATATGTTGCCTAAGCCCCTCGGGAAGAGTTTTGCCAAACTATATTATGTTGTATCTATATTGGGACCTCTCATGCATATATATAGACCGACTTGTGGCAACTTAGTAAAGTGGAAATTTATTTAAATGGCATACCTTTATTTTGTGAGAATTAGAATACGTGAAACCATGTAATTAAATAAAGGACTTTGCATGCTTGAATGGTCACTTAGTTAGGCCACCTTTTTCTGCTACACTATCATGCTGGAACTGACTTAGGAGAAACCATGCTTTTATTTCTTTCTCCAGTTATCTAGGCTTAGGGGATAGTGCGCTCGGGTTCGAGCAGGGGTTGGGATAGTGTAGTCGGACATTTGGGATTTGGGACAGGCAGGCTGTGAGGGCAGGGTATTGCGGCAACCGCGAATTTTGGGCGGTTGATCGGACAGTGGTTATTGCATCAGATCGGGGGAGAGGATTTGGGCTTCTTTTAGTGGATGGGTTTTCCACTTAGATCAGTGTCATGATCCAGTCCTGCTGACTTATTCTACTGTGATACTTGTTACTGAGACACTTTACTCGTGTGGATCGCTCCCCTCGAGTGCCACTTCGAAGTGTACGGTTTACAGACTTCGAGTCCTTGAGACTCCCATCCCCTATCGGTGTTATGCGTAGGCTGGCATATCCGATTTGGCAGGCATAGCAGGCAGTACCAGTGCTTACTGGTGTATCGATTGGGTCTAGACAGGCAGGCATTTATATTCTGATGCATACATGTAGCTATACTCTTAGCTTGGCACCTTAGAGGCATTTAGTGGTAGCTTCTTCATCAACAGTCATATTTATAGCTTACCACCTTTGTTTTATTTTTCGCCTCTGGTAGTCCTAGTGGGCATGTCCGA
Organism: Tillandsia leiboldiana; assembly: GCA_029204045.2. Lineage (NCBI taxonomy): Eukaryota > Viridiplantae > Streptophyta > Magnoliopsida > Poales > Bromeliaceae > Tillandsia > Tillandsia leiboldiana. The sequence continues at coordinate 31,494,993 of CM055062.1, read as the reverse complement.
GTTTGAGGTCTACCCACTAGGGGGAGGCTCTGTTTTATAGTAGTTCTCACCCCCACTGTTTTCTCTTTTTCTCTTCCCCTTTGTTTTGCAGAGTCGTCTGCGGGAGTTGCGGGACCCTCCTCAGCGAACCGAGGTAAGAGGATCGCGGATTAGATAGCGGTCTACCCAGGCACCAGTTTAGCTACTTGATGTACCCCTATACACTCAGATACTCGTACTTTTTATTTCTTTTGGGTCTGGCTTCGGCCAGCTGGTTGTATTTGATTAGTGAGCTGGGAGAGACACTTGTACTTTTGAGAGTTTACTTTTGTACTTTTACTTTCCAGCTTTATCTGAGATGTATTAGTTGTAGTTTAGCTCTGTTTTATGCTATTTTATTATATCATTTATTTCTGAGCAGGTTACCAGCGCTTCGGGTACACGAAAAATTTCGTGTACACGACGGATCTGTGGACGAGCCCGGGTTCTGGTTTACACCCGGGGCGTGACAGATTAAGTTTAATGTGACACCCCCGGAATTTGGATTAGTTCTATATATAAATGATATAATAGGACTAAATCTCTTAACCCGGCTATAGCATTTTGGATGGTAACAAGATCCAAGAGGTTATGAGAGTTAAGCGTGCTAGAGCTAGAGTAGTTCTAGGATGGGTGACCCCTGGGAAGTGGGGCGTCACAGTTGATATCAGAGCCATTCACCAGTCGAAAATATGAGATGAGTCTCGGCTGAGCCAGGGGTATATAGCGGGTAGAGCGAGGCTCCCCGGCTAATGACCGTTGTGAGTGGAGTGCAGCTCCTCACAATGTCGGCTAAGGCTAGCGAGACGAGTCTCACATCGCCTGGTGCTTGTGAGTGTGCTTGAGCCTGACATGAACGTCAGGGCTTAAAGGGGGGAAGAATGTGACACCCCCGGAATTTGGATTAGTCCTATATATAAATGATATAATAAGACTAAATCTCTTAACTCGGCTATAGTATTTTGGATGGTAGCAAGATCCAAGAGGTTATGAGAGTTAAGCGTGCTAGAGCTAGAGTAGTTCTAGGATGGGTGACCCCTGGGAAGTGGGGCGTCACATGTGATCATCCTATTGAGGTAGTGCCGTTCTTAAAATTATTTCGTCTCTGCGATCAGTGGTCATAGGTCATTTTTAAGCATTATATACTTAACTAACCTTACAATTAGCATTATATACAATGAACTAACTGCATGTTAAGCTAATCTCGGCCTTCTTGATTTCTTATGTTTCTTTGCTTTTGTATATTTATTGATCATTTTATAAGTAAAAAGCTTTTGAAAATATATGTAACTTCTCTCCTTTTTTTTTTCTTTTTTTTTTACAAGGCAATGATGATGAAAAAAAAAACTCAAATGCATTTTGATCTCATTTGGATATCCTATTTGTATTAGATTAGCTGCTCATCGCCCTCATAATATTCCCACTAATGACAGTAACATAACACCAGCTAAATTAGGTATAAGAGATCGAAAAATATACCCAACGGCAAAGAGATTCTCGGTAAAGATTTCGCATTTGAATTCTGAAATTTTTAAAAGAAAAAAATTAGAAGAAAAGAGTCTCAATTTGTGTATATACGGGTGCTTAAACATCTAATTATCAGATATACTCCAATAATTTTAAATCTCTTAAATTGAGATCCCGATTTAAATTTAGATTTGGAATTTGAAATGAGCAATTTAAATTTATATTAAGAAATTACATTTTGAATTGTGCCTTTTATATTTAAAATTAAGTAAAAAAATATTTCTAATTGTACCTTTTAAATTTACAATTACGAAAATATATGTACGTTTCAAATTATAATTTTTTATGTATTTTTCAATATAGAAATACCTTTTAAATTTATGTTTTTTTTTTATTACAAACAAAAAATTGTAGAAAACTAGAATAATTATAAAATACATTAGTTTTCGCAAACCACTAATTATAATTCTTATTTAAAAAGACTTATTCCAATATCATAGTAACACTGGGTCTTCCTGTCATTGGGTCGCTCTGTCTAGGTGATCGCTGTGGTTTCTTTCCGCAAATTGTTGCGTGCGATCTCACAAAAATTTGGCGATCTGTCCAGGCACAAAAATTTGGAGCAGATTGATTGCACGTTGGACTGATCTGAGCCTTATTTTCTGAAGCATCCTGTTGAACTATTCTGCTGAAGCAGTATCATTCTTAAAAATTATTGTGCCTGGATAATGTCCTGATGTTTTAGGCTTGAGAAGCTGATCTAATCTACCAAGTTTGTGATTTGATCCACTATGCTTATATATATATATATATATATATATATATATATATATATATATATATATATATATATATATATATATCATTCACAGATTAGGACCTGTCTATATATATATCATTCACAGATTAGGACCTGCCTGGCTACACGATTGGTGCTCGGATGTCATTTTTTTAGCATTTTATACTTGACAAAATATTTACCCAATTTTTATTCTTTAATAGTTTTGTATTCTTTTGCTTGCTCAAGTTGCTCAGTTGCCATGCTTGATGAAATAAATCTTGATTATTAAAGTCTAAGCGGGAGCAAGAGAGCATATTTAAACTGGTATCTTTGCTGTGTATTTTAATAAAAAAAGTCATTAATTATAAAAAATTATAATTAAATCTTATACAATTTCCCGCCACATCGCGCGGGATTACTTAACTGTTATATATAAATCTTATACAATTTCCCGCCACATCGCGCGGGATTACTTAACTGTTATATATATATATATATATATATATATATATATATATATATATATATATATATATATATATATATATATATATATATAGAAAGAGAGTAGAATTTATATACTTTTAAAAGTATAAGGCTAAATATATTTGTAAATTTTTATTATTGAATTTGTATTGAGATTTATACTATTTACTTTTTCGTTCTCTCTTTTTAGTTGACTTTACAATAACACAAATCTCAATACAAATTTAAGTATAGTTGAACTTATACTTTTAAAAATATATAAATTCTATGCTATATATATATATATATATATATATATATATATATATATATATATATATATATATATATATATATATATTTGGAAAGATGGGATAGTGGAGGAAATTATTCTAGATTAATACTATTTGTACACCCCAAGTGGGTGTACATCTTACACCCCACCCATTCAAAGCGTGGGGTGAATTCCACCACTTCGAAGTGACCGATAGGTTGGCCTCCATCTTTGGATGGGGTGGGATGTGTGATATATATCTCAAATGGATGTATATGTAACACTCCTTATTATTCTATGGACGGGGTGTATAATATATACTTACACACGTAATTTATAAAATCCTTTTTCAGAAATATAAATTCTGTAACTTCTTTTTATATAGTGTACATCCGTCTATATGACTAAAATTTAATTTTACAATATTAATTCCTCAATTCAATTGGAAAATTCTATTTGTACATCTCGTGTGTGTGTGTGTGTGTGTGTGTGTGTGTGTGTGTGTGTGTGTGGTGGGTGGGGGGTGGGTCGGTGGGTGGGGCGGCCAATTCCCCGCAACTCTCCTTTATGACATGTTTGACTCTTCGCTTTCATAAAAATGATTTTTACGAAAGTAATTTTTGAGTTCCATTGTTTGATTGATTGCAAAGTAAAAAATTAAAAAAATTATACTTTTGTGGTTTTGAATGTTTGATTATTTGATTATATATAATTTGAATTGATGATTTGAATCAAATTTTGATTACTGTTTGATTTTAAGTTTTGAATTCAAATGTGAATTCACAATTTAAACTAAAATTAAAATTTAAATTAAGTAATCACAACTCAAATTGAATATTTGAATTCATAATTCAAATTCAAAGTTCAAACTAAAACTTATTAATCAAATTAAATTTATAATACAAACTTAAATTCAAATTCAAATTTCAACTTAGACTTTTAAAATTTGAATTCAAATTTCAATAGATTACTTGAATTTATAGTTTGGAATAATTTGAATTTAAGTTCAAATCGAAGCTCCTAACTCAACATAATTTGCTTAAAAATTTTTTCTTTTTTTTTTTGATTAACTTAAAATTTTCATTTATATATTTTAATTTAAAATTTAAAACTAGAATTCAAACTTAATTTTAAATTTTAAATTTAACTATAAATTAACAAATTTAAATTTAAAAAATTTGTGTTGAATTTGAAATTATAAATAAAATTCAAAATATAAAGTTGAATTTATAAATTCAATTTAAATTTAAATTAAAATTCAATTCTAAAAATAATTTCAAAGATTAAAGTTAAAACCAAATATAAACTTCTAAATAAGCTCTTCACTTTCTGTGATTTCGAAATTTTTTTAAGCCCAAGACAAAAAAATAAAATTTAGTTATAAATCACTTTCTTAGTTATAAATCACTTTGTGAAAGAACTATTTTGGATGATTCACTATCAGCCAACTAAACATGCTTCTATGGTGGTTTAGTAGAGTTTGAACAAAAGCACGACCAAGGAGACCTAGGGCACTAGATTATTAACTAGTTGTCCTTATACACTAGTATATGACAAGCCTCTATATAAGCAACCTCCAAAAAGCATATATATATATATATATATATATATATATATAGGAACAGCTTCAGTAAAAAATGGAAAAAAGAAAGACATCACCTTGAATTACAAGGTCTAAAGATTCTAACGAACAACAAACCCCACAGCCAACAACAAAAATAAATAATAATAATAATTTCTTGTTGGGTAAATTGGAGCAGATCCAGGCAATAACTTAGTAGAGCAGCTGAAGAGAGAGAGAGAGAGAGAGAGAGAGAGAGAGAGAGAGAGAGCTACTCATCAGCCAGGCTGATGCCATAGTGGCGCGCTAGCCGACCCAGAGTGTCGTCTTTCATTACATTCTCTATCATCTCATACTTCTTGTAGTTCGCCATAAGCATCTCCAGCTGCTGCTTCGCGAGCTTCTCCTCCTCTTCCAATTGTTTCTGAGTGCCGTGCAAACAAATTGAAGCAAAGAATATCAAGTAAAACCTCAATAAATATGATACAACTAGAAATCTATTCAAGTCAATTTAATTCGGATGGCCCGCATAACTATTGAGAATAGCAAGCAGGATGATTAAAATCATGGAGGCAGCACAATATATTTCGAAATATATTTTCCTTTTTTGGCTCAACAACAAAATATTCAAGGTTTCTCAGAGGATAGTAAGAAGGATTTTGGATTCGCTTTCAACATTTTGCTTCTTTCTACTTATAGGGAGAAAGTAGGAAATGCTACTGTTCAGGCTAAATTTCTTCAAATTTTGCCCCTAATCTCAACTAGGCACTAAAAGAACTTCAATTTCAATAATTTAGCTGCTGATGTTGTCTACTTAACAATTAAGCCCGTCCCTCCGTTTACCGCCGGGGGCTAAAAAATAAATAAGACACATTGCATCATTTGCTGTAATTCATGGTCAGGATCAATAAGGACAACTCGGTTGTTACCCTGAGCAAACTTTTAAGGAGAAATTTGGTAAACAGAAAACCTCAAAAGGCCCCTTGCGGTAGCCTGGGCCGCTGCATTTCACCATCATGCTGTTGAAAAGTTCAGCAGTTTGGCACCCTCTCTGTTTGTTGTTCACAGTTTTCGCTAGGGACCTATCATTAAATGTCCTTAAAGGAACTGTCCTTAAAGGAACACACTTCGAGGCTATATCTTTAAAATTAACAACCCACCTACATATTTGAAATAGAGATAAAACTTCAGAGGCTAAATTTATAATTCACCCTAGTGCTTGTTTTTTAAGTCTAAATAGTCATTTCATTCGGCAGCTAGCAATATGAAAAACAAGAATCAATCAACTAAACCTCAGAAGAACAAAGAATTTCATACAACACTTACCTTAATGAGAGCTAAAGTCTCTGCATGGTGCCTCTTTGCTAGCAGCTTCAACTTCTTCGCAGCCTCAAAATCTGGATCCGAGGGGTCAACCCACCGGATCTGCATCTTCCGATCAGGCGGAGGCAGCCTATCAGCAAACATCTCAGGCTGGGCACGGCGGGCCCTCACGGGTCGTGGCATCCCAGACATCATGAACGGATAGTCTGTCATCATAGTGATCACAGAATCGACGTGCTTTGGATCCTCCATCTCAACCAATGCTGCTTGTGGAATATTGTATGGAAAAGTATAATTTGGGATGAACTCCACATTCACAACAGTCCCGAACTGATCAAGAGCTGTTTTAATGACGGATGTTGTGACATGAGGAGAGAGGTTTTCAAGAAGAACACTTCTCTTGACCTTTTTCTCGAATTCGGCATATGCCTTTCTAGCTTGTTCTGAAGAAGTTGACATTTTTTTTTCCCAATCACTTTCCTGCTGAGTGAAAAAAAAGGGGAAAGAAGTAAAGCTGAAAGTTAGTATCAGCCAATTGTATGGAAAAGCCCTCTACTATCATGACAGTGCGTCTTTTGTCCCTGAATTTTTCACTTAGACACTTCAGCCCCTAAACTTCCTCGCATATAGCAACCATTTCACCCATTCTGTTAAAATAATCACCTCAATTAAGTTTACTACATCCACGATTAAAAAGATCATTTTAAAGCTTTTCAACCAGAGAAGGAATTGCAATACATGAGAAAGTTCAAGGAATAAAGTGCGAGGGAAAACTTTAAAGAGTTAAGTACTATCGAAATATAGGGACCAACGATAAATTTTATCCATAAAGTATTTTAAACTTGTTAAGAAATATGCTAAACATATTAAATGCAACTATTGACATGCAAAAGTAATCGAATGATGTATTGAACTACAAGTTTTAATGAACAGTGACATTACATTATCAAACAACATGTTATCACCGTTAGAACTCAAAACATAGAAACCTAAGCCGGCCAAAATATCATACGGAGGCTAAGGAATGATAAATTTTGCACGAGCGTCATTTAATTGCATATAAATGATATAATGCATTAATTACACAAAGAGCTCTGATTTCCTATGTATCAGACAATTGAGAGATGTCAAATACAGATACAAGTAACGGGTTCCTTGGTGTATTTTGATACAGAATGGATTTGGATAAACCATAGTATTCAACATTTGAAGCGACATCAGTCTTCAGCAGATCAGGATATGCATGCGATTTTAGTTTTTACCGAGCAAGGTTATCAATCTTTAAGTGGTTTCATGGTTTCTAGTGCAATCCCTCACTTCAAAATACTATAATGGATCGAGAAATGCGTTCCAAGCCACGTTGAAACATGAAGGGGAAATTAACATAGGGCGTGACACGACCTTGCATCATGCTGGCACCAAGGTTTTAAGTATCCATCGGCACGGGCCGTATCTACCGTGCCGTACCGTGCCAACAAGATACCGGCACGATACAGCTCCCGTGCCGATGACACAGTTCAAAACCCTTTTTTCTTAAAATTACTAAGTAATTTTCTTAATAAAGTTCAAAATATTTGATAAAGATACATAATAAGCAATAAAAAAATTTTGTTGCTAAAGAAATTAAATATTTCATGCCATTATGTATCGGCACGCATGTATTTTTTGTGACCGGCACGGCTCGGCACGGCTCGGCACGCACCGTGCCGTACCGTGCCGACAAGTTTTCGGTACACCCGTGCCACGGCACTTAAATCCTTGGCTGGCACCAATACTTCAACAATATGCAATAAACAGTCAGATAATCAAAAAAAGAGTAAATAAACTCATAAAATTATCCAGTTAAAATTGTATGATTGTATCAAAACAAATTTTTCCACTGGGACTTGCAAAGACACTGCCCAAATATATATATATATATATATATATATATATATATATATATATATATATATATATATATATATATATATATATATATATATATATATATATATTAGTAAGACTCCTTTTCTTCTCAAAAATCTTCATAACCAGTGAAACTAAAAAACCTAGAGCTATTCTTCGTTACCTATTTATGATTATCCTAAAAGCATTCATATATATATATATAGAGTCCAGCTAGTATGCTCGTAAAAGTATCAAGCAATTGATGTTTGTAAATTTTCTACCGTTAGATCTATCCCTTTGACTAATTTCACCTCTTAGATCATGCTATTCCACCAACCACCCACTAAACCCAAGGGACTCATTATCATCCTAACCGCACATAACTTTATCTAAGGGCTAAAAACCTACAAGCACCAATACATTAGTACTTTTAAAAGCATATGAGCTCAATTCTATATATATATATATATATATATATATATATATAGAGAGAGAGAGAGAGAGAGAGAGAGAGAGAGAGAGTAGAGCTTATATACTTATTAAAGTACAAGCCAATTTATGCTTGTGAATTTTTTACCATTAAAATTATATTGGGATTTGTGCTATTGTAAGGTCAACTAAAGAGAGAGAAAGAAAAAGTAAAAAACATAAATCCCAATACAAATCCAATGGTAAAAAAATGCACAAGTATGGATGGCCTTGTGCATTTAAAAGCATATAACTCTCCTCTCTCTCTCTCTCTCTCTCTCTCAATATATATATATATATATATATATATATATATATATATATATATATAGGCTACTATACTATCGATAGCACCAAGTCATTAGTACTATTAAGGTTTTAGACCTTGGATTAAGAGATGTGTGGTTAGGATGATAGTGGTACCCTAGGGTTTAGTGGGTGGTTAGTGGAATAATATGATCTAAGGGGTAGAAATGGTCAAAAGGGTAGATCTAATGGTGGAAAATTTGGTAGCACCAAGTGCTTGATGCTATCAATAGTATAGTAGCCGAACTCCCCATATATATATATATATATATATATATATATATATATATATATATATATATATATATATATAAAGAAGAGAGAGAGAGAGAGAGAGAGAGAGAGAGAGAGAGAGAGAGAAAGAGAGAGCGCTAGGCTTGTGTGCTTTTAAAAGCACGGAGGCCCCCGTGCTCCAAGTTGTTTTCGATGTGGGGACTTCTGAATGAACGATCAGCTCCGTTAAACTTGATCTAGAGTATTTAAAAGCCCTAGAAATTAAATTTCGCGAATTTTCGAAATCATTTGCTTAGTGATCAAAGTGGCTCAAAATCAACAATTTTAATGATCGTCATGAGCCGTTTGCAAATTTAACGATATAGAAATATCCAAATCACGTAAAATTTTGATAAAAAATTCTTTATACTATATAAAATAAGATCAGTATCTTTGATCTAAAATTTTAGTATCATATCATCACATTTTTGTGAGATTTTAATTTTCAGCCGTTGATTTTGAGCCCTTTCGATCACTAGGTAAATGATATCGAAAAATCGCAAAAATTATTTCCTAGATACTTTAAATATTTTAGATCAAAGTCTAACGGAGCCGATCGTCTATTCCGAAGTCCCAACATTAAAAACAACTTGGGAGCACGGAAGGCTCCGTGTTTCTAAAAGCACACAAGTCCTACTCTATATATATGTATATATATAGAGAGAGAACTAGGCTACTATACTATTAATAGCACCAAGTCATTGGTGCTATTTGATTTTTGACCCTTGGATGAAGAGATATACGGTTAGGATAATAGTGAGCCCCTTAGGGTTTAATGGGTGGTTAGGAAAATAGTATGATCTAACGGGTGGAAATGATCAAAGGAGTAGATCTAACGGTAGAAAACTTGGTAGCACCAAGTGCTTGGTGCTATCGATAGCATAGTAGTTGGACTCTATATATATATATATATATATATATATATATATATAGAGAGAGAGAGAGAGAGAGAGAGAGAGAATGAGAGAGAGTTGAGCTGGAATGCTATCAATAGCAAGCAGGCTCTGTTACCACCCATTTGTTTTCGATGATGGAGCTTTCAAAACAACAATCGGCACCGAAAGGCGGCCAGAGCTATGGCTACTCTGTCTCCCTGCACCAATAACCTAGCCATGATAAATGTTTCCGAGCGGATGACGTTGCTCGTTTAGCAGTGTAAAGAAATCTAAATTAATTAAATTTCGGTTAGAAAATTTTTTAAACTATTTAAAATAAGATATATACTCTCGATCTTGATTACAAAACTCCTATAATCACTTTTTGAAGGATATTCATTTTCAACCGTTCATTTGTGTGTCATCTTGATGGATAAGAAAAGAATATCGAAAAAACATAAAATTTAATTTTCAGATATTTTAAATGATCTAGATCATATTTAACAGTGTTGATCGTCGTTTTGGAAGTTCCATCATCGAAAATAAATGGGTGACAACAGAGCCCGTTTGCTACCCGATAGTATTCCAGCGTATATATATATATATAGAGAGTAGGACTTTTGTGCCTTAAGAAGCACGGAGCCCTCCCTGCTTCTAAGTTGTTTTTGATGTTAGGACTTCCGAATCAACGATCCGCTCCATTAAACTTGTTCTAGAATATTTGAAATAACTAGAAAATAAATTTCGCGATTTTTCGATATCATTTGCCTAGTGATCAAAAGGGCTCATAATCAACGGCTGAAAATAAAAATCTCACAAAATGTGATGATATAATACTAAAATTTTATATCAAAGAAATTGATCTTGTTTTATATAGTATAAAAGTTTTTCTATCAAAATTTTACATTATTTGGATATTTCTACACCGTTAAACTTGCAAACGGCTCACCACGACTATTAAAATTGCTGATTTTGAACCACTTTGATCACTAGGCAAATGATATTGAAAATTCATAAAATTTAATTCCTATACCTTTTAAATATTCTAGATCAAATTTAACGAAGCCGATTGTCCATTCGAAAGTCCCAACATCGAAAACGACTTGGAAGCACATAGGCCTCCGTGCTTCTAAAAGCACACAAGCCTAGCTCTATATATATACATATGTATATATATATAATTGAGCTCCTATGCTTTTAAAAGTACCAAGTCATTGGTGCTTGTAAACTTTTAGCCCTTGGATGAAAAGATATATGATTAGGATGATAGTGGGCTCCTTGGGTTAAGTGCGTAGTTGGTGGAATAGAATAATCTAACGGATGAAATTAGTCAAAGAGATAGATCTAATGGTAGAAAACTTACAAGCACCAATTGCTTGGTGCTTGTACAAGCATAGTAGCCGGACTCTCTCTCCCTCTCTCTCTCTCTCTCTCTCTCTCTCTCTCTCTCTCTCTCTCTCTCTCTCTCTCTCTCTCTATATATATATATATATATATATATATATATATATATATATATATATATATATATATATATATAGGCAAGGAACAGTAAAGGCGTTAGTTCAACTTCTTCTTCCTGTACTTTGCTAGGGAGGACAACCACACAAACTACTAACTGCTTAGCATGGGACAGCTCCATAGTTTCTGCTAGCTAGGCTTAAAAAGATAGGAAAAGCAAGAGAATGACAATATCAATTCGCCACGTGAAAACTAGTCAACCTTATGACTGATTGACCGCTCCTGACCCTAACCTAAAGTCACGACCAAAGCCTGAACTTCGCTTACCAGAGAACTGGCTTATAAGAAAGAAACCATACCGAGAGAACGAGTGCTGAAATGAGAGCCCAAGCCGCAAGACCGAGCGGAAGAAAAAAAAAAAAGAAAAAAAAAACGGATTCTTGAACCTCTTTCACGCTCATGTCACGTCGAGGTACTGCATAAGAAATAACGGGTAAATCCGATCCAATTTATCATAATCGATATGAGAGCCCAGGCCGCAAGACCGAGCCGAAGAAAAAAAAAGAAAAAGAAAACGGATTCTTGAACCTCTTTCACGCTCATGTCACGTCGAGGTACTGCAAAAGAACAAACGGCTAAATCCGATCCAATTTATCATAATCGATTATATATATATATATATATATATATATATATATATATATATATATATAGTGCGGCTAGTATGCTTTTATAAGTACGGAGGCACCCGTGCTTATAAGTTATTTTCGATGTTGGAACTTCCGAATCGACGATCGGCTCCGTTAGACTTGATCTAAAATATTTAAGTAATTAGAAAATAAATTTCGCGATTTTTCGATATCATTTGCCTAGTGATCGAAAGGGCCTAAAATCAACGGTTGAAAATAAAAATCTCACAAAATGTGATAATATGCCACTAAAATTTTAGATCAAAGATATTGATCTTATTTTATATTAGTATAAAGAATTTTCTATCAAAATTTCACGTGATTTGAACATAAATTTTACAATTTTTCAATATCATTTGCCTAGTGATCAAAGAGACTTAAAATCAACAATTTTAATGGCCGTAGTAAGCCGTTTGCAAGTTTAACGATGTAGAAATGTCCAAATCACATAAAATTTTGATAGAAAATTTTTTATACTATATAAAATAAGATCATATTTATGATCTAAAATTTTAGTGGCATATCATCACATTTTGTAAGATTTTTATTTTCAGTCGTTGATTTTGAGCCCTTTCGATCACTCGGCAAATGATATCGAAAAATCATAAAATTTATTTTTTAGATATTTCAAATACTCTAGATCAAATCTAACGGAGCCGATCGTCGATTCGGAAGTCCCAACATCAAAAACAACTTATAAGCACGGGTGCCTCCGTGCTTATAAAAGCACCCCAGCCGCACTCTCTCTCTCTCTCTCTCTCTCTCTCTCTCTCTCTATATATATATATATATATATATATATATATATATATATAGAGTAGAGCTTATATACTTTCAAAAGTACAAACTCATCTATGCTTGTGAATTTTTCACCATTGGATTTGTATTGGGATCCGTTCTTTGAGAATCCATTCTTTTGACACAATCGCCATGCTGATCATTTGGTGACAGGCACGTTAGGGTCTCATCAAGATAGATACTAAGGGTCTGTTTGGATCGGGGTTAGTGAATGGGATAAGGGGGATATCCCCCTTATCCCCCTAAACGCACTAGGAATAACAAGAATATCTTGTTCTGGTATTTCTGGTATAATAAGAATTACTGTTCCAACAGTAAAATATCACTATATTTTACTTTACTAATTTACCCCTAGCACACTACCCGAGGCCAACTTGATTTTGCTTTTGATTTTGATTTTATCTTATTTTTTGTAAAGCTTTAATCTATTAATTAAAATAAAGAAATTAAAATTTAACAAATAAAAAATTAGAGCAAGTAAAATATTAAATTAATATATTATTTTAATAAAATATAATTTGATTTTGATTTTGTTTTTTATTTTGATTTTATCTTATTTTTTGTAAAAGTTTAATCTATTAATTAAAATAAAGAAATTAGATTCTAACAAATAAAAATTTAGAGCAAGTAAAATATTAAATTAATATATTATTTTAATAAAATATACTTTGATTTTGATTTTGATTTTGATTTTATCTTTTTTTACATAAAACTTTAATCTACTAATTAAAATAAAGAAATTAGAATTTAACAAATTTTATCACATAATAAAGCTTGACGGCAAAAAGGTCATTTACCCCAACTAAATCTCTTTATTCCTCTTATTCCTCATTATCATACCAAACACAAAATCTCTTATTCCTAGAACCATCCCAAACGCTTTTTTACTCTAATTCCGTACTTTATACTTATCCCTGGTATAACTTGTATTGCCTTATCGCGTTACCAAACGATACCTAAGTGTAGCCCAGAGACATCGATCGCTAAGTTTCCTTAGGGACGAGAGCGATAAGGTCTCGTAGAGACAGAGGTTGGGCATCACTGGTGGTTGTGGTCGCAGGTTGCGATGAGTAGCCCTTATTACCTGCTGACAGATGTGCGAGGAGAGGTGTCAAGTCGAATGTACACGAACGGTGTAGTTGAGCGGGTTGAATTTTTAAGCTCAATGGATCGTGACAGCTTTGGACCTTTTTGGGCCAAGCGGAAGGTGAGGCGTGGACCGGTTCGTTGTCGTCTTCATCGATGACATCCTAATTTATTCGAGGAGCGACGACAAACACGAGGTTCACTTTGTAGCTAGTTTTTCATACTCTCAAGGACAATGAATTTTTCGCAAAGCTCAAAAAGTGTGAATTTTGGCTTAGCGAGGTATCATTCTTGGGGCATATTGTCACAGCCTCGAGAATCGCAGTGGATCCCAAGACGGTAGATTCGATCATCGATTGGCCTTGGCCGACCACAGTGACGGAGGTAGTTTCCTAGAGTTGGCGGGATATTATCGGCAATTCATCGAAGGTTTCTCAAAAAAAATTACTACCCCGCTCCACCGGCTAACCAAAAAGGGAGAAAAAATTCTGTGGACTCCACAGTGTCAAAGGAATTTCGAGGAACTCTAGGACCGACTGACACAGGCTCCTATTCTAGCACTGTCGAGATCAGGTGAAGACTTTGTAGTCTATTGCGATGCGTCGGCGATTGGTCTTGATTGCATCTTGATGCAGCAGGAGAGAGTAATAACCTATGCATCGAGACAACTCAAGGATTATGAGCGGAATTACCCCACCCACGACCTCAAGCTTGTGGCGGTAGTTTTTGCCCTAAAGCTTTGTAGGTACGATCTTTATGAAGCGCACTGTGAGGTGTTCACTGACCATCAGAGCTTGAAGTACCTATTCACGCAGAAGGAGCTTAACCTTCGACAGAGTCACTGGCTAGAGCTCTTAAAGGATTACGACTTGTCGATCCAGTACTATCCTGGGAAGGCAAATGTCGTGGCAGATTCTCCGAACAGGAAGAGCCAATCTTCGGTGACATCGGCGAGTATGATTACCAAGTAGGACGACTTGCTGGAGGAATTCCAGCGATTGGAGTTGGAGGTTGTGCTACGGGGCACGATTGCGCAGCCGATGGCTTTGACAGTGAAACCCACCCTGATCAAGCGAATCTTGGAGGGACAGAAAGCTGATGCTTACATTCAGTGCCTCAGGGCTGAGATTTCTCCTGAGAATAATAGCAGCTTCACTATCTGGACGAACGATTCCCTTCGCTTCCAGTGTCGCTTATGTGTCTCGGACCTGACAGATCTGAAGAAGGAGATTCTATCTGAGGCACATCGATCCCTTTACACGGTCCACCCAGGCGGGACCAAAATGTACAGGGACTTGAGGCAGAATTTCTGGTGGCCAGGCATGAAGACGGACGTGACTCAGTTCGTGGCTAAGTGCTTGGTGTGTCAGCAGGCTAAGGCTGAACACCAGTGGCCGGCGAAAAAATTGCAACCACTTTCGGTGCCTGAGTGAAAATGGGAGCGGATTACGATGGACTTCGTTACCGAGTTGCCTAGATCCCAACATGGTCATGATGCGATTTGGGTAGTTGTTGACCGGTTGACGAAGTCGGCGCATTTCTTGCCGATTCTTATATCTTGGTCACGAGAAAAATTGGCGCAGCTGTACGTCAACGAGATCGTTCGACTTCACGAGGTTCCAACTTCGATCGCTTCAGATCGAGACACTCGATTCGTGTCCTAATTTTGGCGGAGTTACAGCAGGTAATGGGAACCAAGCTCAACTTCAGCACAACCTTTCACCCTCAGAGCGACGGGCAGTCGGAGTGGATGATCCAGACTCTCGAGGATATGCTCCGAGCTTGCGTTCTTGATTACGATGATGGGTGGTTTCGCTACTTGCCCTTGGTGGAGTTTGCGTACAATAATAGTTACCAGGCGAGTATCCAGATGGCGTCGTACGAGGCTCTGTACGGGCGTCGTACGAGGCTCTGTACGGGCGTCGGTGTAGATCTCCTATCTACTGGGATGATCTGGGCGAGCGCAAATTTATTGGTCCGAATTTGGTAGAGGAAACCGAGGCGAAAATTCGCATTGTGAGGCAGCGACTTCTAACTGTTCAGAGTCATCAGAAAAGCTACGCGGACCGGCGACCGCGTGACCTGGTGTTTCAGGTCGGAGAGCATGTTCCGCTCAAGGTGTCACCAACCAAGGGGATCAAACGGTTCGGTTTGCGAGGCAAGTTGAGCCCGCAGTTCATTGGGCCGTTTGAGATCTTGGAACGAATTGGTCATATAGCTTATCATCTGGCTCCACCATCGAGTCTCGACCTGGTGCACAACGTTTTCCACGTGTCGATGCTTCGGAAGTACATCTCAGGTCCCTCTCATGTCATTAGTCCTTTGACGATCGAGCTTCGGGAGGATCTGAGTTTCGAGGAGACTCCGATGCAGATCCTGGCACGCGAGGACAAACAACTGCGGAACCGCTCTATCTCATACGTGAAGGTGCAATGGAATAACCACGATGAGTGTGAGGCTACATGGGAGTTAGAGTCTGTAAATAAATAGTGATATCCTGAGTTGTTTTCAAGGACTTTTGTTTAAGTTTCGTTGACGAAACTTCTTTTAAAGGGAAAGTGATGTAATATCTGTATTTTAAATTTCAAAATTTGAATAAAAGTTTGAATTTTATTTCGGAAAATTAAATAGGGCATTAATTTCAGCATATTGAGGATAAATTTCTCGAAAAATATATCACCGATTTATTGGTGAACCAGAGCTGAAGGGAGTGGTCAAGTCCTTTTTGGATTCGCTCTGCTGGTTGCACTAAAAAGCATGAAAAAATGGAGTTTGACAAAAAAATCATGAAATTGGAGATTTCGTCGTAAATCGACCGAAAAATTAACTAGTGAGATTTTCGAAAAAGTAAAATCGTCACTTCGACAGTGAAGTCAAGCTGAGAACGATGGTGCGATCGGATTTTAAATCCGATACCCGGATCTCCCGGAAATGCACTTTTCGCGTGTAAATCAGACCGGAAAACCAGTTTACGGTAAATCAAGAAAAGTCGCGGCGTTTGCGCACAATACTCGGCCGTTTATAGTTGAATTGGCATTAGGCACGCTTTTCGAGGAATATTAAATGAGTTTCATCAAATTCAAATTTTAGGGCTAAGGAGGAAAATATCTTGGATGGGGAAATGGGGGTAATTTTGGTGATTGTTAATTAAAGGGGGGGGGTTAGGGCATCATTAGCCAAATCCCCTCTTCCTCTGTTGAAGCAGCCACACACCCCACCCCCCCCCCCCCCCCCCTCTCCTATCCTCATCCGTACGCCGCCATCATATCGAAGCCGGAGCCGGAGAGATCCTCTTCTGAGCCCTCCTCCTTGTGTTCCCGGCACCCTGATCCCGTCGCCTCCCGGTAGTCGCGCGCCGCACACGAAGCCAGCGACGCCCGCCCACATGCGCGCGTGGGAGCGCCGCTGCCTGATCCGCGCGTTGCCTGGACCAAGCAACGAGCCCCCTTGCCCCGAGCGCCCGTTTCAACACACCCACAGCCAGCTAGGCCACACCCGCGCCGTGCAGGGCCGCCAGCCCTGCCCCCTCCCTATTTGATCGGAGCGCCCCCTTGTTACTGTGCACGCCCGGTTTGTGCCCTAGCCTTCCTTGACAGCACCTTCATCTTTCTGCTGTTTGCGGGCTTGGGGCTGATCCGAGCCAGCCCGATCTTCGTCGCGTACGTTGCAGCGACGCCCTCGAGCCTCCACGTCACCATCCGTCGCATCAAGGATCATCAGATCGCCATCGTGATCATCCGAAGTGGGCGCAAAACTCGTTTTGCGTCGAATTTGTCCGGTGACGCGGTTGTTGTCCGGTTCTCACATTTTGGATAGCGGTACACCATTTTGCGTCCCGACACTTTCGGTGACCTCCGACCGTCTGGCTTTCGAACATGGTAACCCCGGAACCCCTCTTGTGTTCGTCAAATTGTGTAAATTTACCATAAATCACAGCAGTAGGGTATATATCGCGTAGGCTCGCGATCTTGACTAAGGTTGACCCGGATGCAGGTTTCGAACTCCGAACGAACACCGGACAGCGGCACAACATCCGAGGCATCGCGTGCTGTCCGAAATCGACGTTGGGCTGATTCCGAGTCCTAGGATCAGAGGTATGGACCGTTTTTTGCATACCCTTAATAAGTATATTTGATCGCATCGGTAGGGTTTTGTGGTGCAAATTGCACGTGTAGTATTCCCGGACAATGCGAACGTAGAGGGTGGGACCCTGGGACTGTTTGTCCTCATTCGAACGATGGCAAAGTCATTCGTGTCATGTTTTTTGGAACAAAGGGGAATTTGGCAAAGTGGTTGAGACCATGAAATCGCCGGTTATTGTTATTTGACATATTAATCGTAAGTGGACTTTGGATAGGTCCGGGTGATCCACGGAATACTGTTGGGTAAGCCACGTGCTCAGTTGTCTACCGATAGAGGTGGGTACTCCGATCCGAAATCGAGAAGATCGGGCTTTCCGGTACGTTCCTTTGGGGTTTGTTGATTGTTGAGGCTTGCGAACCCGAATCGAGGTTGGGACGAGTCGGTGACGCTGGTTCTTCGGGGCGTGATTTGAGGTTAGCGTTTGCTCGGATTCCGAACTTTTCGATCTTTTTTCTTTGATCTGTTTTGGGGATATTGCTTTGATCGGGATGTGGATCGTTTGCCCTCTTGTAATTGCATGATATCTTGGCGGATTCTGGTATCTGAATTGGATCGCTTTAGGATTTAGGGTTTCGTATTTGTTGGGGGAAATCCTTTTCCTTTTTCAATTATCACCTTGCTAGATCCAATCATTCTAGACTTAAGGTATAAATTTCATTTATTAAGTACCTTATGCCGATTTTTGTTTTTTTTTTTTTTGTTTTTTGTTTTCTAGTTATACGGTAATTAGCACGTTATTTATCAAGGTTTAGATATCTTATTTGATTTGATCCTGTACGGATGTTCTGGGTCCACATGTTCTAAAGCAGCAGGTGTTTTTTTTTTAAAAAATTTATCTTTTCCATTCGTTGCTGCTTAACATAGAAATTAGCAACTTTAGTAGATTCCCCTTATGTAATGCTTATGCAATTGATTTAGATGGCTCTGTGTTTGTTTTTAACTAGAATTTCTAATCTGGCATTCGTTTTTTTATTGCTAGGACTTTGTATTATCTTCAGTAGATAAGTATAGAGGCTCACTCAAGGAATGTGTATTTGTTTTAACACGTTACCATTCCTAAGACTTATGGTGATGCGTGAGGGTGTGTTTGGTTCGTGAATTGTAATCAGAATGTGCCTGAATGGAACTGGAATTACTCTATCGCTGTGTGCATTTCCCTTCACAAGTGGAATTGCAAATGGCATTGAAACTTGAACTATGATTTTCCGGAAGGATTGATAAGCTCGTTAATTGATTGGCTACAATCTGTGATTTTATTATTTTCATGGTGGCCGTTGTGATCTAATGGTGTATTTTTAGCTTCTTTTTTTTTTCAACCGGTAGCTTTCCTTTGTTTAAATGCGTCTTGGTTTGAAGGTTTTTTCATAGAACCTGCAGCTTTCTAACAACTTGATTTGGTGCACCACTGCACCTAAAATATTTGCTGCTCCTTTTGGCCTGAATTGGTAGTACGAGGCAAGAAAAAGCAATAGTATATATAAACTAAGCAGTTGTCATTGATCTTACTTTCTTTGATTCTAGGGAGCTTGGTAACACAACAGAATTCATGATCAAAAGAAAATTGTGAGCTGAATGTTCCCTTCCTTATCTTTTCCTTTTTCCTATTTTGAGTATCTAAATAAGAGGTATAGCTGCACACTTATTTTCAGGCCATGGATTTTTATAATATCTTTCAGACTGTAACTTCTAGCATAATGAAACAAAGTAAAATTGCACTTGATGAACGATAAAGCCATATTTATCCTTACAATGACTTGCTAGTCCTCTGTGCTCCATCCTTATGGTTTGCCAATTTGAATAATGTTATCATGCAGGTAGCATGTGCCATCACCAAATGAACTAGATAAAATCCATAGAAATAAAGCTAAAATATGATGTAGATGCATTGACTATTGATGTAAGCCTTTAAATCTTAAATGTAAAATTGAATTCTGGTCAAACCCAAATTTTGTGTATGACGGTTTGGATGTGCTTCTGGTTGTTTGGTAGACTTGTCAAGATGGACCTATTGAACAATCTGTAAAATTTAGTTTATTCAGTTCTTTGTCCCCCAGCTTCTCAGCTGTTGAGTTGGTTTAGTTACCTGGATGGACTCATCTAGAAAAGTTTAGTTTCGTCTCCACTTCTGTTCATTTGTCCAAACATTTTGAGTTTATATGTTAAATAAGATAAATGATTATCTCAGCCCTAGCATGGCAAGACTTATAGTAAATGAAAACTAAGCTATAAACTCCTGCATTAGAAAAAATTGATAATCTGCAGGCTGTTTTCCCCTAGATTATTTGTGCTCTTTTCTTTTCTTTTCTATATTTTGGTAAACTTTCTCATGCTATTTGCCTCAGCAACATTAACTTGTACTTGAATTCTGTTTTAGATGTTTGACATATAAAAGCATTGACAATGACTTTTTGCGTTACAAAGGTATGAGCATGCATACTAGTCCTTTCATTGTGTTATTTAGAATAATTTATCATTTCATGAAATTATATACATCTCCAAGATTTACATATAGAGTTCACCGACAATACATTTCGAAGTCAAAAATTAGCTTTCCATGATTTAACTCCAGATTTGGGAATTAGTATTCTATTCCATATCATATTTGATTATGATTAATAATGGTGGTCTTTTGATCATTTTCTTTGTTAAGGAACACACTATAAAATTAACCCCAAGATCTCCTCAACCTCTATAACACATCCTAAGATTTGTAGTTAGTGAAGTTTTAAGCAGTAAACAATGGTTAGATCTTGGATCGACCAAATAATTAAAAATTTGATCTATTTGCTAGATCTAACTGAAGGAATCTGATTCTGTGTAGATAACTATGCTGGAAAGAATTTGATTATAGGGAATTTTTACCAATTGCATAGCAAATATTGGAATCATAAAACAAAAATCACCTCAAATGCATGAAAACAAACAATATGATGAACCAATCGGGATCAAATGAACCCTAGATCGATTCCGAACTCGCCAAAACCGAACTCACCTCAAAGATCAAGGATCCTCCGCCGCCGCAGGGAGATCTCGGACGCCGCCGCCTCTTCTCAACCTCCAACGGGAACGAGGAGAAGGGGAGAGAGCCGCCGCCGCTGACTCTTCTCAATCTCCAACGGGAACGAGGAGGAGGAGGGCGGGAGAGAGAGAGAAAGGGAGAGAGAGAGAGAAGGGAATGGGTTTGATCGTGGTTTTTTTTTTTTTTTTTTTTCTTTTTTATTTTGGGTCATTAGGGAGATGGGGGCAACGGGGCCCGATTTTAAAAAAAATTATTTTTTGGGCCGAATTTTAAAAGTTTGTTAAATTTTTAAATCGAATTTTGAAAGTAAATTTAATTTTTAATTTTTAATATGATATAAAATTTTAATAAAAAAATAATTAAATTTATTGATGAATTATTATTTAATATTTTAATAAATTTGACATTAAATCGAAGAATTTATTTTAATTTTAATTTTTATTATATTTAGATTCAACAACATAGTTAGCTAATTTTGATATATTTTTTTTTTATTTCAAAATTTTTATTTCTTGAGTTAAAATTGTATTATTTTATTTAGAAAGTATAAAGAATATAAAATCGTATTTTAATTTTCAAAATTTTGGATTGAAAAAATTAATTTAATTTGAACTAAAATATTTACCGACGCTTTCTAATTGTTATAACGATTCATTAAAATCGCTACTAAAATATATTTTTACCAGCATTTTAGAACTGTTATAATAATTCATTGAAATCGCTGCTAAAATATATTTTTACCAGCGCGCATTTTAGAACTGTTATAATAATTCATTGAAATCACTGCTAAAATATATTTTTACCGGCGCTTTTATTAAGTGCTACTAAAATAACCGTCGCTATAAATCAATTTTTTCAACGACCGAAAAATCAGCAACTCCCGCAGAAGACTCTGCAAAACAGGAGGAAGAAAAGAGGAAAACAACAATGGGGGTGAGAACCACTAGTAAACCAGTAACATCCCCCTGTGGGTAAAGCCTCAAACTCCGGCGTACCCACTAAGTCTACCAGAGGCACGAAAAGGAATAAGTGGTAAAGCTATAAACAGAACTGCTGAATAAAGGAAAACCACCGCTAGTATGCCTCTAAATGCAATACCGAAAGAAATGACTGTATGAATGTATCAGGAAACAATATCTTACCAAATAAACCCAATCTAGCCATCAGTAAAACTGGTACTGCCTGCTCTGCTGTCGAACTCAAGAACTCAGTAAGGGACCAGCACACAAGGCTCGAAATCCCAAGGGACCAGCACACAAGGCTCGAAATCCCAATCAGATGGACCGGCACCCGTCACGGTCTAAAGCCTACTCCGGAGTGGCACTCGAGGGGAGCGACCCACACGAGTAAAGTAACCAATGTCTCACAAATATCACAATATAGCAGAACTGGATCAAGACTATGATCAAAGTGGGAAACTTCGTCCACTAATGAAATCCCGATCTGATGCAATAATACTCAATAAGTGGGGAAACACCATCCACTAGAGAAATCTGATACCCAATCTAATGCAATAGTACTCAATAAGTGGGAAACTCCATCCACTAAAGAAATCTGATACCCAATCTGATGCATAAGTAAACATCCGGTCAACCGCCCAATGTCCGCAGTCACCGCAACACCCCACAAGACCCAAAATCTGATGAAGTAATCAACATCTGTGTCACGCCCTGGGGTCGAAACTGCGACCCAGGCTCGCCAACAGATCCGCCACCTATGCAAAATCCCGCATAGGCGAAGCGTCGAACCTGCAAAAGTATCATCTAACAACTAAATAGATATCAGAGCTGAAGAAAAACTGCTGTAATAAAAATCTGAATCACTGTACAACTGAAAAATAAATGTACAATATCCATTTCTCAAAAATAATGATACAATAATCCGATCCACCAAAAATTGAATACAAATAAAAAGCCACCTATACAACATCTATAACTCCAAAATGGGAGATAGACTAAAATAATAAAATACAATAGTGTACAGTGAAACCCACAATCGGGGTTGGTACATCTATCCCACTGTAGAAATCAACACTGGTAGGGATCTATCCCGCAACTCCCTCACCTCGAACCGTCAACCGAAATATCTGCAACTCCCGCAGCAGACACTGCAAAACAAAGGGAGGAAAGGAAAAAAACAACAATGGGGATGAGAACCACTAGTAAAACCAGTAGCCTCCCCCTGTGGGTAAAGCCTCAAACCCCGACATACCCACTAAGTCTACCAGAGACAAAAGAAGGAATAAGAGAGGTGGTAAGCTATAAACAGAAATACTGATGAGAGGAAGCTACCACTAGTATGCCTCTAAATACCATGCTAAGAAGTATAGCTAAATGTATGCATCAGAATATAAATGCCTGCCTGAATAAACCCAATCTAAACACTAGTAAACACTGGTACTGCTTGCTGTGCCTGCCAAATTAGGTATGCTGGCCAACGCATAACACCGATAGGGAAAATGAGTCTCGAGGACTCAAAGCCTGTCTGTCGCACACTCCGGAGTGGCACTCGAGGGGAGCGACCCACACGAGCAAAGTATCTCAGTAATAAGTATCATAGTAATATAAATCAGCAGGACTGGATCATGACTCTGATCAAGTGGGAAAACCCATCCACTAAAGAAAGCCCGATCCCCTAATCTAATGCAACTGTAAATACCCGGTCGGCCGCCCAAAGTCCGCGGTCGCCGCAATATCCCACAAATCTCCCAAATCAAGCCCGACTTGTCATCCCTAATCCGATGCACAAGTTGTTGGGTTATGTCTAATATGGATCTAAATAGGAGAAAAAACACCTAGAGGGGGTGAATAGGTGTAAACAGTAAACACTCAAAAATCGTTGCGTAAAAATAACCCAATGCGGAAAATAAATAACACGCAAGATTTTTACGTGGAAAAACTCCAAAACCAGGAGTAAAAAACCACGGGACCGATAACACGGTGAAATCCACTAGACTTATAACACGTACAAGGTGATGTAACGTACTCACTCACGACTCAACCTTTTCCATACGCTCATAGTAGATCTTCTCCGCTCGCTCTGCAACGCTCCTCGAATCCACGATTTGCATCCAACGCCGAATCCACGGCGTCCAACGTCGAATCCACGACGTCCGACCGAATCCACGGCCTTCACCCAGTAGCACGTCTCGAATCCACGAACGTACCTCGCTCCGAATCCATGATAGCGGTAGCACCTTGAATCCACAAGGCCACGCGAGTCCACACGCCGATTTTGGGAAAAATCGTTGTTTTTGGGTGGTGATGATCCGCCGAATACTTAGGTCAAAGATAGATCGGAAATACCATCTAAGTATTCATTAATTTGATTCTACTCAAAATCTGAGTTTGAAATCCTAGAATCAAATTAATTAATATAGATGAAGAAACATAGAATTAATCTAGTTATTTCCTTTCTTCTCTATAGGTGGATTTTTCTTTTTCGACCGTATTTTTGGATTAATCGGCTTACCCTAAAAAATGAATCGTAGGGTTTATTTATAGGTTAGAAACCATTGGAAGAAGATAAGAATCAAAAACTAACCTTATCTGGAATTTTTCAGGACGACGGTCCGGACTGGAATACTGCGGTCCGGACTGTCGTGGCTAAACAGAATATTTCCAGAAAAACACATGTTCGGGGTCCGGACTGAAGTTCCACGGTCCGGACTGTTCATGCAGTTTCTGCAAAATCCACATTCGGGGTCCGGACTGTGCAAGTGTGTTCCGGACTGGATTTGCGAATGAACTACCCTATGTTCGGGGTCCGGACTGTAGTGCCCTGATCCGGATCCTGAACATATAACATGTCCAGTTTTTATTTTTATGCGATTAAAAATCTATCCAAGTGTTTCTACACTATAAGAAGTATTCGGATCACCAAAATTATTTAGTTAAACGTACCTGATCCTTTTGAATTCTTTTTTCTTGAGATTGAGGTATATGATCCAAACTTCTTCATCTTCAATCTTCAAGACTTAACCATTTTCACGAAATACGCCAACACAAATTCCTTAACAATCTCCCCCTTTGGCGGTTTCGTGACAAAATATAAATCCACTCAAGAAAATTTAAAAAGATATTTTTGTTGCTATCACCATACAACAAAAATTTACATTGGAGATCCAAATAAAAATAAATACATGAGATAAACTCCTAAAACAGACTCTAGACTTAGTCATCTGTACTCCCTGCAAAAGAAAACATTCTTGACAAAAGAGATCGTTAGATACCTCAAGAAATTTTCGCATTCAAAAACCAAACACAGAGATAGAGTTTATACTCACCATGACATTCATGAACTCAGATATGTAATAAGATCACAATAAAAAATCGACATATTTTCTAAGCATTAAAAATCCAAATGTCATAGGTTTGTTAGTCAACAACAACTTGTTAGTCATATTACATGCCCAAATAGTTAGTCGAATAGTTAGTCGAGACATGCATTCAAACACAATACAAAACCAAAGTTGAAGTTGTACTTACCTTCATAGTTCAAAGTTCTCACAAACCATTGTCAATCATGTCAATCATTGTTTGTTCTCTCTCCACCTTTTTGTCACTAAATTAAGCCAAAATTACAAAATTAAGGAGAGTTAAAAGTTCAAAACAAGAAAATGTAAGAACTAAAACTAAAAACCCGCAAAACAAAAGATTAGTACAAAATAAAAATTACTCTGAATCCTCCGAACTGGTACAGCAGAGTTTTTTAAAAATTTTCTTTATCAGCTTGTTCATGGAAACCTGTTTCTCTTTAACTCCTCGTATTTCTTCCTTCATTTCAATGAATTCATTCGACATGCGTTCCTGCTCAGAGGAAAGGCGTTGTTGCTCTCTATAAATGGAGGTAACTGAGGCATTATCCTCTGAAGTTGAAGGAGGTGCAGGTTGTACTGCTGGTGCTGGTGGTACTGAAGCTGTAGCTGCTGATGTTGAGGGTTGGCGTCTGCGAGGAGGTGAAGGAGGCTCATCTTGTTTTGTTGAGAGGGACTTTACGATAGTTGTATCGTTGATTGTTCCCAAGCTATGCATATAAGCCGATGATGAAGTATCGACTTTGAATTTCTTCAAAATTCGCA
Organism: Tillandsia leiboldiana; assembly: GCA_029204045.2. Classification (NCBI taxonomy): domain Eukaryota; kingdom Viridiplantae; phylum Streptophyta; class Magnoliopsida; order Poales; family Bromeliaceae; genus Tillandsia; species Tillandsia leiboldiana. The sequence goes on along the minus strand of CM055062.1, from coordinate 31,469,016 downwards.
TAATTATTATTGGGAAGGGAAGTCGCTCTGTAGGATGGGCATGTTCCACATACCGCGCCATCCTCGACCAGATGAGATAAGGAATATTGAAGTTTGATCCCATAGCCACTGTGGGGTTTCCAAGAAGATAAAGAAATAACATCCTATCCCATCTAAGAATTTTTGTTTGCATGTTAGGAAGAATGTTATAACATGTGATGAAGTTGAGGAACCGGTACTCAAGACGAAGTTCTTTGGACTTGACAGATTTCTCCGTTGACTGAGTTCCCTCCAAACATATTCCCCTTACAACCGTTTGCCACATCGTGTTCGTCAAACTCCTTCCTTTCAAGTAGTTAATTCCTGACCTGCTAGCTTGCATCCCTAAGACCTCCCCAATTAATTGAGGTGTGACCTTAATCTTAACATTTCTAACCATTGTTAGAAATTCTCGATGTCCGTCCTCTTGATCAACCAACCTTGATGCATTCTGATAAAACATCCTCACCGAGTGAAGACAATATCCAGTAGGCTCAGGGAAATGACAAATGGGGGCAAGACCCGTATGGTCAACAAGAGTGCCAAAAAGTGCAGATCTCTCCCTCAGAGCTTTGACATTGACATGTCTTTCACCAATACATTCCCTCTTTTCGAAATCCTTGATTCTTTCCGAGCTTATAAAGTCTTGTGGAGGAGGCTGGCTAGCTAGTGGCTCTTCAATTGATATTCCTCGAGCACTCCCTCTCTTGCGTGCAACGCTCTTTCTTTTTATCTTGAGAGGAGTTTCTTCCATTGGAGCTTTGCCCTTTTCTGCAGTGGTTGGCACAGTCTGCACCTTTGAGGATGCAGCAGGGGCTTTCCTCTTTGAAGCAGTAGGAGCAGTCGCTTCTACCTGTCACGCCCCGGGGTCGAAACTGCGACCCGGGCCCGCCAAACAGATCCGCCACCTATGCCAACCTGCATAAGCGAAGCGTCCTACCTGCAAGAAAGGTACTACAACTAAACAGATATCAGAGCTATAAATAAAAATCTGCTGTAACTAAAATCAATCACTGTACAACTGGAAATAATACAATAATGTTCGCCTCCCAAAATAATAATAAAACAATATCCTCAAATACAAGCTCTGAACTCAAACGGGAGGTAACTCCAATAAATACAACAGTGTACAGTCTCTCAATACAAAATATCCTCACTACAACAGTCTCTCAAAAGAGGAAAAAGAAACAACTAATCTACTGATGATCTCCTCTGAAGGGGTACCGCTACTCTCCAACGACGGGTAGGGATCTAGCTCACGACTCCTTCGCCTCGACCAACAACCGCAGAGTCAGCAACACCCGCTAAGACTCTGCAAAACAAAGGAGAGGAAGGAAAAGGGGGGAAACCCCCAATGGGTGTGAGAACTACACCAAAAAGGGAGTTCTCAGTGGGTACCACCGCCAGACCCGACGGTCTGCCCACCAAGTCCTCAAGAGACAAAAACTAACCCGAGTCATAAGACTGAAATGAGTAAACTGGAGACTCTCAATAGCTACCATGCCCCTATCTAAAGGCAAAAGGGGGAGAACCAAACAGTGGTATGCAACCACTAGCACATGAAGTGCACAATCAACCCAATCGAGCTGACTGCCACATCTGGTCCAGTCAAACCTGCGCCCACCTACAACCACCTCCCGCTGACGGGCAGGAATTACGTAGGGCGTCCAAACGGTCTAACTCGCTATCGAGTAGTGGCTCATGCAGGCTATGGTCAAAATCCACGCTCTCTCTCAGAACGGATAGAATCATGATGCTCAACCTCTCACACAGCGGTCAAAGTACTCTCAACGACACGGAACCACCGTCAACCAGACGGCTCTCAATAATACTAGCACTGATCTAAACTCAACTACCAGTCTGCACTCGGCCCCCAGGCACGAGTGTAACAATAAAAGTATTTGACCGAAATAAATCCAATCGAATGAACCGGTATAAAACCCGGTACTGCCTGCTCTGTCACCAATCTCCCGAACTCAGTATCTCCACTGTCCAAATGACCGGAACCCAACACGGTCTGACCGGCACCCGACACGGTCTGACCGGAACCCAACACGGTCTGAAGCCTACTCCGGAGCGGCACTCGAGGGGAGCTACCCACACGAGTAAAGCATCTCTGTCATCAATATCACCAGTATCTCTAAATAGCAGGACTTTGATCATCAATTTGATCAAAGTGGGAAAACTCAACCACCAAGGGAAGACCCGACCTCAATCGGATGCAACAGAACGATAAGCGGGAAACTCCATCCACTAAAGAAACTGATACCCAATCAGGTGCGTAGAGAAACATCCGGTCAACCGCCCAATATCCGCGGTTGCCGCAAAGCCCCACAACTAAGCCAACCTGTCCCAGACACGAAGTCCTGACTACCCTATCCAGACCCCTGCTCGAACCCGAGCAACACTGACCACTTGACTAGCAAAGGCGGAGAAAGGAAAAGCATGGTTTCTCCTAAGTCAAGTTCCCATAAGTAGTGCAGCAGTAAAAGATGGCCTAACTACATGACCATACAAGCATGCAAATGTCCTCAAGGAAATAAAGGGGGGTAAAGCATAATAATAGATCCATTAGGAATAAACAACATGCCGGAATCCCAAAAACTAGACCTGTCCACAATCCAGGGTCCAGCAACAGAATGATCATAATAACTCCTCAGAGTACAAATCCGCACATAGCTACGACATCCTGTCCCAAAGCATAAACCAACCACATGAAAGGCTATGTGCTAAAATGGCATGTTACATAATCTCATATGGTAACATTATCCTAGGTAAGCTTACACTAATCATCACATAGATGTCCAAGTCATGCAAGTCCTCAGTATACCTCATAAATACTATTCTTGCAATCATTTATACAAATATCATTATCAAGCTTACCTACTTACCAACATAAACCATGTACCCTAAACATGCATGCATCAGTCATAGAGGGGTGACATCCCCACAAGTGCACTTATATTTGCCACAACATACTCATTGCCTTAAACAGTTACTGATATTAAGCTTACCCACCTGAAGCGCTTAAACCAAGGCAAACCTGAAGTCGGTGAAGTGTGCAGACGCTCACAGTCCAAATTCTGCCGAAACTGCATCCTCGGTGCACGTCGCGAAAGCCTCGACTCCCAACAGCTGAAAGTACCCCGAAATCAAAGTCTGCAGATCCAACGGGTCCAGCAACACTTGAAAACACCCCTGGGTACAACAATAAGGCCCAACATTACACTTTTATTCCAAAATTAACCAAGTATACACAGTCTGAAAATCAGTCCCAAAGCCGTGCTTATTTCACCTGCCGAAAGTGCCTAGAAAAATCCAATAAAAATACCACAGCAATCCTCGCGTCGATACCTTCGAAACGAGTACCTGCACGTCCAATTCCGAGCCCCGTAGGCCGAGTTACAAATTCCACAGTACAGGTGCGCAAAACCACACAGCAACATAACTGTAATTCCATTTACAGATAAGGGGAAGAACATATACCTTCGGGCAAAACTCAGAAAATTCCAATAAAAATACTGTGATATTCCTTGCGCCGAGTAGATGAAAAAAGTGTATAAGCACGTCGTCAAACGATGCCCGGTTGCGGAGATAACGCCGAAAGACCAAGCCGCTATCCAAATCCCCTTCACAGAAATGGGGTCACAGTAAGCTCGAACAAACACCTCGAAAAGCGCGAAATGAGGGAAAGCTGAAAATACCAAGATCATAGATCTGTCCGTCGCGAATCCAGCGGCGAAGAAATCACTCGAAAAGGTGGTCGGAGTAGGCCGGGGGAGCTCGCGCACCGAAACGCGACGAAGGGGGACCCAAAAGGACGAGCGTCGCGCCGCGCCGTAAAAATGGAAACCTCGATAAGCGTGCCACCAAAAATCCCAAAACTTTGCAGAAGGATGCAGCCAAACTCGGGGATCATCTTTGCTGAAGGCACCCAGGCGAGAGGAGGCTCGGAAATGGCGGAAAAAAGGGGAAAGAAGGAGGCTCGGATCGCTTTTATAGGCTGCAGAAACAATTGAAGAAATACCGGATAGGTCCCAATTTCCGGGCGCAGGGGACTTTCGGGCGCGCACTGTAGCAGCCCGAAATCCCCATGCGCGCGCACTGTAGCAGCCCGAATCCTCACTGGGCCTCCACGTCGCCCGCCAAACAGGCGACAGCAACCCCCGCCGCTCCCCGCGCGACACGTGGCGCCCCCCAGACGCCGACACGTGGCCGCCCCAAGCGCAGGAACAGCCCGTCAACGCGCCCACGTGCGCTCTGCGCCCGCCGCCTGCGCCTCTGCACGCACGCTTCCCGAGGCGCCCGCAGGTGCACCGTGGACCGAGTGCACGTGGACCGGCCAACCGGTGTGCGCCACGTGTCCCCCCACCAGTCCACCGTACACCCGCCTTTCCCGTGGACCGCGCCCGCTGCGCCGGCCCAACCGGGAACCGCCACGTGGCCCGCGACCGGTGCACGCCTCCGCGGTGGACCGCGCACTCGCCCGAGCCTGCTCCGCCGCGCTCCGCCGCTGCCCGCCGCCGCCGGTGCCAGAACAGTAACCTTGCCTCGAAAAACGTGCCGAATCATCCGGACTCCGGAAAAAGCAAGTGAATAGTCCATTTTCATCGTTTTCGCGCGCTGAATCCAAATCCGAAGTCCATTTTGCCAAATTCCAACTCTAAAAATTGCCGAAGTTATCCGGGAAGATGTTCCTTGATCCAAACTTCGCGCTGAGTCCACTTTTAATATCCATGGCGCGCGAAACCACTTCTGGAGCTCCGACGGAGTCCACCGATCACCCACGTGATCCATTTAACACACTGTGTGACACCCCCGAAATTTGGATTAGTCCTATATATAAATGATATAATAGGACTAAATCTCTAACCCGGCTATAGCATTTTGGATGGTAGAAAGATCCAAGAGGAACATGAGAGTTAAGCGTGCTAGAGCTAGAGTAGTTCTAGGATGGGTGACCCCCTGGGAAGTGGGGCGTCACACACTGAGCCCAACACTAATGTCCAATTGGGGCACAAATCCCACCAACACGCCACATAGGCCTCCGGAAGCTGTAGATGAAACAGTGCTCCACAAGTGGGAGTTTCGGGTCTTCACACTACCAACAGCTCATCCCAGTCAATGGCCTCTGTCTCAGATCCAGAATCCGAGTCATCTCGACCTTTCTTAGCCCTCTTGGGCTTGTTTGTTGCTCTCGTGTGAACCATAGCAGCCAGAAGAAAGATTACCCAAGTGATCACCATCTCTGCTATTTCTTGTAAAAGAGAGAATCCTGCGAGCAACAACTCAAGAACACGAAAAAATTGTTAATTTTCAAAAATTTGAACAATTGTACCCAAACAATCATTATCGTGTAGAGAGACTAGGAATCAAATTAGTTTTGCAAAAAGAATTTTAAAAATAGATCAATTCTATGATTTTCAAAAATTCTCATTATATGCCCTAAAACCGATTTTTTAGAAATCGAAGCCTAAAAATCCGTTAATCAAGAGAATACCTAGCATATAATCAAAACTAATCTACTAAGAGTTTTTATTTCAAAAGAAATTTGATCAAAAACTATCTAGAATTGAATTCCACCCATGATTTCTACTCACGTTTATGAAGAACAATGCAAAACAGTGGAAAAAATTAAGTTTGATCAAAGACACTTACTTGAAATCCAAAGAACTTGAGTTTGAAAGGCTCCAAATCGGTTGAAGTTTAGAGAGAGAAACTCTAGAGCCTTGGAAACAAAAGCTTGAGGTGAAATAAAATCAAAAACCCTTTTGTTTCATATAAACCCTAGCCGCGGTCCGGAACAGATCAGGAAGCCAGTCCGGATCGGCTACCCGCAGAAATTTCTGCGTTCGGGATCCGGAACAGGAATTCCAGTCCGGATCGGCTCCAAACTTTTTCTTCAGAAAAATTCAGAAAAATTCCAAAAAATCCAGAAAAAGATTGTAAGCACTTTTTCATGTCAACTTTAAACAAAATTCATCGTTTCATGTCAAAAGAAGTAGATTATGCTAAATCTATCAATAATATCCAAATAATGAAACGAAAATTTATAAAAATTAAATCCCTTAAAGTTGAACAAATTCAATTACATCTATCACGATCTTATGAGTAATGCATTTATCAAATCATCAATTTGGTAAAGAAAATAAAATACCAAGATCAATAGATATTTGAAATTCCAAATATGTTAGATAATGTATCTAGTCAATTTGTTGATGAGAGTGGCTCTTTGAGCATCTTTCAATAAAATTTCCACCTTATACTAACCTTGAAATTTGACAGAGTCAAGTATTTCAAAAAGCATTTCATCTAATCAACTTGAAAAACCATGTTTGGTATACATGTGGTAGCTGCACACAGTACTCGGACGACCGAGGTGGTAGCTCTTTCCTCCATGTGGTGGTAGTTTTCACACTCCTCATTGGGATGTAACTCTTTCCACATCTTTTGAGCATAACATTTTAAATGAACTCCCCCTCAATTGGCTATCAATTATTTAAAATATAAGGTATTCAACCAAAAATTGATCTCGATTTCATACTTGACTCAATTGTCAAATAAGATAAAAACTATACCAAGAGATCATTTGAGAGAGAAATTAACTTTGATCACTTAAAGATGACTTAATTGACATAAACGATCATTGCATCAAATGAATTATTATGATATCCAAAGCATAATAAATTTCTAAATATATGAAAGGATGCAGTTAAAGTCAATATAACTAATGCTCAATTAATGTTCTATGTACAAACATAGATAATGAACAAAAACACAAAACAAAACCTAACCTAAGCAATGGTTTCAAAAAGAAGTTATTTCAAGGAAAGCATTCCTATTGCCTTACGCAAATGAATAAATCGTTTTTGATCCAAAGGTTTTGTTAAAATGTCAGCTAATTGATCTTCAGTTGAAATGTAGGTAAGTTGAAGAATATTTAATTCAACTAGCTCTCTTAGAAAATGATATCTAAGTTCAATGTGTTTTGTTCTTGAGTACAACACAGGGTTTTTGGAAATATTTATAGCACTTGTGTTGTCACAAAGAATTGTTACCGAAGTTGTTGAAATTCGGAAGTCGCTCAACACGCTTTTCATCCAAATGAGTTGGGTTGAACAACTACCCGCTGAAATATATTCCGCTTCGGTAGTCGAGAGTGCAATGCAGTTTTGCCTTTTACTATGCCATGCAACAAGGCAATGGCCAAGATAAAAACATGCACCACTCGTACTTTTCCGATCATCCACAGATTCTGCCCAATCGGCATCTGAATATCCTACAATGTCAAGAGTTGTTCCCATAGGATACCAAATTCCGAAATTTATGATTCCTTTGACGTACCGGATGATCCTTTTCACCGCTTTTAAGTGAACCTCCTTTGGTGCTGACTGATATCTCGCGCAGATCCCAACACTAAAGGATATGTCCGGGCGACTAACCGTGAGGTAGAGTAGACTTCCAATCATGCTGCGATAAAGCTTCTCGTCTACACTTTCACTAAGAGATTCACTTCCTAATCCCTTGTTGCTAGTTCCCATCGGAGTCGGAAAATCTTTAGAATTTTCTAATCCAAACTTCTTGACCAACTCCATTGCATACTTGGATTGGCACAGATGGATGCCTTCTTCATTTTGTTTCACTTGCAATCTAAGAAAGTATGTTAGTTCGCCCATCATAGACATCTCAAATTCGCTTTCCATGGTTTCAGCGAATTTAGAAGCATCATTATCTCTAGTTGCACCAAATACAATGTCATCGACATAGATTTGTGCCACAATGAAGTTATCCTGATAATGCTTCACAAAGAGAGTCCGATCTGCTCCCCCTCGAGTATAGCCCTTCTCCAAAAGGTGCTTTGTCAACCTTTCGTCCCACGCTCGCGGTGCTTGTTTTAGACCGTAAAGAGCCTTTTTCAAACGGAAAACATGGTTAGGTTGTTTATGGTCTACAAAACCTTTCGGTTGAGCCACATAAACTTCCTCGTTCAAAAACCCATTTAAAAACGCGCTCTTAACGTCCATTTGAAAGAGTTTTATTTTAAAATGACAAGCAATTGCGAATAAAATACGAATTGGCTCGAGTCGAGCTACCGGGGCGAACGTCTCATCAAAGTCTATTCCTTCTATTTGTGAGTAGCCTTGAGCAACTAGACATGCTTTGTTCCTGATGATGGTACCATCCTCGTTTTTCTTATTCTTGAAAATCCATTTAGTACCAATCACGTTGTGTTGCTTCGGAGGCTTCGTTAATTCCCAGACTTTGTTTCGTTCGAACTGATGGAGCTCTTCCTGCATCGCTTCAATCCAGTAGTCATCCTGAAGAGCTTCATCGATGTTCTTTGGTTCTATCATGGAGACGTAACATGCGACTCCACAAACCAACTGTTTCCGAGTCCTGACTCCTTCTTGTGGGTCTCCAATAATATTAGATTCTGGATGATCCTTGGAGATGCGTAACGTTTGAGGTAACGGAGTACTCGGAGGTACATGTGATGATTCCTGCACATCAGATAAACTTGAAGAACCATTAGATGCATCAACATTATTGGAAGAATTATTATGAGAAGATGCATTTATAGGAGTATCATCATCAAGTGACATATCAGGGGTAGATTTATCAGATGCAAAGTGAAAAGCTTCATCTACTTTAACATTTATAGATTCTACCATCGTTTTAGATTCCAGGTTAAATACCCGATATGCTCTACTGTTTGTAGAATAACCCATGAAAATCCCTTCATCATTTCGAGAGTCAAATTTTTCAAGATTTTCGCGATCACGTAAAATGTAACAGTGACTCCCAAAGATACGAAAATATTTGATATTTGGTTTTCTACAGAACCATAGTTCATATGGTGTATTTAAAGTTCCCGGGCGCAAATACACTCGATTAATTACATAGACTGCAGTGTTCACAGCTTCAGCCCAAAAATATAGCAGTAAATTCCGGCTATGAAGCATAACACGTGCCATCTCTTGTACAACCCTGTTTTTGCGCTCGACTACACCATTCTGTTGAGGTGTATAGGGTGCTGAGAATTCATGTTTTATGCCAGTGGAAGTGCAAAAATCAATGAATTTAGAATTTATGAATTCTCCACCTCTATTACTTCTAACACGAACGATCTTTTCATTTCTTTCAATCATAATACGATGACAGATCTCATGAAAAGAATCGAAAGTATCTGCTTTCTCTTTTAAAAATGCTACCCATGAATATCTAGAGAAATCATCAACCAACAGAAAAATATACCATTTACCTCCCAAAGATGGTTGACGAGTCGGTCCCATTAAGTCCATGTGCAATAATTCTAAAGGCCGTTTGGTACCAACGTGGTTCAAGTTCTTGTGTGCAGTCCTTGATTGTTTTCCCTTTTGACAACCTCCACACACAATGTTTTCTTTAAAAGAAAGTTTAGGAATCCCTTTAACCACGTCTTTATTTGAAATCCTTGCTAGTTCCTTAAAATTTATGTGACCTAGTCTTTCATGCCAAAGTGTTTCATTATCCATAGAAACTAGGTTACAATTTTCAGAAATTTTGTTTGGAACAACATAGCAATTGTTTTCAGATCTAACCCCTTTCAAAAAGAATACATGGTCCTTATCAGTTACAATACATTCAGCAGTGGAAAATTTAACTGAAAAACCATTGTCACAAAGTTGACTAATGCTAATGAGGTTAGTCTTAAGGCCTTCAACAAATAAAACATTGTTCAAAACCGGGCCGTCTGGAATAGCAATTGTTCATTTTCCAACAATTTTAGAAGAACGGCCGTCTCCGAAAACTACAAGTCCTCCGGAGATTTTCTCTAAAGTTTGAAAACTGTTTTTGTCACCGGTCATGTGACGGGAACATCCACTATCCAGATACCAAGACGAGTTGTTATAAGCATGCAAGGAAATATGAACAACAAGACAAGGGAAGATTTCACCTTTGCGCACCCAAACCTCTTTGGACTGCATTGGCAATGAATGTGAAGTTATTCTCCTTAGTGAAAGCGTCTTATTTGATTGGTTGCTTCTCTTTGATGACGTCGTCTTGTGAGGTGAACTACCAAGGCTCTTTTCCTTTGGAAAATTTTCTTTTGATTTCCGGGGAATCACCTTTTTGGTAGTTGTTGCAAGAGGTGCATGATTTGCTTGTTTTGCTCCAATCTTGCAATTTCTTCGAATGTGCCCTGCAAAACCACAACGAAAACATACCTTTGAACTTGACGATCCCGAAGTGGGTGAGGTAGGCTTGTTGTCGTTGTATGCAGTGAATTCCGTTGTCGGAGGAGGAGATACCGACTGGGGCACAAAAACTGTCTTACTCGAACTAGGACTGTCTCCAGTTCGATTGTATCCGAGGCCGAAACTGTTTGTTTGACCAAGACCAAGTATCTTATCCAACTTACTCCTTCCCGAAGAAAATCGCTTTAAATCATCCTTGAGTTGAAAAATGGTCTTCGTCATTTCCATCTTTTCCTGTCGAGCCTCGGTGTAGAGCTTTAAGAAGTAATTTGCTTTATCCACCAGTTTTACATGTTCCTTCTCGAAATGCTCATTTTTCTCTTGAAGGGAAACATTTACTTTGATCAAGTTATCCCTTTCCACTTCAAGAGCGTTTGAGAGAGAAGTTGCCCTTTTTACTTCTTCTTCGAGATCCTGCAATCTCCCTCTCAAACTCCTGTTTTGCTTTGCCAATTTCTTTGAATCCCTTAAGAGTTTATGGTAGGCAAGAGCAAAATCTTCACCTTCGGAATTACTTGATTCGTCGTCCGTTGCATTCTTTTCAACTTGGGAGGAGTTGGACAATGAATCGGATGTACTCGCCATGAAGCATACGAAGGGTGAAGTTGTGGACGCGTGGAACGCCGTTGCGTTATTTTCTTCATCACTGGAAGATGACTCATTGGACGTTGAGGTGTCATCCCAAGTGACGACTTGCATCGCCTTCTTCTTTGCCGGATTCTTATTGGGACACTCCGTTGAGATGTGGCCGTAGCCTCGACACTTGAAACATTGGACTTGTCCCTCCAAGTTCTTTTTGTCTTTCGAAGAACTCTCTTGCTTTCTTGACTTAAAACTAGAAGAACCTTTGCCTTTCTTTGACTTTACGAAGGATGAGGTTTTACTTGAATTACCCCTTCGAAAGTTTCGGCGAAATTTTCTGGTCGAGAGAGCAAGTTGCTTCTCAAAATCCTCCATAGATAGGTTCTCGTCATCGTTTGAGGAGGATGAATCCGCGTCTTCTTCTTTTGTTGATTTCAATGCAAAACCTGAAGACTTAGAAAAGGATGCTTTTCCAGAAGAATAGTTAGTAGGAAATGTCATTTCATAAGTTTGAAGTGCACCAACTAATTCTTCTACACGGATTTCGTCCGGGTGTTTAACTGTTTCAATGGCTGTAACCTTGGAACGAAATCTTTCAGAAAGAGTCCTTAAAATCTTTCTTACAATTTTAGATTCTGGAATTTTCTCTCCCAAGTTAGCACATGTATTCACGATGTCTTGCAATCGTGTATAATAATCTGTGAACGATTCATTTTTTGCCATAAAAATGGACTCAAACTTGCTCGTAAGCATTTGCAGTTTTTGAATCTTCACAAGGTTTGTTCCCTCATGTGTAACTTGTAGAACATCCCAGATTTCTTTCGCAGTCTCACATGCCGAGATGCGAGAGAATTCAGTTTGCGACAAAGCATTAAATAGAGCGTTAATTCCTTTGCCGTTGTAAGAGGATGCATCAATTTCTTCCTTGGTCCATTTCGACCTAGGTTTGATGGTGCGAACATCAGCAATAATTTCAGTAGGATTTGTCCATCCAAATTCTATTGATTGCCACACCCGTTCATCGATGGAAATAAGAAATGCTCTCATCCGTACTTTCCAGTAGGCATAGTTTGTTCCATCGAAGAATGGGGGTCTGTTGATGTTTCCACCTTCAACCATTGTTTACAACCCTATTCCCGCTCTGATACCACTTGTTGGGTTATGTCTAATATGGATCTAAATAGGAGAAAAAACACCTAGAGGGGGGTGAATAGGTGTAAACAGTAAACACTCAAAAATCGTTGTGTAAAAATAACCCAATGCAAAAAATAAATAACACGCAAGATTTTTACGTGGAAAAACTCCAAAACCAGGAGTAAAAAACCAAGGGACCGATAACACGGTGAAATCCACTAGACTTATAACACGTACAAGGTGATGTAACGTACTCACTCACGACTCAACCTTTTCCATACGCTCCTAGTAGATCTTCTCCGCTCGCTCCGCAACGCTCCTCGAATCCACGATTTGCGTCCAACGCCGAATCCATGGCGTCCAACGTCGAATCCACCACGTCCGACCGAATCCACGGCCTTCACCCAGTAGCATGTCTCGAATCCACAAACGTACCTCACTCCGAATCCACGAGAGCGGTAGCACCTTGAATCCACAAGGCCACGCGAGTCCACGTGCCGATTTTGGAGAAAATCGTTGTTTTTAGGTGGTGATGATCCGCCGAATACTTAGATCAAAGATAGATCGGAAATACCATCTAAGTATTCATTAATTTGATTCTACTCAAAATCTGAGTTTGAAATCCTAGAATCAAATTAATTAATATAGATGAAGAAACATAGAATTAATCTAGTTATTTCCTTTCTTCTCTATAGGTGGATTTTTCTTTTTCGACCGTATTTTTGGATTAATCGGCTTACCCTAAAAAATGAATCGTAGGGTTTATTTATAGGTTAAAAACCATTAGAAGAAGATAAGAATAAAAAACTAACCTTATCTGGAATTTTTCAGGACGACGGTCCGGACTGGAATACTGCGGTCCGGACTGTCGTGGCTAAACAGACTATTTCCAGAAAAACACACGTTCGGGGTCCGGACTGAAGTTCCACGGTCCGGACTGTTCATGCAGTTTCTGCAAAATCCACATTCGGGGTCCGGACTGTGCAAGTGTGTTCCGGACTGGATTTGCGCATGAACTACCCTATGTTCGGTGTCCGGACTGTAGTGCCCTGATCCGGATCCTGAACATATAACATGTCCAGTTTTTGATTTTTATGCGATTAAAAATCTATCCAAGTGTTTCTACACTATAAGAAGTATTCGGATCACCAAAATTATTTAGTTAAACGTACCTGATCCTTTTGAATTCTTCTTTCTTGAGATTGAGGTATATGATCCAAACTTCTTCATCTTCAATCTTCAAGACTTAACCATTTTCACGAAATACGCCAACACAAATTCCTTAACACAAGTCACCATCCGGTCAACCGCCCAAAGTCCGCGGTAGCCGCAATACCCTGCCCTCAAGCCAGCCTGTCCCAGATCCCAAGAATCTGTCTACACTATCCAAAAACCCCCTGCTCGCGCACGAGCTACAAATACCCTGAGCCTAGTATGCAAGGAGAAAAGCAAGAAACATGGTTTCTCCTAAGTCAAGTCCAATATGATAGTGTAGCAGAAAAAGGTGGCCTATCTAAATGATCATACAAGCATGCAAATATCCCAAGATGATAAAAAAAAAACAGGTGTCGATGTTCTTACATTTATTAGAGCATGCTATTCCAAAATATTGATGATTGCATAAGAATATTAGGTGCAACATAGCCTATGCCTGCCTATACCACATACACGATGCTCACAAAGTATAAAATAAGGAAGTGCCACACCTAATCAACATCACATAAGATGGTACAACGCTTGTCAAACCTCACATTCATACATGAATATGCTTAGGATCATTTAACATTACTTAAACATAGACATTCAATCATGTATCACCAATGAATAGTCTAAGGCTCCACAACCTTCATTGATCTCACATAGGATGAACATAGGATCTACCAACAACGTCCAATCTCATTTGGAGGTAATAGGAGTCATGAACAATGCTTAGTCTCATAAGGAATAGGCCTCAACTCACAATGATATCCATCTTATCATGAATAAATTGGAAATCAAAAGCATAGGTCATTCTGACATCAACTAGATCAATAACCAACATCAACACCCATTTTCACATAAGCTAGATCAAAGATCAATCAACTAATCATTCTCTCATAGATAGATTATGAATCAACATCTATGCCCAACATCACATATTGTAGGATAAGGATCAACAACTATAATTCCTATCACCAAGTGGAGACTAAGGATCATCAAACCAACTACTCTCACATAAGTCATTCTCAAATAAAATCAACCAAGCACTTCTCACATAACCCCATCAAGTTCGCACATAAATCAACCAACCATTCACATATAACTATCACCATCATTCTCACATAATAATGTTAACCATTCATCACAAGGTGTAGGTTGAAGATTAATTTCCCAATTACCCTCACATAGCATAGATTTAAGGATGATCACTTATAATCAACTTCATATGAGATAATGTAATATCAACCAACCAATCATTTACTCATGCATAAGCTAAGGATCAATTAACCTAACATAAATATGGAGATTCAAGCATGATTCATCAAGGAAAAGAAAATAACAATCAACTATGCCATGAGGGAAACCAATAGCTCGAGTGGGTAAGTCGTCGATTTCGGCAAAGCACAACCACCCACCTGAATCTTGACAATCCGATGCCCGATCTGGCTGAATTTTGGCGTGAGTAATCCTTATCCTCCCAGAAGTCCGATGCCGTGAAAATCATCCAAATCCGCCTCACGGATTAGGCGCAATCACTGAAACAATGCACACTGCGCAATCAATTTTCAGAATTTCAGCAACTGCAATAAGGTTAAACAAAAAGTATGTGCAACCTCAAATACCTCAAAATGAAGTCTCCAACAGTAAAACAAAGATCTCCTCTTTCATACAACCATCTTCAAGTCCTCAAAAATCCACCATCAATTTCCCTTAATATTCAAATGAAGCAAAAATCACAATGCTGTCCAAAAACTGCTAACATAAACTTGCTAGCATTTCCAAGCTTAATTAGGGGCTTTTCCAAAGGGATTTATCCACATATCACAAAAGAGAATTTGTTCACCTTGAAGTTAAGAAGAAGTTCCAACTTGAATTTCTGAAAAAGACCTTATATTCACAAAGTTATCTGCATTCCAAGGTGCATTGCCCAAATCAAAACTAAAACAGGGACTGCAGTAAACCTTATAACAGCACTTGGAAAGATCATTAAAGTTACCTAACCAAACGTGCTCCAAATCCTGCAAGAGAGGTACCATTGGATTCCTTGTTGAGAGTATATACAAATTGAGCTAAAGAACTCCAATTTTCATGCTCAGATAAAGGAGAAAACCCATAAACACTTTGAACTCTCCACCAAGTTTCATCTATACACGAATGCAGCAAGGTGCTCCAAAGATCATGCATAAACCCTAATAAAAACTCAGATATGGGGAAAATCATACATACCAATATTGTAGATCTTCGAGTCCTGAAAATTTTTCCGTAAAAATCATTCAAAAATTCCCATCCTACTGCCCAGAAAGGCCAAAACACTGAGGACTAATTAGGATTCCAGACTAAAATGAAGGGTCCCAAAGATGGCCTTAAAACTCTGTAAAATCATGAGATCTGAGGGAAGCGTTGAATACAAAAATTGTAGTCTTACCTCTTGTGAAAACGTAGAACCAAAAATGAGCTCAAAATTCCGAGAAATGAGTCCTGGGAATTTTCGCACTGAAATGCGACGGAGAGGGCTGTGAAGTAGCAACAATGGTGATTTTCTCTACTCGCACAGCTAAGAATACAGCAAGAAGTCCCCCAAAGATCACCACAGATGAAGAAGGAGGAGATGAAGATGGTGAGGAAGCTCTAGTTAGCTCAAGAAAGGAGGCCAAAATGCCAAACCCGAAAATGGAGAAGGGGAAGGGTTTATATAGCCAAAAAAAACTACTGCAAAGTAGTTCAGGGGATATCCTGGGTTACGCCAAGCAGCAGGAAGAGAGGGGGAAGGCGGGGGGGGGGGGGCACATGGCGTGATCCATACAGCAAATGGCTGATCCGGCGGCTCGGCGCGCTCCACGCGGGGGATCCGCAGCAGCGGGTGCCCGCCAACCAGCAGGCGCCACGCGGCGCCTGGGGAAGCAGCGGGAGCCGCCTGCCCCCGCCTCGTGTGCGCCGCGCCAACGCGTGAGCGCCACGCGTCACGCTGTCGTCCAGTCCCTGGCCGACACGCGGACTTCCCCGGGTTGGCTGTGCCTGGTGCACGCGCACCCGTGGAACGGCAGCCTAAAAAAAGGATCCAATAAGCTCCAAAAATACCACTTTTTGCTATTTTCGCGCGCTGAGTCCAATTCCGACCTCCGAAATTTCAAATAATGCAACCAAATAGCCGATTCACTCATTTTTCTGCGCTGAATCCAAATACGGTATCTGTTTTGCAAGAATCCACTTCTATTTTTTTGACGAAACTCCCTATGAAGCAATCTTGATCCATTTCTCACACTGAGTCCGTTTCTTGAGTCCGATTTGCGCACAACCAACACTATCCATAGAAATAAGCCTCCACGAGCTATCGATCACACTATAATGACCACGAAGATCCGGGTCTTCACAATCTGGCTAACCGCCTAATGTCCGCGGCCACCACAATCCACAATCGGGTAAAATTATCAATATCCGGTAAACCGCCTACTGTCCGCGGTTGCCGCAATAACCCACAAATCCAACATCAAGTACACCCTGTCTCCGACCCTAAGGTCCCGGCTACACTATCCCAAACCTCTGCTCGAACCCGAGCAACATGACTCGAAAGTCTAAATAAGAAGGAGAAAGAAAACAATCATGGTTTCTCCTAAGTCAAATCCCAATATGATAGTGTAGCAATAAATAGTGGCCTATCTAGATGTCCATACAAGCATGCAAAAGTCCTCATGCAAGATGAAAGAAAGAATATCAAATAACAGTTCCACATGTATAACAAATAATAAATCCACATAGATATAACCATCATGCTAAAATCATCAGTCAACTACACATGTATATAATCCCTGATCCATAATAAATCTCAAAGTGGTACCCGCACATAGATATGTCATCATGTCCCAATAATTAGTCCATTTAACCAACTTTCATAAAATCTATGTGCTAATATGGCTTGTTAATTATCACTATTAAATATATCCCCGCAAAAATGTTTCCACAACAATATTATCCCAATAATATTCCCAACATGCTATGTCCACAAAATTAATCTCAAATGATAGGCTCACATTTATATCAGTCAATCATGCATGGTCATCAATCAATATGTCCAATAGCGGGCTTCTCTAATAAACTTAGTGAGCAAGTCAGAAGTTGAGGTATGCAACAACCACCCACCTCGATTCGCAAAGCACACGAAACACAGCCCAAATACGCCCTCACTTCGAGTAAACATGGAACACTGCACGGTAATCCAAACGGCGTACAATTAATCCAAAAATGCACAATTACTCACTGTCCAAAAATCAATCCCAAAATTGGCTAAATTTCACCTATGAGATGAGCTCGAAAAAATCCAGAAAAATAACCACTACGATCGTCGCATCGAGCCGATCGAAATGAGTACTCGCACGTTGCGATCCGATACCTGTAGATCAAGTTACAAATAAAACACCGCGGTAAGCCGCAACGCCACACAACCAAAATCCTGTGGCAAACAGTCCAGGGAAAGCTTAATTATCACCTTCGAATCATCCTCAAAAAAATCCAATAAAAATATGGTCGCGTTCCTTGCGACGAGTAAATCCAAATTGATTCCTTATACGCCTTGATCCGATGCTCCTAGGCCAAGATATAAATCGAACAAGCCGGTGCTGTCCAGAATTCATCACAGAAAAAGAGGGGTAAAAAAAATGCCTCAGGAACCCTGCCAAAAGTGCGAAACGGGGCGAAGTGCTCATCACAAAAATCGAAGCCTTACCTCTTAGGAACGCGCTGTCATAGAAATCTCCCAAAAATTCCTTCTGGTTTGCCCACAGTGAATTTTTGACTGAACTGCGACGGTAATGGGCCGAAATGGGGGAAAAACTGAGGCGTACTGTAAAATCGATATCGCCGTTGCCGAGCCTCCAAAAATTCCGGGGATCCACCACGAGATCAAGAACATCAAGGGGAACAAATCTCATATAGAGCTCTCCCTCTCATTCCCTCTCTAAAGCTCGAAAAAAGGAGAGAAAGAGGGAGAGAAGGAGGTATTTATAGGCCCATAACAACAATTGAAATAATTACCTATGTGTCCCAAGTTCGGGGCGCCCGCACTGTTTCGGGCCCGCACAGTGCGGCCCGAAAGTCGGCCCAGCCTAGCGCCTGAAACCGCCAGGGCGTGACACGTGTCCGCATAACAGCGGACAGCGGCGCCCGCAAATCGGGCGCCGCCACGTGTCCCGCCCGGCTCGGCGCCAGCCAGCTGGCGCGGAGCCACGTGGCGCGGCGCCGCCCCGCCCTACACGCCAGCCGGCGCGGTCAGCGCACCGCCCGCGCGTCTGCGCCCGCGTGCGGGTACTGCCGCAGCCGCGCGCCCGCGGGTGCACCGCGCTCACCTGCACCCTCCAACCCGGGGCCGCCACGTGGCGCGCCCTGGTCCACCGTGCATCGCGCCTGCCCGGCCTGCCCGCGCACGCCCCCGAGCACCGCGCGCACAGCACCGGGTTAATAGCGCGCTGCCACGTGGCCCGCCAGTCCACCGTGCATTGGCGGCCCACCTCCGTGGACCGGGAGGTGTGCGCCGACCCAATCACGGGCTGCCATGTGTCCTAGGCCGGTCCACGGCTCCCCCCATGCACCATTTGCACCAGAAACTTCCGGGTCTCCTTTTTGGGCGTCCGGACTCAGAAAAATACAAGTAAATAGCCAGTTTTCATCATTTTTCCACGCTGAATCCAAATACGGCCTCTATTTTGCCCAAAGCTCCTCCCAAAATTCGACGGGGGTACCCGAATACACTCGGAATCTATTCAACGCACTAAGTCCATTTCTTGAGTCCGATAGACACCCAAACACTCCCATCTCCCAAGATAATCCTCCAGAAGTCACTGATCAAGCCATAAACCCCCAATGTAGATCCTGGTCATCACATCCTCCCCCACTAAAAGAAAGTTTCGTCCTCGAAACTAAATCAGCTCAAAAGGGAGTCTCAAAACTAGGGTAGGTATCCATCAACATCGTCTCCAGTTCCCAAGTCTCTACTCACTCCCCGTGATTACTCCTCAACAACAATAACAACAACCAGTACGGCATGGCCCGATTGCACAATCCTCTCATCACACGAGCCAGAATTTGCAACGGGCGTCCCTCATACTCCAAACATTCACAAATCTCAAATGGAGCGAGTCAATCACGGGCGATGGATCCAAAAGCACATCACCCTCGTGCTGAGACATGGAAAAACCTCAGGGACTTCAACAATAGGCTAGGGGGAAAGGGGGAGAAGAACAGTACAACACACATATCAACACCACACCCTGGTGCCAACTCGACCAGTGCAACCCAAAACACCCCCACGCGATCATCCAAGAAGGGAAGAAGTCTTAACAAGCCGGGGTCCTCACTCGGTCACTCTCAATCCTGACCATCCGAGTGGACCGCTCCACCGCAGTCTACCATCAAAAGGAACCCCCAGGGACACAACCTCGAGCCCTGTTCACATCAACGGTCGGAATCATCAAACTCAACCCCAAACAGCTCTCCTACTCCAGGTATCCGCCACCATAGTGGCCTTGTCGGGGTGATACTGGATGCTCGTCAATAATCCAACTGTAACTTCATAGCCATTATGGGAGGCATCACTATATCTCACAAATCCATCTCCCATCACTGGTGATGCTAAAATCGGCGCTGGTATCAGTCTCATCACCTATTCGTCAAGCTCTGCTGGCATTATCCTGTCCAAAAGCTCCTCACCTCAACAATAACTGCCGGTCTCGGCCAGTTTCGAATAGCATCCATTTTGGCCAGATTTCCACCGCCGCTCCTTATGGCTAGAATAAGTAATCCAAGAAGATATGCTCTCGAAGCTAAAACTTGTACCACAATAACTTGGCATATAGCTTCTTCCTCACAGACCTTGTCACACCATCTACAAGTGCTCCACAAGCTCTAAATCACACGGAGAGGGGGTAAAATCAAAATATCCCGGGAGAATATCGCCAATAATCCTTCCAAGTGCAGCAGGAACACACAATTCCTCAAATTTTAAAGGCGACAGGGCATTAGTCATTCCATCTGGCCTCACAGCACTCATAATGCCCCTACTGTGTCTTGAACACCATCTTGGCGAAAATACACAGCTGTATGATTCCAAAAAGATACATGCATCATAAGCAAACAACTGCCGGAGTATAACTCCATCAAAAGGTCCTAAATAATACCCGGACCTGCTCGCGGTCACCCCACACAAGAACCCTCACTGTCGTGTGTCAATGACATGGCATCACCACCGTGTATCAACGGTGTGGCATCACCACCGTGTATCAACGAGGTGGCACTAGGTCGAACAGACCCTCGATCCCTCAGGTCCTGCGACTGCGCTATCAGCTTTCTCAGCTCTACAGGTGATATCCAATGAGGTGCTATCGGGGTTGGCGCGATTCCCAGAACCACGTCAATCGCAAACTCAATCTACCTAATCGGCGGCATCATCATCAACTCAGGTGGGATCACACCCGGGATCTCACGGCAACAGGAATATTCTTGAGCCCCGGTGTCGCCGTAGGCACCTCTCGCACTGTCGCTGCAACCTGTGTGCTCTAACTGTCTCAACAAACAAGCCTCCATTGTCTGCCTCGCAGAAGGTCATAGCCTTTTCTCTCCGCAGTCAAACATCATATGGCACCGTGCCAACCAATCCCCAGCACTGGGTCAAAACACCGAACTGACACAGATACTAATAAGTTTGCCGATACAACTTGAGGTCTCAACTGCACTGGACATGATCCACAAGCCTCCTCCATATGCACCACACCAACCGGAACCTGTACCTCTAGTGCACGTGGTAACCACTCCGCCTCTAGTTCATACAGGAATGCAGAGTGCTCAAACTCCGACTGCTGCGATGGAATCACACCTGCGACGACCCGATCCACTGCCTTGGCGCCCTCCACCCAGGCAGCACAGTCTCATCTGCTCGATGCAGGTGGTCGTCGCTTAGTCTGCCTGTAAATCAAGACTATCCACATAGGGAGCACGACCTCTGTCTCTGCTCACACTGGGGTGACGAATGCGGTCGTCCGCTGATAACCAATCCATGCTACCGCCGTGCCACTCTGATAAAAATGCTGATACTGCCATCGCGGTTCATCCGATCTCTGGCATCTCGAAAATTCGCTATCCTGGAAAAAGAAATCAAAAATGCCTCTGTCGGCCGATCTGTCCTCCATCCCCCGGCGCCAAGCACCAATATCCAGAACTCGCCGCTGGCGGCAGATCCATATCCGAAGGAATTGCAGTGCCACGCTCCAAACACAATGCCTACACCATCGAGGCGTCAATAATCCGTAACGGAGGGACCAACTAAACTGAAAGGTATCCTGGCGTAATCCACTCCCAGTCACACATATCCTATGCGCCTCGTCCCTCGAAACCTGGAGAGCGCAGTTCAACAACTGCATAAACTCTCTAGCACAGGGAGGCTCTCAATTGATCACTCCATCACTGCCAACCACGATTCTGCCTCCAAATACTCCAACTCAATTCCATGAATCGGGGTGGTTCATCTGCCAAAACTGGCTCCATCGATCAATGATGTCCCACAGCTCATCAACTGTCAGCTATCCACCCCGCCTCGGTGCCTCGGCACTAAACATTGGCACGGAGGGGGCTACTCGCTCCATCGGCGCCACAGAAATCACTGCCGCTGAGGATATTGCAACCAGGTGGTCTTAGGAGGAAAGCACTGTCGAGCTGCCCACTGCTCCGACAACTCCGTCACCCAGACCAGCTGTTCACTGTGCCGCTGATAAGCCTCTGACAATCCTATCATCTGGGTCCGGAGCTCTCTGACCTCAATCCGGGTATCCGGCTCCAAAACAATCCGCTCAAGCTCCACTGCTACGACGAGTGCACACCAATCCGCACAACGCATCGGGGAGACACCGCTCACCATGACCAACTGCACCAGAGCACAAAACAAAACTTGACCCAATCCGGCGAGAGTCTAGAGCATGTCAACCGTTCCACCGCATTATGTTGTCTGCAGCCAACATAATTGCTTAGGAGAATAAACATGCCAATCACCTATCCCATCACTTGGGAGAGGTATAAAACTCAATCAGGACTCTCGCTAAAATCACGACTCTCACGAAGTCATCCTAGAGTCCAACCACAAGCCTAGGGTTTCTACAGTCCCAACTGACCTATCCCTAAGCTCTGATACCAACCTAATCTGTCATGCCCCGGGGTCGAAACTGCGACCCGGGCTCACCAACAGATCCGCCACCTATGCAAAATCCCTCATAGGCGAAGCATCTATGTAGTGTTCTTGATTTCCCATGCAACTTTTCCGATGAATCCACTGTGTAGAACACATAGTGTTGGTGTGTCTAGCCCATGGTGCATCAAAGGGGTGCCACAGATGGACCCTATGAGATATTTTTAGCTGATTTGGCCTTCGGCTGCATTTGCCGAATTTTAGAGAAGGAATTGGGCCAAACAGAGGTTGGATTTGGATTCAGCGCGAAAAAACGCTTGAAAACGACTATTTGCTTGTTAAATTTGGAGTCCGGATGACCAAAAAGGGCTTCCGAAAGTTTTGGGGGATCTTCGGTGCATGGGAGGTGACCGTGGACCGGCCGGAGCCACGTGGCGGCCTGGTATTGGCCGGCTCACGTAGCTCGATCCACGGGGGAAGCGCGGCTGGTGCATGAACCGCGCGGGTGGGCCACGTGGCGCGTCCGGAATGGCGGGTGCGCGCGGTGCGGTCCAGGGAAGAAGCGCGACTGCGGTGGACCGGGCGCACGACACGTGTCATCCGGGCATTTGCTGGCTCACCAAAGCGCAGTCCACGAGAGCTCGGTGCGGCGCCTCGGGGCGCGTGCCAGCAGAGGCCAGTGCGGCGCTGTCGGCCGCACATGGCCCGCACTCGAGTGCGGGCCACGTGTCGGCCCGTCGCTGGCGGGCCGCATGCAACGCGGTGACCGAGCGGGGCCACGCGGCAGGCCCCCAGTCGCCCCGCACAGCTGTTCGCTGTGTGGGGGACACGTGGCGAACGGGGGTTCTTCCGGGCGCGTCGGACCGAAGGCGTTCGACCGCCTTGGCGGATTCGGGTGCCTGAAATTTGGCGCCCGAATCCGGCCCAAGGAGGCTGCGGGCTGGGCCTATAAATAGTGGACTTTGGGGACCCTTAGCTCTTTTTCTGAGCAGATTTTCAAAGTGAGCCCTTAAGGGATTTTCTTCCTCCATCTGAGATACTTTTCACAGAGCCTCCTTGGGATTTTTAGGAGCACGTTTTCCGAGGTTTGCTGTTTTACGGCGCGGCGCGACGCTTGTTCACCGGCGACCCGTTTCATCCCTTTTCAGTGTACGGGCTCCCCCGGCTCACCCCGACCTCCGTTTCGGACGATTCTTGCGCCGTTGGACTCTCGACAGGTAGGGCTTGGATTTTGGTGTTTCAGTTTCCTCTATTTTCATGTGGATTTTGGAGTTTCCCGAGCTTCTTTGTGACCCATTTTTCTTCGCAGAGTTTTGGACAGCGCTCGATTGTTTTGGCTGTATCTTTGCGCACGGCGTCGGATCGAGGGGATTCAGAAGGCGTTTCTCATCTACTTCTCGCAAGGAATCTCCTAGAATTTTCCCAGATTTTTCTGGATTTTTCCCGAAGGTGAAAATCCCCTTTTTCTGTAGTTCTTTGGTACAGAATTTCTGCACAGTTTTTGTTGGGGTGTTTCCCTTGCCGAATTTGTATCTCAGCGTAGGAAGCTCGGTTTTGAACGTGCAGGTACCCATTTCGACCGGTTCGTCGCGAGGATCGTGACAGTATTTTTCTTGGAATTTTCCGAGCATTTTTCGCAGGTGAAAATATGGAAACTGTGAACTGTTAAGTTTTGGACAGATTTTTGTGAACATTGAGGGATTTAATTGTGTATGTTCTATTGGGAAATTTTTCGCAGTGTTGCGGTGAGCATTTGGACCGAGCGTGGACTTCATTTTGGGACAGGGATTAAGCGCTCGAGGTGGGTGCCGTTGTTAACCTCTTACTTGGGATAACCCACTAGGCATATTGGAGCTAGTCCTATGTTATAATGCTAGTGTACTAGTGGATTGGATATAGCATGCATAATTGAACTTATGGGTAGCTCTTACATCTTTAGAGAACTAAATATGAATTGAATGTGAATTCTTGCAAAGGATATTTTGTCTAAACCCACTGGGAATATTTTGCTAAACTATTTCATGTGATATGCACCTTGGGACATCTTATGCATGTATATAGAGACCGGCTTGTGGCAACTTGTTACAATTAGTATTCATGATATTGTATACTCTAAATTTTGTAAGAACTGGAATACCTGAAATCATATTGTTAAGGAAAGAACTTTTGCATGCTTGAATGGTCACCTAGTTAGGCCACATTTTTCTGCTGCACTATCATGCTGGAATTGACTTAGGAGAAACCATGATTTTATTTTCTCCAGTTACCTAGACATAGGGGATATTATGCTCAGGTTAGAGCAGGGGCTGGGATAGTGTAGTCAGATACTTGGGATTCGGGACGGGCAGGCTGTGATGGCAGGGTATTGCGGCAATCGCGGATTTTGGGCGGTTGACCGGACAGTTGTTATTGCATCAGATCGGGGAGAGGATTTGGGCTTCTTTTAGTGGATGGTTCTTTTCCATTTAGATCAATGTCATGGTCCAGTCCTGTGGACTTATTCTCCTTGGATACTTATTACTCAGGCATTTTACTCGTATGGGTCGCTCCCCTTGAGTGCCACTCCGGAGTGCGCGATATGCAGACTTGAGTCCTTGAGACTCCTATCCCCTATCGGTGTTATGCGTAGGCTGGCATACCTGATTTGGCAGGCATCGCAAGCAGTACCAGTGTTTACTGGAGTATAGATTGGATTTAGTCAGGCAGGCTTTGATATTCTGATGCATACATTTAGCTATCTTTTTAGCTGGGCATGTAGAGGCATATTAGTGGTAGCTTTTTATCAGTAGTTATACTTATAGTTTACCACCCTTATTCTTTTTTCGCCTCTCGTAGTCCTAGTGGGCATGTCTGAGTTGAGGTTTACCCACTAGGGGAGGCTACTGTTTTTATAGTAGTTCTCACCCCCACTGTTTTTCCCTCTTCTTTTCCCCTTTGTTTTGCAGAGTCCTCTGCAGGAGCTGCGGGACCCTCTTCCCAGGACCGAGGTAAGAGGATCGTTGACTAGTTAGCTGCTTCCCTGATCCAGAGTTCAGTAGTATTGATGTATCCCCTGTACACTCAGACGGTTGTATTTTCCTTTTATTTTGGGTCTGACTTTGGCCAGCTGGATGTAT
This sequence comes from Tillandsia leiboldiana, assembly GCA_029204045.2. Lineage (NCBI taxonomy): Eukaryota > Viridiplantae > Streptophyta > Magnoliopsida > Poales > Bromeliaceae > Tillandsia > Tillandsia leiboldiana. The sequence continues at coordinate 31,443,565 of CM055062.1, read as the reverse complement.
TTATTTTGTGAGCTGGGAGAGACAGACACATGTATATTTATGAGAGCTATGTTGTATTTTCTTTTCCAGTATTAGTCTGAGATGTACTAGTTTTAGTTTAGCTCTGTTTTATGCTCCTTTATTATATCTTCATATCTGAGCAGGTTACCAGCGCTTCGTGTACACAGAAAATTCCGTGTGCACGGCGGATCTGTGGACGAGCCCGGGTTCTGGTTTACACCCGGGGCGTGACAGTCTAACCTGCAAAAGATAGTACTATAGCTACGCAAATATCAGAGAGGAAATAAAATGCTGTAAAAAAAAAATCCAGTCACTGTACAACATGAAATAAAGTATAACATCCATCTCCTCAAATATAAAAGGGAGATAATCATCATACAATGTCCTCAGTACAGCATCTCTTAACTATAAAAGGGAGATAAACTAAAACTATAGTACATCAGTCTCTACATCAGTCTCTCCAAATACAAAAGATCCCTCTCCAAAGTAAACAGTAAAAACCAGCTGACAGCTACAAGGAATCTCCAACCAGGGGATACAGCTACACTCCTCGGGCGGTAAGGATCTAGCTCATGACTCCCTCGCCTCGAACAACGACCGAAAGATCAGCAACTCCTGCAGAAGACTTTGCAAAACAGGAGGAAGAAAAGAGGGAAACAACAATGGGAGTGAGAACCACTAGTAAACCAGTAGCCTCCCCCTGTGGGTAAAGCCTCAAACTCCGGCGTACCCACTAAGTCTACCAGAGGCACGAAAAGAAATAAGTGGTAAAGCTGTAAACATAACTGCTGAATAAAGGGAAACCACCGCTAGTATGCCTCTAAATGCAATACCGAAAGAAATGACTGTATGAATGTATCAGGAAACAATATCTGACCAAAGAAACCCAATCTAGCCACCAATAAAACTGGTACTGCCTGCTCTGCTGTCGAACTCAAGAACTCAGTAAGGGACTAGCACACAAGGCTCGAAATCCCAAGGGACCAGCACACAAGGCTCGAAATTCCAATCAGATGGACCGGCACCCGTCACGGTCTAAAGCCTACTCTGGAGTGGCACTCGAGGGGAGCGACCCACACGAGTAAAGTAACCAATGTCTCACAAATATCACAATATAGGAGGATTGGATCAAGACTATGATCAAAGTGGGAAACTCCGTCCACTAATGAAACCCCGATCTGATGCAATAGTATTCAATAAGTGGGAAAACACCATCCACTAGAGAAATCTGATACCCAATCTGATGCAATAGTACTCAATAAGTGGGAAACTCCATCCACTAGAGAAATCTGATACCCAATCTGATGCATAAGTAAACATCCGGTCAACCGCCCAATGTCTGCGGTCGCCGCAACACCCCACAACACCCAAAATCTGATGAAGTAATCAACATCTGGCTAACCGCCTAATGTCCGCGGTCACCACAATAACCCACAATCCACAATCGGGTAAAATTATCAATATCCGGTAAACCGTCTACTGTCCGCGGTTGCCGCAATAATCCACAAATCCAACATCAAGTACACCATGTCTCCGACCCTAAGGTCCCGGCTACACTATCCCAGACCTCTGCTCGAACCCGAGCAACATGACTCGAAAGTCTAAATAAGAAGGAGAAAGGAAACAATCATGATTTCTCCTAAGTCAAATCTCAATATGATAGTGTAGCAATAAATAGTGGCTTATCTAGATGTCCATACAAGCATGCAAAAATTCTCATGCAAGATGAAAGAAAGAATATCAAATAACAGTTCCATATGTGTAACAAATAATAAATCCACATAGATATAACCATCATGCTAAAATCATCAGTCAACTACACATGTATATAATCCCTGATCCATAATAAATCCCAAAGTGGTACACGCACATAGATATGTCATCATGTCCCAATAGTTAGTCCATTTAACCAACTTTCATAAAATCTATGTGCTAATATGGCTTGTTAATTATCAGTATTAAATATATCCCCGCATTCATGTTTCCACAACAATATTATCCCAATAATATTCCCAACATGCTATGTCCACAAAATTAATCTCAAATGATAGGCTCACATTTATATTAGTCAGTCATGCATGGTCATCAATCAATATGTCCAATAAAGGGCTTCTCTAATAAACTTAGTGAGCAAGTCAGAAGTTGAGGTATGCAACAACCACCCACCTCGATTCGCAGAGCACGCGAAGCACAGCCCAAATATGCCCTCACTTCGGGTAAACACGGCACACTGCACGGTAATCCAAACGACGTACAATTAATCCAAAAATGTACAATTACTTGCTGTCCAACAATCAGTCCCGAAAATGGCTAAATTTCATCTATGAAATGAGCTCAGAAAAATCCAAAAAAATAACCGCTGCGATCGTCGCGTCGAGCCGATCGAAACGAGTACTCGCACGTTCCGATCCGATACCTGTAGATCAAGTTACAAATAAAACACCGCGGTAAGCCGCAACGCCACACAACCAAAATCCTGTGGCAAACAGTCCAGAGAAAGCTTAATTATCACCTTCAAATCATCCTCAGAAAAATCCAATAAAAATATGGACGCGTTCCTTGCGACGAGTAGATCCAAATCGAGTGCTTATAAGCCTTCATCCGATGCTCCTAGGCCAAGATATAAATCGAACAAGCCGGTGCTGTCCAGAATTCATCACAAAAAAAGAGGGTCAAAAATGCCTCGGGAACTGTGCCAAAAGTGTGAAACGGGGCGAAGTGATCAACACAAAAATCGAAGCCTTACCTCTTAAGAACGCACTGTCATAGAAATCTCCCAAAAATTCCTCCTGGTTTGCCCACAATGAATTTTTGACTGAACTGCGATGATAATGGGCTGACTGAAATGGGGGAAAAACCGAGGCGTACTGTAAAATCGATATCGCTGTTACCGAGCCTCCAAAAATTATGGGGATCCACTACGAGATCAAGAACATCAAGGGGAACAAATCTCATATAGAGCTCTCCCTCTTATTCCCTCTCTAAAGCTCGAAAAAAGGAGAGAAAGAGGGATAGGAGGAGGTATTTATAGGCCCATAACAACAATTGAAATAATTACCTCTGTGTCCCAAGTTCAGGGCACCTGCACACTTTCGGGCCCGCACAGTGCGGCCCGAAAGCCGGCCCAGCCCAGCGCCCGAAATCGCCAAGGCGTGACACGTGTCCGCATAACAGCGGACAGCGGCGCCCGCAAATTGGGCGCCGCCACGTGTCCCGCCCGGCTCAGCGCCAGCCAGCTGGCGCGGCGCCACGTGGCGCGGTGCCGCCCCGCCCGACACGCCAGCCGGCGCGGTCAGCGCGCCGCCCGCGCATCTTCGCCCGCGTGTGCGTACTGCCGCAGCCGCGCGCCCGCGGGTGCACCGCGCGCACCTACACCCTCCAACCCGGGGCCGCCACATGGCGCGCCTCGGTCCACCATGCACCACGCCTCCCCCCGTGCCTGCCCGGCCTGCCCGCGCACGCCCCCGCGCGCCGCGCGCACAGCACCGGGCCAATAGCACGCTGCCACGTGGCCCGCCGGTCCACCGTGCACCGGCGGCCCACCTCCATGGACCGGGAGGCGTGCGCCGGCCCAATCACGGGCTGCCATGTGTCCTAGGCCGGTCCACGGCTCCCCCCATGCACCATTTGCACCAGAAACTTCTGGGTCTCCATTTTTGGGCGTCCGGACTCAGGAAAATACATGTAAATAGCCGTTTTTCATTGTTTTTCCGTGCTGAATCCAAATACGGCCTCCGTTTTGCCCAAAGCTCCTACCAAAATTTGACGGGGGGTACCCGAATACACTCGGAATCCATTCAACGCACTGAGTCCATTTCTTGAGTCCGATACATACCCAAACACTCCCATCTCCCAAGATAATTCTCCAGAAGCCACTGATCAAGCCATAAACCCCCAATGAAGATCCGGGTCATCACAGTCAGACTCTTCTCCGACTCTTCTCCCCCACTCCTCCCCTCCCCTCCTCTCCTCTCGAATCCCCTCTTTCGCCCCCTCCCCCGAAGAAACCCTAATTTTGTTCCTTGATCGTATCTCAACATTCGCCTCCGCTCCCCTTGCCCCTTGGCAACTTCATCATCGCCGTCTTCCTCGCTCGGTCCCGAAGGATGAGAGAAGCATCGGAGAGGCGGAGGCGGCGATAAATGGGGCGGAGGAGACTGGATTAAGCGTTGGGATCGGAAACCCTAGCGTTCCCGGAAGATTGGGATGTAATACCAAATAAAACTTTAGATCATACATTCTGTCATGATTTTCAATCTCCTAAACTTGATTGTAGACAACGGATATTCCTTTCGATTCGTCCTCGTACGTAATCTGCAAAAAGCGGGATGTTTTCTGTCTATTCCCTTATTCCCGGAGATGGAGCTATAATGACACGACTTTTCTAGTAATATTTTACCCTCCTGCTAATAGAGTATAAGTTAGAGGAAATTAAATTATCGAGCTCTTTTGAGTTGAATAACATGCGGTGCGGCTATTTTTCGGTGATAGAGCTCGAAAGACGATGAACGGCGGTGCAATCGGATCTGAAATCCGACTTACGGATCTCTCGAAATGGGGTTTAGAAGGTCGCGGTAACCGTGGGGTGCATCGAAATCCGTGCAAAAGATCTGGCACGCTTTTCGAGGAATCTTGGAATTATTTTGAATATAGATATTTATTTTTAAATAATAAATATCCGAATATTGGGATTTTTTCTTTTTACGTATGTATAACAAAAGGATAAAATAAAATAAAACAAAAGAAAATAAATTAATAATAAGAGGATATTTAAACTCCGGTTACCGGAAGGAAAAATCCTAGTTTAAAATATCGCCTCCTCAAACCCTTCCCTCTCGTGCATACCGAAGACCCAAAATAATAAAACCCTAGTTTGGAGAAGAGAAAAGAAAAGAGAACCCTAACCGGAGGAGAAAAGAAGGAAAGAAGGAGAAAGCGGAGGAACCCGATTGCCCCGATCGACTTGCCGGAGATCGGAGAACGATACGCCATCATCTACGGGGAGCGGATCCGGATCCCCAACGCCGCGAAGGGACAAGATCGATTCTTTAATCCCGATAGATCGAGGTTAGCGGTCGTTATTTCTTTTTGTTGAATTAATCGGGGATTTTTCGTGTTCTTTAAGGTCAATTTATTCGGTACATCGATCACGGGTTTTTGTTGGGTTTTCGATCAATGTTTTGTTCGTTTTCTTGATCGGGTGTGATCGATGATTTTTATCGGTCTCGATCGGAGGTTTGATCGAGTTTCCGATCGATATTTTGGTTGTTCGTCGATCGTTGGTTTAGTCGTTAGATTTACCGCGGATTTATTCGAGGGTTTTTGTGGGTGTTTCGTTGGAGCATAGTGGGTTAACGGGAGGCCGCCGCCGCCGTTGTTGAACGGGAGGCCGCCGCCGCCGTTACCATGTTCGCGGGGTCGTCGCCGGAGTCGCACGGGAGCGAAAACGGAGAAGAAACGGCCAAACGGGAGTGAAAACAGGGAATTACTGTTCATTCCGTACGGCTCCCTCAACCGCGGTCCACCGCCAAATCGTGCACCCGGCGCACGGCTCGGCCGCCTGCGGGTGTGAACCCGGCGCACGGCTCGGCCGCCTGCTGGCGTGAACCCGGCGCACAGCCGCGTGCGCCGGACTGGGCCGCAAGTGCGCGGTCCACACGCCGGGCGTGCACCCGGCGCACGCCCCGCGGCCTGGGAGGCGCAGACCCGGCGCACGGTTGCGTGCGCCGGCCCAGCCCGCAAGCGCGGTCCACCGCACAGTGTGCGCCCGGTGCTGCGCTGCGGCCGGGAAGTTGTGAACCCGGTGCGCGCCGCTTGCCGTGCGCGGCCCAGCCCAAGACGCGCGGTGCACACTCCCTGCGTGCACCCGGCGCATGCCGCGTAGCCGCCCGTTGCTGTAAACCCGGTCCAGCCCTGCTCTGTGCACCACCCGTCAGCCCAAAGTTCGGTAGCTCCGTTTTGGTCCGTTTTTCCACCGTTTTGAGCGCCGTTTTCGCCGTTGGGATCACCATTTCCGCGGTTTTCTTGGCATGGGCACTTGGGATCTTTTTGGTCACCATTTCTCTATGTCGGGTGCAAATTTCGCCGACGCTCCGTGCCTCGACGAAATCATCGGGGTCGCGCCGTCGGGTCTTTTCCTTATCAATTTCGCCGTCGGGGTCTTCTTGGTTTAACCATTGACGTCCCGAGTTGGCTACCGATTGAGGATTGGGTTTCATTGGAGTCCCGTTAGCGGTTTTGGATCCCGATGGAGTTCGCGATGAAATAGTCTCGGTCCGGTTGTTGTCAGCCATTGATTTTACCGGTTTGATCTGAGTTTTCGGTTTTACTTGACGGTTTTGACTTGTTGGGTTTTCGATTTGACATCGCGGTCCTCGAGGCACAGTGGTTTCTGTTTTTGTGGGTTTATTGTTATAGTGGTTGGGACCACTGATTTTACCTGATTAGGGTAAGGTGTTAATTTGTGCTCTTGGATATTTTAGTAGGCCGCGAGGAGTTCTGTTTTGCTTAGGAGGGTCGCGGGTGCAGTCGGTTATCTTCATTCCAGGTGGGTACCCTTGCATTAAGTGCAACAAGTGCTGTAGGTGCACCGTGTCATCTTAAGAAGCTTATTAACCTGTCTAATAAAGTAGATGAATGTATTTTTACTCTCCATTATAAATTGTGGCGACCAAGTGTCGCGGTGCTTAATTTACGCTGACTTCGGCAACCCAGTTTTGGATGCTGCACGTACACAGGAGGATTGGCCTCCGCATGGGTGTACTTTTCCGGAGGAGTGGTCTGAATGACCCGTGTGCCCCACGTGTGTAGGGTGGGGACCTCTTCACGATAGCTAAACATGTTGCTCATGCATCGTGAGGGGATAAAAAGCATCATAAGTGTCACGTGGGGAGATCGTCGACTACCCTGACGTGATGGTGCCATTAAATCAGATAAAGTGGACTCATTATGAGGGAGAGCGAAAGGTTCCGGTGCAGAGTATTTATTTTAAAGTTATTGTTTATTGTTGATACATCTACTTTATTTGTCACTGACTTTACCCACTCCGTGACAGGTTTGACTAGGTGTAGTAGTTGGGACGACGGTGAGACAGCGATTAAAGAACACTAGCTGTATGAGGTTTATTCCGTTATTCTTGCTTGGGTTATCTCATCTCTTTTTATCTAAGTTTAAGTTCTCAATTGCTTGATTGTGGAATGTTGTGGATGTTGGATTGAGAGACTGTTTCTGTGATGTGATCTTTATAATGATTCTCAACGGCTTATATGCGGCGTATTTTATACTGAACAAAAAGGGTTTCGAAAATATTTTTCAAAACCAAGTGTCGTGTGGGCACTGCTTTGTAAACCTGTGGATTTATCCTTTCAAAACGATGTAGCCGCTTTATTGTGAATGTGTAGACGTTTTAAAGGAATGGGAGTCGAGTGGACACCGTTTGCAAACTTGTAGGTTCCTCTTAATGTGATTGAATGTTTTTACACTCTCGTACTTGTTGACTGTGACTGTGTGGTTAAAGAATGTTGTTATTGTTGTTGTTGTAAGTATGACGCCGTGCATATACAAAGGAGACTCTGTCCGCATTGAAGAGTGAATTTGTATATGTGGCGGGTCTGACACGCACTGGGAGAAGGTCGATACTTATTCATAAAGAAAAAAAATTTATACGCTTTTTCCGCTTACCTTTACCTAAAAACCCCCGGGGCGTGACAGATTAAATGGTATCAGAGAAAAACAACTTTAACCACAGTAGTCGGTGACCAACATCCACAGTGCATGATGCCACAAGCAAATTGAACATGAGATAACCAAGGTGTAAGTGCAGTAGATCGTGAGTGTGCGGGGGAAAAAGGGGAATTTAATTTCGGTGCGTCTGTAGGTCATGGTGCTAGACCAGTTAGGTCTAGGGTCGACTTGGTTTCTTTGTATACAGCGAATAATGGCCCGAAATGGGTTATCAGCGGAGAACGCAGGGGCAGAAAGTACGGTGCCAACAGCGGCGGAGTATCAGCTTCTCCGACAACAACTGCAAGAGATGGCCGAGCAGTTAGCAACCTGTATGGAACAAGTGCGTCAGTTGACGCAACAGCCGACTGCACCAGTGGAGGTCGCCCAGGATTCTCTGCCCGGACCTGCCGCACCAGTGACGGGACCGCCGGTGGCGGACAGCGAGACTACGGTCGCCCCTCCTCCGACCACGGTGACCGAGATACTGTCGGTTCATCCGACGACGCCCTCAGTAGCACTAACACCAGCAACTTTGGGACCTACACTGGGAGCCGTTATTGGAGACCCCTTGAGAGAGACCGTGGTGACACCTGCTCCCAGAGTGTCCAACGTCGCAGCAGGGGAAGCCCCTATCAAGCAAACCGAATGGGATAGGTTGATTGCGAACTTGGCAAATTTCAAGAGGTACGACCCACCCGTGTTTGAGGGAGAGATGACCGACCCTTGGGTCGTGGAAAAATGGGTGGATACCATGGAGAAGCTTTTTGAAGACCTATTGATGGAGGAACATGAACGGGTCCCGTTGGCAGTACACTTTCTTGAGGGAAACGCCCGCCGGTGGTGGAAGACGGTGCGCCCGGACCCCTTAGTGGGCACCGCCCTTCCATCTTGGACCACGTTCCGAGAAAAACTGTTTGGGGCATTTCTCTCCGACAGCATCAAACAGCAGATGGAAGATGACCTGAAGCATATCAAGCAAGGAAGTCGGACAGTTATGGGACACCAACGGGCATTTGCGAGGTTGATCAAATGTGTTCCCTTTGTTATAAGAGATGAGCCTCACAAAGCCCGTCTTTTTGTGGACGGTTTACGAAGGGACATCTTCGAGGTGGCGGAAACGGCGGATTTGCACACCTCCCCGGAGGTGGTCGATAGGGCCACTGCGGTTGAGCGCGAAATTGCGATTTCACGAGCCCGATGGGAGAGCTCAGATCACAGCGGGGATAAGAAACGAACTCGGCCAAATTTTGGAGAAGAGCATACTAAGAGAAGCCGGCCTCCTAAACACCTGAGATCGCAACAAGGAATCAAGAATGCGTCGATGGGAGGACAAAGGCCGGTGGGCAAGTCTTGCATTATCTGTGACGGAATACACCAAGTGATCGAATGTCCCCAGAAGCGAGACCACTGATTTCGATGCGGCAAACCGGGGCACTTTCATTTCAACTGCCCCTCCAAGACGGGGACACCACCCGTAGCAGCATCTACGCCTTCGTCTCAACCGGGAGAAGGGAGGGTCTATACGATGACTTACCAGGGGACGGATCCGCAGAGCATGATGTAGCAGGTAATACCCGAGTTTCAGATCATTGTGCTAGAACTTTTGTGTTAACACCTGAGCATCCCACTCTTTCACCTCGCTTCATGTTTTCGCCCCTACCTTAGTCATTAGAAGAAATACCCACCGTAGAAATAAGTTCGGTCGGATCCTCAGGCTATCCCTCGAGGCAGGCGGCCTTACTCCATCCTGCCCAGTGAGGGTGGGGCGGGTTCTTAGTCTCGAAGAACTAATGAGGGTTCCGTTAAGGGTTATCGGCGTAGCGCTTGGAGCCGACAGTCGCGGCAATCTTTAAGCAGTAGTCGACTGCTTGAAGTTCCAAGCGTGTCTCCGGGAATCGGACTTACCGGAACTTGTAAACTTAGCTTGTAGAAACGCCTTCTGCTCGTTTTTCTTTGTTGCGGGCAAGAAGCTTGGTAGAAGGCAGTCGAGTAACGTTTACAAGTACCGTATGGATCTTGACACGAGAAGAACAAGTACCCCCTACCACGGACAGATGACCTATTCGATCGACTACAAGGAGCAACAGAGTTCCTAAAGACTGATCTGCGGTTCGGCTATCACCAGCCTAGAGTCCGGGGTGATGACATGCCGAAAACAGCCCTGCGAGCTAGGAATAGTTAGCATGAGTTTACGGTTATACCGTTTAGACTCGTTAACGCACCAGCGGTGCTCATGGGCATGATGAATAGGATACTCAAGCCCTTCTTAGACCAGTCGGTGATGGCCTTATAGTGGACGTTCCGATCTACTCTCGCGCAGACAAGGGGTATGGGGAACACTCGCGAGTAATCCCCCAGACCCTCCGGGACCAGGAAGTGTATGCCAAACTCATAAAGTGTGAGTTACGGCTCCGCGAGGTGGACTTTTTGGGGCATATCGTTTCGACGTCTGGAATTACAGTGGATCCGGGGAGGATTGAGTTAGCGATCAACTGGGCTCGACCAGCAACGGTGATGGAAATCCGAAGCTTCTTAGGACAGGCAGGCTACTACAGACGCTTCGTGGGAGGCCACTTCCCTAAATCGACTAACCCAAAGAGGGGAGAGGTTCGTCTGGACGGGCCAGTGCTGAAAGAATTTCAAAGAATTTAAATACTATGACTTGTCGATCCACTATCACCCGGGGAAAAGCAAATGTGGTGGTCGACGCCTGGAACCGCAAGGGGGCAGGCGCAAGGAGCAGGTGTAAGTGCTATCACCCAGCAGGACCGTCTGATTGCACAGTTTTCGCAATTAAGACTGGAAGTGGTGCCATCGGGCACGGTCGCACAACTCTTGACCCTGGTGGTCAGACCTACCCTGCTGGACAGGATTCTGAAAGGACAATCGACCGATGGCCAACTATAACTGGTGCGAGACAGAATGTCCTCGGAGCAAGGCGGAGTTTTTATGACTGACTTAGATGATGTAATAAGGTGCCGGGGACGAATTTGGGTGCCCGATAAGCTAGAAATGAGGGAAGAAAATCTAGCAAAAGTATATAATACCTCCTATACCGTGCATCCCGGAGGTACAAAGAGGTGCAAGGATCAGTGGCGGACCTTCTGGTGGCCCAAAACGAAAGAGCGATGTGACATAATTTGTGGCGCAATATTGGGTGTGCCAACAGGTGAAAGCAAAACATCAGCGACCGGCGGGGAAACTGTTACGGCTTTGTGGTGTTGGCATATTTCGTGAGTCAAGTCAGTGAGTTGAATCGGAGTCTTAAAGGGATCAAATTGTCAATCAGCAATCAAAGACTTAGATAAGACTCAACAAGAGCTCAAGTTGACACTCAGTGTCTTGAGTCTTGAAGATTGAAGTTGAAGAATTGTGGATCAGTTACATCAATCTCAAGAAGAAAGTATTCAAAAGGATCAGGTATGTTTAACTAAATAATTGTGGTGATCCGAATACTTTCTTATAGTGTAGAAACACTTGGATGAATTTTTAATTGCTTAATAATCAAAAACTGTGTTCGGACTTGTTCAGGATCCGGATCAGAGCCAACGATCCGGATCCCGAAGGTTGTTGCTTCATACAAGACTTCGATCCGGATCCATGCAATTTCCGATCCGGATCCCGAATGTTAAGTTTTATGATTTGTATAAACGATCCGGATCGGGTCTTGTGATCCGGATCCCGAACCCTTGGTTTTCTGGAATCGTCAATCTCGTCACGACGATCCGGATCGCAATAAATCTGATCCGGATCGCCGTCCTGAAAATTTCCATATAAGGTATGTTTTTGATTCTTATCTCTTTCCAAAGGTTTCTAAGCTATAAATAGACATTTAGGGTTTCTCAAAAACGGGGGAACTACGACCGATCAATTTCAAAAACACTTGAGAGCAACCCTAGAGGCTAGGTTTTCATCGTTCTTCTTTATAGCCTCTTTTAGGTCAATTCGATGGTTCTTTCAAGAACATATCTTTTGTCGAATTGATCTAATCTTTGCTTAGAGATTTCTTCTACGGTTCCTCAATGAGAATCTAAGCAAAGGATCACCATCGAAGTCAATATTCTTATCGACTGAGTTTGCGTCGTGGATTCGACGTGGCATCGTGGATTCGGTGTGCTAAAGGCGTTTCGTGGATTCGAAGCGTGCGTTCGTGGATTCGAACGTGAGCAGTGGACGGGCAAAACGGTGGAGCGCGAGGTCCAAGAAATTGAAGGAGGGGTTAAATCCGTGGAGACGATAATCACCTTGTTATTCTTCTTTTCTTAGGGATTGTTATTGCGTGGATATCCAACCGGTCAGCGCGAGGTCCGAAGAAGCTGAAGGAGGGGTTGAGTCCGTGGAGTCGGTAATCACCTTGTTATTCTTCTATTCTTAGTGGATTGTTATTGCGTGTTGGTCCCGTGGTTTTTCTCCTGGATTGGAGTTTCCACGTATATCTCGGTGTGCTGTTTTTATTTTCCGCATTGGTTTTTATTTTGCACTGAGATTGAGTTTTTAAGTATTACACCTATTCACCCCCCCTCTAGTTGTTTGATAGTACCTATTTAGATCCTTGTGGATCCTATAAAAACCTACAATTGGTATCAGAGCGGGTTTTAGGTTTATCTATCATGATGGGTGAAAGTGGTAATATTTATAGACCTCCTCTTTTTGATGGGACTAATTATGCTTATTGGAAAGTGCGGATGAGAGCTTTTCTCATCGCAATTGATGAGCGAGTATGGCAATCCGTGGAATGCGGTTGGGTGCATCCTGTTGAGGAAGTAGGAAATTCTACTACCCCAAAACCTCGCTCTAGATGGTCCAAAGAGGAATTTGAAAGATCTTCTTACAATGGGAAAGGTATGAACACTTTATTTAATTCTCTTTCCTCGACTGAGTTCACACGAATTTCCGCGTGTGAAACCGCAAAGAAAATTTGGGATATTCTCAAAATTACACATGAGGGTACTAATCTTGTAAAAATTCAAAAGCTCCAGATGCTTACAAGTCAATTTGACTCTATTCATATGGAAGAGCATGAATTGTTTACAGATTATTACACTAGACTTCAAGATGTAATAAATACATGTGCTAATTTAGGAGAAAAGATCCCGGAGTCGAAAATTGTAAGAAAGATACTTCGGACTCTTCCGGAACGGTTTAGGGCAAAGGTTACCGCCATTGAAACCGTTAGTCATCCGGATGAGATGTGTATAGAGGAATTAGTAGGTGCTTTGCAAACTTATGAAATGACTTTTCCTACTAATCAAGTTTCTTCCAAGTCTTCTTCTAAGCTTACAGGTATTGCATTCAATTCAACAAAGGAAGAAGATAGCGAATCAAGTTCCGACGATGGAATCTCTTTTGCCGATTTTGAAGAACAATTGGCGCGGATCGTAAAGAAATTTCGTCGGAAGTTTTGGAAGAATCGAACCGATGGATCTTCATCCACGAAATCTTCTAAAGGATCATCGGGTTCTAAATCCTCTAAACTCAAAAGCTTTGCAAAACCTTCTAAAGAAAAAGAAAAAGATGATTTCGAAGGGGAAATCCAATGCTATCGATGCAAAGGCTACGGCCATTTTTCAATGGATTGTCCTTCTAAGAAATCATATAAAAAGAAGGCTTTGCAAGCGAAAACTTGGGACGATTCTACTTCTAATGAATCAACCTCAAGTAAAGAGGAAAAAGGAAAAATCGTTGCTTCTCATGCCTCTCATTTTCCCTCTTCTAATAATTGTTTATCATCTTTAGTCACTGACTCTACTCCTTTGATTTTGTATGAAACATCAACAACCGGCGGAGAGTCATCAAGTGAGGGGGAGTCGGACGAGGAAGAACTCGTTGAGGCATATCAACAACTTCTTGCGGAATCTAAGAAGATGGCCAAACATATCAAGAAGTTGAGGAAGCAACGACTTGAGAATCAAGACGAGAATCATGCTTTAAAGATCAAACTTCATGATCTCGAGGAGGAACGAGAGCTTTTATTGAATAATAATAAAATCCTCCAAGAAAAGATAAATCAATCGGAAACGGTCGTTAATTCCCATATTAACAAGATTGATTTTCTTGAAAAGCAGTTTGAGGAAATTCATGTCACCAACCAAGCTTTGACCAAGCAAGTTCATGAACTTAAATCCGACATACAAAGGCTTTCAACTGGTTCCAAGAAACTTGATTGTATGTCTGGATTAGGTCAATCAAGCAAGGTTGGTTTGGGATTTAAAAAGAACCAAACTGTGAAGGCTTCAAGTTCCACAACTAAATTGAAAGGAAGAACCTGTCACCTATGTGGACTTGAAGGACATTTGGTGAAGGATTTCCCGAAAAAGAGAAAGAAGAATTCTTCGGCAACTTCATCTACGGAGCGAACTCAACGGAATCAAAAGAAACATCAAGTCAAAGGAGTTCACTCAACCCACCAAAGGTCCAAGCCACAACATCAATCATACAAGTGGATCATTGCGAGGCAAAGACCTAAGGTGGACCAACAGTCAAAGCGGACAACCCCCGGCCACAACGAATCAAGACAACCCAAAATCCAGCGATTTTGGATTCGGAAAGGTGATATCTTTCCTTGTCTTAAGTTCTAAATAGCTTATGACTGTATGTAATGCTTTGATTGGTTTTCCCTTCATATCTTTCTTAATCTTTGCATTACATGTTTTTCAATGCTCTTCGTTTTTATACTTTGTTTTTGAACAAAAGGGTTTTTACTGAACAAGTGCATTGAATAAAAAGGGTTTCACTTTCAATCACTCCAATTTAATTGTATATGGATTATCAACTTTACTCCATAATCATAATCTTGAAGATACTTCATTATAGGAGTTTTTGATATTATAAGCATCAAATTTTAGAAATCATGTGTGATCTTTAGATGCTTAATCTATCTCGGTTGTGTGAGTTCATTGTGATAAACGTGAGACAACCGATAGACTAAAATTTGGGATTTAATTCTTTCACGTAAGAGATTGCATTTTTACAAGGGTATTGAAATGATTTGCAAAAGATGTGGAAAGAGTTACATCCGAAAGGAGTGTGAAAACTACCACCACATGCTGGAAAGAGCTGCCACCCCGGTCGTCCGGTTTGTGTGTGAAGCTACCACATGTTATGGATGCTTGATAGTATTTTATGAGAAAATCTTTAGTCGAAGCATTTGGAGATTTATATGCAAAACTCTTATATTTTGAACAATCTCCTGGTTGGTATAAGGTGGGATAGTTGAAAGATGCTCAAAGAGCCACCCTTAGGTATTTTAGTGATTATCTCAATTTGAAAGGGTAGAATTCAAGATTGATGTCGTTTGGAAATCTCCGTATGTCATCTTTGTAAATCCGTTACATCTTGATAGACTTTGGATCTCAAGATTATTTTTGATGACTTGTGTTTGATGAATATAACATGAAAAACGGTTTATAATGTTTTACCTTTATTTTTCATGATTTTGGAGTAAATCTTTTTAATTTTGTGAAATTAATTGGATTGAATGACATCTGTGTGAATTCACTGTTTAAAGCACTTAAATTGATTTCTTGATGGAATACAAATCGGTATTTGAAAAGATTCTAAAATCTGGATTTGTTTCAAGAAATTATTTGATTTTTGCTTTCTGGTACAGGTACGGAATCTGCATTTTTGTTATATACCAGAACTGAGCTTTTATCTCTCTTTCTCTATGATCTAATATTGTTAGTGATTTCCTTTTGTCTAGTATGTTCACTGTTTGACAATTTGTGACAAAAAGGGGGAGAAGAGAAATGACGGAGATGAGATCATCAAGAGAGGACAAACGAAACGAGAGGACAAACGAAACGAAAATGGAAAAAGATGAGATCATCAAGAGAGGACAAACGAAACGAAAATGGAAAAATGGGGGAGAACGAAAAATAATGATCGTATCACAAAGGGGGAGAACATAGATGCTCAAGAACATGGAGAACATGGAAAACATGTTAGAGATGCTCAAGATAGGGGGAGACAAAGAAAAAATTGAAAGAGCAGAAAAACAAAAGAACCAAAAGGAAGACGGATCAAATGTAGGATTTTAATTTCTAACGACTAACGTTTGATTTTGTTTGGAGTTTTGTTTTGCAGGAATTACATCACTTTAAGACTCCAAGTCCTAAGTCATAGAGTATGTTCTAGGACTGTTTGGTTCAAATGTAATTTTGTATTTATTGGATCTTTCACGCAAAGAAAATCAATGTTTTGGTGATGACATTGAGTTTCATTTTTTTTTGGTTTAAGATGAGTGACTTGAGCGCTTTTATGTAGTTTTGGGTTTTGTCACGAAATTGCCAAAGGGGGAGATTGTTACGGCTTTGTGGTGTTGGCATATTTCGTGAGTCAAGTCAGTGAGTTGAATCGGAGTCTTAAAGGGATCAAATTGTCAATCAGCAATCAAAGACTTAGAGAAGACTCAACAAGAGCTCAAGTTGACACTCAGTGTCTTGAGTCTTGAAGATTGAAGTTGAAGAATTGTGGATCAGTTACATCAATCTCAAGAAGAAAGTATTCAAAAGGATCAGGTATGTTTAACTAAATAATTGTGGTGATCCGAATACTTTCTTATAGTGTAGAAACACTTGGATGAATTTTTAATTGCTTAATAATCAAAAACTGTGTTCGGACTTGTTCAGGATCCGGATCAGAGCCAACGATCCGGATCCCGAAGGTTGTTGCTTCATACAAGACTTCGATCCGGATCCATGCAATTTCCGATCCGGATCCCGAATGTTAAGTTTTCTGATTTGTATGAACGATCCGGATCGGGTCTTGTGATCCGGATCCCGAACCCTTGGTTTTCTGGAATCGTCAATCTCGTTACGACGATCCGGATCGCAATAAATCTGATCCGGATCGCCGTCCTGAAAATTTCCAGATAAGGTATGTTTTTGATTCTTATCTCTTTCCAAAGGTTTCTAAGCTATAAATAGACATTTAGGGTTTCTCAAAAACGGGGGAGCTACGGCCGATCAATTTCAAAAACACTTGAGAGCAACCCTAGAGGCTAGGTTTTCATCGTTCTTCTTTATAGCCTCTTTTATGTCAATTCGATGGTTCTTTCAAGAACATATCTTTTGTCGAATTGATCTAATCTTTGCTTAGAGATTTCTTCTACGGTTCCTCAATGAGAATCTAAGCAAAGGATCACCATCGAAGTCAATATTCTTATCGACTGAGTTTGCGTCGTGGATTCGACGTGGCATCGTGGATTCGGTGTGCTAAAGGCGTTTCGTGGATTCGAAGCGTGCGTTCGTGGATTCGAACGTGAGCAGTGGACGGGCAAAACGGTGGAGCGCGAGGTCCAAGAAATTGAAGGAGGGGTTAAATCCGTGGAGACGGTAATCACCTTGTTATTCTTCTTTTCTTAGTGATTGTTATTGCGTGGATATCCAACCGGTCAGCGCGAGGTCCGAAGAAGCTGAAGGAGGGGTTGAGTCCGTGGAGTCGGTAATCACCTTGTTATTCTTCTATTCTTAGTGGATTGTTATTGCGTGTTGGTCCCGTGGTTTTTCTCCTGGATTGGAGTTTCCACGTATATCTCGGTGTGCTGTTTTTATTTTCCGCATTGGTTTTTATTTTGCACTGAGATTGAGTTTTTAAGTATTACACCTATTCACCCCCCCTCTAGTTGTTTGATAGTACCTATTTAGATCCTTGTGGATCCTATAAAAACCTACAGAAACAGACGTTTCGGCTTACGAGGGAAGTAGTAGCAGGAAAGACCTCTTACGAAGAGTAATTTTGGTCTCGACCCCAGAAGAACCCTTAGAAGTAAATACTTCGTACCTTCCTGCCCAATAAGGAGGTGAAGACTTAGTTGTCTTATGTGTTGGCTATTTAGTTAAGGGTTAAATAGGTCCAACTTCCTGCCTCGTGACAATAGACCCAAGGGACTCACAAGTTGAGTTGGGTGAGCCTAGTAAGTTGAGTGGGGCTGCGGTCCACAATAGACCTAATGGCAAGAGGCCCAACAATAGACCCAACGTCCAGGTGGGGTTGAGTCAGGTCAAGATCTGTGGCGTTGTGACAGCACGCCTTAAGTAAATGGGTTGCGTATTTCTAATAGTTTGAGCTTTTGGGATTGTTGGTTGGCATCGACGATCCGACATTTGGGATTTTGGGGCGCGTAGGCCCGGTGGCATACCGGTTGGCTTTACTGCCAAACCTCGATGCGGAGGCTGGCACGGGAGGGTAAAGAAAGTTCACAACCGGACAATCCCTTACGTAAAGGTGTAGTGGAGTAACCATGAGGAGCGCAAGATGACTTGGGGACTTAAGACGAAAATGAAGGAAGGTTGCCCAGAATTGTTTAGCGAGGGTTGAGTTTAAGTTTCGAGGATGAAACTTCTTATAAAGTGTGAGTGGTGTAATGACACGACTTTTCTAGTAATATTTTACCCTCCTGCTAATAGAGTATAAGTTAGAGGAAATTAAATTATCGAGCTCTTTTGAGTTGAATAACATGCGGTGCGGCTATTTTTCGGTGATAGAGCTCGAAAGACGATGAACGGCGGTGCAATCGGATCTGAAATCCGACTTACGGATCTCTCGAAATGGGGTTTAGAAGGTCGCGGTAACCGTGGGGTGCATCGAAATCCGTGCAAAAGATCTGGCACGCTTTTCGAGGAATCTTGGAATTATTTTGAATATAGATATTTATTTTTAAATAATAAATATCCGAATATTGGGATTTTTTCTTTTTACGTATGTATAACAAAAGGATAAAATAAAATAAAACAAAAGAAAATAAATTAATAATAAGAGGATATTTAAACTCCGGTTACCGGAAGGAAAAATCCTAGTTTAAAATATCGCCTCCTCAAACCCTTCCCTCTCGTGCATACCGAAGACCCAAAATAATAAAACCCTAGTTTGGAGAAGAGAAAAGAAAAGAGAACCCTAACCGGAGGAGAAAAGAAGGAAAGAAGGAGAAAGCGGAGGAACCCGATTGCCCCGATCGACTTGCCGGAGATCGGAGAACGATACGCCATCATCTACGGGGAGCGGATCCGGATCCCCAACGCCGCGAAGGGACAAGATCGATTCTTTAATCCCGATAGATCGAGGTTAGCGGTCGTTATTTCTTTTTGTTGAATTAATCGGGGATTTTTTGTGTTCTTTAAGGTCAATTTATTCGGTACATCGATCACGGGTTTTTGTTGGGTTTTCGATCAATGTTTTGTTCGTTTTCTTGATCGGGTGTGATCGATGATTTTTATCGGTCTCGATCGGAGGTTTGATCGAGTTTCCGATCGATATTTTGGTTGTTCGTCGATCGTTGGTTTAGTCGTTAGATTTACCGCGGATTTATTCGAGGGTTTTTGTGGGTGTTTCGTTGGAGCATAGTGGGTTAACGGGAGGCCGCCGCCGCCGTTGTTGAACGGGAGGCCGCCGCCGCCGTTACCATGTTCGCGGGGTCGTCGCCGGAGTCGCACGGGAGCGAAAACGGAGAAGAAACCGCCAAACGGGAGTGAAAACAGGGAATTACTGTTCATTCCGTACGGCTCCCTCAACCGCGGTCCACCGCCAAATCGTGCACCCGGCGCACGGCTCGGCCGCCTGCGGGTGTGAACCCGGCGCACGGCTCGGCCGCCTGCTGGCGTGAACCCGGCGCACAGCCGCGTGCGCCGGACTGGGCCGCAAGTGCGCGGTCCACACGCCGGGCGTGCACCCGGCGCACGCCCCGCGGCCTGGGAGGCGCAGACCCGGCGCACGGTTGCGTGCGCCGGCCCAGCCCGCAAGCGCGGTCCACCGCACAGTGTGCGCCCGGTGCTGCGCCGCGGCCGGGAAGTGGTGAACCCGGCGCGCGCCGCTTGCCGTGCGCGGCCCAGCCCAAGACGCGCGGTGCACGCTCCCTGCGTGCACCCGGCGCATGCCGCGTAGCCGCCCGTTGCTGTAAACCCGGTCCAGCCCTGCTATGTGCACCACCCGTCAGCCCAAAGTTCGGTAGCTCCGTTTTGGTCCGTTTTTCCACCGTTTTGAGCGCCGTTTTCGCCGTTGGGATCACCATTTCCGCGGTTTTCTTGGCATGGCCACTTGGGATCTTTTTGGTCACCGTTTCGCTATGTCGGGTGCAAATTTCGCCGACGCTCCGCGCCTCGACGAAATCGTCGGGGTCGCACCGTCGGGTCTTTTCCTTATCATTTTCGCCGTCGGGGTCTTCTTGGTTTAACCATTGACGTCCCGAGTTGGCTACCGATTGAGGATTGGGTTTCGTTGGAGTCCCGTTAGCGGTTTTGGGTCCCGATGGAGTTCGCGATGAAATAGTCGCGGTCCGGTTGTTGTCAGCCATTGATTTTACCAGTTTGATCTGAGTTTTCGGTTTTACTTGACGGTTTTGACTTGTTGGGTTTTCGATTTGACGTCGCGGTTCTCGAGGCACAGTGGTTTCGATTTTTGTGGGTTTATTGTTACAGTGGTTGGGACCACTGATTTTACCTGATTAGGGTAAGGTGTTAATTTGTGCTCTTGGATATTTTAGTAGGCCGCGAGGAGTTATGTTTTGCTTAGGAGGGTCGCGAGCGTGGTCGGTTATCTTCATTCCAGGTGGGTACCCTTGCATTAAGTGCAACAAGTGCTGTAAGTGCACCGTGTCATCTTAAAAAGCTTATTAACCTGTCTAATAAAGTAGATGAATGTATTTTTACTCTCCATTATAAATTGTGGCGACCAAGTGTCGCGGTGCTTAATTTACGCCGACTTCGGCAACCCAGTTTTGGATGCTGCACGTACACAGGCGGATTGGCCTCCGCATGGGTGTACTTTTCCGGAGGAGTGGTCTGAATGACCCGTGTGCCCCACGTGTGTAGGGTGGGGACCTCTTCACGATAGCTAAACATGTCGCTCATGCATCGTGAGGGGGTAAAAAGCATCATAAGTGTCACGTGGGGAGATCGTCGACTACCCTGACGTGATGGTGCCATTAAATCAGATAAAGTGGACTCATGATGAGGGAGAGCGAAAGGTTCCGGTGCAGAGTATTTATTTTAAAGTTATTGTTTATTGTTGATACATCTACTTTATTTGTCACTGACTTTACCCACTCCGTGACAGGTTTGACTAGGTGTAGTAGTTGGGACGACGGTGAGGCAGCGATTAAAGAACACTAGCTGTGTGAGGTTTATTCCGTTATTCTTGCTTGGGTTATCTCATCTCTTTTTATCTAAGTTTAAGTTCTCAATTGCTTGATTGTGGAATGTTGTGGATGTTGGATTGAGAGACTATTTCTGTGATGTGATCTTTATAATGATTCTCAACGACTTATATGCGGCATGTTTTATACTGAACAAAAAGGGTTTCGAAAATATTTTCCAAAACCAAGTGTCGTGTGGGCACTGCTTTGTAAACCTGTTGATTTATCCTTTCAAAGTGATGTAGCCGCCTTACTGTGAATGTGTAGACGTTTTAAAGGAATGGGAGTCGAGTGGACACCGTTTGCAAACTTGTAGGTTCCTCTTAATGTGATTGAATATTTTTACACTCTCGTACTTGTTGACTGTGACTGTGTGGTTAAAGAATGTTGTTATTGTTGTTGTTGTAAGTATGACGCCGTGCATATACAAAGGAGACTCTGTCCGCATTGAAGAGTGAATTTGTATATGTGGCGGGTCTGACACGCACTGGGGGAAGGTCGATACTTATTCATAAAGAAAAAAATTTATACGCTTTTTCCGCTTACCTTTACCTAAAAACCCCCGGGGCGTGACAGGAGCCGTCACAGAAAATTTGGATTTGGGTTAGACTGGGACTCCCGTTATGTCATATATATATAACCTAGTGTAAGGATGTTTTAATCACGTCCGTCCACCAAAGATATGCCCAGATACATCCTAACCGATTGGATTGACTGTATCTTTAAAGATCATCTTGAATAAATCACGTGGGCCACATCCAACATTCTCCCACTTGGCCTAGTGATATTGTAATGTACTAGATTTTTGGTATATAAATAAATATAGATAAAAAATGGTATGAGATACTATTTTTATTAAATATAGAGAAATAAAGAATAATTTGGAAGTGAACTGGGTACAAATCGGGATAAAAATGAGGAGTCTAGAATTTTATATGAGAAAGTGGGCTCAGATGTTAGTAGAAAATTTACAGTGTCAGAAAATTCTAAGAAAAATTGGGGAGGTCCGTTTTTATGTTCTAAGCCCACAATAAAAGTTTCGCAGCGATCGGATACACGGACAGTGAGAACGGGGTCCGTCAGCGATTGTGAATACAACGAGACTTTGGTGACCCATAAATAGCCCAAACGGAAGATGTTGGATATCCCGTGATAAATTAAGTTAAGTTGAGGCTCCCTGTCAAGTTTGAGCGAAAACGGGATGAAAACGGGCGAAAACGGGCGAGAACGGGCGAAATCCGAAAATCTGGCCGTACATTCGGCGCCCGAAATGTACGGTAGCGCGCCCGAAATGTACTCTAGCGGCCGTACGGCTGGTCGAATTCCACTCTGGCAGCGCCCGAATCCTAAGTGGCACGGATCCCGAGGCAGTTGGCCCGGATCCCGAGGTAGTTGCATGGATCCCGATGCAGTGGCACGGATCCCGATGCAATTGGCATAGATCCCGAGGTAGCTGGCACGGATCCCGAGGCTTGTGCGCGGCGCTAGGAGTGCAGGGGCGCCCGACGCGAGGTGCGGGGGCAGGTGGGGGGCGCCACGTGGCGTCGCCCTATTGGCCCCAGCGGCCGAGGCAGCAGGCACGCGTTAGGAAGACGCGCGGCCTCTGGCGCGGTGTCAGCGGGGCAGGCCACGTGTTGGGCCCCTATTGGGCGGTCAGCGCGACGCGACGTGTGATGCGAAACTCGCCGGTGGACTGCGGGTGCAGGGGCACTGTAGCAGCCCGAAACCCACTTTCGGGCGCCTGAAAGGTGCGCCCGAATGTGGGGATTTCAACTATAAAGGGTCGAAATGCCCTATTTCTTCCCTTTTGCCCTTTTTCTCCAAACCGAGTGTCCAGGGGAGGGAGAGGGGGATTTCGTGGGGGGTTTTTGGGGGTGCCGCGAGCGCACCGGTGACCCCGTGGAGCGCGCGCAAGGTGTTCCAAGAGACCAGATGGACGCATGTGCACGCATTAGACGGCGCGACGATGTTAAGGTAGGTCATGTATGTTATTTTGCGGTGTTTTCGGCACAGTTTTGAGATTTACCCCTTTGGATTTTGGATTTGACCCCATGCCGTTGTGCATGTTAGGGACGCCGTTGACTGTGTCGTTTTACCGTGCGAAGTGTCGCCGTGCATTTTGGCGCGCATCGTTTTGCATGCAAGCTCGAAGAATGTGCACCGTTTTGCGTGCAACCTTGAAGAAAGATGGGCGTCGTTTTGCGTGTAAACCCGAGATACGTGCATCATTTTGCGTGTAGGTTTGGATAACATGCACCGTTTTGCGTGCAGGTTTGGATAACGTGCACCGTTTTGCGTGCATACTCGAAAGGCGTGCACCATTTTGCCTGCAACCTCAAGGAAAGATGTGCATCGTTTTGCGTACAGATGTGGACGACGTGTACCATTTTGCGTGCAACCATGAAGAGGCGAGAAAATCGCGGGGATACCAATTGCAAGTGTCTACAAGTAATTGGGGGCAACACAAGGTGGGGGATCTGCCGAAAATGGGTGACCTCTCCCCTTGTTCCTCTGATTTTAATTTTAGAAGCATTATAGTAGTATGTTAGAGGCGTTAGAGAATCATGGTAAATTTGCATGTGTAGATGGACACAGATGAAAAGTGCAACTTTTAGTTGCCAAGAATCAACGATAAATATGCATGTGTAAATTAATTTAGAGGAAAAGTGACATTTATGATTTACCCAAAATAGAGGATAAATGTGCTTGTGTAAATGGATATAGAGAAAAGTGGAATTTTCTAATTGTCAAAAATAGGAGATAAATTTGCATGTGTAGATGAATACAGATGAAAAGTGCAACTTTGGATTGCCAAAAAGTAGATGATAAATTTGCATGTGTAAAAGGACTTAGGAGAAAAATACAATTCTCGATTTATCTAAATAGATGATAATTGCATGCGTAAAAGTGATAGATTATTTATGATTGTGATCATGTTAGGGTATAACCCTAGGAATTACGTGAGACATAAGGAAAAAGAGTATGTTTGGTAGTAAAACTAGGAGAAAACCTAGATTAAGGGTTTAATGAGTGACATCAAACTTAAGAGCTTATCCTAGGATTGAACGAGTGGCATTGTCTTGGGAGATAACCTAAGGACATTGTGTGACGCCCCACTTCCCAGGGGGTCACCCATCCTAGAACTACTCTAGCTCTAGCACGCTTAACTCTCATGTTCCTCTTGGATCTTGCTACCATCCAAAATGCTATAGCCGGGTTAGAGATTTAGTCCTATTATATCATTTATATAGAGGACTAATCCAAATTCCGGGGTGTCACATTCTTCCCCCCTTTAAGCCCTGACGTCCACGTCAGGCTCAAGCACACTCACAAGCACCAGGCGATGTGAGACTCGTCTCGCTAGCCTTAGCCGACCTTGTCGGGAGCTGCACTCCACCCACAACGGTCATTAGCCGGGGAGCCTCGCTCTACCCGCTATATAACCCTGGCTCAGCCGAGACTCATCTCACATTTCCGGCTGGTGAATGGCTCTTATACCAACTGTGGCGCCCCACTTCCCAGGGGGTCACCCATCCTAGAACTACTCTAGCTCTAGCACGCTTAACTCTCATGTTCCTCTTGGATCTTGCTACCATCCAAAATGCTATAGCCGGGTTAGAGATTTAGTCCTATTATATCATTTATATAGAGGACTAATCCAAATTCCGGGGTGTCACACATTGGATAGAGTGATTAACATAGAGTCAATGAACTCTAGGATAAGCATGATATGGAACTTAGGTAAAGAAAACCTAAGGTGAACTAGTGGAGTTAAACTCTCAAACAGGAAAATTAGAGTCAGTGTAACTCTAAGTTAAATATGGAACATGAAATTAGAGTCAGTATAACTCTAAGTTAAATGTGGAACAGAAAATTAGAGTCAAGGTAGCTCTAAGTTAAAAGTGGAACAGGAAAAATAGAGTTAATGTAACTCCAGATTCAGTGTGGTATCAGGGAAAGGGTATGTGATCCCAAGGTTAAGAATTAAACAAATATAACCCTAGAGTGGGTCATAGGGTGTCTGGGCAAATGGACAATAATTTTAACTTTAATTTGAGTTAAATAAATGAAAGAGAAATGTTTAAGAGTCCAGGAGACTCTTTAGTTACCCGTGTGGAAAGACCTAGGGTAAGGGATGAATTAATGAAAAAGATAAAGCTTAAGAGAAAGCTAAAAG
Organism: Tillandsia leiboldiana; assembly: GCA_029204045.2. Taxonomy (NCBI): domain Eukaryota; kingdom Viridiplantae; phylum Streptophyta; class Magnoliopsida; order Poales; family Bromeliaceae; genus Tillandsia; species Tillandsia leiboldiana. The sequence continues at coordinate 31,418,534 of CM055062.1, read as the reverse complement.
TGGCTTAATAAGCAAGATAAGCAAAAGGCTTAAAAGAAAGAGAACAAAAAGAGAATGCAAATGGCGCATTCGAGATAAGACTCGTCAGTTTGGGAGCAGGACTCCTCGGGCAATGACCCGTTAGACGAGATACTTTTGGAAAGCTAAAGGAAAAAGGTGAAAGAGATTGCCAGTGGCGATATGAGCTGAAGGCTCGAATGAGAAAAAAAAGAAAAGCAAGTGCTTAAGAGTAAAGACAAAGGCAAATGCATAAAGTGCGAAGAGGCTATGTGCCAAGAGAAAAGAAAATAAAAGAAAAGAAAAGATAATAAAACGGGCGTGCCTTCGAGGGTGAAATGTGGTCCTGTGGGACGTAAAGGGCATGCCCTCTCCCCGGGCGCTCCTATCGGATGTAAAGGGCAGTGTCCCTCTCCCAGCTGGCGACCCGAAGGACACATTTACCTCGTTGGGGCGGGGTAGTACCTGCGTGTGCTATCGGCAACCTTAGAGATTCTCGTCTTGTGGTAGCATGACTACCGGGCTAGGGCCCTTTGGGCAAGAATCTCCGAGGGTTTAGCAACTTGAATTAAGACACAAGAATGTGAAAAAAAATAAAGAGTAATAGAGTGGCCATGGTGGCCGGGTTAGTTTAACCCTGTATATAGCGGCATAGTGGCCGAGTTTGTGGATAGTAGCCTGGCATGGCTGGACAGAGTAGTGTTGGGACGATGAGTATACACAGATAGTGTAGTGATATATAATATGCATATCAGTATTTTATATTGAGGTTTATAGTTTTTCCTAGCATCCTATTAGTATTGCTTCCATTGGACCAAGCGGTGTAGAACATTCTTTCTCGGTGGTTGAACCCACTGGAAACTTTGTTGTAGTTCTCACACCCTCGGATGACCATTTTTCTAGGTCCGGATACAGCGGTCGAGACAGACGACAGGGGCAAGGGCCCAGCAGCATAGAGGCCTAGAGGGTCTAGAGATGTACCTTTTTATATGAGTGAACTATGTATGGTGAGGAAATGATGTAAAAGAATTGTAATATTATTCAGTTGCAAGTTGAGAGATGGAAATGTAATAAAGTTATTTATAGTTCACTCATACCCTGCTTTCATTTACAATTCTAAACTTATTGTTTATTGAATGAAAGTTTTAAATTAGTAGTGATTTTAGTACTATGATATTGAACTTCCGCATACACTTGATGTATTATTTTGGATGTTACCGTTCCTTTCGGGTAGTGAGAAGTCATACCCGATTGGCGGGTCTGTTGGCGTGCCCGAACTGTACAAATTGGCGGTCTCTGGACGTGACAGATATATTCAATACTATATAGGCGAAGTAAAACTTTATTAGATACCCACCAAATTATACAAGTCAAAATCTCCCATTCAACTAAGAAATAATAATACTTTGATCATAGCTGTCACGCCCCGGGGTCGAAACTGCGGCCTGGGCTCGCTGACAGATCCGTCACCCATACGGAAAATCCCGCATAGGCGAAGCGTCCAACCTGCAAAAGTATCATCTAACAACTAAACAAATATCAGAGCTAAAGAAAAATTATTGTAATAAAAATCTGAATCACTGTACAACTGAAAAAAAATAGGTACAATATCCATCTCCCAAAATAATGATATAATAATCCGGTCTACCGAAACTGAATGCAAGTAAAAACCACAGTGTACAGTATACAACATCTATAAATCCAAAATGGGAGATAAACTAAAAATAATAAAATACAACAGTGTACAGTGAACCCCACAATCCGGGTTGGTACATCTATTCCGCTGTAGTAAACAACACTAGTAGGGATCTATCTCGCGACTCTCTCGCCTCGATCCGTCGATCCAACAGAAGCAGGGATGGAAGGGAAAATCTCTGCAAAACTGTTAGGGTGTGAGAACTACTAGTAAAACCAGTAGCCCTCAGTGGGTAAATCTGTAGTGTACCAGATTTTGTTATATAAGCAAATGCAAATAAAAATGGTATGAAATACTATTTTTATTAAACTTAGAGAAGTAAAGAATGATTTGGAAATGAATTGGGCCCAAATCGGGATAAAAATAAGAGATCTAGAATTTTATGTGAGAAAGAGGGCCCAGATTATTGGCAGAAAATTTACAGTGCCAGCAAATTTTGGGAGCTCCGTAAATATGTTCTGTGGCCACAGTAAAAGTTTTGTGTGGATCGGATACCCGGATAGTGAGAACAGGGTCCGCCAGCGATTCTGAATACAGCGATGCTTTTGGCGACCCAGAAATGGTCCAAACTGAAAATTTAAAGTATCTTGAGGTAAATCAAGTTAAACTGTGGCTGCCTGTCAAATTTGAGCGAAAACGGGCGAGAAACAGGCGAAAACGGACGAAAACGGGCGAAACGGGCGAAGTCCGGAAGTGGGCCGAACTTTCAGGCGCCCGAAAGTAAGATTCGAGCGCCCGAAAATTACTGTAGCGGGCCGGGGTGTGGGCACTGTAGCGAACCCGATTCGGCTCTGGGGGGCCGGTTATTGTAACAGCCTGGTCCAGATCGAAGCAGTGCCCGAATGTTACTGTAGCGCGCCCGAATCCCGATGTAGTGGCACGGATCCCCAGGTAGTGTGCACGGATCCCGATGCAGTGGCACAGATCCCGAGGCAATGTGCACGGATCCCGATGCAGTGGCACGGATCCTGATGCAGCGGGCATGAATCTCGAGGCAATCGGCTCGCATCCCGAGGCAAATGCACGGATCCCGAGGCATGGCACGCGACGCGAGGCGCGCGGTGCGAGGCGCGGGATAGGTAGGGGACGCCACGTGGCGTCTCCCCATTGGCCACAACGGCCGAGGGCGCAGACCCGTGCGGGGAAGGAACGCTGGCCCTGGCGCGGCGTCAGCGGGGCAGGCCACGTGTCGGCCTCCCGTTCGAGGTTAGCGCGACGCGACGCATCGCTGCTGCCGCGTTGACGTGCGGGGCGCGAGTGCTGTACACGCGGCGGCCGCCGATTGGCTGCCGTTGGTCCGTAGGCGTGGTGCACGAGTCCAGGGACATGTGTCGCCTCTTGGATGGCCCGCCGCGCGTGACGTGGAAGGTGGGGGCGGTTACTGTAGCCGCCCGAAACCCTTTCGGGCGCCCGAAAGTTGCGCCCGAAAGTGGTTTTTCGGCTATATAAAGCTCGAGAAGCCTCATTTCTTCTCTTTTCTCCTTTTTGCTCGCACCGAGAGGCTAAGGGGAGGGAGAGGGCGATTCGTGGAGGGGGGTTTCGAGGGTGCGCGAGCACGCCGTTGACCCCGTGGAGCGCGCAAGGTGTTTCAAGGAGCCGGATGGACACGTGTGCACGCGTTGGACGGCACGACGATGTCGAGGTAGGTCCCGTATGTGATTTTGTGGGTGTTTTGGCATAGTTTTGAGTTTTCCTTTTGGATTTTGGATTTTACCCCATGCCCTTGTGCATGTTAGGGACCGAGTTTTACTGTGCCATCTTACTACACGAAGTGCCGCCGGGCGTGTCGGGATGCACTGTTTTGCGTGCAGGTTTGGAGGATTTGCCTCGTTTTACGTGCGGACTCGAAGAACGTTCACCGTTTGGCATGCAACCTTTGAAAAGAATGTGCATCGTTTTGCGTGCAAATTCGAGGTACGTACACCGTTTTGCCTGCAGGTTGAGTTGTCGTGCACCGTTTTGCGTGCAGTCTCTAATGTTGTGCACCGTTTTGTGTGCAGGGTTAAAAGAATGTACACCGTTTTGCGTACAAGCTCGAGAAAATAGGAACAATCGCGCGGAGACCAATTGCAAGTGTTTACAAGCAATTGGGTACACCACAAGGTGGGGGATTCTGCTGAAACTGGGTGACCTCTCCCCTTGCTCCTTTGCTTTTGGATTTAGAAGCATGATAGTTGTAAGACCCGGTCTTTCCTAAACCCTTCTTGTCACCCTCTTCTTGTAATGTCCGACCGAGGGCCTCATTTTTGGTGTTTTTCCGGACAGACCGTCGGGGCCCGCAAATAATTTTAGGCGGTAGAGCTCGCGGAGCGGAGCGCGCGGGCTCGATCGGTTTCATTTTCCGACTTCCGGTCTGATCAGAATTAATTCTCGAAGTTGGGGCCCCCTTGGGCGTCCCGGGATCCGTGCTGGCGACCCGCACGTCTTTTAAGGTAAACCCTAACTTTTCAATATTTATAGCCGGATGGGAAAGGGGAATTAGGGTTTATTCCTTTGGCCGTCTCTTTTCTTTTCCTTCTTCCCTCGTAGCCGCCGGCAAGGAGTAACCGAAGACTCGGGCGAGGGTGGACCGGTGGGGCAAGCGGACGATCCCTCTCCTTCCTCCTCTTTCACGCATCAAGGTGAGTCGGGGGTGCGTCTTGTTCGGGTTTTGATTTCCTTTTATTTTGTGGTCACGAGGAGGGAGGGGGGGGGGGGGGGGGGGGGGGGGGGGGGGGGGGGGGGGCGGTGCCGTCGCGCACCGCCGCGCGCGGGGCCGGCCGCGGGTTAGGGCGCCCGCGCGGGCTGGTGCCGCGCGGGGTCGCCCCGCACCGCGGGCAGCGCGCCCGCGCGGCGCTTGGCCGCGCGGGGCCGCCCGCAGGTGGGGCGCCCGCGCGGGCAGGTGCCGGCCGCGCGGGGTCGCCCCGCACCGCGGGCAGCGCGCCCGCGCGGCGCTCGGCCGCGCGGGGCCGCCCGCAGGAGGGGCGCCCGCGCGGGCTGGTGCCGCGCGGGGCTGCGCCCAGGCGGAGTGTGCGCCGCACGGGCCGGTGCCGTGCGGGGAACTCCGCCGCACGCTGTTGGAAGTCGATGTGAGTTTCGGACCTCTAAGTCTTGACTTGCCCATGTTCCTTCAGGAGTGCAGGACGCTGTTGGCGACTGGTGCACGGACGCGGACTGGACGAACGCAGGACGACGCACACAAGGTGGGTACATTCCCGGGGATTGTGGGAATAGGAATTTACTGTTAGAAATAGCATGTTGGGGCAAGGTTGAATTGTTAGTCTCCTTCTGTTTGTGCACTAACCCTGTTATATTATCGTACTTAATATCAATCTGAGGCTCAAGTTTTGCTACACGCACACCAGCGGTTTGGCCACCGCAAGGGTGTGCTTTTCCGGAAAAGTGGTACGTTGACCCGTGTACCCCACGCGACGGTGGCGTTAGGAATGGGGGCCCCCATGGGTGGGGGGTGTGAGCGGTGATGTCGAGGCAGGTGCTCGGCGGCCGAGGCAGGTGCTCGGCGGTGGACATCGGGAAAGGTGCCCGATGTTGTTTTGATACAGGGTGTGGTTAATGCGGATGATACATGAGAGGGATGGTTGCTCCGGTTTTGTGGTTTGCCCTATTTTTGTTTCTCTTATGCTTATCATGCTATTTCTAGTCACTGACTTCCCACTCCGTGACAGGTTCGTCCAGGGGCGAGTGCTAGGGCACCGGTGAGGCCGCGAGAGTGCTGTTCTGATTTTTAGTGACTTCAGATACAGTGACGCTTCTTTCCCTTTCCTTTTATTACTAATGTTAGCTAGTTTGTGGATTGCGACACCCCCGTGGGGTCGAAGTGGATGTTGCCTCTTCCTTTTTGAATAAACGAATGATTGTTACATTCTTTCTTACTTGGCCGTTTCAAACAATGAAAAGCAAAGAAAACCGGTTGCGAAAACTACTTTTAAAACGTGGGTGTCGTGTGGGCACCGAATTTTCTAAACCTTGTGGGATTTATGTGGTTTTCAAACGGTCTTTCCTAAAACGATGGCATCGTGTGGATGCCGCTTCCAAAACCTTGTGATTATTTATCCTTTCAAAACATCGGCCTCTATGTTCTAAGTGAATATTAGAATATCATGTGAGTTGTTTGGTTGTATGTGAACGAGACCCCAACTGATGTGGTTAGAGATTGTATGTGCTACACCTTGTGAGACATTTTGTAATTGAGACGCCGTGCATATACAAAGGAGACTTTGCCCGTTTGCAGAGTGAATTTGTGTATGCGGCGGGTCTGGACACGCACCGGGGAGCACTGGTTTACAAAAAAAATATATGGCTGAATCAGGAGCATCGGTGGCTCCTCTTCCGCGTGATTCGAACTCCCGGGGCGTGACAGATTAAGATGGTATCAGAGAAAAACTTTAACCACGACAGTCGGGGCCTAACATCCATGGGGCGCAATACTCTGGCTACTGATTAATAAAGTAAACTGGGGGATAGATAAGTAAAACGCGAGTGCTCGTTGAGGGAAAGGGGGGATTAGTGTTTTTCCTTCCTTTTAGGGCCAGCGTTTGCGGTGTTCCGTTTTGTTTAAACTAGGAGTAACTGGTTCGTGCAAATGTTCAGATCATGGCCAGGACTAGATCCACCGCCGAGGACACGGGGGCGGACGCAGTAGTAACGACGACCGCGGAGAACCAGCTCCTAAGGCAGCAGCTACGGGAGATGGCGGGGCAGTTGGCAGCCCTGACCGACCACGTGCGCCAACTGACACAGCCACAGTAGGCCGCTGCGACGGCAGAGGTTGCCCCGGGCCCTCTCCCGGGGCCAGCCGCACCGGCAATGGGACCGCCGACGATGGAAGCCGAGGGGGGGGCTGCCCCTACCCGGGTCTCGGCACCTGAGGTGCCCTTAACCCAACCGACGGCGCCAGAGGTGGCCCCTTCGGCGGCAACGGCAAGACCGGCGTCGACGCCGATCGTCGGAGTTGCTCCGAGTGAGACGGTAGTGCTATCCACTCCCGCCGCGACCGCCAACGTCGCGAAGGAGGGAGCGATTCTACCAAACGAGCGAGACCGCGTGCGCGCCAACCTGGCCGACTTCAAGAAATACGACCCGCCAGTGTTCGAGGGGGACACGACAGACCCCTGGGTCGTGGAGAAGTGGGTGGATACAATGGAGAAACTATTTGAGGACCTAATGATGGAAGACCACGAGCGGGTCCCCCTGGCTGCCCACCTTCTCGAGGGGAATGCCTGCATCTGGTGGAAGACTGTACGTCCCGGCTCTGCGACGGGCGCTACCCTTCCGTCATGGACTACCTTTAAACAGCAGCTGTTCGGGGCGTTCTTTACCAACAGCGTGAAGAAACAACTGGAGGACGACCTCAACCACATCAGGCAGGGAACCAAAACAGTAATGGAGTACCAGAGGGAGTTCGTGAGACTGGCGAACTGTGTCCCGTTCGTCATTCGGGATGAATCCCATAAGGTGCAACTGTTTGTGGATGGATTGAGGACCGACATTTTCCAAGTGGTGGACGCGGCAGATCTGCATACCTTTCAGAAGGTGGTCGACCGAGCCACCATTGTTGAGCGAGGCTTTGCCGTCACGCGCGCCCGAAAGGAAGGCCCCCACCAGTAAGACGATAGGAAGCGGACTCAGACGACTTCAGAGGGAGGGGGCTCCTCTAGCGGGAATCGGCCCCCTAAGCGGTGGAGGCCCCAACAGAGGACCAGGGGAGCGCCAGGAGAGGGACAACGCTCAGAAGATCGGCCTTGCGTGATCTGCAACGGGGCGCACCGAGTGATGGAATGCTCCAAGAGACAGGACCATTGCTTCCGATGTGGCAAGCAGGGGCACTTCCGTTTCAATTGCCCCCTGAACCAAGGCACCGCATCTTCAGCAGCCTCCGTGCCGTCGCCCCAGCACGCAGGGCGAGGGAAAGCTCCGATGACGTCGGCCCCCAGGCCGCCAACACCCCGACCTGCAGGGGACAAGCCACCACCTTCGGGAGGCCGCGTCTACTCGATGAGTCAGCAGGAGACACGCCCGTCTGAGCACGTCGTCGCAGGTATCACTCTTGCTTCTGTTTATCGCGCTAGAACCCTTTTTGACACCGGGGCGACCCTCTCGTTTATGCCTCGTGACTTCGCACTGACCCATGATTTTGAGTTGAGACCCTTACCCAGTGTGATGACTGTTCACACCGCGGGGGGATCCTTGGAGGCTCGCAACCTTGTACCTTCCTGCCCTATAAGGATAGGAAGGCTCCCGTGCCCCTGGGATCTGGTAGTCATTCCATTGAAAGAGTATGATGTAGTGCTCGGAATGGATTAGCTCACGTGGTACCTTGCAGTCATCGACTGCGAGAAGCGCGAGGTGCGGCTGATGTACCCCGATTTTCCGGAGAACGTGTACTTGGCATGCAAGAGCGTTTCCTTTTCTTCCATCATTCCTGCATCGCGAGCCAGGAAGCTGGTTGAGGGTGGGTGTATGGCCTACTTGGTGTCGGTGGCCCTGGCCACCGGACCCTCTACGGCACTCTCCGACATCCCTGTGGTGAGGGACTTCCCAGATGTCTTTCCGGTCGAACTACCTAGTTTACCCCCCGAGCGAGAAGTTATTTTTCCAATTGAGCTTCCACCCGGCACACGACCAATCACGAAGGCCCCCCTACAGGATGGCCTTCGCGGAGCTGAAGGAACTTAAGGCGCAGCTGGAGGACCTTCTGGACAGGGGGTTTATCAGACCGAGTGTGTCCCCTTGGGGCGCACCTGTACTCTTTGTACGAAAGAAAGACGGGAGCTTGCGGTTGTGCATCGACTACCGGGAAATCAACAAGGTCACAGTGAAAAACAAGTATCCCCTACCTAGGATTGATGACCTCTTCGACCAGCTGCGGGGTGCAACAGTCTTCTCAAAGATTGACCTGCAGTCGGGCTACCACCAGCTCAGAGTTCAAGACGAGGATATTCCGAAGACGGCGTTTCGGACTCGGTATGGCCACTACGAGTTCACAGTAATGCCATTCGGGCTTACCAATGCCCCAGCAGTGTTCATGGACATGATGAACCGAATTTTCAGACCCTTCCTGGATCAGTTCGTAGTGGTCTTCATCGACGACATCCTGATCTACTCCACCATCGATGAGAAGCACGAGGAGCACCTACGAATTGTTCTGCAGACTCTTAGGGAGCAGGAGTTGTTCGCAAAACTTAAGAAATGCGAGTTTTGGCTTCGCGAGGTGGGATTTCTGGGGCATATCATTTCAGCAGCGGGAATCGCGGTGGATCCCAAGAAGGTGGAGTCGGTGGCCGACTGGCCCCAGCCGACCACGGTGACAGAGGTGCGCAGCTTCCTGGGCCTAGCAGGGTACTACAGGCGATTCGTGGAAGGCTTCTCGAAGATTGCGACCCCTCTGAACCGCCTAACCCAGAAAGAAGTAAAGTTCATTTGGACGGCCCAATGCCAAGAAAGCTTTGAAGAACTTAAGAAGCGGTTAACAAGAGCGCCTGTGCTTGCCTTACCAACACCCGAGGAGGACTATGAAGTTTACTGCGATGCATCGCGAATAGGACTGGGAGGAGTACTAATGCAGCAAGGAAGAGTCATAGCCTATGCCTCAAGGCAACTCAAGGATTACGAGCAGAATTACCCAATCCATGACTTGGAGCTTGCCGCAGTGGTCTTTGTCCTGAAACTGTGGAGGCACTATCTCTACTGTGTGCATTGCAACGTGTTCTCGGACCACCAAAGCCTTAAGTACCTTTTCACCCAGAAGGAGCTTAACCTACGGTAGAGGAGGTGGTTGGAGCTACTGAAGGATTACGACTTAACCATCCAGTACCACCCGGGGAAAGCAAATGTGGTAGCTGATGCCCTAAGCAGGAAGGGACAAGCAGAAGGAACTTCGGCGGGCACGATCACGCAGCAGAATGACTTGATCGCGGAGTTCTCGCGACTAAGATTGGAGGTGGTACCAGCAGGGACGGTCGAGCGACTTTTGTCTTTAACAGTCGCGCCGACCCTATTGGAGAGGATTCGAGAAGGCCAAGGTGCGGACCCACAGCTACAGCTGGAACGAGATAAGATTTCACCGGAGCAGAAGGGAGACTTTGCAGTGGGGGCAGACGGCACCCTTCGGTTCTGAGGGCGGATTTGCGTGCCTGATCTGCCGGACCTAAAGAAGGAAATCCTGACCGAAGCACATTGCGCCCCCTACGCGGCGCACCCTGGAGGCACCAAGATGTACCGAGATCTCCGACAGACCTTCTGGTGGCCAAGATTGAAGGGAGACGTGACGCTGTTTGTGGCACACTGCTTGATTTGCCAACAGGTGAAAGCCGAGCATCAACGGCCGGCGGGGAAATTGCAACCTCTACCCGTGCCCGAATGGAAATGGGAGCAAATCACAATGGACTTTGTCACCGGATTCCCACGTTCGCAGCAGGGACACGACGCCATCTGGGTTGTCGTGGATCGGTTAACGAAGTCAGCTCATTTCCTACCCATCCACACGACCTGGACACGCGACCGGCTGGCTCAAGTCTACCTCAGCGAGATTGTGAGGCTACATGGAGTGCCGACAACGATTACTTCGGACAGAGACACAAGGTTCATTTCGAACTTTTGGCAGAGTCTACAACGAGCCTTGGGGACCAAGTTACACTTCAGCTCAGCCTTTCACCCCCAGACGGATGGGCAATCCGAGCGGGTGATTCAGATACTAGGGGACATGCTCCGAGCGTGCGTACTGGATTTGGGAGACGGATGGTCGCGCTACCTACCCCTTGCAGAGTTCGCTTATAACAACAGCTACCAAGCGAGCATCCAGATGGCGCCGTACGAAGCATTGTACGGCAGACGCTGTAGATCCCCGATCTGTTGGGACGACCTGGGGGAGAGAAAGTTTTTGGGGCCGAAGCTGGTGGTTGAGACTGAGGAAAAGGTGCGCCTCATCAGGCGACGATTGGCGACCGCCCAGAGCCGGCAGAAGAGCTATGCAGACCAGAGACGTCGCGACTAGGAATTCCAGGTGGGAGAGCACGTGTTGTTGCGGATGTCGCCGTCAAAAGGGGTGAAGCGGTTTGGGTTGAGAGGCAAGTTGAGCCCGCGGTACGTGGGGCCGTTTGAGATTCTGGAGCGCATCGGCCCGGTAGCCTACCGCCTCGCCCTACCACCGAACCTTGACCGAGTTCATGATGTGTTCCACGTATCCATGCTTCGGAAGTACCTCCCCGATCCATCGCGAGTGCTTGACGTCTCTGCAATTGAGCTCAAAGAGGATTTAAGTTTCGCGGAAGTACCGGTACGGATCCTAGCCCGGGAAGACAAAAAGCTGCGAAGTCGGACAATTCCCTACGTGAAGGTGCTTTGGAGCAATCAGGAAGAGCGTGAGGCAACTTGGGAACCCGAATCAAAGATGAGGGAGTGCTACCCGGACCTTTTCGCCGCGGGGGAAGTTTAAGTTTCGGGGACGAAACTTGTTTTTAGCGGTGAGTGGTGTAAGACCCGGTCATTCCTAAACCCTTCTTGTCACCCTCTTCTTGTAATGTCCGACCGAGGGCCTCATTTTTGGTGTTTTTCCGGACAGACCGTCGGGGCCCGCAAATAATTTTAGGCGGTAGAGCTCGCAGAGCGGAGCGCGCGGGCGCGATCGGTTTCATTTTCCGACTTCCGGTCTGATCAGAATTAATTCTCGAAGTTGGGGCCCCCTTGGGCGTCCCGGGATCCGTGCTGGCGACCCGCACGTCTTTTAAGGTAAACCCTAACTTTTTAATATTTATAGCCGGATGGGAAAGGGGAATTAGGGTTTATTCCTTTGGCCGTCTCTTTTCTTTTCCTTCTTCCCTCGTAGCCGCCGGCAAGGAGTAACCGAAGACTCGGGCGAGGGTGGACCGGTGGGGCAAGCGGACGATCCCTCTCCTTCCTCCTCTTTCACGCATCAAGGTGAGTCGGGGGTGCGTCTTGTTCGGGTTTTGATTTCCTTTTATTTTGTGGTCACGAGGAGGGAGGGAGGGGGGGGGGGGGGGGGGCGGTGCCGTCGCGCACCGCCGCGCGCGGGGCCGGCCGCGGGTAGGGCGCCCGCGCGGGCTGGTGCCGCGCGGGGTCACCCCGCACCGCGGGCAGCGCGCCCGCGCGGCGCTCGGCCGCGCGGGGCCGCCCGCAGGAGGGGCGCCCGCGCGGGCTGGTGCCGCGCGGGGTCGCCCCGCACCGCGGGCAGCGCGCCCGCGCGGCGCTCGGCCGCGCGGGGCCGCTCGCAGGAGGGGCGCCCGCGCGGGCTGGTGCCGCGCGGGGTCGCCCCGCACCGCGGGCAGCGCGCCCGCGCGGCGCTTGGCCGCGCGGGGCCGCCCGCAGGTGGGGCGCCCGCGCGGGCAGGTGCCGGCCGCGCGGGGTCGCCCCGCACCGCGGGCAGCGCGCCCGCGCGGCGCTCGGCCGCGCGGGGCCGCCCGCAGGAGGGGCGCCCGCGCGGGCTGGTGCCGCGCGGGGCTGTGCCCAGGCGGAGTGTGCGCCGCACGGGCCGGTGCCGTGCGGGGAACTCCGCCGCACGCTGTTGGGAGTCGATGTGAGTTTCGGACCTCTAAGTCTTGACTTGCCCATGTTCCTTCAGGAGTGCGGGACGCTGTTGGCGACTGGTGCACGGACGCGGACTGGACGAACGCAGGACGACGCACACAAGGTGGGTACATTCCCGGGGATTGTGGGAATAGGAATTTACTGTTAGAAATAGCATGTTGGGGCAAGGTTGAATTGTTAGTCTCCTTCTGTTTGTGCACTAACCCTGTTATATTATCGTACTTAATATCAATCTGAGGCTCAAGTTTTGCTACACGCACACCAGCGGTTTGGCCACCGCAAGGGTGTGCTTTTTCGGAAAAGTGGTACGTTGACCCGTGTACCCCACGCGACGGTGGCGTTAGGAATGGGGGCCCCCATGGGTGGGGGGTGTGAGCGGTGATGTCGAGGCAGGTGCTCGGCGGCCGAGGCAGGTGCTCGGCGGTGGACATCGGGAAAGGTGCCCGATGTTGTTTTGATACAGGGTGTGGTTAATGCGGATGATACATGAGAGGGATGGTTGCTCCGGTTTTGTGGTTTGCCCTATTTTTGTTTCTCTTATGCTTATCATGCTATTTCTAGTCACTGACTTCCCACTCCGTGACAGGTTCGTCCAGGGGCGAGTGCTAGGGCTCCGGTGAGGCCGCGAGAGTGCTGTTCTGATTTTTAGTGACTTCAGATACAGTGACTCTTCTTTCCCTTTCCTTTTATTACTCATGTTAGCTAGTTTGTGGATTGCGACACCCCCGTGGGGTCGAAGTGGATGTTGCCTCTTCCTTTTTGAATAAACGAATGATTGTTACATTCTTTCTTACTTGGCCGTTTCAAACAATGAAAAGCAAAGAAAACCGGTTGCGAAAACTACTTTTAAAACGTGGGTGTCGTGTGGGCACCGAATTTTCTAAACCTTGTGGGATTTATGTGGCTTTCAAACGGTCTTTCCTAAAACGATGGCATCGTGTGGATGCCGCTTCCAAAACCTTGTGATTATTTATCCTTTCAAAACATCGGCCTCTATGTTCTAAGTGAATATTAGAATATCATGTGAGTTGTTTGGTTGTATGTGAACGAGACCCCAACTGATGTGGTTAGAGATTGTATGTGCTACACCTTGTGAGACATTTTGTAATTGAGACGCCGTGCATATACAAAGGAGACTCTGCCCGTTTGCAGAGTGAATTTGTGTATGCGGCGGGTCTGGACACGCACCGGGGAGCACTGGTTTACAAAAAAAATATATGGCTGAATCAGGAGCATCGGTGGCTCCTTTTCCGCGCGATTCGAACCCCCGGGGCGTGACAATAGTAGTCTGTTAGAGGCGTTAGGTAATCATGATTAAGATTGTCACGCCCCGGGTGTAAACCAGAACCCGGGCCCGTCCACAGATCCGCCGTGCACACGGTATTTCCCGTGTACACGAAGCGCCAATAACCTGCTCAAATATAAGAGAAATAATAAAAGAGCAATAAAAACAGAGCTGAACTAAAACTAATACATCTCAGACTGAAGCTGGAAATAAAATACAATACATCTGTATAAATGATACATCAGTCTCTCCCAGATCACAAAAATAAATACAACCTGTTGGCAAAAGCCAGTCCCAAAGTAAAAGTACAACCGTCTGAGGAAACATGGGTACACCAACAGTCCAGCTAACACGCTCATCCTGCCTCGAGATCTATCTACTCAGCCGTCCTCTCTCCTCGACCCGCCACTGAAAGCCCAGTAGCACCCGCAGAAGACACTGCAAAACAAGGGGGAAGAAAAAGAGGAAAGAAGAATGGGGGTGAGAACTATTAGTAAACCAGTAGCCTCCCCTAGTGGGTAAAACCTCAAACTCTGACACGCCCACTAGGTCTACCAGAGGCAAAAGAAAAAGAAAGGAGGTGGAAGTAAAGTATAACAGCTGATGAATGTGCTACCACTAGTATGCCTCTAAAATGCCGAGCTAATAGAGCAGCTAAATGTATGCATCAGAATATAAATGCCTGCCTGAACAACCCAATCCGACCACCAGTAAACACTGGTACTGCCTGCTCTGCCGCGACGGGTATGCCAGCCTACTCATAACACCGAAGCAAGGAGTCTCAAGGACTCGAAGTCTGTCAGCCGCGCACTCCGGAGTGGCACTCGTGGGGAGCGACCCACACGAGGAAAAGTATCTCAGTAACATAAGCATCATAAATCAGCAGGGCTGGATCATGACTCTGATCAAAGTAGGAAAACCCATCCACTAAAGAAAGACCCGATCTCAACCTGGTGCAAGATAGACAAATCGTGGGAACTCCATCCACTAGAGACCTCATACCCAATCTGATGCATAAGATATCTCCGGTCAACCACCCAATGTCCGCGGTTGCCGCAATACCCTGCCATCAAGCCCTGCCTGTCCCAAAACCCAAGAACCTGACTACACTATCGCAAACCACCTGCTCGCGCATGAGCTGCAAATACCCTGAGCCTCAAATGAAAGGAGAAAAGAATAACAAACAGGGTTTCTCCTATGTCAATTCCAGCATGATAGTGTAGCAGAAAAAGGTGGCCTATCTAGGTGACCATACAAGCATACAATTATCCCAAGATAATATAAAATAAAAGAGATGTCGATATGTTTTTAACTTGCTAAAGCATGCTGATAAATATATAAGGATAGTAAATAAGAGGTCGCCTGTGCCTGTCCATACTGCATGCCCAAAGCCCACAATTTATTAATTAGCCTTATTTTTTTACATGATGTTACCGCTCTATAATTTTAACCCCCATTGAGGCAGGTTCTAACAGTATATGCTTTAATCTCAATTAGGCCTGCCATTGTCACCTATAAAGTGCATTTAGCCTTTTAATCAAAGAAGCAACTCCAATTCCTAGCGGGTAATCAAAGGTAAGGGGTTCACCACAACACCCATACAAAGTTAAATGCCAATATTATACCCATATAAGCATGTATAAGTTCCAACCACTATCAAGTTTCCACTATAGTGTTTTCCAGATGATAGGCTCGTAATTATTTTAGTTAAACATGCATGTCCAATAGGTGAGCATTCAAAATGTCCAATAGAGAAGATCTCTCTAATATTCCTAGTGGGTAAGTCAGACAAGAGGGATATAGCAACCACCCACCTGAAATTGCGCAAACCAATGCTGTAAGAATCTCCTCGCTGTCCAATATCCTTTTTCCACGCTACTTGCCCAAACAGATAAACCGCCACGATCCCTGTCCACAATTACCCCAAAACATGCAATTAAACATACAATTACCCTCAAGAACATGCTATCCCAACAAATAGTCCAGAGTTGTGCCTTTTTCACCTACGAGTTATGCACAGAAAATTTCCAAAAAATTACCGTCGCGATCCCCGCGACGAGCCAGTCGAAACGAGTACCTGCATGCTCAAATCCGAGTTTCCTACGCTGAGATATAAATTCTTCAAGGGAACTACCCCAACGAATTCTGTACAGAAAACTGCAGCACCAAACACTGAAAGAATGCCTTTTTAACCTTCAAGAAAAATTCAGAAAAATCCAGGAAAATTCGAGGATGCTCCTTGCGATGTGTAGATGCAAAACGCCTCCTAGAACATCTCAATCCGATGCCCGGTTGCGGAGATATCGCCGAAATACCACGATGCTGTCCAAATATGCCGCAATAGAAAATGGGTCAAAGAGAAGCTCGAAAAACTCCAATAAAAGCTCGGAAATAGGGGGAGCTCAAAACATGATAGTTGAAGCCCTACCTGTTGTGAAGCCAACGGCGTAAAAATCACAGAAAAAGGAGCTCGGGGTAGGCCGGGGGAGCTCCTGCACCGAAATACGACGGAGAAGAACACCGAAGAAGAAGCGTCGCGCCGCGCCGGTAAAATAGAAATCTCGAAATGCGTGTGGCCAAAAAATTCGAAAATTGACAGGTGCAAGCTCCTCTTCTTGGAGAAGATTTCTCCTTCTCAGCCCTCAGAGAGAAGGTGGCTTGAAGGTGTCGAAATCCCCCAATGAAGCTCCCTCGGATTGCTTATAGAGCAAATCCAAAACAAACAATTCAGAAAATACCCGTTGAGTCCCCAGAACAGGAAACACGCGTAGAAAGCCTTCCGGAAGCCGCCGCGTGTCCCTCCCGAGTCAACAGCCAATTCGGCGCCAGCCAATCGGCTGGCGCCACGTGGCACGCGCACAGTGCCACGGCGTCAGCGCGGCATGGCGCCCGCTCGCGCACACGGCCCGAGGCGCCCCCGTGCGCCTCGGTGCGCCGGGTGCTTTGAGCCCGCCACTCACAACTCGCCACGTGCCACACCCGGTCCACCGTGCACCCCGAGAAATTCCGTGAACCGCGCCTCGCAAGCCGTCCAATAAAGAAGCGCCACGTGGCCTCCCACTGGTGCAGGCCGCCCGAGTGGACGGCGCACCTGCCCGCGCGCCCGCGGGCCTGCCCGCGCCCCCGTGCGCCTGCCCGCGGCCGCGCGCCGCCTGCCCGAGCTCGCACCGCCGCTGCCGTCACTGCCCGCCGCCGCTGCCGGTGCCCGCCGTACGCCGGAACAGTGCTCCATGCCTCGAAATCTGTGTTTTCGCATCCGGGCTCTGAAAAATACAAATAAATAGTCCGTTTTCACCGTTATCGCGCGCTGAGTCCAAATCCGGTGTCCGATTTGCCAAATTCCATTCCTAAAAATTGCCGAAGGCATCTGGAAAGGTGTTTTTAATCCGAATTTCACGCTGAGTCTAAATTTGATATCCGTTTTGCGCGAAAACACCTCTAAACATCCGACGGGGTCCCCCGATTACCCCCGTGATCCATTTTAAGCCCGGAGTCCATCACTTGTGTCCAAATTGGCGCATGAACACCGCCGACATGCCACACAGGCCTCCAGAAGCTGCCGGTCACACTATAGAAGCCTTATAGAGATCCGGTTCACCACAAAGATCGCGTGTGTAAATGGACACAGATGAAAAGTGCAACTGTTGGTTGCCAAAGATAGATGATAAATGTGCATGTGTAGAGGAACTTAGAGGAAAGTACTAAATTATGATTTATCCACAATAAGGGATAAACTTGTATGTGTAGACGGACACAGACGAAAAGTGCAACTTTGAGTTGCCAAAAAGGAGATGATAAATTTGCACGTATAAAAGGACTTAAAGAAGAATTGTCATTTATGATCGAGATGGAAATAATTGTCTGCGTAAAAGTGGTTATTGATTTGATGATTGTGATCATGTTAGGGTATAACCCTAGGAATCATGTGAAAGCATAGGGAAAAGAACATGTTGATAGTAAGACTAGGAGAAAACCTAGATTCAGGGTTTAATGAGTGACATCAAACTTAGGAGTTTATCCTAGGATTGAACGAGTGGCATTCATTGTCTTAGGAGATAACCTAAGGACATTAGATAGAGTGATCAACATAGAGTCAAGAAACTCTAGGATGAGCATGACATGGAACTTAGGTAAAGGAAACCTAAGGAAAACTAGGGGAGTTTAAATTCACAGATAATGAATTAAAGTCAGTGTAACTCTAAGTTAAAGGTGGAACAGGAAAATAGAGTTAATGTAACTCCAGATTCAGTGTGGTATCAGGGAAAGATTATGTGATCACAAAGTTAAAGAGTTAAACAAATATAACCCTAGAGTGGGTCAAAGGGTGTCTGGGCAAATGGACAACCACTTTAACTTCAATTTGAGTTAAATGAATGAAAAAAAGAGAAATATTTAAGAGTCCAAGAGACTCTATAGTATCCTTATGGCGAGACCTAGGATAAGAGATAAATGAATACAAAAAGGCAAAGTTTAAAAGCAAGCTATCCTAGAGTAAAGAACTTAGGATAAAAGAGAAAAGTAAAAGAGAAAGCATTGAGGCATAAATGCTAGCGGGAGGGTTCAGCATATGTCACTTCCGGGTAGATGAGTGCCAAGGTGCTTTAAACTCATCTGAAACCAAAGTGTAAAGAAAATGCTTAAAGAGCAAAGAAGCTAAAGGCTTAATTGAACAAAAGAAGATAATGCTTAAAGAAAGGTAAAAAGAAAAAATAAAGTACATTGGGTCGAGCACTATGGGAGGCGGTGCTACAACCTGTTCTTATTTGATTGGGGTTGTAGGCATCCGTCTTTTGGAACCCTCGGACCCGGTAAATGTAAGCTGTAAAAGAAAAAGTCTGGAATGGCTATTGGGAGGGTTGAGCATATGTCACTCCCAAGTGAATTAAAGAATTAAAGGCAAGTTGCCATTGGGAGGGTTGAGCATATTTCACTCTCAGGGGGAAGTGTGTGAGCAAGACTCAGCTTCCCAAAGGTAAGGCAATGTAAAGAGCTAAAGGCTAAAGGAAAGAAAAGAAAATGATAAAATAGGCGTACCTTCGGGGGTAAAACGTAGATCTTGTCGGAGTGCAAGGGCAGTGACCCTCTCCCGGACAGTGTCCCGTATGACAAGTTTCCCGTAGGACGGGGTAGCACTTGAGGTGTTATCGGCAACCTTAGAGATTCCTGTCTTATGGTAGCATGACTACCGGGCTGGGGCCCGTTGGATAAGAATTTTCGAAGGATAACTTTAATTAAATCACCAGAATGTAAAGAATAAAGAAAAAATAGAGTGGCCAAGGTGGCCGGGTTAGTTTAACCCTGTATACAGCGGCATAGTGGCCGAGTTGGTGGATAGTAGCCTTGTATGGCTGGACAGAGTAGTATTGTCACGCCCCGGGGTTTAAATAAGCGGAAGAAAAGCAAATATGTGGTGCAATTTTTTTTTTTATTTTTTTTTTATTATTATTTTTTTTTTTGAAACCCTTTTCCCCCGGTGCGTGCCCACACCCGCCGCATATACAAATTCACTCCGCAAACGGGCGGAGTCTCCTTTGTATATGCACGGCGTCATAACTACAATTATCATACAATCATCACTTTAACCACACTAGTTCAAGAGTCGAGTAAACGAGTACATACAACAATATTTCTTAAGCATCAAAGAGGCCGATTAACTTTGAAAGGATAAATTCATAGGGTTTTTAAAACGGTGCCCACACGACACCTATACTAAAGGATAAATTCATAGGGTTTTTAAAACGGTGCCCACACGACACCTATACTTTAAAAATCATTTTCGCAATCCATAAATTCACAGAATTTTAAAACAGTGCCCACACGACACCTATGTTTTTCAAAACATTTTCGCAATCCTCTTCGATTATTTGAAAATGGTCGACCATAATAAAATAAAGCATTCATCCACAAAATATGCAACCATCCCAACATCCACATCATCCACATAGACATAACATACTCACATAACTACTAACTCAATGAAAAAGCCAAAAGAAAAGGAGAAGTAGAGTGTCTAACCCTGAATAAGGCCATGAGCCTCACGTCGCGGCCTCACCGTCGTCCCAGATCCCACCCCCGACTGAACCTATCACAATATGGGAAAAATTAGTGACGACATAGAGCAAAGTAGTGTGTGGTAAAACTGTAAACAAACAAACCGGAAGAACCAGAGCATCCGCACTCCTCAGTGTGCGGTCAACTGTAACCCCCTATAAAAGAAACCCAACCGAGCACCTGCCTCGGCAACCACACCGCAAAGAAACCGAACCGAGCACCTACCTCGGCAACCACACTGCTCTCACCTTGGTGCCTTTAACCTCCCACCTATAGGGGCCCCCACCACATCACCTTGTGGGGTACACGGGTCAACGTACCTCTTTTCCGAAAAAGTACACCCACGCGGTGGCCAAACCGCGGGTGTATGTGTAAGCAACCACGAGCATCGTAAGCCAGAGAATAACATAAAATGGAGCACCGTGACCCTCAGTCGCCATAAACAACATAATAATGATTCTTGAGCATAAACAGGGGTTAAACATACTTCAACATGCTATTACTTTACTCTTACCAATTACCCTCAGTTTCAGACCAAAAACAAAGTCGAAAGAGGTACCCACCTTGGCGTGCGTCGACTGGGACACTCGGACCCGTCTTGTACCCTCGTACAGTTCTCAGACCTAAAAGCCCCCCCCCCCCCCCCCCCCCCCCCCCAAAAAAAAAAAAACGTGTTAGTAACACTAAGATTTAGCACGTAAAAACACCAAGTAGTGACTCAAAACTGAATCGCCGACGCGGCCCTAGGACCCCGACGGTGGCTAGGCAAAACCCGCGCGGCGAAAATCCCCGCACGGCACCAACCCGTGCGGGCGCGCACCGCCTGCGGGCAGCCCCGCGCGGTGCGGCCTGCCTGCGGGCGGCCCCGCGCGGCACCTGCCCGCGCGGGCGCCTTGCCTGCAGGCTGTGGTGGCCCAGGTTTCCATGCAGCTTTTTCTGGTGAATCCATTATTTAGAACACCTATTGTTGGTGTGTCATGGCCCATAGTGCATCAAGGGGATGCCACAGATGAACCCTGTGAGATATCTACTGCTGTATTGGCCTTCGGCTGCATTTACCGAAATTTTGAAAAGGTTTTTGGCCAAACAGAGGTTGGAAATGGATTCAGCGCAGAAAAACGCTTGAAAACGGCTATTTGATTGTTAAATTCTGAGTCCGGATGCCCAAAAACGGACTCCCGGAAGTTTTGGATGAATTTCGGTGCATGTGAAGGGCCGTGGACCGCCGGCTGCCACGTGGCGGCCCGTGATTGGCCGGTCCGCATCGCTCGGTCCACAGAGCACCGCAGCTGGGTTCACGGACCCGGCGCATGACACATGGCGCCGCCTGATTGGCGGGCTTTTGATGCGCGGTCTACGGGTTGGCGCGGCGGTGCATGGACCAAGGCGGGTGGACACGTGGCAGTCCCCGGTTGGTCGGTGCACGCGGCGCGGTCCACGGAACCCGAAGTAGGGTGCATGGACCGGGTGCAGGGGACACGTGTCGGCGTGCTACTCGCGGGCTCACGAGGCGCGACGCACGGGGGCGCGGGCGGGCGCCTCGGGGCGCGTGCGTGGCAGGCGGCCAGAGCGGTGCCTGCTCGCACGTGTGACCGCGACGGGTGCTGGACACGTGGCGCACTGCCACTCGCTGGTGCCACCTACCCGTTTGACCAGGTAGGTGCCACGCGGCGACAGCTCACACGCCCCGCACAGCTGTTTGCTGTGCGGGACACGCGTCGGGCCCCAGGAGGGCCACGTGGCCGCTCCCAGTGCGTCTCGCACAGCTGTTTGCTGTGCGGGTGACGTGGCGGCACGAGGATTTTCCGGGCGGCTACAGTAAATTGCCTCTGCGCCCGGATTCGGGCGCCCGAAAATTCGGGAGCGCCCGAATCTTGGGATATGAATGGAATTTTTCCATTTGTTTGTGGCGGCCTATAAATAGCCCGAGCCGCGTTCCTTTGCCTTTTTTTGGCATTTCCGAGCTTCAAACCGGCAGGAGTTCTTCACCAAAGTTGATCCTTACGCAGTGTAACATCCATCTGCAGAGTTTGGGGATTTTTTGGGGCACGCTTTTCGAGATTCTCATTTTCTTGGCGCATCGCGATGTTCTTTCTTCGGTGCTTCTTCCGTCGCTCTTCGGTGCACGAGCTCTCCCGGCCTACTCCGACCTTATTTTCGAGCGATTTCTTCACCGTTGGATCCGCAACAGGTAAGGCTACGATTTTGGTTCCTTTCATATTTTCTCGTTTTGTGTTTTTCGAGGTGATTTTCCGTGCTCACTGGGACCCATTTTTGCTGTGAGATTTTGTGAGGGCAGCACCTTGTTTTGAGGAGATCTCCGCGCACGAGTCTCGGTTCAGGACGTGCTTGTAGACTTTTTTCATCTACTCGACGTGAGGATCATCATAGTATTTTTCTTGGAATTTTTGGAGACCTTCCCGAAGGTATACATCTTCCTTTTTATCTGTGCAAGATTTTACAGTTGTGTGGTTGTATGTTTTCGCGCGCCTGTACTGTGGAATTTGTAACTTGGCCTACGGGGCTCCGTTTTGGGCGTGCAGGTACTTGTTTCGAAGCTATCGACATGTAGATCGCAGGGATATTTTATTTGGAATATTTTGAGCACATTCAGCAGGTGAAATAATCACATCTTTGCGGCTGAAATTTCAGCGTTGTATTTCTTGGCAGATTTTGGGATTTAAGTATAACTGTAGCCTTATGTTGTACCCAGGAGGGATTGTGGACTGTACTGGACCTGTTGGACATTGAGTTGCTATTTTCTGGTATTTTCAGCTGGTGGACTATTGGATAGTTCAGCGCTTCAGGTGGGTGACCTCATTTTCAAGATCAACGGACTGTGTACTAATTCTAGCTATGTAGGGACTTGCATATTGTGATGTATTATGTATAGCATGCTAGAATGTAGGAATTGATGTTCCTGTTGTGGTTAGATGATCCTGTGCTTATTTCTTCCCTACAAGTTGTTGTTTATTGATATCTTGGAACTTGACCTAGCACCACCGCCATATGTTGCATGTTCAGCCAGACTGTAGAAAACCTCAACTTGGGCTAGGTTTTTATTGCTCTGGACATTCCCACATCGCTTTTCTGTATATCACTCTGGACTTCGAGTTTTCCTCGCCCTAGTAGTGGGCCGAGAGGTCGGGTTGTTGTGGGATGCATTTACACTCGTGTCTGGGGACCG
Source organism: Tillandsia leiboldiana (assembly GCA_029204045.2). NCBI lineage: Eukaryota > Viridiplantae > Streptophyta > Magnoliopsida > Poales > Bromeliaceae > Tillandsia > Tillandsia leiboldiana. Next base: position 31,395,776 of record CM055062.1, on the reverse strand, counting down.
AGTGGAGTTGATAGCAGTCTGTAGACCAGGTTTCTTTGGGAGAGTGACTGTGGTTGTAGATCTGGGATCTTAGGAGCCATCTGAGTGACAGTGGGTCTCGGCTGTGCAGTTTTCCAGCCTGTGTGTGAGACAGTGTTCTTTTTGGTTACTGCCAATCTTGTTGATCGAGGATTTGGATTATAGCCTGCATGAGCCACATTTGAGCTCGACAGAGATGCGCGGATACTTTACTCGTTGGGGTCGCGCCCCTCGAGTGCCACTCCGGAGTTGGGCCTGTTACTTCTATCGCGACTTGTCGACGCATTTGTCCCCCTAGCTGGGCCAGTTTTGGCAGTCACGGACATCGTCCCTCTGGCTGGGCCAGTTTTGGCAGTCACGGACGCCCTACGTAAGTCCGGTCCTCCGGGATGTAACGGCAGTAGGTAGGCGCAGGTTTGACTGGACCCGTTGAGGCAGTCAGTTTAGATTGGGTGATTTGAGTCGAGGGCTAGTTCTAGCATCATGTTCTTTCTGTTCCACTTTTTGAGCATCTAGTTAGAGGCATAGTAGCTGTAGAGTTTACTTTTCCAGCTTTTTCTTACAGCACTGCATTTGTTACCTTATGCCTTTAGTAGACTTAGTAGGCAGACCGTCGGGTTTGTTGGCGGCACCCACTGAGAACTACTGTGGGATGTAGTTCTCACACCCGTCGTGGTGTCTTTTCCCCAGGGACTTCTTCTCCTGTTCCTGCTGCACCTGTTGCTGATCCGACTGATCGAGGTAAGGGAGTCGCGAGATAGATCCCTACCAGTTGTCGTCCTGAGAGTAGACGTACCTCCTTACATTTTGAGAGTTCATGTTGAGTGATCATGTAGTGAGGATTGAGTTGTACTCTTCTTTGTTTTGAGAGATATATGTATTTTGGTGAGGACTTGGGTTGTATATTTCTAGAGTTGTATTTATTTTTCTGCTTTTACCTTTCAGCTCTGATATCTGTATAGTATAGATGATTCTTTTGCAGGTTAGTCGCTACGTCTATACGGGGCTTCCCGTATGGGCGGCGGATCTGTTGGCGAGCCCGGGTCGCAGTTTCGACCCCGGGGTGTGACACAGGCAGCCCCGCGCGGCACCAGCCCGCACGGTGCGCCTGCCTGCAGGCAGCCGCACGCGGCAGCAGCCCGCGCGGGCGCTGTTACGGAATTTGAGTTGGCGTATTTCGTGAATTTGTTTAAGTCTTGAAGATTGAAGATGAGAAGCTTGGATCATATACCTCAATCTCAAGAAAGAAGAATTCAAAAGGATCAGGTACGTCTAATTAAATATTTTTGGTGATCCGAATACTTCTTATAGTGTGGAAACACTTGGTTGAATTTTTAATTGCATAAAAATTAAAAACTGGACATTTTACATGTTCAGAGTCCGGACCGGGCATTACAGTCCGGACCCCGAACATAGGTTGGTTCATGCACAATTCCAGTCCGGACCTTGGAAATTTCAGTCCGGACCTCGAACGTGGAAATTGCAGGAATTGCATGAACAGTCCGGACCGTGAAAATTTTAGTCCGGACCCCGAATGTCCTCTTTTCTGGAAAAAGTCTGTTTCGCTGAAACAGTCCGGACCGCCAATTCCAGTCCGGACTGTCGTCCTGTAAAATTCCAGAAATGATAAGTTTTTGATCCTTATCTTCTTCCAATGGTTTCTAACCTATAAATAGACCCTTTGATTCATCTTTTAGGGTAACGAAAAATACGACCGAAAAAGAAAAATCCACATATAGAGAAGAAAGGAAATCAATAGATTTAATTCTATGTTTCTTCATCTATATTGATTAATTTGATTCTAGATTTTCCAAACTCAGATTTTGAGTAGAATCAAATTAATGAATACTTAGATGGTATTTCCGATCTATTTCTAATCTAAGTATTCGGCAGATCATCACCACCCAAAAACAACGATTTTCTCAAAATCGGCGCGTGGACTCGCGTGGCCTTGTGGATACAAGGTGCAACCGCTTTCGTGGATTCGAGGCGAGGTACGTTCGTGGATTCGAGACGTGCTGCTGGGTGAAGACCGTGGATTCGGTCGAACGTCGTGGATTCGACGTTGGACGCCGTGGATTCGGCGTTGGACGCAAATCGTGGATTCGAGGCGCGTTGCGGAGCGAGCGGAGAAGATCTACTAGGAGCGTATGGAAAAGGTTGAGTCATAAGTGTGTACGGTAAATCACCTTATACGTGTTTTAATTCTAGTGGATTTCGCTGTGTTATCGGTCCCGTGGTTTTTTACTCCGGTTTGGAGTTTTTCCACGTAAAAATCTTGCGTGCTATTTTTATTTCCGCATTGGGTTTTATTGCGCAATGATTTTTTGAGTGTTTACTGTTTACACCTATTCACCCCCCTCTAGGTGTTTTTTTTCCCCTATTTAGATCCAATAATACATAACCCAACAAGTGGTATCAGAGCGGGAATAGGGTTGTAAACAATGGTTGAAGGTGGAAACATCAACAGACCCCCATTCTTCGATGGAACAAATTATGCCTACTGGAAAGTACGGATGAAAACCTTTTTAATTTCCATCGACGAACGGGTGTGGCAATCAATTGAATTAGGATGGTCTAATCCAACTGAAATTATTGCTGATGTTCGCACCATCAAACCTAGGTCGAAATGGACCAAGGAAGAGATTGATTCATCTTCTTACAATGGCAAAGGAATTAATGCTCTATTTAATGCCTTGTCACAAACTGAGTTCTCTCGCGTCTCAGTATGTGAGACCGCGAAAGAAATCTGGGATGTTCTACAAGTTACACATGAGGGAACAAACCTCGTGAAGATTCAAAAACTGCAAATGCTTACGAGCAAGTTTGACTCCATTTTTATGGCAGAAAATGAATCGTTCACGGATTATTATACACGATTGCAAGACATCGTGAATACATGTGCTAACTTGGGAGAGAAAATTCCAGAATCAAAAGTTGTAAGAAAGATTCTAAGGACTCTTCCTGAAAGATTTCGATCCAAGGTTACAGCCATTGAAACAGTTAAACATCCGGACGAAATCCATGTAGAAGAATTAGTTGGTGCACTTCAAACTTATGAAATGACATTTCCTACTAACTACTCTTCTGGAAAAGCATCCTCTTCTAAGTCTTCAGGTTTTGCATTGAATGTAGTAACCGCTTTTTAATTGTATTTCGGATGTTATTTATTTAGTTTTTATTAATTTCGTACCCCTATTAACGGTCCGGCGGTTGGATTATTAATTCACTTTTCTGAACAGAACGTCGGGGCTCGCGGGTATTTTTAGGCACTAGAGCTCGCGAAACGGAGAACGGCGGCGCGACCGGATTCGAATTCCGACTCCGGAATCTCCCAGAATTAATTTCTGAAGGACACTATCAGTTTCGGGTGCACCAAATAAGTGGTCGGGCGATTGGCATGCTTTTCGAGGTAAGTCGGACCCCGGTTTGCGCCCAAACGACTAATTAATTGAATTTGAGTTGGGACTTGGGTTTTTATTCCCACTCCCTTTTTCCCTGTGCGATAGGTCTCGTGCGAGGAACCCGAAACCCTTTTTCCCCCTCCATCAGTGAGCGTGAGGAACCGAGGCAACGAGACGGGGAGAAGGAAGGACGACCGCACTTCCTGCGGAACCCGGCGATCGAGAGCGGGACGATCCTTCTCCTTCCTCCCTTACCGGCGAAAATGAGGTGAGCATTTAGGGTCTTTCCGTTGTTTTACGGTGTGGGGATCCCCTTTTATCGGGTCGCGTGCGAGGCAAGTTTCGGTATATAACGGGAGGCCGCCGCCGGCGTGGTTAAACGGGAGGTCGCCGTCGCCGTTACTGTGTTCGCGGAGTCATCGCGGCAGCCGCCGTGATCGCGTGGTGGCAACCGGAGCCGAAAAAGGGGACCGTACTGTTCACTAGGGCACATTTTAGGCCGCGGTCCACCGCGCCGGCGTGCACCCGGTGCACGTGTCCGCGGCAAGGGACAGCAAACCCGATGCATGGTAGGGTGCGCAAGGCCGCGCGGTCCACCGCGCCGGCGTGCACCCGGCGCACGTGTCTGTGGCCCGGGACCGCGAACCCGGCGCATGGCAAGGTGCGCCAGGCCGTGCGGTCTACCGGGCCGGCGTGCATCCGGTGCACGCCTCCGCGGCCTGGGACCGCAGACCCGGCGCACGGGTGGGTGCGCCAGGCCGCACGGTGCACGCCACAGGCGTGCACCCGGTGCTCGTCGCGCAGCGGGGGAGGCGCTGAACCCGGTGCACGCCTTCACCCGTGCGCGGCCCAGCCCAAGCCGCGGCGGTCCACCGCCTGCGGCGTGCTCCCGGCCCGCGACGCGGCCGCCTGTTGCCGTGGACCCGGTCCACGCCTGGCTTCGTGCACCAGGGTTCGGAAAAGAATCCAGAAACTCCGTTTTTGCCCCGTTTCGCCCCGTTTTTGAGTGTTTTTGACCACGACGACGAATTGTTTCTAACGATAACTCTTATTGTAGCTTGCGGGCTCAGGGCGAGGATTTTTTTTGTTGGAGGTCCCGCACGCCTTCTCCTTCGTGATTGAGGTGGGGTTTTATTCTGGGACCTAGCGCCGGTTTCCCGACCATTGTACATCGTTTTAATTTAATTTAATTTAATTTATTTTAATTTGTTTTAACCTGCAAAATGTCTAATGATTCTAATCTGATAGTCTTTATGGTCCCCTACTGTCTGGTATACTTGTTATTATTGGTTATTTTGCTCGAGGCTGCAGCACGCGCACCCGCGGTTTGGCCACCGCAAAGGGTGCGCTTTTCCGGAAAAGTGGTCTATGACCCGTGTAAACCCACGAGGTGACGTAGTGGGGGCCCCCGCAGGTGTGGGGTTTGGGCGCCGAGGTGCGAGCGGTGCGACCCATCGGGGTAGGTGCCCGACGTGGTTTACCGAGGTAGGTGCTCGGTTGGATGCCGGGGTAGGTGCCCGGATTAGGTTGTGCAGGTGTGCGAGGTCTTGTCCCCGTTTTGGGGGAGTGGTTGCTCCGGATAGTTTACGGTTGGGCGCACTTCTTTTTCCTGCTTTCCTTATTATTTTATATTGTCGCTGACTTCCCACTTTGTGACAGGGTCCTTCCGGGGGAAGAGTTAGGCGACGGTGAGGCCGAGACTGGAGTTTTTGGGTCTTTGGAGACCCCGTATTGTACTTCCTCCTTTATTGTCGCTTTCCATTTATTACTGTAGTCTTATGTGTGGTTCTCGATACCCTCGTGGGGTCGGGGTGGATGTCGGCAACCCTTTGCTTATTTACTAAACTTTCTTTCCTCTTTCTGTTGGCCGCTTTCGAAAAGAAAAAGAGAAAACAAACCCAAGAGAATTGCGAAAACCGTTTTCAAAACCTGAGTGTCGTGTGGGCACTGTTTTCAAAACCCTGTGGATTTATGGACTTCGAAAAAGGATTTCAAAACCTAAGTGTCGTGTGGGCACTGTTTTCAAAACCCTGTGTTTTATGTCGTTTTCGAAACTGGTTTTAAAAATCTAGGCGTCGAGTGGGCGTCGTTTTTAACAATTGTGGATTTATCCTTTCAAACTGACCGACCGTGAGAATGCTTCAGTTTTAATGCATGTATGTATGTAGGTATGAATGTTGAACTGTTGTGATTGATTTGTGGACTGTATTTGAATACTGTACTAGCCGCGATGCCGTGCATATACAGGGGAGACTCTGTCCGCGTGCAGAGTGACCCTGTGTATGCGGCAGATCTAGGCACGCACCGGGGGAGAGAACTTGTCAAAAAAATTTTACATGCTAAATTCATACTTTTCTGGACTGTTTCCGCTGATTGAAAACCCCCGGGGCGTGACATTGAAATCAACTAAAGAAGAAGACACGGATTCATCCTCCTCAGACGATGACGAGAACCTATCTATGGAGGACTTTGAGAAGCAACATGCTCTCTTGACAAGGAAGTTTCGCTGAAACTTTCGAAGGGGTAATTCAAGCAAAACTCCATCCTTCGGAAAGTTGAAGAAAGGCAAGGGTTCTTCAAGTTACAAGTCAAGAAAGCAAGAGAGTTTCTCAAAGGACAAGAAAAACTCTGAGGGACAAGTACAATGCTTCAAATGTCGAGGCTACGGCCACATTGCAACGGAGTGTCCCAATAAGAATCCGGCAAAGAAGAAGGCGATGCAAGCCGTCACTTGGGATGAGAACTCAACGTCAAATGAGTCATCTTCCAGTGATGAAGAAAACAACGCAACGGCATTCCACGCGTCCACATCTTCACCCTTCATGTGCTTAATGGCAAGTACATCCGATTCTTTGTCCAACTCCTCCAATGCTGAAAAGAATGCCTTGGACGACGAATCGAGTAATTCTGAAGGTGAAGATTTTGCTCTTGCCTACCATAAGCTTTTGAGGGATTCAAAGAAATTGGCAAAGCAAAACCGGAGTTTGAGAGGGAGATTGCAGGAACTCGAAGAAGAAGCAAAAAGGGCAACTTCTCTCTCAATCGCTCTTGAAGTGGAAAGGGATAACCTGATTAATGCAAATGTTTCCCTTCAAGAGAAAAATGAGCATTTCGAGAAGGAACTTATAAAAATGGTGGATAAAGCGAATTACTTCTCGAAGCTCTACAGCGAGGCTCGACAGGAAAATATGGAAATGACAAAGACCATTTTCCAACTCAAGGATGATTTAAAGAGATTTTCTTCTGGAAGGAGTAAGTTGGATAAGCTTCTTAGTCTTGGTCAAACAAACCGTTTTGGCCTCGGATACACTCAAACTGGAGACAGTCCTAGTTCGAGTGGAACAGTTTTTGTGCCTCAGTCGGTATCTCCTCCTCCGACACCGGAATTCACGACAAACAACGACAACAAGCCTACTTCACCCTCTTCGGGATCGTCAAGCACTAAGGTATGTTTTCGTTGTGGTTTTTCAGGGCACATAAGAAGAAATTGCAAGATGGGAGCAAAACGATCAACTCAAGCACCTCTTGCAACGACTACCAAAAGGGTGATTCCTCGGAAAACAAATGTAAATTTTTCAAAGGAAAAGAGCCTCGGTAGTTCACCTCGCAAGACGATGTCATCAAGGAGCAGCAATCAGTCGAACAAGACGCTTTCACCAAGAAAAAGAACTTCACATTCATTGTCAACGCAGTCCAAAAAGGTTTGGGTGCGCAAAGGTGAAATCTTCCCTTGTCTTGTTACTAATATCTCCTTGCATGCTTATGACAATTCGTCTTGGTATCTGGATATCGGGTGTTCCCGTCACATGACCGGTGACAAAAATTATTTTCAAACCTTTGAGAAAATCTCCGGAGGACTTGTAGTTTTCGGAGACGGTCGTTCTTCCAAAATTGTTGGAAAAGGAACTATCGCTATTCCAGATGGCCCGGTTTTGAATAATGTGTTATTTGTTGAAGGCCTTAAGACTAACCTCATTAGTATTTGTCAACTTTGTGACAATGGTTTTTTCAGTTAATTTTTCATCTGTCGAATGTATTGTAACTGATAAGGACCATGTTTTCTTTTTAAAAGGGGTTAGATATGAAAATAACTGTTATGTTGTTCCTAATAAAATTACTGAAAACTGTAACTTAGCCTCTTTGAATAATGAAACACTTTGGCACGAAAGGCTAGGTCACATAAATTTTAAGGAACTTGCTAGAATTTCAAACAAAGATGTGGTCAAGGGGGTTCCAAAACTTTTACTTAAAGAAAACATTGTGTGTGGCGGTTGTCAAATGGGAAAACAATCTAGGACTGCACACAAGAACTTGAACCACGTTGTCACCAAACGGCCCTTAGAACTATTGCATATGGATTTAATGGGGCCAACTCGTCAACCATCTTTGGGAGGTAAATGGTACATTTTTCTATTGGTTGATGATTTCTCTAGATACTAATGGGTAGCTTTTTTAAAAGAGAAAGCTGATACTTTTGATTCTTTTCACGAGATTTGCCATCGTATTATGATTGAAAAGAATGAAAAGATCATTCGTGTTAGAAGTGATAGAGGTTGAGAATTCATAAATTCTAAATTCATTGATTTTTGCACTTCCAACGGCATTAAACATGAATTCTCAACACCCTATACACCTCAACAGAATGGTGTAGTCGAGCACAAAAACAGGGTTGTTCAAGAGATGGCACGTGTTATGCTTCATAGCCGGAATTTACCGCTATATTTCTGGGCTGAAGCAGTGAACACTGTAGTCTATGTAATTAATCGAGTGTATTTGCGCCTGGGAACCTTAAATACACCATATGAACTATGGTTCTATAGAAAACCAAATATAAAATATTTTCGTATCTTTGGGAGTCGTTGTTACATTTTACGTGACCGCGAAAATCTTGGAAAATTTGACTCTCGAAGTGACGAAGGGATTTTCATGGGTTATTCTACAAACAGAAGAGCATATCGGGTATTTAACTTGGAATCTAAAACAATGGTAGAATCTATAAATGTTAAAGTAGATGAAGCTTTTCACTTTGCATCTGATAAATCTACCCCTGATATCTCTCTTGATGATGATACTCCTGCAAATGCATCTTCTCATAACAATTCTTCCGATAATGATGATGCATCTAATGGTTCTTCAAGTTTATCTGATGTGCAGGAATCATCTCATGTACCTCCGAGTACTCCGTTACCTCAAACGTTACGCATCTCCAAGGATCATCCTGAATCTAATATTATTGGAGACCCACAAGAAGGAGTTAGAACTCGGAGACAGTTGGTTTGTGGATTCGCTTGTTACGTTTCCATGATAGAACCAAAGAATGTCGATGAAGCTCTTCAGGATGACTACTGGATTAAAGTAATGCAGGAAGTGCTCCATCAGTTTGAACGAAACAAAGTCTGGGAATTAACGAAGCATCCGAAGCAACACAATGTGATTGGTACAATGTGACCGTACTGTTCGCTAGGGCACATTTCAGGCTGCCGTCCACCGCGCCGGCGTGCACCCGGTGCACGTGTCCGCGGCCCGGGACCGCGAACCCGGTGCATGGCAGGGTGCGCCAGGCCGTGCGGTCCACCGCGCCGGCGTGCACCCGGCGCACGTGTCTGCGGCCCGGGACCGCGAACCCGGCGCATGGCAAGGTGCGCCAGGCCGCGCGGTCCACCGGGCCGGCGTGCATCCGGTGCACGCCTCCGCGGCCTGGGACCGCAGACCCGGCGGACGGGTGGGTGCGCCAGGCCGCACGGTGCACGCCACAGGCGTGCACCCGGTGCTCGTCGCGCAGCGGGGGAGGCGCTGAACCCGGTGCGCGCCTTCACCCGTGCGCGGCCCAGCCCAAGCCGCGGTGGTCCACCGCCCGCGGCGTGCTCCCGGCCCGCGACGCGGCCGCCTGTTGCCGTGGACCCGGTCCACGCCTGGCTTCGTGCACCAGGGTTCAGAAAAGAATCCAGAAACTCCGTTTTTGCCCCGTTTCGCCCCGTTTTTGAGTGTTTTTGACCACGACGACGAATTGTTTCTAACGATAACTCTTATTGTAGCTTGCGGGCTCTGGCCGAGGATTTTTTTTGTTGGAGCTCCCGCACGCCTTCTCCTTCGTGATTGAGGTGGGGTTTTATTCTGGGACCTAGCGTCGGTTTCCCGACCATTGTACATCGTTTTAATTTAATTTAATTTAATTTAATTTAATTTGTTTTAACCTGCAAAATGTCTAATGATGCTAATATGATAGTCTTTATGGTCCCCTACTGTCTGGTATACTTGTTATTATTGGTTATTTTGCTCGAGGCTGCAGCACACGCACCCGCGGTTTGGCCACCGCAAAGGGTGCGCTTTTCCGGAAAAGTGGTCTATGACCCGGGTAAACCCACGAGGTGACATAGTGGGGGCCCTCGCAGGTGGGGGGTTTGGGCGCCGAGGTGCGAGCGGTGCGACCCATCGGGGTAGGTGCCCGACGTGGTTTACCGAGGTAGGTGCTCGGTTGGATGCCGGGGTAGGTGCCCGGATTAGGTTGTGCAGGTGTGCGAGGTCTTGTCCCCGTTTTGGGGGAGTGGTTGCTCAGGATAGTTTACGGTTGGGCGCACTTCTTTTTCCTGCTTTCCTTATTATTTTATATTGTCGCTGACTTCCCACTTTGTGACAGGGTCCCTCCGGGGGAAGAGTTAGGCGACGGTGAGGCCGAGACTGGAGTTTTTGGGTCTTTGGAGGCCCCGTATTGTACTTCCTCCTTTATTGTCGCTTTCCATTTATTACTGTAGTCTTATGTGTGGTTCTCGATACCCTCGTGGGGTCGGTGTGGATGTCGGCAACCCTTTGCTTATTTACTAACTTTCTTTCCTCTTTCTGTTGGCCGCTTTCGAAAAGAAAAAGAGAAAACAAACCCAAGAGAATTGCGAAAACCGTTTTCAAAACCTGAGTGTCGTGTGGGCACTGTTTTCAAAACCCTGTGGATTTATGGACTTCGAAAAAGGATTTCAAAACCTAAGTGTCGTGTGGGCACTGTTTTCAAAACCCTGTGGTTTTATGTCGTTTGCGAAACTGGCTTTAAAAATCTATGCGCCGAGTGGGCGTCGTTTTTAACAATTGTGGATTTATCCTTTCAAACTGACCGGCCGTGAGAATGCTTCAGTTTTAATGCATGTATGTATGTAGGTATGAATGTTGAACTGTTGTGATTGATTTGTGGACTGTATTTGAACACTGTACTAGCCGCGATGCCGTGCATATACAGGGGAGACTCTGTCCGCGTGCAGAGTGACCCTGTGTATGCAGCAGATCTGGTCACACACCGGGGGAGAGAACTTGTCAAAAAAATTTTACATGCTAAATTCATACTTTTCTGGACTGTTTCCGCTGATTGAAAACCCCCGGGAACTTGTCAAAAAATTTTACATGCTAAATTCATACTTTTTTGGATTGTTTCCGCTGATCGAAAACCCCCGGGGCGTGACAGATTAAGATGGTATCGGAGCAAGTTTCCTTCAATCACAACAGTTAGTGCCGACATCCGGAGGGATACCTCACTGGACTAAAGATGAATGGAATGGATAGGGCATAGGAGGGTAGGACGTGAGTGATCGGGGGGGGAGAGTCCGAGTCCTTTCTCTTGATAGGTGGTCCGTTGTTTGTTTTTACGAAGTCTAGAGCTGACTTGTGTGTGTGTGTGTACAGACATGGCCCGTACTAGATCATTAGCTGAGGACGCCGGAGCAGATGCGACGACGTCGGCGGCCGCGGAGAACCAGCTCCTGCGGCAACAACTGCGGGAGATGGCGGGGCAGCTGGCAACCCTCACGGATCACGTGCGTCAGTTGACGCAACAGCAGCCGGCGGCGACGGCGATGGCCGCTACGGTCCCTCCGCAGGGGCCAACTGCGCCGGCAGTGGCACCGCCGGCGGCGACTACAAGACCGGCGCCGGGAGCCACCGGCAGGGATACTTTGGAGGAGACCGTGGACACGCCTTCCCCTACCGTGGCCGCCGCCGCCACGGGGGAGGGGACAGCCTCGTTGACTGAGCGGGAGCGGGTACGGGCCAACCTGGCAGACTTCAAGAAGTACGACCCGCCCGTGTTCGAAGGGGAGACGACCGATCCTTGGGTCGTCGAGAAGTGGGTGGGATCGATGGAAAAACTGTTCGAAGACTTGCTCATGGAGGACGACGAGCGGGTTCCCCTAGCGGTCCATTTCCTGGAGGGGAACGCCCGCTTGTGGTGGAAGATAGTACGCCCCGATCCTACAAAGGGTGCCGCACTCCCATCCTGGATGACGTTCAAACATGAGCTGTTTGGGGCCTTTTTCAGCAACAGCGTCAAAAAAAAGTTGGAGGATGACTTGAACCACATCCAGCAGGGGAACAGGACGGTCATGGAGTATCAGCGGGAGTTCGTCCGACTAGCTAACTGCGTCCCGTTCGTCATAAGGGACGAGTCCCACAAGGCGCAACTCTTCGTCGATGGCCTGAGGAGCAACATCTTGAGGTGGTGCAAGCAGCCGACTTGCACACCTTTCAGCAAGTGGTCGACAGGGCCACTACGGTGGAGCGCGGGTTTGTAGTCACGCACGCCAGGAGGGAGGGCTGGGCGCGACAAGAGGACAGGAAACGGCGGCAAGGTTCGGGGGGAGGCTCGTCCAGTGGGAGCCGACCCCCCAAACGGTGGAGACCACAGGCAAGACCTCGAGGCGCGCCAGCTGTAGGGCCGAGGCCGGGAGACAGGCCCTGCGTGATATGCGGGGGGGCGCACCGGGCATCCGATTGCCCCCAGCGTCACGACCATTGCTTTCGCTGTGGTAAGCAGGGGCACTTCCGCCACAACTGCCCCTTGACCCTGGGAGCGGTTACCTCATCAGCCTCGACACCGTCACCACAGCTTTCTGGACGAGGAAAGGCACCTATGGGGTCAACCTCCAGACCCCCCTGCACCCCGGCGAGAGGGGGAGAAGCAACCTCAGGCAGGCGGGAGGGTTTACTCAATGACCCGCCAGGAGTCGGATCCACCAGAGGATGTGCTTGCAGGTATTACTTCTGTTTCAAATTCCCGTGCTAGAACCCTATTTGACACTAGAGCAACACACTCTTTCATTTCTTGTGACTTCGTGTTCATGCATGACCTTGGGGAGACCCCTCTCCCAAATCGGATGGCAGTCCACACGGCAGCTGGGGCCTTGGAGGCGGTTAACTTCGTGGCCGCCTGCCCGATCAGGCTCGGGCGGCGACTGTCTTGCCCGTGGGACTTGGTGGTGATACCTTTGAAGGAGTATGACGCCGTGTTGGGCATGGATTGGCTCGCGAGGTACCGAGAGCTCATCGACTGCGAGAAAAGGCAGGTGCGACTTCAAGAACCGGGTTTCCCCGAGCACGTGTACCTGGCGTGCAAAAGTATTACCTTCCCCGCGGTCATCTCAGCGGCAAGAGCCAGAAGATTAGTAGAGGGTGGGTGCGTGGCCTACTTGGCGTCGGTGGACCTGATCACTCGACCCTCGGGGACGCCGACAGACATTCCCGTGGTGAGAGACTTTCCTGACGTTTTCCCGGCGGAGCTGCCCGGGATGCCCCCTGAACGAGAAGTGGTGTTCCCCATCGAACTCCTACCGGGTACACAGCCTATTACGAAGGCGCCCTACCGAATGGCCTTCGTGGAACTGAAGGAGCTCAAGGCACAACTTGAAGACCTTTTGGACAAAGGATTTATCAGACCGAGCGTGTCGCCCTGGGGTGCACCAGTACTTTTTGTGCGAAAGAAAGACGGGAGCCTAAGACTCTGCATCGACTACAGAGGGATCAACAAGGTCACGGTGAAGAACAAATACCCCCTGCCCAGAATCGACGATCTCTTCGACCAACTGCGGGGAGCGACGGTCTTCTCCAAAATTGATCTGCAATCGGGCTACCACCAGCTCCGGGTTCGGGACGAGGACATCCCAAAGACTGCTTTTCGGACCCGATACGGCCACTATGAATTTACGGTTATGCCTTTCGGACTGACGAACGCCCCCGCGGTATTTATGGATATGATGAACCGCACATCTTTAGGCCCTACATTGATCGGTTCGTAGTGGTCTTCATCGACGACATCCTGATCTATTCGACCACCGACGAGGAGCACGAGGACCATCTGCGAACGATTCTCCAGACTCTCCGGGATCAGAAACTGTTCGCTAAGCTCAAGAAATGTGAATTTTGGCTGCGCGAAGTGGGCTTCCTAGGACATGTGATTTCGGTAGAAGGGATCGCAGTGGACCCCAAGAAGGTGGAATCGGTGCTCAGCTGGCAGCCGCCAACCACAGTGACGGAGATCCGCAGCTTTTTGGGCCTGGCGGGATACTACCGACGCTTCGTCGAGGGCTTCTCGAAGATAGCCGCCCCTCTGAACCGGTTGACCAGGAAAGGGGAGAAGTTTATTTGGACGGCCCGATGTCAGGAGAGCTTTGAAGAACTAAAGAGAAGGCTAACTAGGGCACCAGTACTCGTACTACCAACCCCCGGTGAAGACTGCGAAGTGTATTGTGACGCGTCAAGGATCGGCCTCGGAGGGGTATTGATGCAGCAAGGCAGAGTAATAGCCTATGCTTCCAGGCAACTAAAGGAATACGAGAAAAACTACCCGACACATGACTTGGAGCTGGCCGCAGTGGTGTTCGTGTTGAAGCTTTGGAGGCACTACCTCTTTGGTGTCCACTGTACTGTATTCTCGGACCACCAAAGTCTGAAATACCTGTTCACCCAGAAGGAGCTAAACCCACGACAGAGACGGTGGTTAGAACTATTAAAGGATTACGACCTGTCAATCCAATACCACCCCGGGAAAGCCAACGCGGTAGCGGATGCGTTGAGTAGGAAAGCGCAGCAAGAAGCGACACCTGCAGGCGGATTAACTGAGCAGGACAGCCTGATCGCGGAGTTTGCGCGTATGAAATTGGAAGTGGTACCAGCAGGCACGGTTGCACGACTGCTAACCTTGATTGTCAAGCCGACGCTGTTCGAAAAGATCCGGGAAGGGCAACAGACCGACCCTCACTTGCAGCTCGTATGAGACAAGATCTCCCTAGACCAAGAGAACGACTTTTCAGTGGAGGCCGACAACACCCTACGATTCCGCGGGCAGATTTGCGTGCCGGATTCGGCGGAATTGAAGGAGGAAATCTTGGCAGAGGCACACCGCGCCCCTTATGCGGCGCATCCCGGGGGCACGAAGATGTACAGAGACCTCATGCAGACCTTATGGTGGCCGAAACTGAAGATGGATGTGACACGACATGTAGCACACTGCCTAGTATGTCAACAGATAAAGGCGGAACATCAGCGACCCGCAGGAAAACTGCAGCCGTTACCAGTGCCAGAGTGGAATTGGGATCAAATCACCATGGATTTTGTCACGGGGTTCCCACGCTCACAGCAGGGCCACGACACGATCTGGGTCATAGTGGACCGTTTAACCAAGTCAGCGCACTTCTTGCCGATTCATACGACGTGGACCCGGGATCGACTAGCCCAAGTCTACCTCAGCGAGATCGTGAGACTACATGGAGTTCCAGCATCAATTACCTCGGATAGAGACACGCGTTTTGTCTCAAAGTTTTGGCAGAGTTTACAGCAGGCTTTGGGGACCAGACTGCAGTTTAGCACGGCCTTCCACCCCCAGACGGACGGACAGTCCGAGCGGGTGATCCAGACCCTAGAGGACCTGCTACGCGCTTGTGTACTTGACTGGGGAGTCGGTTGGTCACGTTACCTGCCCCTCGTGGAATTCGCCTACAACAACAGCTACCAAGCCAGCATACAGATGGCGCCTTTCGAAGCCTTATATCGAAGACGTTGTCGGTCCCCGATCTGTTGGGACGACTTGGGTGAACAGAAGTTCTTGGGACCCGACTTGGTGGAAGAAACCGAAGCGAAGATACGACTCATCAGACAGCGCCTGCTGACCGCCCAGAGTCGACAGAAAAGCTACGCAGACCGTAGGCGCCGCGACTTGGAATTTCTAGTGGGAGACCACGTGCTCTTGCGTGTCTCGCCAACCAAGGGGATCAAGCGTTTCGGACTGAAAGGCAAGCTGAGCCCACGGTTTGTGGGGCCATTCGAGATCCTGGAGCGCATCGGCCCGGTGGCTTACCGCCTTGCCCTGCCACCTAACCTCGACCGAGTTCACGACGTGTTCCACGTCTCGATGCTCAGAAAATACCTTCCCGACCCATCGCATGTTCTGGACGTCTCTACCCTCGAACTTAAGGAGGACCTAAGCTTCGAGGAAACCCCGGTGCGGATCCTAGCAAGGGGAAATAAAACACTGCGAAATCGAGCCATCCCCTACGTGAAGGTGCTCTGGAGCAACCATGAGGAGCGAGAAGCCACTTGGGAGTTGGAGTCAAAAATGAGGGAGTGCTACCCCGACCTTTTCACCGCGACCCAGGATTAAGTTTCGAGGATGAAACTTGTTTTTAAGAGGTGAGTGGTGTAGCAACCGCTTTTTAATTGTATTTCGGATATTATTTATTTAGTTTTTATTAATTTCGTACCCCTATTAACGGTCCGGCGGTTGGATTATTAATTCACTTTTCTGAACAGACCGTCGGGGTTCGCGGGTTATTTTAGGCACTAGAGCTCGCGAAACGGAGAACGGCCGCGCAACCGGATTTGAATTCCGACTCCGAAATCTCCCAGAATTAATTTCTGAAGGACACTATCAGTTTCGGGTGCCCCAAATAAGTGGTCGGGCAATTGGCACGCTTTTCGAGGTAAGTCGGACCCCGGTTTGCACCCAAACGACTAATTAATTGAATTTGAGTTGGGACTTGGGTTTTTATTCCCACTCCCTTGTTCCCTGTGCGTTAGGTCTCGTGCGAGGAACCCGAAACCCTTTTTCCCCCTCCATCGGTGAGCGTGAGGAACCGAGGCAACGAGACGGGGAGAAGGAAGAACGACCGCACTTCCTGCGGAACCCGGCGATCGAGAGCGGGACGATCCTCCTCCTTCCTCCCTTACCGGCGAAAACGAGGTGAGCATTTAGGGTCTTTCTGTTGTCTTACGGTGTGGGGATCCCCTTTTATCGGGTCGCGTGCGAGGCAAGTTTCGGTATATAACGGGAGGCCGCTGCCGCCGTGGTTAAACGGGAGGTCGCCGCCGCCGTTACCGTGTTCGCGGAGTCATCGCCGCAGCCGCCGTGATTGCGTGGTCGCAACCGGAGCCGAAAAAGGGGACCGTACTGTTCACTAGGGCACATTTTAGGCCGCGGTCCACCGCGCTGGCGTGCACCCGGTGCACGTGTCCGCGGCAAGGGACCGCGAACCCGGTGTATGGCAGGGTGCGCCAGGCCGCGCGGTCCACCGCGCCGGCGTGCACCCGGCGCACGTGTCTGCGGCCCAGGACCGCGAACCCGGCGCATGGCAAGGTGCGCCAGGCCGTGCGGTCCACCGGGCCGGCGTGCATCCGGTGCACGCCTCCGCGGCCTGGGACCGCAGACCCGGCGCACGGGTGGGTGCGCCAGGCCGCACGGTGCACGCCACAGGCGTGCACCCGGTGCTCGTCGCGCAGCGGGGGAGGCGCTGAACCCGGTGCGCGCCTTCACCCGTGCGCGGCCCAGCCCAAGCCGCGGCGGTCCACCGCCTGCGGCGTGCTCCCGGCCCGCGACGCGGCCGCCTGTTGCCGTGGACCCGGTCCACGCCTGGCTTCGTGCACCAGGGTTCAGAAAAGAATCCAGAAACTCTGTTTTTGCCCCGTTTCGCCCCGTTTTTGAGTGTTTTTGACCACGACGACGAATTGTTTCTAACGATAACTCTTATTGTAGCTTGCGGGCTCAGGGCGAGGATTTTTTTTGTTGGAGCTCCCGCACGCCTTCTCCTTCGTGATTGAGGTGGGGTTTTATTCTGGGACCTAGCGTCGGTTTCCCGACCATTGTACATCGTTTTAATTTAATTTAATTTAATTTAATTTAATTTGTTTTAACCTGCAAAATGTCTAATGATGCTAATCTGATAGTCTTTATGGTCCCCTACTGTCTGGTATACTTGTTATTATTGGTTATTTTGCTCGAGGCTGCAGCACGCGCACCCGCGGTTTGGCCACCGCAAAGGGTGCGCTTTTCCGGAAAAGTGGTCTATGACCCGTGTAAACCCACGAGGTGACGTAGTGGGGGCCCCCGCAGGTGGGGGGTTTGGGCGCCGAGGTGCGAGCGGTGCGACCCATCGGGGTAGGTGCCCGACGTGGTTTACCGAGGTAGGTGCTCGGTTGGATGCCGGGGTAGGTGCCCGGATTAGGTTGTGCAGGTGTGCGAGGTCTTGTCCCCGTTTTGGGGGAGTGGTTGCTCCGGATAGTTTACGGTTGGGCGCACTTCTTTTTCCTGCTTTCCTTATTATTTTATATTGTCGCTGACTTCCAACTTTGTGACAGCGTCCTTCCGGGGGAAGAGTTAGGCGACGGTGAGGCCGAGACTGGAGTTTTTGGGTCTTTGGAGACCCCGTATTGTACTTCCTCCTTTATTGTCGCTTTCCATTTATTACTGTAGTCTTATGTGTGGTTCTCGATACCCTCGTGGGGTCGGTGTGGATGTCGGCAGCCCTTTGCTTATTTACTAAACTTTCTTTCCTTTTTCTGTTGGCCGCTTTCGAAAAGAAAAAGAGAAAACAAACCCAAGAGAATTGCGAAAACCGTTTTCAAAACCTGAGTGTCGTGTGGGCACTGTTTTCAAAACTCTGTGGATTTATGGACTTCGAAAAAGGATTTCAAAACCTAAGTGTCGTGTGGGCACTGTTTTCAAAACCCTGTGGTTTTATGTCATTTTCGAAACTGGCTTTAAAAATCTAGGCGTCGAGTGGGCGTCGTTTTTAACAATTGTGGATTTATCCTTTCAAACTGACCGGCCGTGAGAATGCTTCAGTTTTAATGCATGTATGTATGTAGGTATGAATGTTGAACTGTTGTGATTGATTTGTGGACTGTATTTGAACACTGTACTAGCCG
This sequence comes from Tillandsia leiboldiana, assembly GCA_029204045.2. Taxonomy (NCBI): domain Eukaryota; kingdom Viridiplantae; phylum Streptophyta; class Magnoliopsida; order Poales; family Bromeliaceae; genus Tillandsia; species Tillandsia leiboldiana. The sequence goes on along the minus strand of CM055062.1, from coordinate 31,377,405 downwards.
CGATGCCGTGCATATACAGGGGAGACTCTGTCCGCGTGCAGAGTGACCCTGTGTATGCGGCAGATCTAGGCACGCACCGGGGGAGAGAACTTGTCAAAAAAATTTTACATGCTAAATTCATACTTTTCTGGACTGTTTCCGCTGATCGAAAACCCCCGGGAACTTGTCAAAAAAATTTTACATGCTAAATTCATACTTTTCTGGACTGTTTCCGCTGATCGAAAACCCCCGGGGCGTGACATTGAAATCAACTAAAGAAGAAGACACGGATTCATCCTCCTCAGACGATGACGAGAACCTATCTATGGAGGACTTTGAGAAGCAACTTGCTCTCTTGACAAGGAAGTTTCGCCGAAACTTTCGAATGGGTAATTCAAGCAAAACTCCATCCTTCGGAAAGTTGAAGAAAGGCAAGGGTTCTTCAAGTTACAAGTCAAGAAAGCAAGAGAATTTCTCAAAGGACAAGAAAAACTCTAAGGGACAAGTACAATGCTTCAAATGTCGAGGCTACGGCCACAATGCAACGGAGTGTCCCAATAAGAATCCGGCAAAGAAGAAGGCGATGCAAGCCGTCACTTGGGATGAGAACCCAACGTCAAATGAGTCATCTTCCAGTGATGAAGAAAACAATGCAACGGCATTCCACGCGTCCACATCTTCACCCTTCATGTGCTTAATGGCAAGTACATCCGATTCTTTGTCCAACTCCTCCCATGCTGAAAAGAATGCCATGGACGACGAATCGAGTAATTTTGAAGGTGAAGATTTTGCTCTTGCCTACCATAAGCTTTTGAGGGATTCAAAGAAATTGGCAAAGCAAAACCAGAGTTTGAGAGGGAGATTGCAGGAACTCGAAGAAGAAGCAAAAATGGCAACTTCTCTCTCAAACGCTCTTGAAGTGGAAAGGGATAACCTGATTAATGCAAATGTTCCCCTTCAAGAGAAAAATGAGTATTTCGAGAAGGAACTTATAAAAATGGTGGATAAAGCGAATTACTTCTCGAAGCTCTACAGCGAGGCTCGACAGGAAAATATGGAAATGACAAAGACCATTTTCCAACTCAAGGATGATTTAAAGAGATTTTCTTCTGGAAGGAGTAAGTTGGATAAGCTTCTTAGTCTTGGTCAAACAAACCGTTTTGGCCTCGGATACACTCAAACTAGAGACAGTCCTAGTTCGAGTGGAACAGTTTTTGTGCCTCAGTCGGTATCTCCTCCTCCGACACCGGAATTCACGACAAACAACGACAACAAGCCTACTTCACCCTCTTCGGGATCGTCAAGCACTAAGGTATGTTTTCGTTGTGGTTTTTTAGGGCACATAAGAAGAAATTGCAAGATGGGAGCAAAACGATCAACTCAAGCACCTCTTGCAACGACTACCAAAAGGGTGATTCCTCGGAAAACAAATGTAAATTTTTCAAAGGAAAAGAGCCTCGGTAGTTCACCTCGCAAGACGACGTCATCAAGGAGCAGCAATCAGTCGAACAAGACGCTTTCACCAAGAAAAAGAACTTCACATTCATTGTCAACGCAGTCCAAAAAGGTTTGGGTGCGCAAAGGTGAAATCTTCCCTTGTCTTGTTACTAATATCTCCTTGCATGCTTATGACAATTCGTCTTGGTATCTGGATAGCGGGTGTTCCCGTCACATGACCGGTGACAAAAATTGTTTTCAAACCTTTGAGAAAATCTCCGGAGGACTTGTAGTTTTCGGAGACGGTCGTTCTTCCAAAATTGTTGGAAAAGGAACTATCGCTATTCCAGATGGCCCGGTTTTGAATAATGTGTTATTTGTTGAAGGCCTTAAGACTAACCTCATTAGTATTAGTCAACTTTGTGACAATGATTTTTCAGTTAATTTTTTATCTGTTGAATGTATTGTAATTGATAAGGACCATGTTTTCTTTTTAAAAGGGGTTAGATATGAAAATAACTGTTATGTTGTTCCTAATAAAATTACTGAAAACTGTAACTTAGCCTCTTTGAATAATGAAACACTTTGGCATAAAAGGCTAGGTCACATAAATTTTAAGGAACTTGCTAGAATTTCAAACAAAGATGTGGTCAAGGGGGTTCCAAAACTTTCACTTAAAGAAAACATTGTGTGTGGCGGTTGTCAAAAGGGAAAACAATCTAGGACTGCACACAAGAACTTGAACCACGTTGGCACCAAACGGCCCTTAGAACTATTGCATATGGATTTAATGGGGCCAACTCGTCAACCATCTTTGGGAGGTAAATGGTACATTTTTCTATTGGTTGATGATTTCTCTAGATACTAATGGGTAGCTTTTTTAAAAGAGAAAGCTGATACTTTTGATTCTTTTCACGAGATTTACCATCGTATTATGATTGAAAAGAATGAAAAGATCATTCGTGTTAGAAGTGATAGAGGTTGAGAATTCATAAATTCTAAATTCATTGATTTTTGCACTTCCAACGGCATTAAACATGAATTCTCAGCACCCTATACACCTCAACAGAATGGTGTAGTCGAGCGCAAAAACAGGGTTGTTCAAGAGATGGCACGTGTTATGCTTCATAGCCGGAATTTACTGCTATATTTCTGGGCTGAAGCAGTGAACACTGCAGTCTATGTAATTAATCGAGTGTATTTGTGTCCGGGAACCTTAAATACACCATATGAACTATGGTTCTGTAGAAAACCAAATATAAAATATTTTCGTATCTTTGGGAGTCGTTGTTACATTTTACGTGACCGCGAAAATCTTGGAAAATTTGACTCTCGAAGTGACGAAGGGATTTTCATGGGTTATTCTACAAACAGTAGAGCATATCGGGTATTTAACTTGGAATCTAAAACAATGGTAGAATCTATAAATGTTAAAGTAGATGAAGCTTTTCACTTTGCATCTGATAAATCTACCCCTGATATCTCTCTTGATGATGATACTCCTGCAAATGCATCTTCTCATAACAATTCTTCCGATAATGATGATGCATCTAATGGTTCTTCAAGTTTATCTGATGTGCAGGAATCATCTCATGTACCTCCGAGTACTCCGTTACCTCAAACGTTACGCATCTCCAAGGATCATCCTGAATCTAATATTATTGGAGACCCACAAGAAGGAGTTAGAACTCGGAGACAGTTGGTTTGTGGATTCGCTTGTTACGTTTCCATGATAGAACCAAAGAATGTCGATGAAGCTCTTCAGGATGACTACTGGATTAAAGCAATGCTGGAAGAGCTCCATCAGTTTGAACGAAACAAAGTCTGGGAATTAACGAAGCCTCCGAAGTAACACAATGTGATTGGTACTAAGTGGATTTTCAAGAATAAGAAAAATGAGGATGGTACCATCATCAGGAACAAAGCACGACTAGTTACTCAAGGCTACTCTCAAATAGAAGGTATAGACTTTGATGAAACTTTCGCCCCTGTAGCTAGACTCGAGTCCATTCGTATTCTATTCGCGATAGCTTGTCATTTTAAAATAAAACTTTTTCAAATGGACGTTAAGAGCGCGTTTTTAAATGGTTTTTTAAATGAGGAAGTTTATGTGACTCAACCGAAAGGTTTTGTAGACCTTAAACTACCTAACCATATTTTTCGTTTGAAAAAGGCTCTTTACGGTCTAAAACAAGCACCGCGAGCGTGGTACGAAAGGTTGACAAAGCACCTTTTGGAGAAGGGCTATACTCGAGGGGGAGCAGATCGGACTCTCTTTGTGAAGCATTATCAGGATAACTTCATTGTAGCACAAATCTATGTCGATGACATTGTATTTGGTGCAATAAGAGATAATGATGCTTCTAAATTCGCTGAAATCATGGAGAGCGAATTTGAGATGTCCATGATGGGCGAACTGACATACTTTCTTGGATTGCAAGTGAAACAAAGTGAAGAAGGCATCCATCTGTGTCAATCCAAGTATGCAATGGAGTTGGTCAAGAAGTTTGGTTTAGAAAATTCTAAAGATTTTCCGACTCCAATGGGAACTAGCAATAAGGGATTAGGAAGTGAATATCTTAGTGAAAATGTAGACGAGAAACTTTATCGCAGCATGATTGGAAGTCTACTTTACCTCACGGCTAGTCGCCCGGACATATCCTTTAGTGTTGGGATCTGCGCGAGATATCAGTCAGCACCAAAGGAGGTTCACCTGAAAGTGGTGAAACGGATCATCTGGTACATAATTAGAAGTTTATTATGCTTTTGATATCATAATAATTCAGTTGATGCAATGATCATTTATGTCAATTACGTCATCTTTTAAGTGATCAAAGTCAATTTCTCTCTCAATGATCTCTTGGTATAGTTTTTATCTTATTTGACTATTTTGTCGAGTATGAAATCGAGATCAATCTTTGGTTGAGTTCTTTATATCTTAAATAATTAATAGCCAATTGAGGGGGAGTCAAAGAAAAGTGTTATGCTCAAAAGATGTGGAAAGAGTTACATCCCAATGAGGAGTGTGAAAACTACCACCACATGGAGGAAAGAGCTACCACCTCGGTCGTCCGAGTACTGTGTGCAGCTACCACATGTATACCAAGCATGGTTTTTCAAGTTTGATTAAATAAAATGCATGTTGAAATACTTGACTCTGTCAAATTTCAAGGTTGGTATAAGGTGGGAATTTTAATGAAAGATGCTCAAAGAGCCACTCTCTTCAACAGATTGACTAGATACATTATCTAACATATTTGGGATTTCAAACATCTATTGATCTTGGTATTTCATTTTCTTTACCAAATTGATGATTTGATAAAGGCATTACGCATAAGATCATGTTAGATGTGATTGAAGTTGTTCAACTTTAAGGGATTTAATTTTTATAAATTTTCGTTTCATTATTTGGATATTTTTGATAGATTTTTACATAATCTATTTCTTGTTGTATGAAACGATGATTTTCATTTAAAGTTGATACACAAAAATGCTTACAATCTTTTTCTGGATTTTCTGGAATTTTTCTGAATTTTTCTGAAGAAAAAGTTTGGAGCCGGTCCGGACTGGACAAGCCGATCCGGACCCCGAACGCAGGTAAATCCTGCGAGTAGCCGATCCGGACTGGATTCTTCAGGCAGTCCGGACCGCGGCTAGGGTTTATATGAAACGAAGAGGTTTTTGATTTTATTTCATCACAAGCTTTCGTTTCTAAGTCTCCTGAGTTTCTCTCACTAGAAATCAAGAGTTTTGAAGCCTTTTCAACTTAGATTCTTCAACTCAAAGTAAGTTTTCATGATCAAAATCTCTGTTGTTCACTGTTTTTTCTTCTTTGCTCAAAGCGTGAGTAGAAATCATGGAAGAATTTCGTTTGTAGATGGTTTTTGATCAAACTTCTTTTGAAATAAGAACTCTGGATAAATTAGTTTTGATTATATGCCAGGTTTTCTCTTGAAAAACGAATTTTTGGGCTTTGATTTCCAAGATTTCGGTTTTAGGGCATATTTTGAGAATTTTTGAAAATCATGGAATTGATCTATTTTTAAAATTCTTTTTGCAAAACTAATTTGATTCCTTGTCTCTCTACACGTTAATGATTGTTTGGGCACAATTTTTTCAATTTTTGAAAATTAACAATTTTTTCGTGTTCTTGAGTTGTTGCTCACAGGACTTCAAATTTCTTAAGAACTTGCAGCAATGGCGTTCACATGGATCATAGTTCTTCTTGTTGGCATGGTACACACACGTGCAACTATCAAAAGAGAGCAAGATGATTCTACTCTTGAAGAGACAAGAAATGCTGATCAAAATAGCTCAGAATCTGATGAAGAAGACCGGGAAGAATTCCTTAGACAAGCACAACAAAAGATTGATGAAGAAGACAGGAAGTATTTGAGGAACAAAAAGCTGATGAAGTCTGCCTCAACGACCAAACAATATACGAAACGGAAAAATGTCAAGGGAAGTGGAATTCAAATTAATGAACCTCTTACCAGAGCACACTCACTTCCTAGTGAATCTCCATGGATTGAAGGCCAGAGTTCACCATCTGCATCTACACCTCATCCACCAACTTCCAAGAAAGACACTTCAGAAGCCAATATTTTGTCCTCTATTCGTCAAGAACAGAAGAAAATGGTTGAAGAACAGAAGAAAATGTCCGAAGAACAAGAAAGAATATCAACTGACATTCGCAAGATGAAAAGAAAATGTTCTGAAATAACAGGAATGCTGAAAGGAATCTTGCACAAATTAAATTGCGGAAGTTCAGACAGTTCGAATGTGGCTTGATCTTTTGTTTGTGTATTCTAATTTTTCTTTTTCTTGTGCAGGTTTTAGTCTTTTAGTTTTAGTTCTCAGGTTTTTCTTATTTTTGGAACTTTTAACTCTCCTTGAATTTTTGTAATTTTGGCTTAGTTTTGTGACAAAAAGGGGGAGAAAGTAAAGAGAACTTTGGACAATGCTTGTACATGACAATGCAGAACTTGAATGACAATGCTTGTACATGACAATGCGGAACTTGAATGCTGCTTGTGAGAACTTGAAACTATGAAGGTAAGTATAACTTCAACTTTTGGTTTTATATTGTGTGATTTGATGCATGCCTCAGCTAACTATTCGACTAACTATTTGGGCATGTAATATAACTAACAAGTTGATGTTGACTAACACTTTCTGTGACATTTGGATTTCTATTGCTTAGAAGATATGTCGATTTTTTATTATGATTTTCTTACATATCTGAATTTGAAAATGTCATGTTGAGTATAAACTCTATCTCTGTGTTTGGTTTTGAATGATAAAATTCTTGAGGTATCTAACGATCTCTTTTGTCAAGAATGATTACTTTTGCAGAGAGTACAGATGTCTAAGTCTAGAGTCTGTTTTAGGAGTTTATCTCATGTACTTATTTTTATTTGGATCTCCAATGTAAATTTTTATTGTATGGTGATATCAACAAAAATATCTTTTTGAATTTTCTTGAGTGGATTTGTGTTTTGTCACGAAACCGCCAAAGGGGGAGATTGTTACGGAATTTGAGTTGGCGTATTTCGTGAATTTGTTTAAGTCTTGAAGATTGAAGATGAGAAGCTTGGATCATATACCTCAATCTCAAGAAAGAAGAATTCAAAAGGATCAGGTACGTCTAATTAAATATTTTTGGTGATCCGAATACTTCTTATAGTGTAGAAACACTTGGTTGAATTTTTAATTGCATAAATATGACACCCCCGGAATTTGGATTAGTCCTCTATATAAATGATATAATAGGACTACATCTCGAACCCGGCTATAGCATTTTGGATTGTAGCAGGATCCAAGAGGAACATGAGAGTTAAGCGTGCTAGAGCTAGAGTAGTTCTAGGATGGGTGACCCCCTGGGAAGTGGGGCGTCACAGTTGGTATCAGAGCCATTCACCAGCCGGAAATGTGAGATGAGTCTCGGCTGAGCCAGGGTTATATAGCGGGTAGAGCGAGGCTCCCCGGCTAATGACTGTTGTGAGTGGAGTGCAGCTCCTCACAAGGTCGGCTAAGGCTAGCGAGACGAGTCTCACATCGCCTGGTGCTTGTGAATGTGCTTGAGCCTGACGTGGACGTCAGGGCTTAAAGGGGGGAAGAATATGACACCCCCGGAATTTGGATTAGTCCTCTATATAAATGATATAATAGGACTAAATCTCGAACCCGGCTATAGCATTTTGGATTGTAGCAGGATCCAAGAGGAACATGAGAGTTAAGCGTGCTAGAGCTAGAGTAGTTCTAGGATGGGTGACCCCCTGGGAAGTGGGGCGTCACAATAAAAATCAAAAACTGGACATTTTACATGTTCAGAGTCCGGACCGGGCATTACAGTCCGGACCCCGAACATAGGTTGGTTCATGCGCAATTCCAGTCCGGACCTTGGGAATTTCAGTCCGGACCCCGAACGTGGAAATTGCAGGAATTGCATGAACAGTCCGGACCGTGGAAATTTCAGTCCGGACCCCGAATGTCCTCTTTTCTGGAAAAAGTCTGTTTCGCTGAAACAGTCCGGACCGCCAATTCCAGTCCGGACTGTCGTCCTATAAAATTCCAGAAATGGTAAGTTTTTGATCCTTATCTTCTTCCAATGGTTTCTAACCTATAAATAGACCCTATGATTCATCTTTTAGGGTAACGAAAAATACGACCGAAAAAGAAAATTCCACATATAGAGAAGAAAGGAGATCAATAGATTTAATTCTATGTTTCTTCATCTATATTGATTAATTTGATTCTAGGTTTTCCAAACTCAGATTTTGAGTAGAATCAAATTAATGAATACTTAGATGGTATTTCCGATCTATTTCTAATCTAAGTATTCGGCGGATCATCACCACCCAAAAACAACGATTTTCCCAAAATCGGCGCGTGGACTCGCGTGGCCTTGTGGATTCAAGGTGCAACCGCTTTCGTGGATTCGAGGCAAGGTACGTTCGTGGATTCGAGACGTGCTGCTGGGTGAAGACCGTGGATTCGGTCAGACGTCGTGGATTCGACGTTGGACGCCATGGATTCGGCGTTGGACGCAAATCGTGGATTCGAGGCGCGTTGCGGAGCGAGCGGAGAAGATCTACTAGGACCGTATGGAAAAGGTTGAGTCGTAAGTGTGTACGGTAAATCACCTTGTACGTGTTTTAATTCTAGTGGATTTCGCCGTGTTATCGGTCCTGTGGTTTTTTACTACGGTTTGGAGTATTTCCACGTAAAAATCTTGCGTGTTATTTTTATTTCCGCATTGGGTTTTATTGCGCAATGATTTTTTGAGTGTTTACTGTTTACACCTATTCACCCCCCTCTAGGTGTTTTTTTCCCCTATTTAGATCCAATAATACATAACCCGACAGGCGCCGCCTGCGGGCAGCCCCGCGCGGTGCGCTACCTGTGGGTAGTCCGGTGCTGCCGGCGGTGTGGGCTCCGCGGTGGCGGCAGCGGCGCGACGGATCGTTCCCCCTCCCGAGGCGATGAATCTAAAAACTAGAACAACAAAATACCAACAAAAGCGAAACGCTCACCTTGATCTCGGGGGGAAGGAAGAGGAAGAAGAAGGATCGCTCCGATTCCGCTTCTCCGCCTCCAACGCACTAGATCCACCGAGGGGAAGGAAACCCCTTTCACAAACCGCCTAGGGTTCCCTTTTCTCTTTTCTCTCGTACGGTACTTCTTGAGAGAGGGAAAAGAAAAGGAATAATAAAAAAATAATAATTAAGAAAAACCCTTAGTTGTTTTAAAAATTCAAACGGGGGGTCCGATTGCCTCGAAAAGCGTGCCAATCACCCGGCACGGATTTCAATGCACTTTACGCGAGCTGAAACCTTCAAAACTCCTTTTCGGGAGATCCGTGACTTGAAATCCGAATCCGATCGTTTTGCCGCGCACCGTTTCGCAAGCTCTACCACATAAACAAACTCGCAGCCACCAACGATCGATCCTGAAAATATCGAAGATTTTGACCCCAAACCAACTAATTCGAATAAGAGAAGAGTACAGGAAAACGAAAGAGTCAGAATGCTACAAGTATTGGGATGATGATTATACACAGATAGTGTAGTGACCTATTATATGCATATCAGCATTTTAATATTGAGGTTTATAATTCCTAGCATTCTATTATTATTGCTTCTATTGGACCAAGCGGTGAAGGACATTCTTTCTCGGTGGTTGAACCCACTGGGAACTTTGTTGTAGTTCTCACACCCTCGGGTGACCATTTTTCCAGGTTCAGGTACAGCGGTCGAGACAGACGACAGGGGCAAGAGCCCAGCAGCATAGAGGCCTAGAGGGTCTAGCAGATGTACCCTTTTTATATTTTGAGTGAACTATGTATTGTGAGAAAAAGATGTAAAAATTTGTAATATTATTTAGTTGCAAGTTGAGAGATGTAAAATGTAATAAAGTTGTATTATGTTTCACTCTTGTATGCTTTCATTTCTGCTTAACTATTGGTTATTGAATGAAAGTTTTAAATTAGTAGTGATTTTAGTACTCTGATATTGAGCTTCCGCATACACTTGATATATTATTTTGGATGTTACTGTTCCTTTCAGGTAGTGAGAGGTCATACCCGATTGGCGGGTCTGTTGGCGTGCCCGAACTGTACAAATTGGCGGTCTCAGGGCGTGACAGATTAGAGTGGTATCAGAGCCTAGAAATAGTCCTAGGTGGTTAGCAAACCTTAGGGAGACCCTAGGGATTAGCACGAGAGAGTGTGTGGATTATTGGGCGAAAGTACTTGATTGGGTATTGTTGTTCCCAAAAAGGATGTTGGGACTGATTGAGGGTGATGAGCTTTCATTCTTCGGACATTTACGTTGGCGACCGACAACGTAATGTTGGAGATAAAGGGGAGTGCCCTCTTATACTTTCGCATGATTGGGTCGACGAGCTTTTTGTCGGTGTTTAGCTTACGCGTTGCTCAAATGGCTAAATTTGGGCTAATCATTTCATGTGGTGTGCATATTAGCGAGGACACCACGTAGGGAGACGCACTTGTCTTGACTCGTGCCAGGAGAGGGCTCTGGTTCGAACAAGGTACGCAAGCTGCAATAGCAGGTGACCGCGCTTATTGGTGTGGTCCAGCAGCATACGGAATCTTCTCGCCGACAGGCGAAAATTTTCCGCGGCAGGGAGGCGGATTCCGACGCCTAGATGAAGCGTCTAGGTGACAGTCGGAGCAGATCGATAGGCTCCAGTGGCTGATAGCGCAGCAAGCTAAGGATGTATAAATGACACATGAGCATACGACGTTGCTGCATATAGGGACGACAGTAGAGAGAGTGGCAGTGGCCGCCGAGCTTTTGTCGGCGTACCCTGCACCTTCAGCAAGAGGTGTTATAAGCGGGTGTCAGCTAGTTTGCTGGCAAAGTGTGACTAGAAAGGTCCAGTGAGAGACCGACTCACGAAATGATGGTGATCGCTATGTTGTGAGAGCCAAGTTAATATGTCCTAAGGGTTAGGGCAAGAAAGACTTATGGGCCAGGCAGCGGGAATTCGCCCCTGATGACGGTAGTAACCGTGTGGCGTGTCGATTGTGGCTGAATTGCCGCATAGTAGTGTTGGTGAGGCCTAGAGTAGGCTTCAAGATGCGAGGATCTCTCGAAAGAGCGGGAGTTTTATGGCGCCGGTCTGATGGATCGGTATAATGGCAATGGTTGCCACCGCAGGGTTCGCGTGTTAATCACCGGAGTTGGCGAACCGTTATTGTGGTGCCTCAACCTAGTTGGGAAAGGTGCACAAGAGCCGCAGGGGTGCTTAAGCAAATCGCTTAACACTGGATTTTGCGAGTTAGCGTGGGGGCGTAGGACGCCCAACCGTTTAGGTGCTCGTGGAGCACAAGTACCGTTCAGCTAGAGAGGGCTGATTAAGTGGTACCTTAGCTTATACTAGGTGTGACAAGAGTCGATAGATTGTTCGGGTCGTGGATTGACGACTAGTTAGTTGGTTTTTGCTCAGTGGAGCATAGTGGTCGTGTGGCGATGATTAGTGGGTTCGCTTTAGGACGACCCGTGCCTGGGCCATGTATATGGACTGTGGGCCTGTAGCCCAGTGGGCAGGCGCAGTCGGCTATGAGAGACAGCGGCCCGAGACCTGAGGGCGGGGCATGATAGAGATTTGGTCGGGGCGGTAGTCCGAGCAATGACCCGAGGATGTGGAAAGCCACATGTGAGCCTTGAGGCTATTAGTACACTGATAGTGTAAACGTGACTCGGCCATAGGGCTGGTGATGATTGAGATGCTGTTGCTCCTGGTGGGAGTGTGGGTGCAGTGATCCTAATTGAGGATCTACCCGTATGATGATTAGGTCTGTGTGCTAGTGAGAGCCGTTGCACATTATCAGGCGAGTAGTTGGACTATAGAACTATATTGGACCGTGGTCTGTGGACTAATTAGTAGTCCGAAATAGACGGGTTAGCTAATAACTCGTGGACTCCGAACGCTAGTAGCGTGTGCGATAGCTGAGAACTCGTGGGTTGGTCTATGCCCTCCACATCAGAGTGGCGCAGCGGAAGCGTGGTGGCCCCATAACCCATAGGCCCCAGGATCGAAACCTGGCTCAGCCTTATTGTGAAAGAGTTATTGCGAAATTGACAAAAAAAAAATTGCAAATAAAGACTGGGTCATTCGTGGCAATTGAGGGAGCAAGTGCTCAACTGTGTCTTTCACCTACTTAGTGAAAGTGGCCAGATACAATGTCTGAGATTTCCCTGAGTGGAGATAGGGATCCACGAATGAGATGTTCGTGTAGTTTTGGCGAGCAGGCAATATGATGCCTAGTAACGACGCATAGTAGGCCCAACGTTGCGGGGGGGGGGGGGGGGGGGGCATGATTCCTCCCACTTGATCGAACTTGAGTCAACGTGCGATTTAAGTTTCGAGGACGAAACCCTTTTAAGAAGGGTAGAATGTAGTGTGCCAGATTTTGTTATATAAGCAAATGCAAATAAAAATAGTATGAAATACTATTTTTATTGAACTTAGAGAAATAAAGAATGATTTGGAAGTGAATTCGGCGCAAATCGGGATAAAAATAAGGGATCTAAAATTTTATGTGAGAAAGTGGGCCCAGATTGTTGGCAGAAAATTTACAGTGCCAGAAAATTCTGAGAAAATTCTGGGAGCTCCGTAAATATGTTCTGTGGCCACAGTAAAAGTTTGGCGTCGATCGGATACCCGGATAGTGAGAACGGGGTCCGCCAGTGATTCTGAATACAGCGAAGCTTTTGGCGACCCAGAAATGGTCCAAACTAAAAATTTAAAGTATCTTGAGGTAAATCAACTTAAACTGTGGCTGCCTGTCAAATTTGAGCGAAAACGGGCGAGAAACAGGCGAAAACGGACGAAAACGGGCGAAACGGGCAAAGTCCGGAAGTGGGCTGAACTTTCGGGCGCCCGAAAGTAAGATTCGGGCGCTCGGAAATTAGTGTAGCGGGCCGGGGTGTGGGCACTGTAGCAAACCCGGTTCGGCTTTGGCGGGCCGGTTACTGTAGCAGCCCGGTCCAGATTGAAGCAGCCCCCGAATGTTACTTTAGCGCGCCCGAATCCCGATGGAGTGGCACGGATTCCGAGGCAGTGTGCACAGATCCCGATGCAGCGAGCACGAATCCCAAGGCAATCGGTGCGCATCCCGAGGCAAATGCACGGATCCCGATGCGTGGCACGCGGCATGAGGCGCGCAGAGGCGCGCGGTGCGAGGCGCGGGATAGGTGGGGGACGCCACGTGGCGTCTCCCCGTTGGCCACAGCGGCCGAGGGCGCATACCCGCGCGGGGAAGGCGCGCTGGCCCTGGCGGGGCGTCAGCGGGGCTGGCCACATGTCGGCCTCTCGTTCGCGGGTCAGCGCGATGTGATACGCGATGCGACGCGTCGCTGCTGCCGCGTTGACGCGCGGGGCGAGAATGCGGTCCACGTGGCGGCCGCCGATTGGCTGCCGCTGGTACGTAGGCGCGGTGCACGGGTTCGGGGACACGTGTCGCCTCCTGGATGGCCCGCCGCGCGTGACGTGGAAGGTGGGGGCGGCTACTGTAGCCGCCCGAAACCCTTTCGGGCGCCCGAAACCCTTTCGGGCGCCCGAAAGTTGCGCCCGAAAGTGGTTTTTCGGCTATATAAAGCCCGAGAAGCCTCCTTTCTTCTCTTTTCTCCTTTTTGCTCGTACCGAGAGGCTAAGGGGAGGGAGATGGCGATTCGTGGAGGGGGGTTTCGAGGGTGCGCGAGCACACCGTTGACCCCGTGGAGCGTGCAAGGTGTTTCAAGGAGCCGGATGGGCACGTGTGCACGCGTTAGACGGCGCAACGATGTCGAGGTAGGTCCTGTATGTGATTTTGTGGGTGTTTTGGCACAGTTTTGAGTTTTCCTTTTAGATTTTGGATTTGACCCCATTCCCTTGTGCATGTTAGGGACCGAGTTTTACTGTGCCATCTTACTACACGAAGTGCCGCCGGGCGTGTCGGGGTGCATCGTTTTGCGTGCGAGTTTGGAGGACTTGCCTCGTTTTGCGTGCGGACTCGAAGAATGTGCACCGTTTGGCGTGCAACCTTTCAAAAGAACGTGCATCATTTTGCATGCAAATTTGAGGTACGTCCACCATTTTACCTGCAGGTTGAGTTGTCGTGCACCGTTTTGCGTGCAGTCTCTAATGTTGTGCACCGTTTTGCGTGCAGGGTTAAAAGAACATGCACCATTTTGCATGCAAGCTCGAGAAAACAGGAACTGGGTGATCTCTCCCCTTGCTCCTTTGCTTTTGGATTTAGAAGCATGTTAGTAGTCTATTAGAGGCGTTAGGTAATCATGATTAAGATCGCGTGTGTAAATGGACACAAATGAAAAGTGCAACTGTTGGTTGCCAAAGATAGATGATAAATGTGCATGTGTAGAGGAACTTAGAGGAAAGTACTAAATTATGATTTATCCACAATAAGGGATAAACTTGTATGTGTAGACGGACACAGACGAAAAGTGCAACTTTGAGTTGCCAAAAAGGAGATGATAAATTTGCATGTGTAAAAGGACTTAGAGAAGAATTGCCATTTATGATCGAGATGGAAATAATTGTCTGCGTAAAAGTGGTTATTGATTTGATGATTGTGATCATGTTAGGGTATAACCCTAGGAATCATGTGGAAGGATAGGGAAAAGAACATGTTGGTAGTAAGACTAGGAGAAAACCTAGATTCAGGGTTTAATGAGTGACATCATGTGACACCCCCGGAATTTGAAATAGTCCTATATATAAATGATATAATAGGATTAAAACTCTTAACCCGGCTATAGCATTTTGGATGGTAGCAAGATCCAAGAGGTTATGAGAGTTAAGCGTGCTAGAGCTAGAGTAGTTCTACGATGGGTGACCCCCTGGGAAGTGGGACGTCATAGTTGGTACCAGAGACATTCACCAGCTGGAAATGTGAGATGAGTCTCGGCTGAGCCAGGGTTATATAGCGGGTAGAGCGAGGCTCCCCGGCTAATGACCGTTGTGAGTGGAGTGTAGCTCCTCACAAGGTCGGCTAAGGCTAGCGAGATGAGCCTCACATCGCCTGGTGCTTGTGAGTGTGCTTGAGTCTGACGTGGACGTCTGTCACGAACCGGGGGTTTCATTTAGCGGAAACAATCAATGAAAAAGAGATTTGTTTTGCCTATAATTTTTTTTTGAAATTCCTTCTTCCCCGGTGCGTGCCCAGACCCGCCGCATACACAGAATCACCCTACAAACGGACAGAGTCTCCTCTGTATATGCACGGCGTCGCGGCTAATACAACATGCAAACATAGTAGCTCATTTAATCAAAACAGTTCTCAACACTCACACAACTGAACCATTCTCAAGGCCGACCAATTTGAAAGGATAAATCCACAATTTTAAAAGCGGTGCCCACCCGGCACCCAGATTTCTAAAACAGTTCGAAAATCATAAATCCACAGAGTTTTTAAAATAGTGCCCACACGACACTCAGGTTTTGAAATCCGTTTTCTAAAATCCATAAATCCACAGGGTTTTGAAAACGGTGCCCACACGACACCCTAGTTTTGAAAACGGTTTTCGCAAATCTTTTGCTTTTCTTTTCTTTTTCTTTCTTTCCTTTTGAAAAACGGCCGAACAGAGATAAGAACTCAAACATCCACATAACTAAAGAGCAAAGTTCCGACATCCACACCGACCCCACGAGGGTGTCGAGAACCACACAACAGTCTACAAGTAGTAAATGAAATGCAACAGAAAAGGGAAAATACAGTCTGGGATCTCATAGGACCCGAAAGCTCCTGACTCGGCCTCACAGTCGCCTGGCTCTCACCCCTGAAGGAACCTGTCATGGAGTGGGAAGTCAGCGACACGATAACATAATAATAAAGCAGGAAAATATAGTAAATGCCAACCGTCAAACGATCCGGAGCAACCACCCTCCCAAGAGGGAAAAAAGAAACACGAACACCTGTAAAACCTGACCACGTCGAGCATCTACGTCGACGGGTCGCACCGCTCACGAAGAGCCACGAACACCTGTAAAACCTGACCACGTCGAGCATCTACGTCGACGGGTCGCACCGCTCACGAAGAGCCACGAACACCTGTAAAACCTGACCACGTCGAGCATCTAAGTCAACGGGTCGCACCGCTCACGAAGAGCCACGAACACCTGTAACACCTGACCACGTCGAGTATCTACGTCGACGGGTCGCACCGCTCACAAAGAGCCACGAACACCTGTAACACCTGACCACGTCGAGCATCTACGTCGACGGGTCGCACCGCTCACACCTTGGCGCCTCAAAACCCCACAACTACGGGGGCCCCACTACGTCACCTCGTGGACTTTTCCGAAAAAGCGCACCCTTTGCGGTGGCCAAACCGCGGGTGCGCGTGCTGCAGCCTCGAGCATAGTAACCAAGAATACCGTACATAATCACGAAGCGAGAACCATAGAGACTATCATCCACATATAACAAATAACAAGAACCATAGAGACTATCAACAATACCATAGTTAAACGCACAAATATAGTTAGTTACAAGTGTCGGAAATGTCATGCTAAGTCTCCAAATAAAAACCCACCTCAAACACGAAGGAGAAGACGTGCGGAAGCTCCAACTAAAAATACCCTCGCCGTGTACCCGAACAGCTACAATAAGAATTATTTGTTAAAAAACATCGTCGTGGTTAAAAACACTAAAAAACAGGGCGAAACGGGCTAAAAACGGAGCTTCTGGACCCTTTTCTGAAGACAGGTGCACGGATCCAGGCGTGGACCGGGTCCACGACGGCAGGCGGCAGCGGCGCAGACCAGGCGCACGCCGCAGCGGTAGACCGCTGCGGCATGGGCCGCGCCGCGCACGAGCCGAGGCGCGCCCCGGGTTCACACCGTTTGGGCTACGGGGTGTGCACCGGGTGCACGCCTCAGCGGTGGACCGCGCGGCCTGGCGCACGCATTCGTGCGCCGGGTCTGTGCCCCTGGGCCCGGGAGCCGTGCGCCGGGTGCACGCCGGGTCCCGTGGACCGCGCAGCCTGGCGCACGCATTCGTGCGCCGGGTTCGCGCCCCTGGGCCCGGGAGCCGTGCGCCGGGTGCACGCCGGGTCCCATGGACCGCGCTGCCTGGCGCAGGCATTCGTGCGTCGGGTCCGCGCCCCTGGGCCCGGGAGCCGTGCGCCGGGTGCACGCCGGGTCCCGTGGACCGCGCGGCGACCTGGCCGTACCAGGTGAACAGTGCCGCCCCTTTTCGCACCCCCGCGGCTCCGATTGCGACCCCGCGACCCCGGCGACTGCGGCGACGACCCCGTGGACACGATAACGGCGGCGGCAGCCTCCCGTTTAACAACGGCGGCGGCGGCCTCCCGTTCAACAACTCGTATCGCCCGCGACACTGACGAACAAGGAAAGCCTCATACCGAAAAGAACTGAAAAACCTGAACCGCTCACCTCGTTTTCGCCGGTAAGGGAGGAAGGAGGAGGATCGTCCCGCTCTCGTTCGCCGGATTCCGCAGGAAGTGCGATCGTCCTTCCTTCTCCCCGTCTCGTCGCCTCGGTTCCTCACGCCAACCGATGGAGGGGAAAAGCTAGGGATCGGGTTCCTCGCACGCGCTCGGGTGGAAAACGACGCACCGGAAATGAGAAGTGGGGAAAAACCCTACGCCCCCAACCAAAAATGTAAAATGATCGTACGGGACTGAATGGGGGGTGGGATTGAACCCTAAACCTCCAAATTCGAAACTTAGCGATCGGGTGCGGATCAGGGTCAACTTACCTTGAAAAGCGTGCCGATCTCCCGCACGCTTTTTGATGCATCCGAAATCGCTGGTTTACCTTGAAAAGCGTGCCGATCGCCCGCACGCTTTTTGATGCACCCGGAACTGCTGGTAACCATTCATAAATTTATTCTGGGAGATCCCGGGGTCGGAATTCGAATCCGATCGCGCCACCATTCCCCGTTTTGCGAGCTCTACCACTTATAAATACCCGCGAGCCCCGATGGTCTCCCCAGAAAAAGTGGATTACTAACCCCCCCCGCAGGGCCACTAAAAGAGGTAAGTAAAAAAAAATTTTAAAAAAAATCCTAAATACATTTAAAAAAGCCGGTTACTACACCACTCACCTCTTAAAAACAAGTTTCGTCCCCGAAACTTAATCTTGGGTCGCGGTGAAAAGATCGGCGTAGCACTCCCTCATTTTTGACTCCACTCCCAAGTTGCTTCTCGCTCCTCATGGTTGCTCCAGAGCACCTTCACGTAGGGGATGGCTCGATTTCGTAGTGTCTTATTTTCTCTTGCTAGGATCCGCACCGAGGTTTCCTCGATGCTCAGGTCCTCCTTAAGTTCGGGGGTAGAGCCGTCCAGAACATGCGATGGGTCGGGGAGGTATTTCCGGAGCATCGAAACGTGGAACACGTCGTGGACTCGGCCGAGGTGTGGTGGTAGGGCAAGGCGGTAAGCCACCGGGCCGATGCGCTCCAGGATCTCGAATGGCCCCACAAACCGTGGGCTCAACTTGCCCTTCAGCCCGAAATGCTTAATTCCCTTGGATGGCGAGACTCGTAGTAACGCGTGCTCTCCCACTTGAAATTCCGAGTCGCGGCGCCTCTGGTCTGCGTAGCTCTTTTGTCGACTTTGGGCGGTCAGTAAGCACTGTCAAATGAGGCGGACTTTCTCTTCGGTCTCTTCCACTAAGTCCGGTCCCAAGAATTTCCGTTCCCCTAAGTCGTCCCACCAGATCGGGGATCGGCAACGTCTCCCGTATAAGGCTTCATAGGGCGCCATCTGGATGCTGGCCTGGTAGCTGTTGTTGTAGGCGAATTCCACGAGGGGTAGGTAGCGTGACCAACCGACCCCCCAGTCAAGTACACAGGCGCGAAGCATGTCCTCGAGAGTCTGAATCACTCGCTCCGGCTGTCCGTCCGTCTGGGGGTGGAAGGCTGTGCTGAACTGTAGTTTGGTCCCCAAGGCCCGCTGTAGACTCTGCCAGAACTTCGAGACCAAGCGCGTGTCTCCATCCGAGGTGATCGACGCCGGCACTCCATGCAATCTCACGATCTTGCTGATGTAGACTTGAGCCGCCCGCTCTCAGGTCCATGTTGTATGAATAGGCAGGAAGTGTGCTGACTTGGTTAACCGGTCCACTATGACCCAGATCGTGTCGTGCCCCTGCTGCGAACGTGGGAACCCAGTGACGAAATCCATGGTGATCCGCTCCCACTTCCACTCTGGCACCGGTAAGGGCTGTAACCTTCCCGCTGGTCGCTGGTGCCCGGCCTTTATCTGTTGACATACCAGGCAATGAGCTACATGTCGTGTCACATCCCCCTTCAGTTTAGGCCACTAGAAGGTCTGCTTGAGGTCCCTGTACATCTTCGTGCCTCCTGGATGCGCCGCATAAGGGGCGCGGTGTGCCTCTGCCAAATTTCCTCCTTCAACTTCGACGAATCCGGCACGCAAATCCGCCCGCGGAACCGTAGGGTGCCATCGCCTTCCACCGAAAAAAAATCGTTCTCTTGGTTCAGGGAGATCTTGTCTTGTACGAGCTGTAAGTGAGAGTCGGTCTGTTGTCCTTCCCGGATCTTCTCGAACAACGTCGGCTTGACTATCAAGGTTAAAAGTTGCGCAACCGTGCCCGCTGGTACCACCTCCAACTTCAATCATGAGAACTCCGCGATCAAGCTGCTCTGCTCAGTTATCGCGCCTATAGACACCCCTTCCAGTTGCCCCTTCCTGCTCAAACCGTCTGCCACCACATTTACCTTCCCGGGGTGGTATTGGATTGATAGATCGTAATCCTTTAATAATTCTAACCACCGCCTCTGCCACAAATTTAGTTCTTTCTGGGTGAACAGGTACTTAAGACTTTGGTGGTCCGAGAACACCTTACAGTGAATGCCATAGAGGTAGTGCCTCAAAAGATTTAAAACAAAAACCACTACGGCTAGCTCCAAATCGTGCGTCGGGTAGTTCCTTTCGTATTCCTTTAGTTGCCTGGAAGCATAGGCTATTACCTTCCCTTGTTGCATTAATACACCCCCAAGACCGATCCTTGATGCATCGCAGTATACTTCGTAATCTTCTCCGGGGGTCGGTGGTACAAGTACTGCTGCCCTGGTTAGCCTTTCCTTTAGTTCTTCGAAGCTCTCCCGACATTGGGTCGTCCACACGAATTTTTCTCCTTTCCTGGTCAACCGGTTTAGAGGGGCAGCAATCTTCGAGAAACCCTCGACGAAACGTCGGTAGTAACCTGCCAGGCCCAAGAAACTGCGTATCTCCGTCACTGTAGTCGGCGACTGCTAGTCAATTACCGATTCCACCTTCTTGGGATCCACTGCAATTCCTTCCGCCGAGATCACGTGTCCTAGAAAACCCACTTCGCGAAGCCAAAATTCACATTTCTTGAGCTTAGCAAACAACTTCTGATCCCTGAGAGTCTGGAGAATTGTTCGCAAATGGTCCTCGTGCTCCTCTTCGGTGGGTGAAAAGATCAGGATGTCATCGATGAAGACCACTACGAACCGGTCTAGGAAGGGTCTGAAGATTCTGTTCATCATATCCCTAAATACCGCGGGGGCGTTCGTAAGCCCGAACGGCATAATAGTGAACTCGTAGTGGCCGTACCGGGTCCAGAAGGCGGTTTTTGGAATAACCTCGTTTCGAACTCGGAGCTGGTGGTAACCCGATTGCAGATCAAAATTTTTTTCTTTTTTTTTTTTTTTGAGAAAACCGTCGCTCCCCGTAGTTGGTCGAAGAGGTCGTCGATTCTGGGCAGGGGGGTACTTGTTCTTCACCGTAACCTTGTTTATCCCTCTGTAGTCGATGTAGAGACGCAGGCTTCCGTCTTTCTTCCGCACAAAGAGTACCGGTGCGCCCCAGGGCGACACACTCGGTCTGATAAATCCTTTATCCAAGAGGTCTTCAAGTTGCGCCTTAAGCTCCTTCAATTCCACGAAGGCCATTCGGTAAGGTGCCTTCGTGATAGGCTGCGTGCCCGGTAGGAGTTCGATAGGGAGCACCACCTCCCATTCAGGGGGCTTCCCGGGCAGCTCCGTCGGGAAAACGTCGGGAAAGTCCCTCACCACCGGGATGTCTGAAAGTGTCGTCGAGGGTCGGGTGACTAGATCCACAGATACCAAGTAGGCCACACACCCACCCTCCACTAATCTTCTGGCCCGTGCTGCTGAGATGACAGCTGGGAAGGAGGTGCTCTTGCACGCCAGGTACACGTGTTCAGGGAAACCCGATTCTTGTAGTCGCACCTGCCGCTTCTCACGGTCGATAAGTGCTTGGTACCTCGTGAGCCAGTCCATGCCCAACACTGCGTCATACCCCTTCAGGGGAATTACCACCAAAGCCCAAGGGCAAGATAGTCGCCCTAGCTTTATCGGGCAGGCAGCCACAAAGCTATCCGCCTCCAAAGGCCCACCTGCAGTTTGGACCATCATTCGACCTTGGAGAGGTATCTCCCCAAGACCATGCACAGACACGAAGTGACGAGAAATGAAAGAGTGTATTGCTCCCGTATCAAAAAGAGTTCTAGCACAGGAATTTGAAATAGAAGTAATCAACCACCTATCGAGAGAAAAGGACCTATACTTCCCCCCCCCCCCCGATCACTCGCGTTCTACATTCCTATGCCCTACACATTTCATTCATTTGTAGCTAAGTGTGGTATCTCCGTGGATGTCGGACACTGACTGTTGTGATTAAAGAATTGTCTCTGATACCATCTTAATCTGTCATGCCCCGGGGGTTTCATTCAGCGGAAATAATCAACGAAAAAGGGATTTGTTTTGCCTATAAATTTTTTTTGAAATTCCTTCTTCCCCGGTGCGTGCCCAGACCCGCCGCATACACAGAATCACCCTACAAACGGACAGAGTCTCCTCTGTATATGCACGGCATCGCGACTAATACAACATGCAAACATAGTAGCTCATTTAATCCCAACAGTTCTCAACACTCACACAACTGAACCATTCTCAAGGCCGACCAATTTGAAAGGATAAATCCACAATTTTAAAAGCGGTGCCCACCCGGCACCCAGATTTCTAAAACAGTTCGAAAATCATAAATCCACAGAGTTTTTAAAACAGTGCCCACACGACACTCAGGTTTTGAAATCCGTTTTCTAAAATCCATAAATCCACAGGGTTTTGAAAACGGTGCCCACACGACACCCCAGTTTTGAAGACGGTTTTCGCAAATCTTTTGCTTTTCTTTTCTTTTTCTTTCTTTCCTTTTGAAAAACGGCCGAACAAAGATAAGAACTCAAACATCCACATAACAAAAGAGCAAAGTTCCGACATCCACACCGACCCCACGAGGGTATCGAGAACCACACAACAGTCTACAAGTAGTAAATGAAATGCAACAGAAAAGGGAAAATACAGTCTGGGATCTCATAGGACCCGAAAGCTCCTGACTCGGCCTCACAGTCGCCTGGCTCTCACCCCTGAAGGAACCTGTCACGGAGTGGGAAGTCAGCAACACGATAACATAATAATAAAGCAGGAAAATGTAGTAAATGCCAACCGTCAAACGATCCGGAGCAACCACCCTCCCAAGAGGGAAAAAAGAGCCACGAACACCTGTAAAACCTGACCACGTCGAGCATCTACGTCGACGGGTCGCACCACTCACGAAGAGCCACGAACACCTGTAAAACCTGACCACGTCGAGCATCTACGTCGACGGGTCGCACCGCTCACGAAGAGCCACGAACACCTGTAACACCTGACCACGTCGAGCATCTACGTCGACGGGTCGCACCGCTCACGAAGAGCCACGA
This sequence comes from Tillandsia leiboldiana, assembly GCA_029204045.2. Classification (NCBI taxonomy): domain Eukaryota; kingdom Viridiplantae; phylum Streptophyta; class Magnoliopsida; order Poales; family Bromeliaceae; genus Tillandsia; species Tillandsia leiboldiana. Next base: position 31,354,722 of record CM055062.1, on the reverse strand, counting down.
ACACCTGTAACACTTGACCATGTCGAGCATCTACGTCGACGGGTCGCACCGCTCACACCTTGGCGCCTCAAAACCCCACAACTACGAGGGCCCCACTACGTCACCTCGTGGGTTTACACGGGTCATAGACCACTTTTCTGGAAAAGCGCACCCTTTGCGGTGGCCAAACCGCGGGTGCGCGTGCTGCAGCCTCGAGCATAGTAACCAAGAATACCGTACATAATCACGAAGCGAGAACCATAGAGACTATCATCCACATATAACAAATAACAAGAACCATAAAGACTATCCACAATACCATTGTTAAACGCACAAATATAGTTAGTTACAAGTGTCGGAAATGTCATGCTAAGTCTCCAAATAAAAACCCATTTCAAACACGAAGGAGAAGACGTGCGGAAGCTCCAACTAAAAATACCCTCGCCGTGGGCCCGAACAGCTACAATAAGAATTATTTGTTAAAAAACATCGTCGTGGTTAAAAACACTCAAAAACGGGGCGAAACGGGCTAAAAACGGAGCTTCTGGACCCTTTTCTGAAGACAGGTGCACGGATCCAGGCGTGGACCGGGTCCACGACGGCAGGCGGCAGCGGCGCAGACCAGGCGCACGCCGCAGCGTAGATGAAGTTGCCGAAGAATTCTTCTTTCTCTTTTTCGGGCACGTCTTCATCAAGTGTCCTTCAAGTCCACATTGGTGACAAGTTCTTCCTCTCAATTTAGTTGTGGAACTTGAAGCCTTCACAGTTTGGTTCTTTTTAAATCCCAAACCAACCTTGTTTGTTTGACCTAATCCGGACTTACAATCAAATTTCTTGGAACCAGTTGAACTCCTTTGTATGTCGGATTTAAGTTGATGAACTTGCTTGGTCAAAGCTTGGTTGGTGACATGAATTTCCTCAAACTGTTTTTCTAGAAAATCAATCTTGTTAATATGGGAATTAACGATCGTTTCCGATTGATTTATCTTTTCTTGGAGGATTTTATTATTATCCAATAAAAGCTCTCGTTCCTCCTCGAGATCATGAAGATTGATCTTTAAAGCATGATTCTCGTCTTGAATCTCAAGTCGTTGCTTCCTCAACTTCTTAATATGCTTGGCCATCTTCTTTGATTCCGTAAGAAGTTGTTGATATGCCTCAACGAGTTCTTCTTCGTCCGACTCCCCCTCACTTGATGACTCTCCGCCGGATGTTGATGTTTCATGCAAAATCAAAGGAATAGAGTCAGTGATTAAAGATGATAAGCAAACATTAGAAGAGGGAATTTGAGAGGCATGAAAGGCAACAACTTTTTCCTCTTTACTTGAGGTCGATTCATTAGAAGTAGAATCGTCCCAAGTTTTCGCTTGCAACGCCTTCTTTTTATATGGTTTCGGAGAAGGACAATCCGTTGAAATATGGCCGTAGCCTTTGCATCTATAACATCGGATTTCCCCTTCGAATTCATCTTTTTCCTTAGAAGGTTTTGCAAAGCTTTTGAGGTTAGAGGATTTAGAACCCGATGATCCTTTAGATGGTTTCGAGGATAAAGATCCATCGGTTCGATTCTTCCAAAACTTCCGACGAAATTTCTTTACGATTCGCGCCAATTGTTCTTCAAAATCGGCAAAAGAGATTTCATCGTCGGAACTTGATTCGCTATCTTCTTCCTTTGTTGATTTGAATGCAATACCTGTAAGATTAGAAGAAGACTTGGAAGAAACTTGATTAGTAGGAAAAGTCATTTCATAAGTTTGCAAAGCACCTACTAATTCCTCTACTCTCATCTCATCCGGATGACTAACGGTTTCAATGGCGGTAACCTTTGCCCTAAACCGTTCCGGAAGAGTCCGAAGTATCTTTCTTACAATTCTCGACTCCGTAATCTTTTCTCCTAAATTAGCACAAGTATTGATCACATCTTGAAGTCTAGTATAATAATCTGTAAACAATTCATGCTCATCCATATGAATAGAGTCAAATTGACTTGTAAGCTGTTGGGTTATATGTAATAAGGATCTAAATAGGGGAAAAAACACCTAGAGGGGGGTGAATAGGTGTAAACGCATAAACACTCAAAAAATCGTTGCGATAAAAACCCAATGCGGAAATAAAAATAATACGCAAGATTTTTACGTGGAAAACTCCATCACCGGAGTAAAAAACCACGGGACCGATAACACGGCAGAAATCCACTAGAATTAAAACACGTACAAGGTGATTTACCGTACACACTTACGACTCAACCTTTTCCATACGCTCCTAGAGGATCTTCTCCGCTCGCTCCGCGACGCTTCTCGAATCCACGATCTGCACCCAACGCCGAATCCACGGCGTCCAACGTCGAATCCACGACGTCCGACCGAATCCACGGTCTTCACCCAATAGCACCCTTCGAATCCACGAACGTGCCTCGCTCCGAATCCATGAGAGCGGTTGAACCTTGAATCCACAAGGACACGCGAATCCACGCGCCGATTTTTGGGGTAAATCGTTGTTTTGGGTGGTGATGATCCGCCGAATACTTAGATCAAAGATAGATCGGAAATACCATCTAAGTATTCATTAGTTTGATTCAACTCAAGATGTGAGTATGAAAACCTAGAATCAAACTAATCAATATAGATGAAGAAACATAGAGTATTCTCTAATGATTTCCTTTCTTCTCTATATGTGGATCTAGAGGCGTATATATGAAAATGACGGCTATTGTTATTTTCGGCCTCTTTTTGGATTCTCCCTAGAAGAAGAGTCATAGGGTCTATTTATAGGTTAGAAACCCTAGGAAGGAGATAGAAATCAAAAACCTAACATTTCTGGAGATTTTACGGACGGCGATCCGGATCGGATTAACTGCGATCCGGATCGTCGCAACGAGTCAGGCAATTCCAGAAAAACGAAGGTTCGGGATCCGGATCGAAGTGCTTGATCCGGATCGTTCATACAGTTCACCAAACATCAACGTTCGGGATCCGGATTGCGAAGCCTGATCCGGATCGTTCAAGGAAGATGGTAAACTCAGTGTTCGGGATCCGGATCAAGAGAGGCTACGATCCGGATTGAACTGGTGTATGAACGAACCACCTTCGGGATCCGGATCGAACAACCTGATCCGGATCCTGAACATGTCCCAAGTCCAGTTTTTGATTTTTATGCAATGAAAGATTCTTCCAAGTGTTTCTACACTACAAGAAGTATTCGGATCACACAAAATCTTAGGTTAAACATACCTGATCCTTTTGAATTCTTCTTTCTTGAGATTGAGTTAAACGATCCAACTTTCTTCACCTTCAATCTTCAAGACTTGAGACTTTCACGAAACTACGCCAACTCAAATTCCGTAACAATCTCCCCCTTTGGCGGTTTCGTGACAAAACACAGATCCACTAAAGAAAATTCAAAAAGATATTTTTGTTGCTATCACCATACAACAAAAATTTACAATGGAGATCCAAAAATTTAAAAACATGAGATAAACTCCTAAAACAGACTCTAGACTTAGACATCTGTACTCTCTGCACAAAGAAATCATTCTTGACAAAAGGAAATCGTTAGATACCTCAAGAATATTTAGCATACAAAACCTAGTACATAGATAGAGTTTATCTAATCATCATGACATTTGAGAATTCAGATATGTAAGAGAATCATAGTCAAAAACCAACATATCTTCTATGCAATTAAAAACCAAATGTCACAAAATGTTAGTCCAACATCAACTTGTTAGTTATATTACATGCCCAAATAGTTAGTCGAATAGTTAGTCGAGACATGCAAACAATCACAAGATGAAAACCAAAGTTGAAGTTGAGATCATACTTACCTTGATATTTCATCATTCATTGTTCAAGTCATTGTTCTAAACTCTCTCCCCCTTTTTGTCACAAATAAAGCCAAAGATTACAGAAGTGGAGAGAATGGTTAACAGTTTAAGTTAGAGAACTAAAAACTCAAATTAAAACTTAAAAACCTGCACAACAGAAGGATTTAAACATATGCATAATAAACAGAAATTAGAAGGATACGGATTATTCAGACTCGTCTGAACTGATACAGCCGAGGATTTGGAAAATCTTCTTTATTCGCTTGTTCATTGCTGATTGATTTTTATTTACCTTCTTTATTTCTTCCTTTACCTCAATTAGTTCATTTGATATACGTTCTTGCTCGTTGGAGGGCCTTTGCTGTTCTTTATAGATTGAGGTAACAGATGCATCATCATCAGAAGTTGATTGTGGTGCTTCTTGTGCCGGAGGTGCTGGTTGAACTGGAGGAGCTGCTGCCGGTGCAGAGGTTGTTGCTTGTTGTCGTTGTTCTCGTTGCCGGTGAAGAGGTATGAAAGGTTCATCTGGCTTCGTCGAAAGAGACTTTACAATTGTTGTGTCATTGATCGTTCCTAAACTGTGCAGATAGGAACTCGCATTTGTGTCAGCTTTAAATTTGCGAAGAATGCGCATGATGATCATTGGAAAAGGTAGTCTCTCTGACGGATGAGCTTGCTCCACATATCGTGCCATCCTTGACCAGATGACGTAGGGAATGTTTAAGTTAGCTCCCATTGCTGCTGCGGGGTTTCCAAGTAGATAAAGGAATATCATTCTTTCCCACCGAAGAACCTTTGTGTTCATGTTTGGAATAATATTGTAACAAACAATAAGGTTTAAGATGCGGTACTCTGGTCGTAGTTCTTTCGAGAAAACGGAGTTTCCTGTCGACCGAGTATTTGGAACACAGATTCCATCAACTACCACTCTCCAGGAGAAGGTGTTGAAGGCTTGATTCTTCAGGTAATGAGTGCCATCGGCTCGGGCGTCCATCCCTAGTACTTCACCAATTAGCTGAGGCGTTACTTTGATTCTGACATTCTTGACTAATGTTTGAAAATCCCGACGCCCGCTTTCCTGATCAACTAGATAGCAGGCATTCTGATAAAACATCCTCACTGAGTGAAGACAATACCCAGTGGTCTCCGGGAACTCGCAAATGGAAGCAAGACCTCTCTGGTCAAACAAAGTCCCAAACGTCTGAGAATGCTGCTTTAAGGCTTTTACATCAACATGCCTTTCTCCAATGCATTCTCTGTTTTCAAAATCCTTTATTCTTGCCGAGCTGACAAAGTCTTGAGGAGGTGCTTGCCTATCAGCTGGTTGCTCAATGGAGATTCCTTGTGCACTCCCTCTTTTGCGAGCAATACTTTTTCTTCTTGTCTTCCCAGAAGTTTCTTCCATTGGAGCTTTGCCTTTCTCAGCAGCAGTGGGCGGAGCCTTTGATGTTTCTGCAGGTGCTTTTCCCTTTGAAGCAGTCGGAACAGTCGTTGCTTCAACTTGCAGTTCATCCCAATTAATTGATTCCGTTTCAGATTCTGTATCGGAATCATCTTTAGCTTTCTTCGCTTTCTTAGCCTTCTTAGCCCTCTTGGGCTTGACGGTGTCTCTTGTATGAACCATAGCCGCAAGTAGAAAAACAATCCAAGTGATCACCATTGCTAACGGTTTCTTGAGAAAAGGAATCCTGTGTAGACCAACTCAAGAACACATGAAAAAATTGTTAATTTTCAAAGATTGAAAAATTGTACCCAAACAATCATAATCATGTAGAGAGACTAAGAATCAAATTAGTTTTGCAAAAGGACTTTTAAAAATAGATCAATTGCATGATTTTCGAAAATCCTTATTATATGCCCTAAAACCGAAATTTTAGAAATCGAAGCCTAAAAATCCGTTAATCAGGAGAATACCTAGCATATAATCAAAACTAATCTACCCAGAGTTCTTATTTCAAAAGAAATTTGATCAAAAACCATCCACAAACAAAGTTGATCCAAGAAATTCATCACGTTTGAGGAGGAAAAGAGAGAAACGATGAAAAACCGAGATTTTGATCAATAGAACTTACTTGGAGTTGAAGAACTTGAGTTTGAAAGCTTCCAGGAAGGATGAAATCTAGAGAGAGAGGCTCTGGAAACTTTGGAACAAAAGATTGGAGTAAAAGAAATCAAAAACCCCTTTCGTTCTTTATAAAACCTAGCCGCGATCCGGATCAGTTCATAACTGCGATCCGGATCGGCTACCCGCAGTGAGAAACTGCGTTCGGGATCCGGATCGGCAGATACAATCCGGATCGTCAGCCCGCAGAAGAATTCCTGCGTTCGGGATCCGGATCATCTAGCCCGATCCGGATCGGCCCCAACTTTTTCTTTAGAAAATTTCAGAGAAATTCAAGAAAAACCAGAAAAAGATTGTAAGCGCAAATGTGTATCAACTTTAAACAAAAATCATCGTTTCATACAACAAGAATTAGATTATGCCAAATCTATCAATAATATCCAAAAATGAAACGAAAATTTACAAAAATTAAATCCCTTAAAGTTGAACACCTTCAATTACATCTAACTTGATCTTATGAGTAATGCCTTTATCAAATCATCAATTCAGTAAAGAAAATGAAATACAAAGATCAATAGATGTTTGAAATCCCAAATATAATAGATAATGTATCTAGACAATCTGTTGATGAGAGTGGCTCTTTGAGCATCTTTCTTTAAAAACCCACCTTATACCAACCTTGAAATTTGACAGAGTCAAGTATTTCAACATGCATTTTACTTAATCAAAAATTTGAACAACCATGCTTGGTATACATGTGGTAGCTGCACACAATACTCGGACGACCGAGGTGGTAGCTCTTTCCTCCATGTGGTGGTAGTTTTCACACTCCTCATTGGGATGTAACTCTTTCCACATCTTTTGAGCATTTTACCTTTTCTATGACTCCCCCTCAATTGGCTATCAATTATTTAAGATATAAAGTATTCAACCAAATATTGATCTCGATTTCATACTCGACTAAGCAGTCAAATAAGATAATGACTATACCAAGAGATCATAGAGAGAGAGAAATTGACTTTGATCACTTTAGAAGATGATTTAATTAACATAAATGATCATTGCAACAGTGAAATATTATGATGGCAAAAGCATAATAAATTTCTAAATGTGCGAAAAGATGCAATTAAAGTCAATTATGATCTATGCTCAATTGGTGTCCTATGTACAAACATAGATAATGAACAAAACAATAACAAATACAAAACCTATCCTAAGCAAAGATTTCAAAAAGAAGATTATTTCAAGGAAAGCATCCCAATTGCTTTTCGTAAATGAATAAAACGTTTTTGATCCAAAGGTTTTGTTAGAATGTCAGCTAATTGATCCTCAGTTGAAATATATGAAAGTTGAAGAGTATTTGATTCAACTAGCTCTCTAAGAAAATGATATCTAAGTTCAATATGTTTTGTTCTAGAGTGCAACACAGGGTTTTTAGAAATGTTAATTGCACTAGTGTTGTCACAAAGTATTGTTACCGAAGATGCTGAAATGCGGAAGTCGCTCAATACGCTTTTCATCCAAATGAGTTGAGTTGAGCAACTTCCAGCTGAAATGTATTCCGCTTCGGCAGTTGAGAGTGCTATGCAGTTCTGCTTTTTACTGTGGCATGCAACAAGGCAATGGCCAAGATAGAAGCATGCACCACTCGTGCTTTTCCGATCATCCACTGATCCTGCCCAATCGGCATCTGAGTATCCAACAATATCCAAACTTGTTCCCATAGGATACCAAATTCCGAAATTAATTGATCCTTTGATATACCGGATGATCCTTTTCACCGCTTTCAGGTGAACCTCCTTTGGTGCTGATTGATATCTCGCGCAAATCCCAACACCAAAAGATATATCCGGGCGACTAGCCGTGAGGTAAAGTAGACTTCCAATCATACTTCGATACAGTTTCTCGTCTACATTCTCACTATGTGATTCACTTCCAAGTCCCTTGTGGCTAGTTCCCATTGGAGTCGGAAAATCTTTACAATTTTCTAGATCAAACTTTTTGACCAACTCCATTGCATACTTGGATTGACTCAAGTGAATACCTTCATCATTTTGTTTAATTTGCAATCCAAGGAAATAAGTCAATTCGCCCATCATGGACATCTCAAATTCGCTTTCCATGGTCTCCGCGAATTTAGAAGCATCATTATCTCTTGTTGCGCCAAATACAATGTCATCGACATAGATTTGTGCTCCAATGAAATTGCTTTGATAATGCTTCACAAAGAGAGTCCTATCAGCTCCCCCTCGAGTATAGCCCTTCTCCAAAAGGTGCTTTGTTAACCTTTCGTACCATGCTCGCGGTGCTTGTTTCAGGCCGTAAAGAGCCTTTTTCAAACGAAAAACATGGTTAGGTTGTTTATGATCTACAAAACCTTTCGGTTGAGCCACATAAACTTCCTCATTTAAAAACCCATTTAGAAATGCGCTCTTAACGTCCATTTGAAATAATTTGATTTTAAAATGACAAGCAATAGCAAATAGTATACGAATGGACTCGAGTCTAGCTACAGGGGCGAATGTTTCATCAAAGTCTATACCTTCTACTTGAGAGTAGCCTTGAGCAACTAATCGTGCCTTGTTCCTGATGATAGTACCATCCTCATTTTTCTTGTTCTTGAAGATCCATTTGGTACCTATCACATTATGTTGCTTTGGAGGCTTCGTTAATTCCCAGACTTTGTTTCGCTCAAATTGATGGAGCTCTTCCTGCATTGCTTTAATCCAGTAGTCATCCTGAAGAGCTTCATCTATGTTCTTTGGTTCGATTAAAGATACGTAGCAAGCGAATCCACAAACCAACTGCCTCCGAGTTCTGACTCCTTCTTGTGGATCTCCAATAATATTCGATTCCGGATGATCCTTGGAGATTCGTAACGTTTGTTGAAACGGAGTGCTCGGAGATATATGAGATGATTCCTGCACATCAGATAAACTAGAAGAACCATTAGATGCATCATTAATATTGGAAGTATCATTATGAGAAGATGCACTAGCAGGAGAATCATCATCTAGAGAGATATCGAGGGTAGATTTTCCAGTTTCAAAGTGAAAAGCTTCATCTACTTTAACATTTATAGATTCTACGATCGTCTTAGATTCAATGTTAAATACTCGATATGCTCTGCTATTCGTAGAATAACCCAAAAAGATCCCTTCATCACTTCGAGAGTCGAACTTTCCAAGATTTTCACGGTCACGTAAAATGTAACATCGACTCCCGAAGACACGAAAATATTTGACATTGGATTTTCTACTAAACCACAGCTCATATGGTGTATTTAAAGTTCCTGGGCGCAAGTAAACTCTATTAATGACATAGACAGCGGTGTTCACAGCTTCAGCCCAAAAATGTAGCGGTAAATTTCGGCTATGAAGCATCACACGCGCCATCTCTTGAACAGCCCTGTTCTTGCGCTCAACAACACCATTCTGCTGAGGTGTATAGGGTGCCGAGAATTCATGTTTAATTCCATTTGAAGTGCAAAAATCAATAAATTTTGAGTTTATGAATTCTCCACCTCTATCACTTCTAACACGAATGATCTTTTCATTCTTTTCAATCATAATACGATGGCAAATCTCATGAAAAGAGTCAAACGTATCAGCTTTCTCTTTTAAAAATGCTACCCAAGAAAACCGAGAGAAATCATCAACCAATAAAAAAATGTACCATTTACCTCCCAAAGATGGTTGACGGGTCGGCCCCATTAAGTCCATGTGCAAAAGTTCCAAGGGCCGTTTTGTACCAACGTGGTTCAAGTTCTTGTGTGCAGTCCTAGACTGTTTTCCCTTTTGGCAACCACCACACACAACGTTTTGTTTAAATAAAAGCTTTGGAACCCCCTTGACCACGTCCTTGTTTGAAATTCTAGTAAGTTCCTTAAAATTTAAGTGACCTAGCCTTTCATGCCAAAGAGTTTCATTATTCAAAGCAGCTAAGTTACAATTTTCAGAAAATTTATTAGGAACAACATAACAATTGTTTTCAGATCTAACCCCTTTTAGAAAGAAGACATGGTCCTTATCAGTTACAACGCATTCAACAGATGAAAAGTTAACTGAAAAACCATTGTCGCAAAGTTGACTTATGCTTATGAGGTTAGTCTTAAGGCCATCAACAAATAAGACGTTTTTCAAAATCGGGCCATCTGGAATAGCTACCGTCCCTTTTCCAACAATTTTGGAAGAATGACCGTCTCCGAAAACTACGTGTCCTCCGGAGATTTTCTCAAGATTTTGAAAACTATTTTTGTCACCGGTCATGTGACGGGAACACCCGCTATCCAGATACCAAGACGAACTATCATATGCATGCAAGGAAACATTGGAAACAAGACAAGGGAAAATTTCACCTTTGCGCACCCAAACCCTTTTGGAGTGCGTCGGTAATGGTTGTGAAGTTATATGCCTAGGTGAAGGCGTCTTGTTATAGCGATTGTTGTTCCTTGATGAGATCGTCTTGCGCGATGAACTACCAAGTCTCTTTTCATTTGAAAAGTTTTGCTTTGATTTTCGGGGATGAGCCTTTTTGGTAGTTGTTGCAAGAGGTCCTTGAGATGAGTGTTCGACTCCCGTCTTGCAATATCTTCTTATGTACCCTGAAACACCACAACGAAAACATACCTTAGATCTTGACGATCCCAAAAAGGATGAAGTAGGTTTGTTGTCGTTGTTTGTCTTGAATTCCGGTGTCGGAGGAGGAGATGCCGACTGAGGCACAAAAACTGTCTCACTCGAACTTGGACTATTTCCAGTTTGAGTGTATCCGAGGCCGAACCTATTTGATTGACCAAGACCAAGAAGTCTATCCAACTTACTCCTTCCTGAAGAGAATCGCTGTAAGTCATTCTTGAGTTGGAAAATGGTCTTTGTCATTTCCAGGTTATCCTGTCGAGCCTCGTTGTAGAGCTTTGAGAAGTGATTCGCGTTATCCACCAGATTTGTATGTTCCTTCTCAAGTTGCTCATTGGACTCTTGAAGGGAAGCATTTGCCTTTATCAGGTTTTCCCTTTCCACTTCAAGAGCGTTTGAGAGAGAAGTCGCTCTTTTTGCTTCTTCTTCGAGATCATGCACTCTCCCTCTCAAACTCTTGTTTTGCTTAGCCACTTTCTTTGAGTCCCTCAAAAGTCTGTGGTAGGCTAGAGCAAAGTCTTCACCTTCCGAATCATCCGATTCGTTGTCCGTAGCATTCTTTTCAACAGTGGAATTGGACAACGACTCAGATGTATTTGCCATAAAGCACATGAAGGGTGAAGATACGGACGCGTGGAATGCGGTGGAGCTCTTTTCTTCATCACTCGAAGACGACTCATTTGACGTTGAGTTGTCATCCCAAGTGACGACTTGCATCGCCTTCTTCTTTGCCGGATACTTGTTAGGACATTCCGTTGCAATGTGGCCGTAGCCTCGACATTTGAAGCATTGTAGTTGTCCTTCTGAACTTTTCTTATCCTTTGAGAAGTTCTCTTGCTTTCTTGACTTGTAACCTGAAGTACCCTTGCCTTTGTTCGACTTTCCGAAGGATGGAGATTTGCTTGAATTACCCCTTCGAAAGTTGCGGCGAAACTTCCTTGTCAAGAGAGCGAGCTGCTTCTCAAATTCCTCCATAGAAAGGTTCTCGTCATCGTCTGAGGAGGATGTATCCGCGTCTTCTTCCTTAGTTGTTTTCAACGCATAACCTGAAGACTTAGAAGTGGATGCCCTTCCAGAAGAATTGTTAGTGGTAAATGTCATTTCATAAGTTTGTAATGAACCAACTAATTCTTCTACACGTATTTCGTCCGGGTGTTTAATAGTTTCAATGGCAGTAACCTTTGGGCGAAATCGTTCAGGAAGAGTTCTTAAGATCTTTCTTACAATCTTAAATTCTGGAATCTTCTCTCCCAGATTAGCACATGAGTTTACGATGTCTTGCAATCGTGTATAGTAGTCAGTGAAAGATTCATTTTCTGCCATTACGATAGAGTCAAACTTGCTCGTAAGCATTTGCAGTTTCTGAATCTTCACGAGGTTAGTTCCCTCATGTGTAACCTGAAGAACATCCCAGATTTCTTTCGCAGTCTCACATGCCGAGACGCGAGAGAATTCAGTTTGAGATAAGGCATTAAAGATAGCATTAATTCCCTTGCCATTGTAAGAAGATGAATCTAACTCTTCCTTGGTCCATTTCGACCTAGGTTTTAAGGTGCGAACATCACCAATAAATTCAGTTGGATTAGTCCATCCTAATTCAATCGATTGCCACACCCGTTCGTCGATGGAAATTAAAAAGGCTTTCATCCGTACTTTCCAGTACGCATAATTTGTTCCATCGAAGAACGGGGGTCGGTTGATGTTTCCACCTTCAACCATTGTTTACAACCCTATTCCCTCTCTGATACCACTTGTTGGGTTATATGTAATAAGGATCTAAATAGGGGAAAAAACACCTAGAGGGGGGTGAATAGGTGTAAACGCATAAACACTCAAAAAATCGTTGCGATAAAAACCCAATGCGGAAATAAAAATAATACGCAAGATTTTTACGTGGAAAACTCCATCACCGGAGTAAAAAACCACGGGACCGATAACACGGCAGAAATCCACTAGAATTAAAACACGTACAAGGTGATTTACCGTACACACTTACGACTCAACCTTTTCCATACGCTCCTAGAGGATCTTCTCCGCTCGCTCCGCGACGCTTCTCGAATCCACGATCTGCGCCCAACGCCGAATCCACGGCGTCCAACGTCGAATCCACGACGTCCGACCAAATCCACGGTCTTCACCCAATAGCACCCTTCGAATCCACGAACGTGCCTCGCTCCGAATCCACGAGAGCGGTTGAACCTTGAATCCACAAGGACACGCGAATCCACGCGCCGATTTTTGGGGTAAATCGTTGTTTTGGGTGGTGATGATCCGCCGAATACTTAGATCAAAGATAGATCGGAAATACCATCTAAGTATTCATTAGTTTGATTCAACTCAAGATGTGAGTATGAAAACCTAGAATCAAACTAATCAATATAGATGAAGAAACATAGAGTATTCTCTAATGATTTCCTTTCTTCTCTATATGTGGATCTAGAGGCGTATATATGAAAATGACGGCTATTGTTATTTTCGGCCTCTTTTTGGATTCTCCCTAGAAGAAGAGTCATAGGGTCTATTTATAGGTTAGAAACCCTAGGAAGGAGATAGAAATAAAAAACCTAACATTTCTGGAGATTTTACGGACGGCGATCCGGATCGGATTAACTGCGATCCGGATCGTCGCAACGAGTCAGGCAATTCCAGAAAAACGAAGGTTCGGGATCCGGATCGAAGTGCTTGATCCGGATCGTTCATACAGTTCACCAAACATCAACGTTCGGGATCCGGATTGCGAAGCCTGATCCGGATCGTTCAAGGAAGATGGTAAACTCAGTGTTCGGGATCCGGATCAAGAGAGGCTACGATCCGGATTGAACTGGTGTATGAACGAACCACCTTCGGGATCCGGATCGAACAACCTGATCCGGATCCTGAACATGTCCCAAGTCCAGTTTTTGATTTTTATGCAATGAAAGATTCTTCCAAGTGTTTCTACACTACAAGAAGTATTCGGATCACACAAAATCTTAGGTTAAACATACCTGATCCTTTTGAATTCTTCTTTCTTGAGATTGAGTTAAACGATCCAACTTTCTTCACCTTCAATCTTCAAGACTTGAGACTTTCACGAAACTACGCCAACTCAAATTCCGTAACATAAGCATCTGGAGCTTTTGAATTTTTACTAGATTAGTACCCTCATGTGTAATTTTGAGAATATCCCAAATTTCCTTCGCGGTTTCACACGCGGAAATTCGTGTGAACTCAGTCGAGGAAAGAGAATTAAATAAAGCGTTCATACCTTTCCCATTGTAAGAAGAACTTTCGAATTCCTCTTTGGACCATCTAGAGCGAGGTTTTGGGGTAGTAGAATTTCCTACTTCCTCAACAGGATGCATCCAACCGTGTTCCACGGTTTGCCAAACTCGCTCATCAATTGAGATGAGAAAAGCTCTCATCTGTCACGCCCCGAGTCCGCCAATTTGTACGGTTCGGGCACACCAACAGACCCGCCAATCGGGTAAGACCTTTTCCTACCCGAAAGTAACGGTAACATCCATAATAACACAACAAGTGTATGCGGAAGCCCAATATCAGAGTACTAAAAATCACTACAAATTAAAACTTTCATTCGATAACAACAGTTAATGCGGAAATGAAAGCATACAAGAGTGAACCATCCATTATTTTATTACACTTTACATCTTTGAACTTGCCAATAAAATTATTACAATTCTTTTACATCATTTCCTCACCATACAGGGTTCACTCAGGCTGCGTTTGGTAACGGGAATAGGAAAATTTGGTTATACCGGGGATAGGTATAGATTCTGGTATTAGCAGGAATTGGTGTAAATTTGCGTTTGGTTGGTTTTATGAGTTATACCGGGATTAAAGGAAATTGTGTTTGGTAAATTATATAGGAATAAGGAGAATAAGATGAATAGGAAAAAATTGTGTTTGGTTGAGTATAGAGGAATAAGAAGAATTGATAAGTGATAAATTTGTATATTGACTATTTTGCCCTTTATGATATAATTTATAAATAAAATAATTTATTATATTAATCAACCTAATAATAAATTTAAAATATTATTTAAATTTGTAAAAAATATTTAAAAATATATAATAAATAAATAAAAGTACTTAAAAATTATAGAAAATTATATATTAAAATATTTAAAATGTTTGATTGTTTATCGCTAATAAGCCATTAATCAAAAGATAAGCAAATTCTAATTTTTTCCTTTAAAAATTTTGTATCATTCTTAAATATTTTTAAATATTTTTATACTTTTTTAATATTGCCCCATTTATAGGACCAACCTAATAATTAGCAGATTCAATCACATACAATTCAGTCCATTATGGTCATAAAGATCAGAAAATAATAACTCATTTACATACAATCCCATTGTAATCATATTTCAGTTCAATACACATCAGAAAAGTCCATTACATACAATCCCATTGTAATGATAATTCAGTTCAATACACATAAGAAAAAGTCCTTTACATACAATCCCATTGTAATCATAATTCAGTTCAATACACATATAAGAAGAGTCCTTTACATAATGCAGTTCATACATAACTTTACAATCACATTGTAATCATACAATCACATATATTACACATTTCTTACATTGCAATCAAATATATAACTAACTGCGATTATTCCATAGCTCATCTTTTATAAATGTGCGCAACGCGTCGCCTCTGTTTGACTCAGTAGTACCAACACTATGAACCGTTTTCTCGACATCTAATTCTACATTTGGTTCTTCCTCTATCACATCGTTAAATATGGCATCCGCACCGGAGTGTCGTCGAATAAAATTATGTATAACACAACATGCCATCGCAATCTGGCATTGGACTTTATATAGAAAGGGTGTTGCAACAGTCAAGATCTTGAACCGTTTTTTTAAAATACCGAATGTTTTCTCCACCACATTTCTCAACTGTGCATGTCGATGATTATATAGGTCGCGCGGACTTCGATGAGTGCGAACCCCTGTGCTTCCCTCAAATTGGCTAATATGGTAACGCTCCCCCCGATATGGTGCAAGAAATCTGTCTGTATTTGCATAGCCAGAATCTACCAAATAATATTTCCCTATAAATTTTACACAACATTTACAATGTTAAAATCTATATTCCCCATCAATAAAGAAATGCAAAATAAAAAATTCTGTGTACAATATACCTTCAGGCACAGTGAATCCTCCAGTTTCGCATGCCCATCGGAGTACTCTCATGTCAGCTGCAGATCCCTCCCAACCAGTGCAGACAAATAGAAAGTTGTGATCAAAGGATACTGCAGCCATCATGTTTTGCGAAGTAAATCCTTTGCGATTCCGGAATCTCGGTTGCTTGCTATTGCTGACAACCACCGGAAGATGTGTCCCATCTATTGCACCAATTGCATTCTGGCAATAAACATGAAACAACATGCAGGCAATTATTATAATGAACACTGGTGACATATAAATAAGTGAACTAAAAAATAAAAAAGCATACATACCTTGAATGGGTGAAAATTGACATTATCTCTAATCCGGGCATGCACCGACACATTATTCGCCGGAAATGTTATGTAATCGTCTTTCAACGTCACAATCGCCCGAAGCACATTGTTGAAATGTCGACTGATAGTTTCACCCGAATGTTGAAATGTTTCAGCCATTACCCTATTAGCCACCCCATGTCCAACACAAAACATAAAAATTCCCAACTGTTCCTCAATTGTCATATGGCGTGTGTTTTGTAACAATCCCTTTTGGACTAGCTCATCGCGAAGTGCGATGAAAGTCGTTGTTCGCATTCGAAACTGGTTGTACCCACGGTCAGGATGGCCATTCAATATATCACATATCACCTGGTGCCCTGTGAATGGGCGGGTTCGACACGGTTGCTTGTCGACAGTATGGGTAGATGTAAAGTAACCTTGCTCAACCAACATCGCTAATACCTCATCCCAATAGTCGTCATCATCATCTAAAAGCTCCCTTATTATGGTATTGATTTTGGAGGAAAACACATGACCATGATTCGGATCACCCATTAATACTGTAAATACAATATATATTCAACATTGACAAGCGCAACATATGACGTTGTAATATAACAGTAATTCAAGCATGCTTGTTAATATAGTCGATGATTAAAGAGTACATCTAACAGCATTCAAACATAATTGAAATGTCTTATGAGCATATTACATGATGATTAAAAATTAAATCTAACAGCATTCAAACAAAGTCATACACATTAAAAACAAAAACTAGTGTCCAGGAAAAAATGGCCATATACAGACGATTGGATTGACACTTGACGCTCAACCCACGATATTGCCATCTCGTCGTTCATTGTCATAAACAGTTCACGATTATTAAGATCTTTGAGTGCTTCCCCTACATACAGTGCTTTTTCTGTAGTCATGCCTGGCATCGCATAGACTCGGCTCATGCAAATGGAAATTGTTGGAATACTACTTTTGCAGTCCTTTTCATATTGATACATTTCACGTGCCAGTTCAAGTTTTTGCTTGCCTAGATCAACAAGTTCAGATAATACACTAATACTGGCATCTGGTTTGCGGCGGCGTCCCCCAGAGGACGCGGTAGGTTTGGGTTGAGGGTTTGTAGGTGGTGGAGAGCGTGGTCGTTTGCTTCCTGAGCTATGCCCGCTCCCGCTTGCACTACCTCCGACATTGGGGATGTCACGAGTTGAAGATGGGTAGTCGGAGGTTTGTGTCGCCCCTATATTTGCATATTGAGGGGCTGCAGAAGCACCTGCTTCAAATGGATTTTGTGAGATATTAAAACCCGACATTCTTATTCCAAGATTTGTATCATCCTCACCAGGGGACGATGAGGATGAACTCTCAACAGTTTGGGCTGCAGGCATACTGGATGCAAATCCATATCGGCCAGTGCCCGTGGTTTTTTCTGTCAAGAATTCTAGATCCTTATATAGCGGAAATGACCTATCTCGACATCTTGCATATGATGGATTTCCCTGTTGAATAGGAATAAGATATGTATAATGTCAATTATTCATATATTACGCGAAACAATTGTGTCGAACAAATTTTTTGATTTACAAGATAGGGTCAATACCGCTATCACATCATCCCAGTCGGTTGGATCACCAGGTGTCGGGATATTGTGGATACAATCCCAACCCCATCCACTCTTGTTGGCTAAATAGTTATACAGAGTGAATGTCCGTTTTAAAACTTTTAGCCGATTTTTTAATTGGTCCTTCTTGAGTTGTAAATTGGTCCTAGCATTGAATGCCGCATTGATTCGAACCCACGCTACTGTAGTGAACGACCCATTCACATAATTCCCTAGTGTATGCTCTTCAGTGAGCAAATACATGAATATTGTGTCCATATTATCACTCCAATTATGTGTTCGGGTCTGAGGTTGGGCACGCTGCCCAGAAGGACCCTCCTCAGATGCTGCGAAATTAGAAAGTGGGTCGAAAGCCACACTTTTTCTTGCTTGATGCTTACCGTGTTTCTTGAAGGGACGCATCTGGAATAAGAGTTATATAATGTATTTGAAGGCACATTGATACTAATAAATAAAGTAGAAATAGAGGGAAATTGTAATTAAGTATTGGACTCACTTGATTGCCACATAGTATGGGGTAGCATTGGCTTTATAAGCCAGTGGCCGTCCATCTGATACTTGTGGCAATCGTCATCATCGTCCTTATTAATATTCGCAATTGTCCAACAAAGACAATTTTTCGCTAATATTTGTATGCCCAGTTTGATTTGTGCTGGTGGAAACCCTGTTGCGAGGTTGTTGGCATAATGTGTGCTGGTTGTCACGATGTTGCAATTATGTGTTGTTCGTGTGTATAATGCCTATCACCCGTTTTTAAATAATTTTTATAAAATATTTTTTGACTCAATTGATTGCCAATCGGTATGGGGGTGCAGTAATTACATGCCAATCCATCAAATACCTATGGCAATCATCATCATCGTCCATATCTGAAGCTACAGGGGATATGTTGGGTTATATGTAATAAGGATCTAAATAGGGGAAAAAACACCTAGAGGAGGGTGAATAGGTGTAAACGTATAAACACTCAAAAATCGTTGCGATAAAAACCCAATGCGGAAATAAAAAATAACTCGCAAGATTTTTACGTGGAAAACTCCATCACCGGAGTAAAAAACCACGGGACCGATAACACGGCAGAAATCCACTAGAATTAAAACACGTACAAGGTGATTTACCGTACACACTTACGACTCAACCTTTTCCATACGCTCCTAGAGGATCTTCTCCGCTCGCTCCGCGATGCTTCTCGAATCCACGATCTGCGCCCAACGCCGAATCCACGGCGTCCAACGTCGAATCCACGACGTCCGACCGAGTCCACGGTCTTCACCCAATAGCACCCTTCGAATCCACGAATGTGCCTTGCTCCGAATCCACGAGAGCGGTTGAACCTTGAATCCACAAGGACACGCGAATCCACGCGCCGATTTTTGGGGTAAATCATTGTTTTTGGTGGTGATGATCCGCCGAATACTTAGATCAAAGATAGATCGGAAATACCATCTAAGTATTCATTAGTTTGATTCAACTCAAGATGTGAGTATGAATACCTAGAATCAAACTAATCAATATAGATGAAGAAACATGAGATACTTGAGATACTTGAGTTTGCGGGGTCGCTCCCCGCGAGCTACGCTCCAGATGCGATGATGATACCGAGCCTGACGAGGCTGCGATGTGATTACTGAGATGGTCCTAGAGGGACACCCTACGTAAGTCCGTTCCTCCGGGATGTGCGGCAGTAGATGAGCGCAGGCTTGACTTTGACTGGTCCAAAGTGGGACAGTCATTGAGATTTGAGTGAGTTTCATTGCATGTTCATAGATGAGTTTTCCTTTGAGCATAGTATTTGAGGCATATTATTAGTAGTGAGAGTGTATGCATAGTAGGGTCTGAGTAGAGTTCCTTGGGCATGATGATACATGTTAGCTGTAGTTTCTTTCCTGCTTACCCCTTTTATCTATCTATCTACATACCTATCTGTTTTGCCTCCAGTAGACTTAGTGGGCATACCGTGGATATTGGGACGGTACCCACTGAGATCTACCTTCTGCAGTAGATCTCACACCCGCTACGGTGACAGGTTTGAGGCAGCTGTTCCGGCTTGGTTCGCGCGGAGACAGCAGATCGAGGTGAGGACGCGGCCGATTAGTTCCTTACCAGCATTGAGAGTCTGAGGTAGATGTACCCAGTGTATTTTTTATGTTTCTACTTTTGTACTGGTCTTTCTGAGAGTTTGGGAGGATAGTACTTGTATTATTATTGTGAGACTATGTACTTTGAGGATTCGTGTTTAGTGGAGGTTTTATTTATTTATTTAGATGTTCAGTGATTTTGTTAGCTACTAGTTTTATTTTCAGCTCTGATACATATGTTTTTAGCTCTAGTTCTAACTTGCAGGGTAGACGCTTCGTCTGTACGGCAGTTTCCGTACAGATGGCGGATCTGTTGGCGAGCCCGGGTCGCAGTTTCGACCCCGGGGCGTGACAGCTGCAGCTTCTGAGAGAGAATAAGTTATATGCCTAACTGAAGAATTGCGAATTCTGGCTTCGAAAAGTTGAATTTTTAGGCCATGTGGTTCAGCCGCTGCAGTGGCAGTGGACCCGACAAAGATTGATGTTGTTCGGGATTGGCCTAGACCGACGACGGTTACTGAGGTCCGGAGTTTCTTGGGCTTAGCAGGATATTACCGTCGATTTGTTGAGAGCTTTGCGAAGCTCTCTACTCCCCTTACCCGATTGACTAGGAAGGGAATCAGATTTATTTGGACTGAGCAATGCCAGCAGAGCTTTGATGAGCTGAAGATGAGATTAATATCTGCACCGATCTTAGCATTGCCTGTGATGGGAGAGGGATTTGTGATTTATAGTGATGCCTCCCACAGATGATTGGGTTGTGTATTGATACAGCATGGTAGGGTAATTGCTTACGCTTCGCGGCAACTGAAGGATTATGAGAAGAATTACCCTACGCATGATTTGGAGTTAGCCACTGTACTGTTTACATTGAAACTGTGGCGACATTACCTTTGTGGTGAACACTGTGAGATTTTTACTGACCATAAGAGCCTGAAGTACTTGTTTACTCAGAAGGAGTTAAATTTGAGGCAACGCCGGTGGTTGGAGCTGTTAAAGGACTATGACTTGAGTATTCAATATCACCCCGGCAAGGCTAATGTCGTCGCAGATGCCTTGAGTAGGCGGGCAATGCAGACCTTGAGTATTTTGATCACTCAGCAGATGCCATTGAGGGAGCAGCTGAGGTGACTCGAGATTGAGGTCGTGTCCCCTGGAGATTCTGCAAGGCTTATATCTTTAATCATCCAACCCACTCTGCTGGATAAGATTAAGGAAAAACAGAGTGTGGACCCCTACCTAGAGAGGATTAGAGACCAAGTGCAGCATGGTCATAGTGGGGACTTTTCGATTGATACAGCGGGAGTACTGAGGTACAAGGATCGCTTTTGTGTGCCTATGGATTCTGAGATTCGGGAGCTGATTTTGAGAGAGGCTCACTATACACCTTATACTCTTCACCCTGGAGGAATTAAGATGTATAGGGACTTAAGGGCACAGCTTTGGTGGAATGGCATGAAAAGAGATATTGGAAGGTTTGTCTCTCACTGTCTAACTTGTCAGCAAGTTAAAGCTGAGCACCAGGTACCGGCTAGCAAGTTACATAGCCTTCCAATTCCTGAATGGAAATGGGATCATGTGACCATGGACTTTATTGTTGGATCACCAAGGTCACAGAGTGGAGCTGATACTATTTGGGTGATTGTGGATCGATTGACCAAATCTTCCCATTTTCTGTAGAGTTGGATTCTAGAGAGGTTAGTACAGCTGTATTTGGATGAGATTGTAAGGCTGCATGGTGTGCCAGCCTCGATTGTGTCTGATAGGGACTCGAGATTCACATCGTATTTCTGGAAGAGTCTACAGACAGCTTTGGGGGCCCAGCTTCATTTCAGCACGACCTTTTCACCCACATGCTGATGGATAGTCTGAGAGGACCATTCAGACTCTCGAGGATCTGTTGAGAGCGTGTGTCCTGAGCTTTAGTCGCAGTTGGGATCGACATTTGAGATTGGCTGAGTTCGCGTACAACAATGGTTTCCAGGCGAGCATTCAAATGGCGCCCTATGAAGCGTTGTACAGATGCAAATGTCGATCGCCATTATTTTGGAGTGACGTGGGTGAAAGGAAAACCTTGGGACTCGACTGGCTATTGGAAGCTGAAGAAAGGGTCAAGATTATTCGGCGACTTTTGAACACCGCCCAGAGCCGACAGAGGAGTTATGCCGATAGGAGGCGGCGTGACTTAGAGTTCCAGATTGGTGATCATATTTTCCTGGAAGTCTCGCCATCCAGAGGGATACGCCGATTTGGAGTACGCGGAAAGCTTAGTCCGCGGTTTATTGGGCCCTTTGAGGTACTCAATAGGATTGGCCCAGTGGCTTATAGAGTTGCACTTCCCCCACGCCTTGCAGGAGTTCATGATGTTTTTCATGTCTCAGCTTTGAGGTGATATGTTTATGATCCTACGCACGTGATTGACTTCACTCCGCTTGAGATCGGTGAGGACCTAGGGTACGAGGAGTGCCCATTGCGGATTCTGGCTCGTGAGGTGAGAGAATTGCGCAATCGGGCCATACCGTACGTGAAAGTATTGTGGAGTAATCACGAGGAGCGGGAGGCTACTTGGGAGCTGGAGACGGTGATGTTGGATGCTTATCCCCACCTGTTTGAGGCCCCTGGATGAGGTAGGTTTAGTTTCGAGGAAGAAACTTTCTTTTAGAGGGGGAGGATGTGAAGATACGGATCTCTGGGATGTTTTGCGGGGCGAGCAGTGGCTTCTGGAGGCCTATGTTGTGTGATTGAGTTGTTTGTTCATGAATTAGACTCCAGATTTGGAACCGGCGCGAAAATCGGATGAAGTTTGCTTTTCCGGGGGCTTCCGGCAAAATTTTGGATGAGAATTTGGAGAAACGGACGGCGGATTTGGACTCAGCACGCGAAAACGATGAAAATGGACTATTTACTTGCATTTTTCGGACTTCGGAGCAAAAAGTTACTGTTCACCGGCCGGAATTACTGTTCCGGTAGCCGGCGGCGACCGGCAGGCGGCGGAGCAAGGCGGAGCGCGGCGGCGCAGGGGCGGAACGCGGCCGCGGGCAGCGCGGGCAGGCACGGGCAGGCGCGCGCGGGCGCGGGCAGGCGCGGCGCGCGGTGCCGGGTCCACAAGCAGGCGCGTGCACCGGGAGCACCGAGTTTTGGTGAAGCCACGTGGCAGCACGCTATTGGTTGGATGGCGTCAAAGACAGCGGCGGCGGCTGTGACACGTGGCGTCGCGTGATTGGCCGACAAGATCCGGAAGACCCGGCGCGTAGGCCGGGCGCGTGCGCCGCGTGAACCACGTGGGGACACGTGGCACTGTGCCATTGGCGGGCGCACGCCGCCCACGTGCGCGAGGCGTGCGGAACGTGGGCGGCGGGACAGCTGGCGCGATCTGGCGGATTCGGGCGGGACACGCGGCAGCATCTTGTGAATTCGGGCGGCTACAGTAACTTTCGGGCGCCCGATTCTTGCGCCCGAATCCGACAAGCCCAATAGTTCGATTTTGGCTATAAATAGGCCATTGAGAGCTTCATTTCGGGACTTTCTGAGATCCTTTTTGAGTGCCGTTTTCAACATCGAGTTTCTACTTCGAGTCTTCTACACTTTTTGGGGCTTTGGAGAAATTTTGGAGACTGTTTTATATTTTTCCTCCCCGATCTCGCGAGCTTCGACGCTGTTCCGATACCGATCATTTTCGTCGACTTTTCGTCCGCAGACTCCCTCGAGCTGAGTTCTTGGTCTTTTTCGCCGATTTTTGCGGCAGCGTTTTCATGACAGGTAGATCTTCAACTTTGATGTTCATCACTTGGCTCTGATTTGAGTTTTTATGGGAGTGCGTGCAGCATCTTTAGACCCCCTTTTTGCTGTTGCATGTTCTGGACAGCGGAGGAGTAATTTTGCAATTTCTCGGCCTACGAGAGGCGGATTTTGGTGTTTAAGGACTCGATTTCTATCTACACTTCACGAGGATCGCCGTATTTTTCTTAGAATTTTTGGAGGGCATCTCGCAGGAGGTAATTCCCTGTTTTGTGGACAGATGTGCGATAAAATTACTGTTTTGAGTGATTTGAGCTTACCACGATGTTCGGCTTATATCTCACCGACCGGGTGGAATTTTCAGCCGATTTTTGGTGCGTTGGAATCGTGAGAACCTGAGGATACCACCTGTTAAATTTCAGCTCTTTTGGAGTCAGGACTAATGCGCACATCCAGGTGGGTTGGAATTCTTCCAAACTTTGTGGAATGCCTTCTAATTCTGTTGAAAGCATGTTAGCATGCCTAGTTTAGCTATTTGTATAGCTGGTATAATCTGATAGATGTCTAGATTATTTTGTATGACAGACCTGAACCCCATTTATCATCTGTATGATCTTGAGACTGTTTGACACTAGCGTGCATGATTAGTTGACTTCCGAACTGCATCTGAATCGTTTCAAAATCATTGAACCCGTTTTAATATAAAACATGGTTTCAAAAATAGTTTTAAACATTGTGATCACCCAGAGGGGTTGGATAGGTTCAGGATGCATTTCCTCTCGTGCCTGGGGGCCGGGGAGATATTGTTGACTCAGTGGATGGGTTTCCTAGTGTCTTGGGGATTTGTGTGCACTATCAGATTGAGTCGTGGAGGGTTCTCCGACCTGTTTATGAGTTAGTTGGCATTTCGAGTTTTTGATCTGTTCGATCATTGATTATAGCCTGCAGATGCCGCTTTTTGAGCCAGATGAGACACGCTTATTCCTCGGTGGGGTAGCACCCCTCGAGAGCCGCTCCGGATGCGATGATGATGATGCGCCTGATGAGGCTGCTTTGCGTGACACTATGACAGTCCAGAGGGACATCCTCCGTTGATACACGGAGAGCCCTAGTTGATACACTAGGAGCCCTAGTTGATACACTAGGGGGCGCAGGCTTGACTGGACCAGATTTGGCAGTCACTGAGATTTGGATTGATGTGAGCACCTCGTGAGCGAGTGGATGCATTGCATGTTCATAGTTGAGTACTTTTCCTTTGAGCATGATTCTTGAGGCTTGACTAGACCAGATTTGGCAGTCACTGAGATTTGGATTGATGTGAGCACCTCGTGAGCGAGTGGATGCATTGCATGTTCATACTTGAGTATTTTTCCTTTCAGCATGATACTTGAGGCATATTAGCTGTAGTTTCATTTCAGCTTTCATATTATCTATCTGTATACCTATTGTCTTGCCTCCAGTAGACTTAGTGGGCATATCGTGGATGTTGGTGACGGTACCCACTGAGAACTACCTTCTGCAGTAGTTCTCACACCCGCTGTGGTGACAGGTTTTCCTGAGGTAGCTGTTCCGGCACCGGTTCGGGCGGAAGCAGCAGATCGAGGTAAGGGCGTGGCCGCATAGTTCCTTACCAGCTTATTTGAGAGTCAGAGGTAGATGTACCCTGTATATGAGATTTTATTTTGTACCGGACAGCCTGAGAGATTTATTGTATCATGTTCATAGTGGGAGATGACTATGTATTTTGGATTTTATTTATACAGATGTCCAGTTTTTGATTCTGTAGCTACTTATTCTTATTCAGCTCTGATACATGTTTAGCTATAGATCTGATTTGCAGGTTAGACGCTTCGTCTGTGCGGAGATTTTCGTACAGATGGCGGATCTGTTGGCGAGCCCGGGTCGCAGTTCCGACCCCGGGGCGTGACACGTGCTTTGTTCCTGATGATGGTACCATCCTCGTTTTTCTTATTCTTGAAAATCCATTTAGTACCAATTACGTTGTGTTGCTTCGGTGGCTTCATTAATTCCCAGACTTTGTCTCTTTCGAACTGATGGAGCTCTTCTTGCATCGCTTCAATCCAGTAATCATCCTGAAGAGCTTCATCGACGTTCTTTGGTTCTATCATGGAGACGTAACATGCGACTCCACAAACCAACTGTCTCCGAGTTCTGACTCCTTCTTGTGGGTCTCCAATAATGTGACGCCCCACTTCCCAGGGGGTCACCCATCCTAGAACTACTCTAGCTCTAGCACGCTTAACTCTCATGTTCCTCTTGGATTTTGCTACCATCCAAAATGCTATAGCCGGGTTAGAGATTTAGTCCTATTATATCATTTATATATAGGACTAATCCAAATTCCGGGGGTGTCACATTCTTCCCCCCTTTAAGCCCTGACGTCCACGTCAGGCTCAAGCACACTCACAAGCACCAGGCGATGTGAGACTCGTCTCGCTAGCCTTAGCCGACCTTGTGGGGAGCTGCACTCCACCCACAACGGTCATTAGCCGGGGAGCCTCGCTCTATCCGCTATATAACCCTAGCTCAGTCGAGACTCATCTCACATTTCCGGCTGGTGAATGGCTCTGATACCAACTGTGACGCCCCACTTCCCAGGGGGTCACCCATCCTAGAACTACTCTAGCTCTAGCACGCTTAACTCTCATGTTCCTCTTGGATTTTGCTACCATCCAAAATGCTATAGCCGGGTTAGAGATTTAGTCCTATTATATCATTTATATATAGGACTAATCCAAATTCCGGGGGTGTCACAAATAATGTTCGATTCTGGATGATCCTTGGAGATACGTAATGTTTGCGGTAACGGAGTACTCGGAGGTACATGTGATGATTCCTGCATATCGGATAAACTTGAAGAACCATTAGATGCATCAACATTATCGAAAGAATTATTATGAGAAGATGCATGTACAGGAGTATCATCATGAGAAGATGCATGTACAGGAGTATCATCATCAAGA
The DNA here is from genome assembly GCA_029204045.2 of Tillandsia leiboldiana. NCBI lineage: Eukaryota > Viridiplantae > Streptophyta > Magnoliopsida > Poales > Bromeliaceae > Tillandsia > Tillandsia leiboldiana. Next base: position 31,328,330 of record CM055062.1, on the reverse strand, counting down.
GACATATCAGGGGTAGATTTATCAGATGCAAAGTGAAAAGCTTCATCTACTTTAACGTTAATAGATTCTACCATCGTTTTAGATTCCAGGTTAAATACCCGATATGCTCTACTATTTGTAGAATAGCCCATGAAAATCCCTTCGTCACTTCGAGAGTCGAATTTACCAAGATTTTTGCGATCACGTAAAATGTAACAGCGACTCCCAAAGATTCGAAAATATTTGATATTTGGCTTTCTACAAAACCATAGTTCATATGGTGTATTTAAAGTTCCCGGGCGTAAATACACTTGATTAATTATATAGACGGCGGTGTTCACAGCTTCAGCCCAAAAATATAACGGTAAATTCTGGCTGTGAAGCATAACACGTGCCATCTCTTGTACAACCCTGTTTTTGCGCTCGACTACACCATTCTGTTGAGGTGTATAGGGTGCAGAGAATTCATGTTTTATGCCGTTGGAAGTGCAAAAATCAATGAATTTAGAATTTATGAATTCTCCACCTCTATCACTTCTAACACGAACGATCTTTTCACTTTTCTCGATCATAATACGATGACAAATCTCATGAAAAGAATCGAAAGTATCCGCTTTCTCTTTTAAAAATGTTACCCATGAATATCTAGAGAAATCATCAACCAAAAGAAAGATATACCATTTATCTCCCAAACTTGGTTGACGAGTCGGCCCCATTAAGTCCATCTGCAATAATTCTAAAGGCCGTTTGGTACCCACGTGGTTCAAGTTCTTGTGTGCAGTCCTTGATTGTTTTCCCTTTTGACAACCTCCACACACAATGTTTTCTTTAAACGAAAGTTTAGGAACCCCCTTAACCACGTCTTTATTTGAAATCCTTGCTAGTTCCTTAAAATTTATGTGACCTAGCCTTTCATGCCAAAGAGTTTCATTATCCAAAGAAACTAGGTTACAATGTTCAGAAATTTTGTTTGGAACAACATAGCAATTATTTTCAGATCTAACCCCTTTTAAAAGGAATACATGGTCCTTATCAGTTACAATACATTCTGCAGAAGAAAATTTAACTGAAAAACCATTATCACAAAGTTGACTTATGCTAATGAGGTTAGTCTTAAGGCCTTCAACAAATAAGATATTGTTCAAAACCGGGCCTTCTAGAATAGCGATTGTTCCTTTTCCAACAATTTTAGAAGAACGACCGTCTCCGAAAACTACAAGTCCTCCGGAGATTTTCTCTAAAATTTGAAAACTGTTTTTGTCACCGATCATGTGACAGGAACATCCACTATCCAGATACCAAGACGAGTTGTCATAAGCATGCAAAGAAGTATGAACAACAAGACAATGGAATATTTCACCTTTGCGCACCCAAACCTTTTTGGACTGCGTCGGCAATGTTCGTGAAGTTATTCTCCTTGGTGAAAGCATCTTGTTTGATTCATCGCTTTTCTTTGACGTCATCGTCTTGTGAGATGAACTACCAAGGTTCTTTTCTTTTGAAAAATTTTCCTTTGATTTTCGGGAAATGACCTTGTTGGTAGTTGTTGCAAGGGGCGCTTGATGTGATCGTTTCACTCCAATCTTGCAATTTCTTCGTATGTGCCCTGCAAAACCACAACGAAAACATACCTTTGTACTTGACGATCCCGAAGTAGGTGAGGTAGGCTTGTTGTCGTTGTATGCAGTGAAGTCCGTCGTCGGAGGAGGAGATACCGACTGAGGCACAAAAACTGTTCCACTCGAACTAGGACTGTCTCCAGGTCGATTGTATCCAAGGCCCAAATGATTTGTTTGACCAAGACCAAGCATCTTATCCAACGATCGTAGCTCTGTCCGATGCCCGGTTGCGGAAATAAAAATCCGGCAAGGTGTCGCTATCCAGAAATTCCATCAGAAAAAGGGGTCCCAGTAAGTATGGAAAAACTCCTCGAAAAGCACGAAACTAGGGGAATCAGAAAATACCAAGATCGTAGCTCTGTCAGTCGCGGATCCAACGGTGCAAGAATCGCCTGAAACGGAGGTCGGAGTAGGCCGGGGGAGCTCGCGCACCGAAACGCGACGAAGGGGAACACAAATGGACGTGCGTCGCGCCGCGCCGTAAAAATAGAAATCTCAGGAAGCGTGCCACGTAAAATCTCCAAACTCTGCAGATGGATGCAGCATAGGGAGAGGAGGAAAGTTACTGAGGGTTGCTCTGCCAAAATCCAGGCGGAGAAGAAGATAACAGGGATGGAACAGGGGCTTTTATAGGCAGGAAAAATCTTTTGAGTTAATTCCCTCCATGTCCCTGTTTCCGGGCGCCCGCCTCTTCCGGGCCGCTACAGTGTTGGGCCCGGCCCAACACTGTGCGGGCCCGAATTCCTATCGGGCCTCCACGTCGCCCGCTCAACAGCCAACAGCGAAGCCCGCCATTCCCCTTGCGACACGTGGCCCAACGAAGCATCGACACGTGGCGCGTCCAGCGCGGGAAATCCGTCAACGCGCGCCCATGTGCGCGACTGTGCCGCAGCCTGCCATCCCTGTATTCACGCGCCCCGAGGCAACCCGCACCCGCTTCGTGGACCCACCGCACAACACCGCACCAACCACATGCTGCCACGTGTCACCCTCCGGTCCACCGTACACCCGCGCCTTTTTCCGTGGACCGCGCCTGCTGCGCTGGCCAACCGGGAGCCGCCACGTGTCCCATCCCGGGTGCACGCCTCTGCGGTGGACCGCACACCTGCCCGCGCGCCTACCCGCGCGTTGCCCGCGCCCGCGCGCTGCCCACGCCCGCGCGCTGCCCGCGCTTGCCCGCCGCCGCGCCTGCGCCTGCCCGAGCCCGCTCCGCCGCTGCCCGCCGGCCGCCGGAACAGTACCAAGCTGCCTCAAAAATCGTGCGCGTCATCCGGGCTTCGAAAAATGCAAGTGAATAGTCCATTTTCATCGTTTTCGCGCGCTGAATCCAAATCCGCTGTCCGTTTTGCCAAATTTCAACTCTAAAAATTGTCGAGGGCATCCGGAAAAGTGTTCTAAATCCCAAATTTTGCCCTGAGTCCAATTTTATTATCTATTGCGCGCAAAACCACTTCTAAGCATTTGACGGAGTCAACTGACTACTCTCGTGATCCATTAAACACTCTGAGTCCATCACTAGTGTCCAATTGGTGCACAAACACCACCAACGCGCCATATAGGCCTCCAGAAGCTGCTGGTCAACCAGTAATCACATCGTGGGGATCCAGGTCCTCACATCCTCCCCCACTAAAGAAAGTTTCGTCCTCGAAACTAGCTCGATTCCACCAGGAGTCACAAACACCAAGGGTAAGTACTCATCAATAACGCCTCCAGCTCCCCAAACATCACTCACTCCCTGTGATTACTTCTCAACAACAACAACAACAAGTACAGCATGGCCCGATATGCAATTCTCTCATCTCTCGAGCCAGAAATTGCAACGGGCGTCCCTCGTACTCCAACAATCACAGATCTCAAAGGGGCAAGTCAATCACGGGCGAGGGATCCAACAACACATCACTCCTGAGCTGAGACGTGAAATACCATAGGGGCTCCAATAAAAAGCTGGGGGAAACTGGAATAACCTCTAGTGCAACACGCACCAAACCACCTCCTGTGTCAACTCAAACAGGGTCACCTGAAGCATACCCACACTTTCATCCAATAAGGAAAAGAATCCAATAAGTTGGGGTCTTCACTCGGTTACTTCCCGATCCAAAACCACCTGAGTGAACTACTCAGCCACAGTCTCCCATAAAAGGAACCCTCAAGGACACAACCACAAGCTATGTTTGCCGCAACAGTCCACACAGCGCCAGCTGTGGAATCATCCAACTCAACCCCAGCCAGCTCTCCTGTTCTAGGTATCTGCCATCACAGTGGCCCTGTCGGGGTAGTCCAGAATGCTCACTAATAACCCAACGGTAAGTCCACAGTCACTATGGGAGGCATCACTAAAACTCGCAGATCTCTCTCCCAACACTGGAAATGCTAGCATTGGCGCTGGTATCAGTCTCATCATCCGATTGCCAAGCTCTCCTGGCACTGCCCAGTCCAAGAAGCTCCTTACCTTGACCATAAATATTGATCTCGGCCAATTCCCAAATAGTATCCATATTGGCCGGATTTCCACCGCCGCCCCTACGGCTAGCACAAAGTGACCCAAGAAGGCATGCACTTGGAGCTAGAACTTGTACCTCAATAACTTGGCATATAGCTTCATCCACAAGTGCTCCAAGTCGCTCTAGGAGTAAATCAAAATATCCTCGGGGAACACAACTCCCAATCCGTCCAAGTACAACTAGGACACACAATTCCTCAAATCTTGAAGTCACAGGGCATTAGTCATTCCATTTGGCCTCACTATGCTCTCATATTGCCCTTACCGGGTCCTGAATGCCATCCAGGCACAGCCCTCGGCTGTCTAATCCCAAGTAGGTACTCGCATCATACAATAACTGCCGGTGTAGAACTCCATCAAAAGGTCCTTGATAATACCTGAACCTGCCTGTGCTCAAATCATAACGAACCCTCATCATCGTCTATCCAAGACGTGGCACTATGTCAAACAGACCCCTTGATCCATCAGATCCTGCGACTGTGCCATCAGCTCTCTCAGCTCCACAGGCGATATCCAATGAGGTGCTGTCGAGGGTGGCGCGGTCCCTCGAACCATGTCAAACGCAATCTCTATCTCCCTAACCGGCGGCATCGACAACAGCTCAGGTGGAATCACACTCGGGATCTCGTGGGCAGCAGAGATATCCTTGGGTCCCGGTGCCGCCGTAAGCACCTCTCGCACTGTCGCTGAAACTTGGGTGCTCTAACTGTCTCAACAACCAAGCCTTCTCTCGTCTGCCTCGCAGAAGGATCAAAGTCTTCTCTTTTCGCAGTCAAACATCCTGTGGCATTGTGCCAATCAATCTCAAGCACAGGGTCAAAATACCGAACTGCCACAATTACCAATAAGTCTGCCGGTAACTCGCAGTCTCAGCTGCACTGGACATGATCCAAAAGCCTCCTCCACATGTACAATCAACAACAGAAACCTGTACCTCCAGTGCACATGGTAACAGTTCTGCCTCTAGCCTATACAGGAATGCAACATGCTCTAACTCTGGCTGCTGTGATGAAATCACACTTGCAACACTCGATCCACTACCGTGGCGCCCTCCAACCGGGCGGCATAGATTCATTCGCATGATGCAAATGGTTGTCACTCAATCAGCAAGGAAAATCAGGACTATCCACATAGGGAGCACGACCTCTATCTCTGCTCCCACTGAGGTGACGAATAAGGTCCTCCGCAGATAACAAATCCACGCTACCACTGCGCCACTCTGATATAAATACTGATGCTGCCTTCGGGATCCACCCGATCTCCGGCATCTCGGGAACTCGTTATCCAGGAAAAAGAAATCAGAAATGCCCCTGCCGGCCAATCTGTCCTCCATCACCCGGGCCAAGCGCCAAAATTCAGAACTCGCCTCTGGCGGCAGATCCTTATCCAAAGGAACTGCAACGCTACGCTCCAAACACAACGCCTACTCCAACGAGGCGTCAAAACCTATAACGGAGGGACTGAATAAACTGAAAGGTATCCTGGCGCAATCCACTCCCAGTCTCACATATCCTATGCGCCTTGTCCCTCGAAACCTGGAGCGCGCAGTTCAACAACTGCATAAACTCTCTAGCACAGGGAGGCTCTTAATTGATCACTCCATCACCACCAACCACGACTCTACCTCCAATGGCTCTAACTCAATCTTATGAGTCGGGGTGGTTCATCTGCCAAATCTGGCTCAATAGATCGATCATGTCCCACAGCTCCTCTGCTGTCGACTATCCACCCTGCCTCGGTGCCTCAGCACTAAACATTGGCACAGAGGGGGTCACTCAGTGCTCCGACAACTGTGTCACCAAGACCAGCTGCTCACTCTGTCGCTGATAAGCCTCTGACAATCCTGTCATCTGGGTCCGGAACTCTCTGACCTCAATCCGGGTATCCGGCCCAAAACCAACCGCTCAAGCTCAACTGCTATGACAGGATGCCCACGGGTCAGAACCTAGCGTCGGGGAGACACCGCTCGCCACGACGAAACCACAAATCAGCACACAAAAGCCACTCGACCCAATCCAGCGAAAGTCTAAAGCATGTCACCCGTTCCACAGCATTATGTTGTCTGCAGCCAACATAATCACTTAGGAGAATAAACATGCCAATCACTCCTCTCATCCCTTGGGAGAGGTACAAAACTCAATCAGGACTCTCGCTAAAAGTCACGACTCTCACGAAGTCAACCAAGGGTCAAACCATAAGCCTAGGGTTTCTAAGTCCACCATGACCTACAACCTAGGCTCTGATACCAACCTAATCTGTCACGCCCCGGGGTCAAAACTGTGACCCGGGCTCGCCAACAGATCCGCCACCTACGCCAAACCCCGCATAGGCGAAGCGTCCTACCTGCAAGAAAAGTACTACAGCTAACAGATATCAGAGCTATAAATAAAAATCTGCTATATAACTAGAATCAATCACCGTACAACTGGAAATAATACAACAAGTCCGTCTCCCAAAAATAATAATACAATATCCTCATATACAAGCTGTAAACTCAACCGGGAGGTATCTCCAATAAATACATCAGTGTACAGTCTCTCGATGCATAATATATCCTCGCTACAACAGTCTCTCAAAAGAGGAAAATAAAATAACTAATCTAAAGAAGATCTCCTCTGAAGGGGGGGTACCGCTACTCTCCAATGACGTGTAGGGATCTAGCTCGCGACTCTCTCGCCTCGATCAACAACCGCAGAATCAACAGCACCCGCTAAGACTCTGCAAAACAAAGAAGAGGAAGGAAAAAAGGAGGGGGAAACCCCGAGAGGGTGTGAGAACTACACCAAAAAAGGAGTTCTCAGTGGGTACCACCACCAGACCCGACGGTCTGCCCACTAAGTCCTCAAGAGACAAAAACTAACCAAAGCCGTAAAGACTGAAATAAGGAAGCTGGAGACTCTCAACAGCTATCAAGCCTCTATCTAAATGCCCAAAAGGGGAGAACCAAAGAGTGGTATGCAACCACCAGCACATGAAGTGCACAATCGACCCAATCGATAGACCAGTAATCACTGGCACTTCCTGCTATGCCTGCTATGCCTGCTATGCCTGCTATGCCTGCCATGCCTGCCATGCCTGCTATGCCTGCCATGCCTCCTATGCCTGCTATGCCTCCTATGCCCAATCTAGTGACGCCAGAAATACTGGTACTGCCTGCCATGCCTGCCAAATCGGGTATGCCAGCCTACGCATAACACCGATAGGGGATAGGAGTCTCGAGGACTCAAAGTCTGTATATCGCACACTCCGGAGTGGCACTCGAGGGGAGCGACCCACACGAGTAAAGTGCCTGAGTAATAAGTAACCAAAAGCAGGACTGGATCATGACTCTGATCAAAGTGGGAAACTCCGTCCACTAGAGAAATCAGATACCCAATCTGGTGCATAAATAAATATCCGGTCAACCGCCCAATATCCGCGGTTGCCGCAAAGCCCCACAGCTAATCCAACCTGTCCCAGACACCAAGTCCCGACTACACTACCCAGAACCCCTGCTCGAACCCGAGTAACACAGACCACCTGACTAACAAGGAAGGAGAAAAGGATAACATGGTTTCTCCTAAGTCAAGTTCCAAAAGTAGTGCAGCAGTAAAAGATGGCCTAACTACATGTCCATGCAAGCATGCTTTGCCCTCAGAAACAATAAAAGTGGGTGAAACATATATTAGTAAAGCATGCTAAAATATTCCTACTATGGTATACCAATCTCACCCAAGTAGGTCATTCCTTGCTTACCTCTCGCTTATATCGGTTGTACAACAATATGCCTGTTATCAATCATAGAGGGGTGATATCCCCACATGTGCACTTACATTCACCATGATATAAAAACCTTATACAGTTACCAAATTAAGCTTACCCACCTGAAGTGCTCAATCCAAGGCAAACCTGGGGTCGGCGAAGAGCGCAGACGCTCAAAGTCCAAATTCTGCCGAAACTGCATCCTCGGTACATGTCGCGAAAGCCTCGGCTCCAAACAGCTGAAAGTACTCCGAAATCAGAGTCTTCAGATCCAACGGGTACAGCAACACTTGCAAACACCCCTGGGTACAACAATAAGGTTCAACGTTACACTTAATCCAAAAATATTCCAAGTATACACAATCTGCGGAAACAGCCTCAAAGATGTGAAATTTCCACCTGCAGAACGGACTCGGAAAAATCCGACAAAAATACTGTCGCGTTCCTCGTGTCGATACCTTCGAAACGAGTACTTGCACGTCAAATTCCGAGCCCCGTAGGCCGAGTTACAAATTCCACAACACAGGGCGCTCACAAACACACAACCATACATCTGTATTTCCATGCACAGATAAAGGGAGAAAATTCTACCTCTGGGCAAGCCTAAAAAAAATCCAATAAAAATACGGCGATAATCCTAGCGTTGAGTAGATGAAAAAAGTGTATAGGCACGTCTCCATCCGATGCCCGTTTGCGGAAATAAAAATCCGGCAAGGTGTCGCTGTCCAGAAATTCCATCAGAAAAAGGGGTCCCAGTAAGCATGGAAAAACTCTTCGAAAAGCGTGAAACTATGGGAAGCAGAAAATAACAAGATCGTAGATCTGTCTGTCGCGGATCCAACGGCGCAAGAATCGCCTGAAACGGAGGTCGGAGTAGGCCGGGGGAGCTCGCGCACCGAAACACGACGATGGGGAACACAAATGGACGAGCGTCGTGCCGCGCCGTAAAAATAGAAATCTCGGGAAGCGTGGCACGTAAAATCTCCAAACTTTTCAGATGGATGCAGAACAGGGAGAGGAGGAAAGTTGCTGAAGGTTGCTCTGCCAAAATCCGCCCGGAGGAGAAGATAACATGGCTGGAACAGGGACTTTTATAGGCTGGAAAAATCTTTTGAGTTAATTCCCTCCATGTCCCTGTTTCCGGGCGCCCGCCTCTTCCGGGCCGCTACAGTGTTGGGCCCGGCCCAACACTGTGCGGGCCCAAATTCCTATCGGGCCTCCACGTGGCCCGCTCAACAGCCAACAGCGAAGCCCGCCATTCCCCTTGCGACACGTGGCCCAACGAAGCGTCGACACGTGGCACGTCTAGTGCGGGAAATCCGTCAATGCGCGCCCATGTGCGCGACTGTGCCGCAGCCTGCCATCCCTGTATGCACGCGCCCCGAGGCAACCCGCACCCGCTTCGTGGACCCGGCGCACAACACCGCACCAACCACATGCTGCCACGTGTCACCCTCCGGTCCACCGTACACCCGCGCCTTTTTCTGTGGACAGCGCTTGCTGCGCCGGCCAACCGGGAGCCGCCACGTGTCCCATCCCGGGTGCACGCCTCCGCGGTGGAACGCACACCTGCCCACGCGTTGCACGCGCCCGCGCGCTGCCCGCGCTTGCCCGCCACCGCGGCTGCGCCTGCCCGAGCCCGCTCCGCCGCTGCCCGCCGCCGCCGCCGCTGCTCGCCGGCCGCCGGAACAGTACCAAGCTGCCTCGAAAATCATGCGCGTCATCCGGGCTCCGAAAAATGCAAGTGAATAGTCCATTTTCATCGTTTTCGCGCGCTGAATCCAAATCCGCTGTCCGTTTCGCCAAATTTCAACTCTAAAAATTGCCGAGGGCATCCGGAAAAGTGTTCTAAACCCTAAATTTCGCCCTGAGTCCAATTTTAATATCTATTGCGCGCAAAACCACTTCTAAGCATTTGACGGAGTCATCTGACTACTCTCTTGATCCATTAAACACTCTGAGTCCATCACTAGTGTCCAATTGGTGCACAAACACCACCGACGCGCCATATAGGCCTCCAGAAGCTGCTGGTCAACCAGTAATCACATCGTGGGGATCCAGGTCCTCACACCCACGATCCATAATCGAGTCTAATCTGACCTTGACTCGATGACCTCGACTACACTATTCCATACCCCTGCTCTAACTCGAGCAACATGCAACTGAATAGAAAGGAGAACAGCTAAACATGGTTTCTCCTAAGTCATTTCCCAATATGATAGTGCAGCAGTAAATAGTGGCCTAACTAGATGTCCAAACAAGCATGCAATTGTCCTGTACTTAGTAAAATAAATGCAAGTGTCCGCGAAATAAAGCATGCTGGCAACAATTTATCATAATGGCCTAAGTACCCGATGTACTAGTAAATCATGCATAATATCCACAAAGTTACTAATAGAGCCTTCTATCTCTCAAGTGATATTACCACTCTAATTCACTAATGAAGGTTACTAATTGCATGTTATCCGTACTAATGCTAACGGTCTCTAGTGTTTGCGATATTATCCTGTATATTGGTTTTATGCTCGTAGTTGCGACACGCGCACCCGCGGGCTGGCCACCGCAAAGGGTGCTCTTTTCCGGGAAAGCGGTCTTCGACTTGTGTAAACCCACGAGGTGAGGTAGTGGGGGCCCCCGTAGTTGTGGGGTTTGAGGCATCAAAAGGGGGGGGAGAGGTGTGACCTGTCGGGATAGGTGTCCGACGAGGTCAGGTGCCCCAAGGTGTGAGCGGTGCGATCTGTCGGGGTAGGTGCCCGACGAGATCAAGGTGCGTAGGTGCTACAGGTATTACAGGTATTGCAGGTGTTCACGTGTTACTCGTCCAGTGAGCCGAGTGGTTGCTCCGGATAGTCTTACAGTTGGGTTTGGCTTTTCTTTCTTGCTTATTATTACTATTACTTGTCACTGACTACCCACTCCGTGACAGGTTCTTCCAGGGGTGAGCGGTAGACGACGGTGAGGTCGAGGCAGGAGTGGTCGGGCAGTGAGGAGCCCTAGTCTGTATCTCCTTTACTTTTCCTTGCATTTCATTTGGTACTGTAGACTACGGTGTGGTTCGCGATACCCTTGTGGGGTCGGTGTGGATGTTGATTACCGGTGTTTTGGATTTGATATTATGGTTCTTTTATTATCCCCGTTCGGCCGTTTTCCAAAGCAAAATAACTAGAAAAGAAAAAGGAACTTCGAAAACTATCTTTCAAAAATCTGGGGTCGTGTGGACCCGTTTTCCCAACCATGTGGATTTATGGGACTTCTAAACTGTTTTCAAAACCTCGGGTCGTGTGGACCTGTTTTCCAAACCCTGTGGATTTATGGCATCTTTCCAAACTATTTTTAAAACCTTGGGTCGTGTGGACCTGTTTTCAAAACTGTGAGTTTATCCTTTCAACTTGACTGGCGACGGGCGTTGTATTCAGTCTGCATTGTTGGTTAAATATCGAACTGTTGTGATTAACTGAATGCTTGTGTTGAGATGTTGTAATAGCCGCGACGCCGTGCATATACAGAGGAGACTCTGCCCGATTTTCGAGTAAATCTGTATATGCGGCGGGTCTGGGCACGTGCCGGGGAGGACCGAATTTCAAAAAAAAAATTTAACAACTCTTTCTTTTCCGCTGAGCGAGACCCCCGAGGCGTGACAGATTAAGATGGTATCAGAGAGGTTTTCTTTTAATCACAACAGCGAAGGTCCAACATCCACGGTAATACCACACGTAGCTTCGAGTAAATGAAATGTGTAGGACATAGGGGTGTAGGACGTGAGTGATCGGGGGAGGGAGGGGGAAAGTGTAGTTTCTTCTCTCTCGATGTAGGGCTGTGTTCTAGCAGGGACTAGGACTAATGTTTTGGTTGCATGTGTGTACAGACGATGGTCCGAACCAGAGCGTCGGCCGGGGACGAGGGGGCAGATGCGACGGCATCGACGGCCGCGGAGAACCAACTCCTGCGGCAACAACTGCGAGAGATGGCGGGACAACTGGCGACTCTCACCGATCATATGCGTCAGTTGACGCAGCGGCTTCCGGCCGCGTCAGCGACGGTCGCCCCGGCCCCTCCACAGGGGCCAACCACGCCAGCAGCAGTGCCGCAAGTGGCGGGGACTGGGGTAGGAGTGGCCCCTCCGCCGCCAGCAGCGGCCGGGATGGCATCAGCCCAGACGACGACGCCGGTAGCAGCACCCCCAGCAGCGTCCACGGGGCCGGCTCCGGGGGCCCTTGGCAGGGGTACCTCGGGGGAGACTTTGGTGGCACCCGTTCCTATCGTGGCCGCCGCCACCGCGGGAGAGGGGACAGCGCCATTGACAGAGCGGGAGCGGGTACGAGCCAATCTGGCGGATTTCAAGAAATACGATCCACCCGTTTTCGAGGGAGAAACGACCGATCCTTGGGTCGTCGAGGACTGGGTGGGATCGATGGAAAAGTTGTTTGAAGACCTACTCATGGAGGACTGGGAGCGGGTTCCCCTAGCGGTCCACTGTCTGGGGGGGAACGCCCGCTTATGGTGGAAGACGGTGCGTCCCGACCCCACCACGGGCACCGCACTTCCATCGTGGACGACGTTCAAGCAGGAGCTGTTTGGGGCTTTCTTCACGAATAGCGTCAAGAAGAAGCTGGAGGATCTCTTGGACAAAGGGTTCATCAGACCGAGTGTGTCACCCTAGGGTGCACCGGTGCTCTTTGTGCGGAAGAAAGATGGAAGTCTGCGACTCTGCATCGACTACAGGGGAATAAACAAGGTGACGGTGAAGAATAAGTACCCCCTGCCCAGAATTGACGACCTCTTCGACCAGCTACGAGGAGCGACGGTCTTCTCAAAGATTGACCTGCAATCGGGCTACCACCAGCTTCGGGTTCGGAACGAAGATATTCCAAGGACCGCCTTCCGGACCCGGTATGGCCACTACGAATTTACGGTTATGCCTTTCGGGCTTACGAACGCCCCCGCCGTCTTCATGGATATGATGAACCGAATTTTCAGGCCCTTCCTAGACCGGTTCGTAGTGGTCTTCATCGACGACATACTGATCTATTCACCCACTGACGAGGAGCACGAGCAACATCTGGAAATAATCCTCCAGACCCTCAGGGACCACGAGTTGTTCGCTAAGCTCAAGAAGTGCGAATTCTGGCTACGCGAGGTGGGCTTTTTAGGGCACGTGATCTCGGCAAGGGGAATCACCGTGGATCCCAAGAAGGTGGAATCCGTAACAGCCTGGCAGCCGCCAACTACGGTAACGGAGATCCGCAGTTTCTTGGGCCTTGCTGGGTACTACCGACGCTTTGTCGAGGGCTTCTCGAAGATAGCCGCCCCTCTGAACCGGTTGACTAGGAAAGGAGAAAAGTTTGTGTGGTCGACACAATGCCAGGAGAGCTTCGAAGAACTCAAAAGAAGGCTAACCAGGGCACCAATTCTTGTACTACCAACACCCGGAGAGGACTATGAGGTGTACTGCGACGCATCGAGGATCGGCCTTGGGGGTGTATTGATGCAACAGGGAAAAGTAATAGCCTATGCTTCCAGGCAGCTGAAGGATTACGAAAAGAATTACCCGATACACGATTTGGAACTGGCTGCAGTGGTCTTTGTTCTGAAGTTATGGAGACACTACCTCTTTGGTGTCCACTGTAACGTTTTCTCTGACCACCAAAGCCTTAAGTACCTGTTCACCCAGAAGGAACTAAACTTGCGGCAGAGGCGGTGGCTTGAACTATTGAAGGATTACGATCTAACAATCCAGTACCACCCCGGGAAAGCAAACGTAGTGGCGGACGCTTTGAGCAGTAAGGGGCAACCAGAAGAGACGACGGCACGCGCGATAACTGAGCAGAGCACTTTGATCACGGAATTCTCGCGATTGAAGTTGGAGGTGGTACCAATGGGCACAGTTGCACAACTGTTGGCTTTGGTGGTAAAGCCGACGCTGTTCGAGAGAATTCGAGAGGGGCAGCAGGCGGACTCGTACTTACAGCTCGTACGAGACAAGATCTCGCCGGATCAAGAAGGTGACTTTTCAGTGGAAGATACCGGCACTCTACGGTTCCGCGGGCGGATCTGCGTGCCGGATACCCCGAAATTGAAGGAGGAAATCCTAGCTGAGGCACACCGCGCCCCTTATGCGGCACATCCGGGAGGTACGAAGATATACAGGGACCTCAAGCAGACTTTCTGGTGGCCCAAGCTGAAGGGGGATGTGACTCATCATGTTGCGCATTGCCTGGTTTGTCAGCAGATAAAGGCAGAGCATCAGCGGCCGGCGGGAAAGCTGCAGTCCTTACCGGTACCGGAGTGGAAGTGGGATCAGATCACCATGGACTTCGTCACTGGATTCCCACGTTCATAGCAGGGGCACGACGCAATCTGGGTCATTGTTGACCGGCTAACCAAGTCAGCGCACTTCCTACCCATTCACACAACCTGGACCAGAGAGCGGTTGGCCCAAGTCTACCTCAGCGAGATTGTGAGACTGCATGGAGTGCCGGCATCGATCACATCGGATAGAGACACACGCTTTGTTTCAAAGTTTTGGCAGAGCCTACAGCAGGCCTTGGGGACCAAACTACAGTTCAGCACGGCCTTCCACCCACAGACGGACGGACAGTCGGAGCGAGTGATCCAGACGCTGGAGGACCTGCTGCGAGCCTGTGTGCTAGACTGGGGGGTCGGTTGGGAGCGTTACCTGCCCCTCGTCGAATTCTCCTACAACAACAGCTACCAGGCCAGTATCCAGATGGCACCCTACGAGGCCTTATACGGCAGACGCTGCCGATCCCCGATCTGTTGGGATGACTTAGGAGAACGGAAGTTCTTGGGACCCAACTTGGTGGAAGAAACTGAAGAGAAGGTACGCCTCATCAGGAAGCGCCTACTGACCGCCCAGAGTCGGCAAAAGAGCTACGCGGATCGGAGACGCCGCGACCTAGAATTCCAGGTGGGAGAACACGTGTTTCTGCGGGTCTCGCCGTCCAGAGGAATCAAGCGCTTCGGGCTCAAAGGCAAGCTGAGCCCACGGTTTGTGGGGCCGTTCGAGATCCTGTAGCGCATTGGCCCAGTGGCTTACCGCCTTGCCCTACCGCCGAACCTCAGCCGGGTCCACGACGTGTTCCACGTTTCGATGCTCAAGAAATACCTCCCCGACCCATCGCATGTCCTGGACGTCTCGACACTCGAACTGAAGGAGGACCTAAGCTTCGAGGAAACCCCGGTGCGAATCCTAGCAAGAGAGAGCAAGACGCTTCGAAACCGAGTCATCCCCTACGTGAAGGTGCTCTGGAGCAACCACGAGGAGCGGGAAGCGACGTGGGAGCTGGAGTCAAAGATGAGGGAGGGCTACCCCTATCTTTTCACCGCGAACTAGGATTGAGTTTCGGGGACGAAACTCGTTTTTTAAAGGTGAGTGGTGTAGTACCCACTGGTTTAAAATGCTGTGGTTCTGTTCTTGGGCCTACTTTTGGGTTTTCTTTATTTCGCGTTTCATTTCGGGGGTACGGAGGGTGAGCTAATAATTCTTTGTTTCTGGGCAGACCGTCGGGGCTCGCGAGTATTTTTAGGCAATAAAGCTCGCGAAACGGAGACCGCCGGCGAAATCGGTTTTGGATTCCGACTCCGGAATCTCCTAGAATAAATTCGGGAAGTTTTAGTACGGTTCAGGCGACTTACACAATTACCGAGGCAGACCGGACCCTAGTTCGCACCCAAGTCGACTAATTATTTGGCCTTGGGGAATTAGGTTTGGGCTACCCCCACTTCCTTTACTAGCCCGATCCTTTTCTTCTAAGTTGCGACTTGGGTTGGGGTATTGTTTTTCCTCCTTCTTGCCCTGAGCGTAGGTCACAAGGAACGAGGAAGCGGAACCCTTTTCCCAAAAATCTCCACTCTTCTACCGGCGGAACCGAGGACCAGGCGGAGGTGATCAGGGAGAGGGGGAAACGATCGCTCACCCCATGGAATTCGGCAAGCAAGCGCGGGGCGAACCTTTCCTATTCCTCCTTCTCCATCGGCGGATCGGGAACGCCGAGATCGGTGAGTCCTTAATTAATTGTTCGTTTCTTTTACTGCATGTAACTCTAGGGTAGGTTGAGACGGATCGTCGCACGAAGGAGGTGGGACCCTACGGTCGGCCGCACGCCGCCGCCACGGGGGCGCCGCACGGACCTGGGCGCCGTGCAGGGCGCCGCCCGCGCGTGCGGGCTGCACGCCGCGCGGGCCTGGGGACCGCGCGGGGCGCGCCCGCGCGTGCGGGCTGGGCGCCGCGCGGGCCTGGGCACCGCGCGGGGCACCGCCCGCGCGTGCGGGCTGGGCGCCGCGCGGGCCTGGGCACCGCGCGGGGCGCCGCCCGCGCGTGCGGGCTGGGCGCCGCGCAGGCCCGGACACCGTGCAGCCCCGCCGCCGCCACTAGGTCCGACCGGGCCATCTCCGTTTCTGCGACCGACGGGCGAGGGTCGCGTCCAGCAACGGAAACTGGATATTCTTTTCTGCTGCTCTCGTTTTATTGTTGGGGAGTATCTGATTCGTCCCGGGGGTCCTTGCAGATCCGGGGAGCACACCGGGACGCGGAGGGGTTGAGCGGCGGTCATAGCACGTGACAGGTGGGTTTTTCTTTGAGGCTTAGCATAGTGTTAATGTTGTTGGAAGGTTACTAATTGCATGTTATCCGTACTAATGCTAACGGTCTCTAGTGTTTGCGATATTATCCTGTATATTGGTTTTATGCTCGTAGTTGCGACACGCGCACCCGCGGTCTGGCCACCGCAAAGGGTGCTCTTTTCCGGGAAAGCGGTCTTCGACCCGTGTAAACCCACGAGGTGAGGTAGTGGGGGCCCCCGTAGGTGTGGGGTTTGAGGCATCAAAAGGGGGGGGAGAGGTGTGACCTGTCGGGATAGGTGTCCGACGAGGTCAGGTGCCCCAAGGTGTGAGCGGTGCGATCTGTCGGGGTAGGTGCCCGACGAGATCAAGGTACGTAGGTGCTACAGGTATTACAGGTATTGCAGGTGTTCACGTGTTACTCGTCCAGTGAGCCGAGTGGTTGCTCCGGATAGTCTTACAGTTGGGTTTGGCTTTTCTTTCTTGCTTATTATTACTATTACTTGTCACTGACTACCCACTCCGTGACAGGTTCTTCCAGGGGTGAGCGGTAGACGACGGTGAGGTCGAGGCAGGAGTGGTCGGGCAGTGAGGAGCCCTAGTCTGTATCTCCTTTACTTTTCCTTGCATTTCATTTGGTACTGTAGACTACGGTGTGGTTCGCGATACCCTTGTGGGGTCGGTGTGGATGTTGATTACCGGTGTTTTGGATTTGATATTATGGTTCTTTTATTATCCCCGTTCGGCCGTTTTCCAAAGCAAAATAACTAGAAAAGAAAAAGGAACTTCGAAAACTATCTTTCAAAAATCTGGGGTCGTGTGGACCCGTTTTCCCAACCATGTGGATTTATGGGACTTCTAAACTGTTTTCAAAACCTCGGGTCGTGTGGACCTGTTTTCCAAACCCTGTGGATTTATGGCATCTTTCCAAACTGTTTTCAAAACCTTGGGTCGTGTGGACCTGTTTTCAAAACTGTGAGTTTATCCTTTCAACTTGACTGGCGACGGGCGTTGTATTCAGTCTGCATTGTTGGTTAAATATCGAACTGTTGTGATTAACTGAATGCTTGTGTTGAGATGTTGTAATAGCCGCGACGCCGTGCATATACAGAGGAGACTCTGCCTGATTTTCGAGTAAATCTGTATACAGACCCGCCGCATATACCACCGCCGATGTGTCTCGCGGACTGAAGAGCGACGGTAAAACCCAAAAATCCAAGGTGCGTCGATGTGCGCCGCGTCGCAGAAAACGTCGATGCCGTGGCCTCCAAAAATCTCAAAAATCCATCAAGTGGTGGAGGGCACAGTGTAAATGGCTCTGTAGAAGAGGGAGCTCCCGAAAATGCCAAAAACCTGTACAAAGGCCCCCTGCTGCCTATTTATAGGCTGAAATCCAAGCCAAAAATGCACATTGGGGTGCTGTTTCCGGGCGCCCGAATCAATCGGGCGCCAACAGTGGCGCCGTTCCACTGCCCCGCGGTGCGCCCGAATTAATCCGGTTCCGCCACATCACCTACCAAACAGCGGGCAGGCAAACCGGCCACCCACCTAACGCCGCGTGGCCCGCCGCGGTGCTGACGCTTGGCACGCACCCGATCAACGCGCGCCTGCCGCGCCCACGTGTGCGCTGCCATCGCCGCCTGCGACCCCTACCAGGGACGCATTCTGAGGCACGGTCATCCGGCCTTCGAAAAATACAAGTGAATAATCCATTTTCATCGTTTTCGCGCGCTGAATCCAAATCCGCTGTCCGTTTTGCCAAATTCCATTTATAAAATTTACCGAAGGCATCCAAATAAGTGTTCTTAACCTAAATTTCGCGTTGAGTCCAAATTTGATATCCGTTTCATGTGAAACCACTTCTAAACATTCGACGGGGTCCTCCGATTACCCACGTGATCCATTTTAAGCCCGAAGTCCACCACTTGTGTCCAAATTGTGCACAAACACCACTGACAAACCACGTAGGCCTCCGTAAGCTGTCAATCAACCAGTAATCTCATCGCGGGGATCCGGGTCCTCACAAGTATCATTCTTACTGGGAGAAGATGAAGATAAACTATCAATGGTTTTGGGAGGTTCCATAACGGAGGTGAACCCATATCTACCTGTTGCTGTATTTTTTTTTAGTAAGGAACTGTCACGCCCCGGGGGTTCGAATCGCGCGGAAGAGGAGCCACCGATGCCCCTGATTCAGCCATATATTTTTTTTTGTAAACTAATACTCCCCGGCGCGTGCCCAGACCCGCCGCATACACAAATTCACTCTGCAAACGGGCAGAGTCTCCTTTGTATATGCACGGCGTCTCAACTACAAAGTGTCTCACAAGGCGTAGCACATACAATCTCTAACCACATCAGTTACAGGTCTCGTTCACACACAACCAAACAACTCACGTGATATTCTATTATTCACTTAGCATATGGAGGCCGATGTTTTGAAAGGATAAATAATCACAGGGTTTTGAAAACGGCACCCACCCGATGCCAATCTTTTGTGAAAACAGTTCGCAAACACATAAATCCCACAAGGTTTGTAAGGTTCGGTGCCTACACGACACCCACGTTTTAAAAATAGTTTTCGCAACCGATTTTCTTTGCTTTTCATTGTTTAAAACGGCCAAGCAGGAAAGAATGCAACAATCAATCATTTATTTCAAAAGGGAAAGGGGCAACATCCACTTCGACCCCACGGGGGTGTCGCAATCCACAACTAGCTAGCATGAATAATAATTGAAAAGGGAAAGGAAAGTCACTGTATCTGAAGTCACAAAATGCCAGAACAGCACTCTCGCGGCCTCACCGGTGCCCTAGCACACGCCCCTGGACGAACCTGTCACGGAGTGGGAAGTCAGTGACTGGAATAACCATGATGAGCAAGAAAACTATAATAAAGCAAACCACTGTAACCAGAGCAACCGTCACCCCTCATACACCGTCAGCATGAATATGACCTGCACCAAATATAAACCGGGCACCCTCCCCGGACACCGCACCGGGCCCCTACCCCGGTGCCCCCCCCCCCCCCTCTCTGCCGAGCACCTGCCTCGGCCGCCGAGCACCAACCTCGGCGTCACCGCTCACACCCTCCACCCATGAGGGCCCCCATTCCTAACGCCACCGTCGCGTGGGGTACACGGGTCAACGTACCACTTTTCCGGAAAAGCATACCCTTGCGGTGGCCAAACCGCTGGTGTGCGTGTAGCAAAACTTGAGCCTCAGATGATAAAGCGAATAAAGTAAGAATCGGGGTCAGCGTTGCTCATAAGGACAACCAGAAGGGAAAACACCTTTGCTCATGAGAATATCTTAAAGAGAAAAACACCGTTGCTCATGAAAAGCAACTTAAAGAGAAACACACCTTTGCTCACGAAGAGCAACTTAAAGAGAAACCAACCTTTGCTCACGAAGAGCAACTTAGAGAGAAACCCACCTTTGCTCACGAAGAGCAACCTAGAGAGAAACACCTTTGCTCATGTCTGCCCTTACCCAATTAACCTCGGCGAAAATACCCACCTTGTGTGTGTGTCGTCCGGCGTTCGGTACGTCCGTGATTGTGCGTCCGTCGCCAACAATGTCCTGCACTCCTGAAGGAACAAGGGCAAGTCAAGACTAAGGATCCGAAACTCACACCGACTCCCACCCACGTGCGGCGGAGTTCCCCGCCCGGCACCGGCCCGTGCGGCGCACACTCCGCCCGGGCACATCACCGCGTGGCCCCAGCCCGCGCGGGCGCCCCTCCTGCGGGCGGCCCCGCGCGGCCAAGCGCCGCGCGAGTGCGTTGCCCCCGGTGCGGGGGCGACCCCGCGCGGCACCAGCCCGTGCGGGCGCCCCTCCTGCGGGCGGCCCCGCGCGGGTGCGTTGCCCGCGGTGCGGGGGCGACCCCGCGCTGCACCAGCCCGCGCGGGCGCCCCACCTGCGGGTGGCCCCGCGCGGCCAAGCGCCGCGCGGGCGCGCTGCCCGCGGTGAGGGGCGACCCCGCGCGGCACCAGCCCGCGCGGGCGCCCCTCCTGCGGGCGGCCCCGCGCGGCCAAGCGCCGCGCGAGCGCGCTGCCCGCGGTGCGGGGGCGACCCCGCGCGCACCAGCCCGCGCGGGCGCCCCACCTGCGGGCGACCCCGCGCGGCCAAGCGCCGCGCAGGTGCGTTGCCCGCGGTGCGGGGGCGACCCCGCGCGGCACCAGCCCGCGCGGGCGCCCCTCCTGCGGGCGGCCCCGCGCGGCCAAGCGCCGCGCGGGTGCGTTGCCCGCGGTGCGGGGGCGACCCCGCGCGGCACCAGCCCGCGCGGGCGCCCCACCTGCGGGTGGCCCCGCGCGGCCAAGCGCCGCGCGGGCGCCCCTCCTGCGGGCGGCCCCGCGCGGCCAAGCGCCGCGCGAGCGCGCTGCCCGCGGTGCGGGGGCGACCCCGCGCGGCACCAGCCCGCGCGGGCGCCCCACCTGCGGGCGACCCCGCGCGCCCAAGCGCCGCGCGGGTGCATTGCCCGCGGTGCGGGGGCGACCCCGCGCGGCACCAGCCCGCGCGGGCGCCCCTCCTGCGGGCGGCCCCGCGCGGCCAAGCGCCGCGCGGGTGCGTTGCCCGCGGTGCGGGGGCGACCCCGCGCGGCACCAGCCCGCGCGGGCGCCCCACCTGCGGGCGACCCCGCGCGGCCAAGCGCCGCGCGTGCCCGCGGTGCGGGGGCGACCCCGCGCGGCACCAGCCCGCGCGGGCGCCCCACCTGCGGGCGACCCCGCGCGGCCAAGCGCCGCGCGGGCGCGTTGCCCGCGGTGCGGGGGCGACCCCGCGCGTCTTAGCCCGCGCGGGCGCCCCACCTGCGGGCGGCCCCGCGCGGCCAAGCGCCGCGCGGGCGCGCTTCCCGCGGTGCGGGGGCGACCCCGCGCGGCCTTAGCCCGCGCGGGCGCCCCACCCGCGGGCGGCCCCGCGCGGCCAAGCGCCGCGCGGTGCTCGCCTGCGGGTGGTGCCCGCGCGACGCTCCTGCCGCGCGGCGCCCCGCCCGCGGCCGACCCGGCGGCGGCGGCGGCGGCGCTCCCCGCGAAAACTCCACCCCCGAAACGCCTACTCAAAAAAAACCTAATAAAAACTCACCTTCGATCCGCCGGGAAAGAGAGGAAGGGGATCGTCCTAACTTTGCCCAGTCGATCCCGTGAGCAAGAAACCTCCGTCCTTTTCCCGAAAGCCCCGCCGTCGGTCGTACAAGAGCGAAAAAGGGTTGGGTCCCCGTTTTATTCCTCTCTTTTTCCCTCTCGTGGTGTCTCTTAAAGAGAAACCCTAGCCGTCTTTTTCTTTCTCTTTTTCCCTCTCGTGGTGTCTCTTAAAGAGAAACCCTAGCCGTCTTTTTCTTTCTCTTTTTCCCTCTCGTGGTGTCTCTTAAAGAGAAACCCTAGCCGCCGAACGAAGGGACCTAGGAGGGAACACCTAAAACCCTAGGTTCCTCAAAGGGTAAATGAATAATTAAATAATAGGGACAGATCCGGCGGCTAGAATTACCTCGAGAAACATGCCGATCGTCCGCACGGATCCCGGGGCGCCTAAGAGGGGTCCGAACTTCAGAATTTTATTCCGGGTGAACCGGGAGTCGGAATCTGAAACCGATCGCGCCCCCGTTCTCTATTTCGCGAGCCCTTCCGCCTAAAAATGTTTGCGAGCCCCGACGGATTCTCCGGAAAAACACCAAAAATTGTCCCTCAGTCGGGCGGTCGTAAGAAAAAGGGGTAACGGGAAGGGTCACGGAAAAGCCAGGTCTTACATCACTCACTAATAAAAACAAGTTTCGTCCCCGAAACTTAACTCCCGCCTGCAGCGAAGGGGGGTCCGGGTAGCACTCCTTCATCCTTGATTCGGGTTCCCAAGTTGTCTCACGTTCTTCCTGATTGCTCCAAAACGCCTTCACGTAGGGAAATGTCCGACTTCGTAGCTTTTCAGTCCTCCCGTGCTAGGGTCCGCACCGGCTCTTCAAGTTTTCTTTGAACTCGATTTGCAGAGTCGTCAAGCACTCGCGACGGATTGGGGGATACTTCCGAAGCATGAATGCGCGGACACGACCAGAACTCGGTCGAGATTCGGTGGTAGGGCGAGGCGATGGGCCACGGGGCCGACGCACTCCGGAATCCCAAAAAGTCCCACGTACTATGGCGCAACTAGCCTCTCAACCCGACCCGCTTCGCCCCTGATCGTTCCAAAATTCGGGGGTTTGCAGCGCCTACCGTACGATGCTTTGTACGGTGTCACCCGGGTGCTTGTCTGGTAATTGACGTCGTAGGCGAACTCGACGAGGGGTAGGTAGCGTGACCATCCGCCCTTTCAAAACCAATATGCACGCTCGGAGTATGTCCTCGAGGATCTGGATCGCCCGTTCGGATTGCCCATCCATCTGAGGTGAAAGGCCGGGCTGAAGTGTAGCTTGGCCCGAAGTAGTAGGTGTCGGCGTCCCGTGTAGCCTCGCAACTCATCGATGTATACTTGGTCAGTCGGTCACGTGTCCAGGTCGTAATCCTTCAATAGTCCTAACCACCGTCTTCGCCGTAGGTTCGGCTCCTTCTGGGTGGAAAGGCGCTTAAGGCTTTGGTGGTCCGTGGGTACGTTACCGTGGGCCCCGAAGAGATAGTGCCTCAACAGTCTCAGGACGAGGACGACTGCGGCAAACCCCAGGTCGTGTGTCGGTTAGTTCTACATGTAGTCCTTGAGTTGCCTTGTCGCATAGGCTACGACTCTTCCTTGCTGCCTTGGTACTCCCTCCAGTCCAATTCGCGATGCAGTGCAGCATACCTCGAAGTCTTCCCCGGGCGTTGGTACGGCGAGCACGGGCGCCCTTGTTAATCGCTTTTTAGACTCTTCACCGCTTTCCTTAGCATTGGGCCGTCCAAAAGAACTTGGCTCCCTTCCGGGTCAAGCGGTTCAAGGAAGTGCAAGCTCTTTACAGGGCTTCGTCTAATTCCGGGCAGTCAACGCGCAGCTGCAAGCTCCTCCCCTGTTCCCGCGCCAGTAGAACGGCCGTGCACCCAGCCGGTGCCTTCCGCCCTTTACTTTTCGCTACTAAGTGCATGGTCCCCAAGTAGGAAGAAACAAAAGAGCGCGCGCCTAAGTAGATCAAGGCCTAATCCGGTTGGTTTTGGACGAAAGAAAAGAAAGGAACTTAGAAAAGAAAAAGGGAGTATCTGAGGACTACGCCAACGGCGGATTCCCGCAATCCCTTTTAAAGGCGTTCGCCCCTCCCCAAAAGATCCGGGAAAAGCAACCAGAAAACAACGAAGCTATTACTAACGACGAGACATAACCGAAACACACAACAGAAAAGAAAGGATGGTATAACTCAAAAGACCTGGGGGGGGGGGGGGGGGGGGGGGTATAGACGGGGTCAGTCAGGGATGGTTTACTCTGGTTCGACGGATGTCCCTAACCAAAATAAAGTAGTTCAAGTATTACCTGTCGTCACTCAGTTCGGGACGTTGCATCGTCTGCTGGGGCGGCTGGGGTAGCCCTCCCGCAACCCCTGGGCCAGCGCCGCACTGCGTGGTTGGGCAGGGTCCTGGTATCGTACGAGTCCGCCGACGGCGAGCCGTCGGGTTGGTCCTTCTGTGGGTTGGGAGCCGCGGTATCCTCTCGTCCTTCCGGTTGTGGCGTTGCGGCTGTAGCGGCCTGTTCTCGCGGACATGAAGCGCGGGTGTGATCTGGTTTGCCGCAACCATTGCAGTGGGAGTACCTCCAAAGGCAGTTCGTCACTCGATGCGCCTTCCCGCAGATGACGCAGGGCCCTTGTAGCGACTTCCGGGGTTCCTGTTGGTACCTGCCCACCCTTCCTTGTTTTTTCCAGGCGTTGGTTCGCCCGGTACTTTGGTTTGGGGCTCCCCTGCAAGGCGGGGGTGGCGGCTTTCTCTGCTTCGACAGGTCCCGGCGCCGGGGGCCTAGTGACGGCTGGCTTCTAGGGGCACGTGTAACGCGTGTGACCCGGTTTACCACACCGGAAACAGTGATCATCCCGCTAGGGGCAGCCCATCATTCGATGTGCACCGCCACAAATGACGCACGGCTTCAATGGGTCGGGCCCCTCCTTCTTCACTGGTCCAGACTCCGGTCCTACCTTCGGACGTTTGGTCGCGCGGCTCGCCAGATAGGGGTCCTCCGCCGGGTCAGGGTAGGGGCACCCCTGCCGGGCGTACTCTTGCTCCGCACGCATGGCCAAATTGACCGCATCGTGATAGGTGGGAAAACCCGCTGGTGGCATCCCGCGAGGGGTACCGTCCCATGGGCCATGCTGGAAGTGGTCAACGCTCTCAAGCTCCCGCGTCAGCATGCACAGACGCTCCGTGAGAGTCAGCAGCTGCCCTGCCACATCGCGCAGCTGGTTGCGCAGCAAGTGGTTCGCTCCGGCTGCGGCGTCCATTTCCGTCGGTCGTCGCTCACGGAGTCGGACTGCTATTGTATCTGCGTACATAATGAAAGCATACCGATCGTCACAAAACATAGAGACGTAACTGACAAGGTAACCTGGCTCCCAAAGGATTCTACTTAATCTCTACCCTCCCCCACGCACACTCGTGTTCTATTTATTTATCCCGTGTTCACTTTATTACTCAGTAGCCAGAGTATTGCGCCCGTGGATGTTAGGCCCCGACTGTTGTGGTTAGAGTTTAACTCTCTGATACCATCTTAATCTGTCACGCCCCGGGGGTTCGAATCGCGCGGAAGAGGAGCCACCGATGCCCCTGATTCAGCCATATATTTTTTTTTGTAAACCAATACTCCCCGGCGCGTGCCCAGACCCGCCGCATACACAAATTCACTCTGCAAACGGGCAGAGTCTCCTTTGTATATGCACGGCGTCTCAACTACAAAGTGTCTCACAAGGCGTAGCACATACAATCTCTAACCACATCAGTTACAGGTCTCGTTCACACACAACCAAACAACTCACGTGATATTCTATTATTCACTTAGCATATGGAGGCCGATGTTTTGAAAGGATAAATAATCACAGGGTTTTGAAAACGGCACCCACCCGATGCCAATCTTTTGTGAAAACAGTTCGCAAACACATAAATCCCACAAGGTTTGTAAGGTTCGGTGCCCACACGACACCCACGTTTTAAAAATAGTTTTCGCAACCGATTTTCTTTGCTTTTCATTGTTTAAAACGGCCAAGCAGGAAAGAATGCAACAATCAATCATTTATTTCAAAAGGGAAAGGGGCAACATCCACTTCGACCCCACGGGGGTGTCGCAATCCACAACTAGCTAGCATGAATAATAATTGAAAAGGGAAAGGAAAGTCACTGTATCTGAAGTCACAAAATGCCAGAACAGCACTCTCGCGGCCGCACCGGTGCCCTAGCACTCGCCCCTGGACGAACCTGTCACGGAGTGGGAAGTCAGTGACTGGAATAACCATGATGAGCAAGAAAACTATAATAAGCAAACCACTGTAACCAGAGCAACCGTCACCCCTCATACACCGTCAGCATGAATATGACCTGCACCAAATATAAACCGGGCACCCTCCCGGACCACCGCACCGGGCCCTACCCCGGTGCCCCCCCCCCTCTCTGCCGAGCACCTGCCTCGGCCGCCGAGCACCAACCTCGGCGTCACCGCTCACACCCTCCACCCATGAGGGCCCCCATTCCTAACGCCACCGTCGCGTGGGTACACGGGTCAAACGTACCACTTTTCCGAAAAAGCACACCCTTGCGGTGGCCAAACCGCTGGTGTGCGTGTAGCAAAACTTGAGCCTCAGATGATAAAGCGAATAAAGTAAGAATCGGGGTCAGCGTTGCTCATAAGGACAACCAGAAGGGAAAACACCTTTGCTCATGAGAATATCTTAAAGAGAAAAAACACCGTTGCTCATGAAAAGCAACTTAAAGAGAAACACACCTTTGCTCACGAGAGCAACTTAAAGAGAAACCCACCTTTGCTCACGAAGAGCAACTTAGAGAGAAACCCACCTTTGCTCACGAAGAGCAACCTAGAGAGAAACACCTTTGCTCATGTCCGCCCTTACCCAATTAACCTCGGCGAAAATACCCCTGTGTGTGTCGTCGTCCCGGCGTTCGGTAGTCTTGATTGGTGAGTCCGTCGCCAACAATGTCCTGCACTCTGCAGGACCAAGGAAAAGTCAGAGACTACGGAATCAGAAACCTCACACGACTCCCACCCACGTGCGGCGGAGT
>CM055062.1:31279988-31301651 GCA_029204045.2 Tillandsia leiboldiana | reverse complement strand
CCCCCCCCCCATCTCTGCCGAGCACCTGCTCGGCCCGCCGAGCACCAACCTCGGCGCACCGCTCACACCCGTCCCCATCGAGGGCCCCCATATTCCTAACGCCACCGTCGCGTGGGGTACACGGGTCACGTACCACTTTTCCGAAAAAGCACACCCTTGCGGTGGCCAAACCGCTGGTGTGCGTGTAGCAAAACTTGAGCCTCAGATGATAAAGCGAATAAAGTAAGAATCGGGGTCAGCGTTGCTCATAAGGACAACCAGAAGGGAAAACACCTTTGCTCATGAGAATATCTTAAAGAGAAAAACACCGTTGCTCATGAAAAGCAACTTAAAAGAGAAACACACCTTTGCTCACGAAGAGCAACTTAAAGAGAAACCCACCTTTGCTCACGAAGAGCAACTTAGAGAGAAACCCACCTTTGCTCACGAAGAGCAACCTAGAGAGAAACACCTTTGCTCATGTCCGCCCTTACCCAATTAACCTCGGCGAAAATACCCACCTTGTGTGTGTCGTCCGGCGTTCGGTACGTCCGTGATTGTGCGTCCGTCGCCAACAATGTCCTGCACTCCTGAAGGAACAAGGGCAAGTCAAGACTAAGGATCCGAAACTCACACCGACTCCCACCCACGTGCGGCGGAGTTCCCCGCCCGGCACCGGCCCGGCGGCGCACACTCCGCCCGGCACAGCACCGCGGGCCCCAGCCCGCGCGGGTGCCCTCCTGCAGGCGGCCCCGCGCGGCCAAGCGCCGCGCGGGTGCGTTGCCCGCGGTGCGGTGCGACCCCGCGCGGCACCAGCCCGCTCGGGCGCCCCACCTGCGGGTGGCCCCGGGCGGCCAAGCGCCGCGCGGGCGCCTGCCCGCGGTGTGGGGGCGGACCCCGCGCGGCACCAGCCCGCGAGGGCGCCCCTCCTGCGGGCGGCCCCGCGCGGCCAAGCGCCGCGCGAGGCGCGCTGCCCGCGGTGCGGGGGCGACCCCGCGCGGCACCAGCCCGGCGGGCGCCCCACCTGCGGGCGACCCCGCGCAGCCAAGCGCCGCGCGGGTTCGTTGCCCGCGGTGCGGGGGCGGCCCCGCGCGGCACCAGCCCGCGCGGGCGCCCCTCCTGCGGGCGGCCCCGCCGCGGCCAAGCGCCGCGCGGGTGCGTTGCCCGCGGTGCGGGGCGACCCCGCGCGGCACCAGCCCCGCGTGCGCCCCACCTGCGGGCGACCCCCGCGCGGCCAAGCGCCGCGCGGGTGCGTTGCCCGCGGTGCGGGGGCGACCCCGCGCGGCACCAGCCCGCGCGGGCGCCCCACCTGCGGGCGACCCCGCGCGGCCAAGCGCCGCGCAGGCGCGCTGCCCGCGGTGCGGGGGCGACCCCGCGCGGCCTTAGCCCGCGCGGGCGCCCCACATGCGGGCGGCCCCGCGCGGCCAAGCGCCGCGCGGGCGCGCTGCCCGCGGTGCGGGGGCGACCCCGCCCGGCCTTAGCCCGCGCGGGCGCCCCACCCGCGGGCGGCCCCGCGCAGCCAAGCGCCGCGCGGTGCTCGCCTGCGGGTGGTGCCCCGCGCGACGCTCCTGCCAGCGCGGCGCCCCGCCCGCGGCCGGCCCGGCGGCGGCGGCGGCGGCGCTCCCCGCGAAAACTCCACCCCCGAAACGCCTACTCAAAAAAAACCTAATAAAAACTCACCTTCGATCCGCCTGGAAAGAGAGGAAGGGGATCGTCCTAACGTTGCCCGGTCGATCCCGCGAGCAAGAAACCTCCGTCCTTTTCCCGAAAGCCCCGCCGTCGGTCGTACAAGAGCGAAAAAGGGTTGGGTCCCCGTTTTATTCCTCTCTTTTTCCCTCTCGTGGTGTCTCTTAAAGAGAAACCCTAGCCGTCTTTTTCTTTCTCTTTTTCCCTCTCGTGGTGTCTCTTAAAGAGAAACCCTAGCCGTCTTTTTCTTTCTCTTTTTCCCTCTCGTGGTGTCTCTTAAAGAGAAACCCTAGCCGCCGAACGAAGGGACCTAGGAGGGAACACCTAAAACCCTAGGTTCCTCAAAGGGTAAATGAATAATTAAATAATAGGGACAGATCCGGCGGCTAGAATTACCTCGAGAAACGTGCCGATCGTCCGCACGGATCCCGGGGCGCCTAAGAGGGGTCCGAACTTCGGAATTTTATTCCGGGTGAACCGGGAGTCGGAATCTGAAACCGATCGCGCCCCCGTTCTCTATTTCGCGAGCCCTTTCGCCTAAAAATGTTCGCGAGCCCCGACGGATTCTCCGGAAAAACACCAAAAATTGTCCCTCAGTCGGGCGGTCGTAAGAAAAAGGGGTAACGGGAAGGGTCACGGAAAAGCCAGGTCTTACAGGAACTCAATGTCCTTATATTGAGGGAAAGGTTTATCCATACATTTTGTGTAGGCTGGATTATCCTAAAGAAAGACAAATTGCTTAGGATAGAATGATCAATTCATATATTTTCTAACTTATAAAGTTAACGCAAATAAAATAAATTTTACCGCAATGAGAGATTGCCAGTCTTCATTATCACCAGGGGTAGGTATATTATTCACGTAATCCCATCCCCAACCGCTCTTCTTTGCTAAACAGTTATATAATGCAAAAATTCTCTTCAGCACTTTAAGTCGGTTCTTTATTTGCTCCTTCGTTAGGCACATATTAGTTCTAGTATTGTACTCCTAAAAAATTCTGTTCCAGGCAAGATTCATGAAAGAACCATTTATATTGTTTCCGAGTGCGTGCTCCTCTGTTAGCAAACATAATAGGATGCTATCCATACTTTCTATCCAGTTTGGAGTTCGCGACGACGTTTGTGCGCGCGAACTGCTTCCACCTTCTGTCGGCGCATTTTCATTTTGGGGGTAATGTTGGGTTTGTTCAATATTTTGACATGACTTAGAAAATCTCTTCAAGGACGCATCTCATAAAAATATATGTTATTCGTAAATATCATACAACATATGCCGGCAGGTGATAACAAACTAAAATTTATTGAATTTTCATATGAAATATAAATTGTTGCCCTGAGAGGATGTTCTTCAAACTTTGTTTTTATCAAAGAATATTGTTTTAATTTTAAAAGTTTGCTCAATTAGTTTCCAATTACACATGGGGGTGCAATGGATTATAAATCCTTACTATCCAACTGATGCATATGGAAACAATCATCATTGCAAAAAGTTCAAAGAACTTTCCTTCCTGTCTCATTTTCCGCGGCAACTTGCAATTCCAACTTTAATTACCAATCAAATGGATTAACTCTCATTTATAGCAATCATATGAATGAGCAAGCATATTTAGTAATCATATGGAAGTGAGAAGAATGAAACGGACTTACATTTGCTGTGTATCACACCGCAAAGATTGAGACAAGTTCAGTCAGGCCGCGGAAGCACACAGAAGTGCTTGAGAGGACAGTCGCCGACAGGGCCGACAAAATAAAATAAATTAGACGCAGGCAAGCTCACAGTAGGAAGCAGAGGAGCAGAGCAACACAACAGAGGAGCAGAGCACCACTACAGATGGTCAGAGCACACCACACAAATCAACAAAGCCACTCCGCGGGACACCTATTCACACAGTGGAGATCGAGACAAGCACAATTAGGCCGCACACAAGCACAGGGCCCGTGAAATCCGCAAGGGGCGACGCAGGGGAGGAGCTCCACCTCGGGGTGCGTGTAAGGGGCGACGCCGGGGAGTCGAGAGGGAGGATCGACAATGGAGAGGAGGAGCTCGGGAAAGCTTGTGGAGAAGAAGTAGTGCACAAGAAACGAGGCAGGGGAGGAGCTGTGTGCCTCGGGGGTCGTGCAAGGGCAGTCCCGAGCGGTCCCTCGGAGAGCTTGCAAGGGGCGACACCGGACCCGAGTGGTCCGTCGGGGAGCTTGCAAGGGACGACGCAGGGTAGGAGCTCCCTCTCGGGGCGTGTGCAAGGGGCAACGTCGGGCCCGGCGGTCACCTCGGGAAGCTTGCAAGGGACGATGCAGGGAAGGATCTCCCCCTCAGGGCGCGTGCAAGGGGCGACGTCGGGCCCGGCGGTCACCTCGGGAAGCTTGTAAGGGACGACGCAGGGGAGGAGCTCCGCCTCGGGCCGCGTGCAAGGGGCGATGCCGGGCCCGGCGATCAACTCGGGAAGCAAATTATGTAGGACGAAGGGGACGAGCTCTTCCTCGGGGCGTGAGCCAGGGGCGACGCCGGGGAGCCGAGAGGGAGGATCAATAATGGAGAGGAGGAGCTCGGAGAAGGTTGTGGAGAAGAAGCAGTGCACAAGAAACGAGGCACGAGTATGATGTGTGCCTCGGGGGTCGTGCAATGAGCGACGCCAGTCCCGAGCGGTCCCTCGGAGAGCTTGCAAGGGGCAACGCCGGGCCCGAGCGGTCCGTCGGGGAGCTTGCAAGGGGCGACGTAGGAGAGGAGCTCCCTCTCGGGGCGCGTGCAAGGGGCGATGCTGGGCCCGGCGGTCCCTCTGGAGGCTTGCAAGGGACGACGAATGGGACGAACTCTGCCTCGGGGCGCGAGCGAGGGGCGACGCTGTCACGCCCCGGGGGTCTCGCTCAGCGGAAAAGAAAGAGTTGTTAAATTTTTTTTTTGAAATTCGGTCCTCCCCGGCACGTGCCCAGACCCGCCGCATATACAGATTTACTCGAAAATTGGGCAGAGTCTCCTCTGTATATGCACGGCGTCGCGGCTATTACAACATCTCAACACAAGCATTCAGTTAATCACAACAGTTCGATATTTAACCAACAATGCAGACTGAATACAACGCCCGTCGCCAGTCAAGTTGGAAGGATAAACTCACAGTTTTGAAAACAGGTCCACACGACCCAAGGTTTTGAAAATAGTTTGGAAAGATGCCATAAATCCACAGGGTTTGGAAAATAGGTCCACACGACCCGAGGTTTTGAAAACAGTTTAGAAATCCCATAAATCTACATGGTTGGGAAAACGGGTCCACACGACCCCAGATTTTTGAAAGATAGTTTTCGAATTTTCTTTTTCTTTTCTAGTTATTTTGCTTTGGAAAACGGCCGAACGGGGATAATAAAAGAACCATAATATCAAATCCAAAACACCGGTAATCAACATCCACACCGACCCCACAAGGGTATCGCGAACCACACCGTAGTCTACAGTACCAAATGAAATGCAAGGAAAAGTAAAGGAGATACAGACTAGGGCTCCTCACTGCCCGACCACTCCTGCCTCGACCTCACCATCGTCTACTGCTCACCCCTGGAAGAACCTGTCACGGAGTGGGTAGTCAGTGACAAGTAATAGTAATAATAAGCAAGAAAGAAAAGCCAAACCCAACTGTAAGACTATCCGGAGCAACCACTCGGCTCACTGGACGAGTAACACGTGAACACCTGCAATACCTGTAGCACCTATGCACCTTGATCTCGTCGGGCACCTACCCCGACAGATCGCACCGCTCACACCTTGGGGCACCTGACCTCGTCGGACACCTATCCCGACAGGTCACAACTCTCCCCCCCCACTTTTGATGCCTCAAACCCCACACCTACGGGGGCCCCCACTACCTCACCTCGTGGGTTTACACGGGTCGAAGACCGCTTTCCCGGAAAAGAGCACCCTTTGCGGTGGCCAGACCGCGGGTGCGCGTGTCGCAACTACGAGCATAAAACCAATATACAGGATAATATCGCAAACACTAGAGACCGTTAGCATTAGTACGGATAACATGCAATTAGTAACTTTCCAACAACATTAACACTATGCTAAGCCTCAAAGAAAAACCCACCTGTCACGTGCTATGACCGCCGCTCAACCCCTCCGCGTCCCGGTGTGCTCCCCGGATCTGCAAGGACCCCCGGGACGAATCAGATACACCCCAACAATAAAACGAGAGCAGCAGAAAAGAATATCCAGTTTCCGTTGCTAGACGCGACCCTCGCCCGTCGGTCGCGGAAATGGCGATGGCCCGGTCTGACCTGGTGGCGGCGGCGGGGCTGCACGGTGTCCGGGCCTGCGCGGCGCCCAGCCCGCACGCGCGGGCGGCGCCCCG
Organism: Tillandsia leiboldiana; assembly: GCA_029204045.2. Lineage (NCBI taxonomy): Eukaryota > Viridiplantae > Streptophyta > Magnoliopsida > Poales > Bromeliaceae > Tillandsia > Tillandsia leiboldiana. The sequence goes on along the minus strand of CM055062.1, from coordinate 31,295,650 downwards.
CGCGGTGCCCAGGCCCGCGCGGCGTCCAGCCCGCACGCGCGGGCGGCGCCCTGCACGGCGCCCAGGTCCGTGCGGCGCCCCCGTGGCGGCGGCGTGCGGCCGACCGTAGGGTCCCGCCTCCTTCGTGCGACGTTCCGTCTCAACCTACCCTAGAATTACATGTAGTAAAAGAAACGAACAATTAATTAAGGACTCACCGATCTCGGCATTCCCGATCCGCCGATGGAGAAGGAGGAATAGGAAAGGTTCGCCCCGCGCTTGCTTGCCGGATTCCTTGGGGTGAGCGATCGTTTCCCCCTCTCCTTGATCACCTCCGCCTGGTCCTCGGTTCCGCCGGTAGAAGAGAGGAGATTTTTGGGAAAAGGGTTCCGCTTCCTCGTTCCTTGTGACCTACGCTCAGGGCAAGAAGGAGGAAAAACAATACCCCAACCCAAGTCGCAACTTAGAAGAAAAGGATCGGGCTAATAAAGGAAGTGGGGGTAGCCCAAACCTAATTCCCCAAGGCCAAATAATTAGTCGACTTGGGTGCGAACTAGGGTCCGGTCTGCCTCGGTAATTGTGTAAGTCGCCTGAACCGTACTAAAACTTCCGGAATTTATTCTGGGAGATTCCGGAGTCGGAATCCAAAACCGATTTCGCCAGCGGTCTCCGTTTCGCGAGCTTTATTGCCTAAAAATACTCGCGAGCCCCGACGGTCTGTCCAGAAATAAAGAATTATTAGTTCACCCTCCGGACCCCCGAAACGAAACGCGAAATAAAGAAAACCCAAAAGTAGGCCCAAGAACAGAACCACAGCATTTTAAACCAGTGGGTACTACACCACTCACCTTTAAAAAATGAGTTTCGTCCCCGAAACTCAATCCTGGTTCGCGGTGAAAAGATAGGGGTAGCCCTCCCTCATCTTTGACTCCAGCTCCCACGTCGCTTCCCGCTCCTCGTGGTTGCTCCAGAGCACCTTCACGTAGGGGATGACTCGGTTTCGAAGCGTCTTGCTCTCTCTTGCTAGGATTCGCACCGGGGTTTCCTCGAAGCTTAGGTCCTCCTTCAGTTCGAGTGTCGAGACGTCCAGGATATTACCGTCGGTTTGTGGAAGGTCCTCCTTCAGTTCGGTTTCTGAGGTCCGCAGTTTCATGGGCTTAGCAGGATATTACCGTCGGTTTGTGGAAGGTTTTGCGAAACTTTCCACACCCCTCACTCGTTTGACGCGAAAAGGGATTAAGTTTATCTGGAGTGAGGACTGCCAGAGGAGCTTCGAGGAATTAAAGATCAGATTGATGTCGGCTCCTATCCTTTCCCTACCTGTTATGGGGAAGGGATATGTGATTTACAGTGATGCATCGCACAGTGGACTTGGTTGCGTGCTGATGCAGGAGGGAAAGGTAATTGCTTATGCCTCTCGGCAACTGAAGGATTATGAAAAGAATTACCCTACCCATGATTTGGAGCTTGCTGCAGTGATTTTTGCACTAAAGTTGTGGCGCCACTACCTGTATGGGGAGCACTGCGAGATTTACACCGACCACAAGAGCTTGAAATACCTGTTCACACAGAAGGAGCTCAACTTGAGGCAGCGCAGATGGTTGGAATTGTTGAAAGACTATGATGTAGACATATTATACCATCCTGGCAAGGCCAACGTGGTTGCTGATGCCCTGAGCAGGAGAGCAGTGCAGAGTCTATCTTCGTTGATCACCGATCAGGCGCCATTATTGGAGCAGATGAGGCGGTTAGAGCTCGAGGTGGTGTCCCCTGGGGTCTCTGCTAGACTTATGTCTCTAGTCATGCAGCCCACTCTGTTGGACAGGATTCGGGAGAGACAGAGTGAGGACCCCCACCTGATGAGGATTCGAGAGCAGATGCAGACTGGTTTGGCAGGGGACTTTTCGGTTGATGCTTCGGGAGTACTGCGGTACAGGGACCGAGCATGTGTGCCTTTGGATGCGGAGATCCGAGAGCAGATCTTGAGGGAGGCCCACTATACACCTTATACCATCCATCCTGGTGGGACTAAGATGTATAGGGACCTTAAGGCACAGTTTTGGTGGAACGGGATGAAAAGAGACATTGGGAGATTTGTAGCGCACTGTCTAACTTGTCAGCAAGTAAAGGCTGAACATCGTGTACCTGCTGGCAAGTTGCAGAGTCTCCTAATCCCTGAATGGAAATGGGAGCATGTTACCATGGATTTTGTCACTGGTTTGCCGAGAGCACAGACGGGAGCGGATGCTATCTGGGTAGTCGTGGATAGACTCACCAAATCCGCACACTTTTTACCGGTGCAAGTGACTTGGTCCCTCGACCGGCTGGCACAGCTATACTTAGACGAGGTGGTGAGGCTGCATGGGGTGCCCGTCTCCATTGTATCTGACCGAGATCCGAGGTTTGTTTCGCGCTTCTGGAGGAGCCTACAGGCCACTTTGGGGACACAGCTCAGTTTCAGCACAGCATTTCACCCGCAGACAGACGGACAGTCAGAGCGTACTATACAGATTCTTGAGGACATGCTCCGGGCTTGCACGCTGGACTTTGGAGGGGGTTGGGTACGACACTTATCATTGGCTGAGTTCGCGTACAACAATAGCTTTCAAGCGAGCATCCGAATGGCTCCGTTTGAAGCATTGTATGGACGCAAGTGTCGTTCCCCTCTTTATTGGAGCGATGTGGGTGAGAGGCGGACCTTGGGGCCAGAGTTGCTTAGAAAAGCGGAGGCTAAGGTCAAGGTAGTCAGGCAGCACCTTCAGACAGCACAGAGCAGACAGAGGAGCTATGCAGATGTGCGGAGGCGAGACCTGGAGTTCGCGGTTGGGGATCATGTCTTTCTGAAGGTTTCGCCTTCAAAGGGGATCCGAAGGTTTGGGATTCGGGGGAAACTGAGCCCTCGCTACATTGGACCTTTCGAGGTGTTAGAGCGCATAGGGCCAGTTGCCTACAGGCTTGCACTTCCTCCCAGGCTTTCAGGTGTTCACGACGTTTTTCATGTATCGACTCTGAGGAAGTATGTTCATGACCCGTCTCATATCATCGATTTCGCCCCACTGGAGGTCACCGAGGACCTGAGCTATGTTGAGCGGCCGTTGAGGATCTTGGACCGGGAGGTTAGGGAGTTGCGCAGTCGGGCCATCCCTTATGTGAAGATCCTCTGGAGCAGTCATGAGGAGCGCAAGGCTACCTGGGAGTTGGAGTCAGCGATGATGGCTGCTTACCCCCACCTGTTCGAGGCACCTGCTTGAGGTATGACTTTTGTTTCGAGGACGAAACTTTTTCTTGTGGGGGAGGATGTAGTGTTCTGGATTTTCCCATGCAACTTCCCGATGAATCCATTGTGTAGAACACCTAGTGTTGGTGTGTCTGGCCCATGGTGCATCAAAGGGGTGCCACAGATGGACTTTGTGAGACTTGGATAGCTGATTTGGCCTTCGGCTGCATTTGCCGAATTTTAGAAAAGGTTTTGGGCCAATCTGAGGTTGGATTTGGATTCAGCACGGAAAAACGCTTGAAAACGGCTATTTGCTTGTTAAATTTGGAGTTCGGATGACCAAATGCGGGCTTCCGGAAGTTTTCGGGGTTTTTCGGTGCATGGGGGAGCCTCGTGGACCGGCCTGAGCCACGTGGCGGCCTATTATTGGCCGGCTCACGCAGCTCGGTCCACGGGGTAGCGCGGCGGTGCATGGGCCGCGGGCGGGTGACACGTGGCGTGCCCTGATAGGCCGGCGCACGCGGCATGGCTCACCGGGTTTGCGGGGTTGCGGTGGACCGGGCGCAGGACACGTGGCGGCTTCGGATTCGTTGGCCCACGTGGGCGCGGTCCACGGTGCGCGGGGGGGGCGCCTTGGTACTGTGCGTGCACAGTGGCGCCAGGCGGGGCGGTCGGCCGCACTCGAGTGCGACACGTGTCGCCTCGCGGTTGGGCGGCCGTACCTACCCCCGCTGACCGCGAGGGGACACGCGGCACTCGGCGACCGCGGGGATTTGCTGTCCCCTGTTTGGGGGTGACGTGGCCGCTCCTGGGAGTTTCGGGCGCGTCGGACAGGGAGTGTGCGACCGGGTTTCCGGGCGCAGTGCGCCCGAAAGTTGCGCCCGAAAACCCGGCCCGACAGCTTAGTGGGCTGGGCCTATAAATAGCTCCCCCCATTCGTCTTGTAGGCTTTTTGGACCCTATTTTCGCTGGGCTTTCTTCAGAGAAATTTCTCCTCCCTCAGTGCACTACCCTTTGGAGAACTTTGAGGATTTTTGGAGGCACTCTTCCCGAGGTTCACCATTTTACGGCGCGGCGCGACGCTTGTTTCCCGGCGATCTTCTTCGCCCCTTCTCAGTGTTTGGACTCCTCCGACTCACCCCGACATCGGATTTCGCCGATTCTTGCGCCGTTGGACTCAAGACAGGTAGGACTTCAACTCCTGTGTTTTGAGGTTCCTCGATTTCCGTGCTGATCTTGGAGTTTTCTGAGCACCCATTTGACCCATTTTTCGTCGCGGACTTTTGGACAGCACCGCAGTGTTCTTGCCATATCTTTTCGCTCGGACGTCGGATCGAGGCGATTCAAGAGGCAATTTTTATCTACACTTCGCAAGGAGTCTCCTGGATTTTTCTCAGATTTTTCTGGTTTTTGGCCGAGGGTGAGAATCTCCTTTTTCTGTGGTTCCTTGTTACAGAAATTTGGTACAGTTTGGATTGGGATGTTGCCCTTGTCGGATTTTTATCTCAGCGTAGGAAACTCCGAATTGGGCGTGCAGGTACTCGTTTCGACGAGCTCGTCGCGAGGATCGCCACAGTATTTTCCTTGGATTTTTCTGGGCATTTTCCGCAGGTAAAAATTGGTGAATTCTGGACTGTGGTATTAAGGGACAGATTCTGGGAATTGTGAATGTATAGCTTATGTGTTTTCCTTTCGGGTATTTTTTGTACAGATTGGTGGGGAGTTTTGGACTGAGCTTGGGTTCCGCTTTTGGGAATTGGGATTAGCGCTCGAGGTGGGTGATGTTGTAAACCTCTTATTTGGGATTTATCACTAGGCCTATTAGAATGCTCTTGATTAAGCTGTTAGTAAATCTGTGAGATGGACCTAGCATGCTTGTATGAAATCCTGATTTCTTCGTTGATAATCGCATTGTTAGAAAACTACAAGTTAATTAATGGTGAGTCCATGCTTTAAACATGTAGTAGAATTACTTGGAATTTATGCTAAATCCCTATCTTGTTGATTGATTAAATGAAAGGCTGAGGTATGTGGTTAGGGTACTTAAAATGGTTCAACAAGTTAATGACTTTTGCATGCTTGAATGGTCACCTAGATAGGCCACCTTTTTTTCTGCTACACTATCATGCTGGAATTGACTTAGGAGAAACCATGTTGCATTCTTTCTTCAGTCACTTAGACATAGGGGATATTATGCTCGGGTTAGAGCAGGGGCTGGGTTAGTGTAGTCAGATACTTGGGTTTCGGGGAGAGGGTTTTGGGCTTCCTTTGGGAGACGGTACTTTTCCTTATAGAGCGGAGTGCGCGATTTGCAGACTTGAGACCCTGGGACTCCTGTCCCATATCGGTGTTATGCGTAGGCTGGCATACCCGATTTGGCAGACATTGAGAACCCTACCCCTTATCGGTGCTATGCGTAGGCTGGCATACCCGATTTAGCAGACCTTGAGACTCCAGTCCCATATCGGTGTTATGCGTAGGCTGGCATACCCGATTTGGCAGACATTGAGAACCCTACCCCTTATCGGTGCTATGCGTAGGCTGGCATACCCGATTTAGCAGACCTTGAGACTCCTGTCCCATATCGGTGTTATGCGTAGGCTGGCATACCCGATTTGGCAGACATTGAGACTCCTATCCCACACCGGTGTTATGCGTAGGCTGGCATACCCGATGTGGCAAGCTTCGATTTTCTGATGCATACATTTAGCTATCTTTAGCTGGGCAGGTAGAGGGATGTTAGTGGTAGCTTTTATCAGGAGTCATACTCTTAGTTACCGCATTTATTCTTTTAGCCTCTGGTAGACCTAGTGGGCAGGTAGGAGTTTTGTGTTGAGGTTTACCCACTAGTGGAGGCTACTGTCTTTATAGTAGTACTGACCCCCCACTGTTTTCCCCTTTTCTTGTCCCCTTTGTTTTGCAGAGTCATCTGCCGGAGTTGCGCGGCCTTCCTCCCAGGATCGAGGTAAGAGGATCGCCGACTAGATAGCTGCTACCCCGAGCTCGAGTTTTTGTAGTTTTGTTGTATCCCCTGTACACTCAGACGGTTGTATTTTCTTTTATTTTGGGTCTGGCTGCGGCCAGCTGGTTGTATTTCACTTCGTGAGCTGGGAGAGACATATGTATATTCTTGAGAGTTTATTGTACTTTTATTTCCAGCATTTGTCTGAGATGTACTAGTTTCAGTTTAGCTCTGTTTTATGCTCCAGCATTATTTCTTTATATCTGAGCAGGTTACCAGCGCTTCGTGTACACGGGAAATACCGTGTGCACGGCGGGTCTGTGGACGAGCCCGGGTTCTGGTTTACACCCGGGGCGTGACAGATTATTTTGGTATCAGAGCTTAGGGATAGGTCAGTTGGGACTTAGGAAACCCTAGGCTTTTTGGCAGACCCTAGGAAGGCAGGGCGTGAGTGACGCGATATTTTGCGAAAGTCGGCAATTTGTTATTAAACTCTTCCTGTGAGTGGAGAGGGATTGGCATAGCCTATTTCTGGTGGACTGTTATGTTGGCTGCAGACAACATAAGGTTACAGGAATAGGGGGATGTCCATGACTTTCGTTGGATTGGGTCGTGTGTGGGTTGGTTCTGACCCGTGGTTTCTTGTGTGGCAGGATGCCTCCTAGGCGGCAGATCCCTACTCGGGGTACTCCTACGCCCCCGGAGGAGCCGGAGCAGTCCGAGCCTTCTGAGATCAGTGAGCTGAGGGCCATGGTGGCCCAGTTGGCGGAGAGGTCACCGCCGACAGGAGCAGAGATTTGAGCAGTTGCTGGCTCAGGTTGCGGCACCACCCCCTACTACTGTTGAGGCCCCTGTACCACCGGTTGTACCGCCGGCTATTCCACTTGTTCCTACGGCACCGTCATCTAGCAGTCGGGCTCAGGGGGTGATCAGACCATTGACCCCAGCGGAGGAGCAGGAGTTTGCTGACAAACTCGCACAGTTCTGTAAGCGAGGACCACCTAGGTTCTCGGGGCGGAGTACTCATCCAGCAGAGATAGGATCGTGGTTGGCATCAATGGAGAAGTTGTTCAGAGATTTCTTCATTGATTCGAGATTCAGAGTACACATGGCCGTACATTGTTTGGAGGGGGATGCTGATGCTTGGTGGCGTCGGGTTGAGCCCTTAGAGTTTCAGATCACCCGACAGCTACCCTGGTCGGAGTTCAGGAGGATGATCCTTGACACTTACTTCTCCACGAGCGTGAAGAAGAAGATAGAAGATGACTTGAAGAACCTGCAGCAGGGTGATCGTTCAGTATGGGATTACTTCCAGGAGTTTACGCAGTTGCTTAACTGCGTACCCTATGTTGCCAGGGACGGGCTGCACCAGGTGGAGCTGTTTGAGACAGGTTTACGCCCCGAGATCTATACCTTGGTACACGCCCAGAGGCTTCAGACTTTATCAGAGGCAGTGGATCATGCACGGTGGGTCGAGAGGGGAGATCATGTGGTCGCTAGGCGCGGAGGCACGGTCGCTCAGAGTTCTGAGAGGAAGCGGCCAGCGCCAAGACGAGGGGGGACAGGCCAGTTCATGGAGGCCGCCCCGACCGCCACCGCCACAGTCTACGGGCCGTGGGCGTTCGGATCGGCGAGGGCCTGGGGGATCCCAGAGGCCCCCACAGCAGCAGCCCCAGCGACAGCAGCAACACTCGCAGCAGCAGAGGTCGCAGTCGCGACAGCAGGGGTCACAGCGGCAAGGGCAGCAGCAGCAGCAGTCGAGGCAGTCCTAGTCTGCGGTCAGGTGCGTCTTTTGTAGGGGACAGCACGCGGCGGATACTTGTGACCAGAGGTATGGCCGCTGTTATCGGTGTGGACAGTCCGGCCATATTCGAGCTACTTGCCCTCTCTCTACACCGCAGGCTCCTTCCTCAGCTTCAGCTCCTTCAGTGCCCCAGCAGCGGCCTTATGCTCCAGCGAGCAGGGCTCCCTCCTCCCACCCTACGACTACCGACCACCAGCTCAGAGCGGGCGAGTCTACGCCGCCCAGGTAGGGGACTCTGCGGCGGCCGACCTCGTGGTGGCAGGTATCATTTTACTTTTCGGCATTAGAGCTCGCACTTTATTTGATACCGGTGCATCACATTCTTTTATTAGTAGAGCATTTGCATCATCGCATGGATTAGAGTCACGTCGGTTACCGCATGCATTAGAGGTACGGATTCCCGATCATATTTTGATTATAGAGGAGTGTTGTTGGTCTTGCCCGGTACAGCTTGAGTCTTGGATTTTGCCAGCGGACCTGATGGTCCTTAGTCAGCTGCGAGATTATGACATTGTGCTGGGGATGGATTGGCTGGCTCGCTATTTTCGCGACGATTGATTGCGCCGCGAGGACTGTTACTTTTAGCGAGCCAGGCCAGGAGGTGTTTGTTTACAGGGGGTGCCAGAGTGCTTTCTTTGCCTCTGTGGTTTCGACTTCTCGGGCGAGGCAGATGATGCGCAGTGGATGCGTGGCCTTTTTGCGTCGGTGGTTAAGGAGCCTGTGGCGGCACCGGGACTCCCGGATATCCCTATTGTCCACGAGTTCCCGGATGTGTTTCTCCAGATCTGATTCATATGCCGCCGGATAGGGAGGTTGAGTTTTTGATTGACGTAGTTCCAGGAACTGCGCCAATCTCTAAGGCTCCTTACCGAATGGCACCAGCTGAGCTGCGAGAGCTAAAGGCGCAACTCCAGGATTTAATGGACAAAGGTTTTGTCAGACCAAGCGTATCGCCTTGGGGAGCGCCGGTGCTATTTGTGAAGAAGAAGGATGGATCACTTCGACTATGTGTTGATTATCGGGAGTTGAATAAAGTGACCATCAAGAACAAGTAACCTTTGCCGCGCATTGATGACTTATTTGACCAGCTGCAAGGGTCTTGTGTCTTTTCTAAGATTGATTTACAGTCTGGTTACCACCAATTGAAGGTGAAGGCCGAGGATATCCCAAAGACGGAATTCAGGTCGCGGTAACGGGCATTATGAGTTCACCGTCATGCCTTTTGGATTGACAAATGCCCCTGCTACTTTTATGGATTTAATGAACAGGATTTTCGACCATACCTGGATCGGTTCGTCGTTGGTTTTATTGATGACATCCTAGTTTATTCCCGAAGCGATTTGGAGCACGAGGAGCACCTGAGGATTGTGCTACAACTTCTGAGAGAGAGAAAGTTGTACGCCAAGTTATCTAAGTGTGATTTCTGGCTTCGGGAGGTTGCCTTTTTGGGCCATGTGATTTCAGCCGCCGGAGTGGCAGTAGACCCGGCGAAGATCGAGGCAGTCCGGGATTGGCCCCGACCGACGACGGTATCTGAGGTCCGCAGTTTCATGGGCTTAGCAGGATATTACCGTCGGTTTGTGGAAGGTTTTGCGAAACTTTCCACACCCCTCACTCGTTTGACGCGAAAAGGGATTAAGTTTATCTGGAGTGAGGACTGCCAGAGGAGCTTCGAGGAATTAAAGATCAGATTGATGTCGGCTCCTATCCTTTCCCTACCTGTTATGGGGAAGGGATATGTGATTTACAGTGATGCATCGCACAGTGGACTTGGTTGCGTGCTGATGCAGGAGGGAAAGGTAATTGCTTATGCCTCTCGGCAACTGAAGGATTATGAAAAGAATTACCCTACCCATGATTTGGAGCTAGCTGCAGTGATTTTTGCACTAAAGTTGTGGCGCCACTACCTGTATGGGGAGCACTGCGAGATTTACACCGACCACAAGAGCTTGAAATACCTGTTCACACAGAAGGAGCTCAACTTGAGGCAGCGCAGATGGTTGGAATTGTTGAAAGACTATGATGTAGACATATTATACCATCCTGGCAAGGCCAACGTGGTTGCTGATGCCCTGAGCAGGAGAGCAGTGCAGAGTCTATCTTCGTTGATCACCGATCAGGCGCCATTACTGGAGCAGATGAGGCGGTTAGAGCTCGAGGTGGTGTCCCCTGGGGTCTCTGCTAGACTTATGTCTCTAGTCGTGCAGCCCACTCTGTTGGACAGGATTCGGGAGAGACAGAGTGAGGACCCCCACCTGATGAGGATTCGAGAGCAGATGCAGACTGGTTTGGCAGGGGACTTTTCGGTTGATGCTTCGGGAGTACTGCGGTACAGGGACCGAGCATGTGTGCCTTTGGATGCGGAGATCCGAGAGCAGATCTTGAGGGAGGCCCACTATACACCTTATACCATCCATCCTGGTGGGACTAAGATGTATAGGGACCTTAAGGCACAGTTTTGGTGGAACGGGATGAAAAGAGACATTGGGAGATTTGTAGCGCACTGTCTAACTTGTCAGCAAGTAAAGGCTGAACATCGTGTACCTGCTGGCAAGTTGCAGAGTCTCCCAATCCCTGAATGGAAATGGGAGCATGTTACCATGGATTTTGTCACTGGTTTGCCGAGAGCACAGACGGGAGCGGATGCTATCTGGGTAGTCGTGGATAGACTCACCAAATCCGCACACTTTTACCGGTGCAAGTGACTTGGTCCCTCGATCGGCTGGCACAGCTGTACTTAGACGAGGTGGTGAGGCTGCATGGGGTGCCCGTCTCCATTGTATCTGACCGAGATCCGAGGTTTGTTTCGCGCTTCTGGAGGAGCCTACAGGCCACTTTGGGGACACAGCTCAGTTTCAGCACAGCATTTCACCCGCAGACAGACGGACAGTCAGAGCGTACTATACAGATTCTTGAGGACATGCTCCGGGCTTGCACGCTGGACTTTGGAGGGGGTTGGGTACGACACTTATCATTGGCTGAGTTTGCGTACAACAATAGCTTTCAAGCGAGCATCCGAATGGCTCCGTTTGAAGCATTGTATGGACGCAAGTGTCGTTCCCCCTTTATTGGAGCGATGTGGGTGAGAGGCGGACCTTGGGGCCAGAGTTGCTTAGAGAAGCGGAGGCTAAGGTCAAGGTAGTCAGGCAGCACCTTCAGACAGCACAGAGGACAGAGGAGCTATGCAGATGTGCGGAGGCGAGACCTGGAGTTCGCGGTTGGGGATCATGTCTTTCTGAAGGTCTCGCCTTCAAAGGGGATCCGAAGGTTTGGGATTCGGGGGAAACTGAGCCCTCGCTACATTGGACCTTTCGAGGTATTAGAGCGCATAGGGCCAGTTGCCTACAGGCTTGCACTTCCTCCCAGGCTTTCAGGTGTTCACGACGTTTTTCATGTATCGACTCTGAGGAAGTATGTTCATGACCCGTCTCATATCATCGATTTCGCCCCACTGGAGGTCACCGAGGACCTGAGCTATGTTGAGCGGCCGTTGAGGATCTTGGACCGGGAGGTTAGGGAGTTGCGCAGTCGGGCCATCCCTTATGTGAAGATCCTCTGGAGCAGTCATGAGGAGCGCGAGGCTACCTGGGAGTTGGAGTCAGCGATGATGGCTGCTTACCCCCACCTGTTCGAGGCACCTGCTTGAGGTATGACTTTTGTTTCGAGGACGAAACTTTTTCTTGTGGGGGAGGATGTAGTGTTCTGTGTTTTCCCATGCAACTTTCCGATGAATCCATTGTGTAGAACACCTAGTGTTGGTGTGTCTGGCCCATGGTGCATCAAAGGGGTGCCACAGATGGACTTTGTGAGACTTGGATAGCTGATTTGGCCTTCGGCTGCATTTGCCGAATTTTAGAAAAGGTTTTGGGCCAATCTGAGGTTGGATTTGGATTCAGCGCGGAAAAAACGCTTGAAAACGGCTATTTGCTTGTTAAATTTGGAGTCCGGATGACCAAATGCGGGCTTCCGGAAGTTTTCGGGGTTTTCGGTGCATGGGGGAGCCTCGTGGACCGGCCTGAGCCACGTGGCGGCCTATTATTGGCCGGCTCACGCAGCTCGGTCCACGGGGTAGCGCGGCGGTGCATGGGCCGCGGGCGGGTGACACGTGGCGTGCCCTGATAGGCCGGCGCACGCGGCATGGCTCACGGGTTTGCGGGGTTGCGGTGGACCGGGCGCAGGACACGTGGCGGCTTGGTTCGGATTCGTCGGCCACGTGGGCGCGGTCCACGGTGCGCGGGGGGGGGGGCGCCTCGGTACTGTGCGTGCACAGTGGCGCCAGGGGGGCGGTCGGCCGCACTCGAGTGCGACACGTGTCGCCTCGCGGTTGGGCGGCCGTACCTACCCCCGCTGACCGCGAGGGGACACGCGGCACTCGGCGACCGCGGGGATTTGCTGTCCCCTGTTTGGGGGTGACGTGGCCGCTCCTGGGAGTTTCGGGCGCGTCGGACAGGGAGCGTGCGACCGGGTTTCCGGGCGCAGTGCGCCCGAAAGTTGCGCCCGAAAACCGGCCCGACAGCTAGTGGGCTGGGCCTATAAATAGCTCCCCCCATTCGTCTTGTAGGCTTTTTGGACCCTTTTTCGCTGAGCTTTCTTCAGAGAATTTCTCCTCTCAGTGCACTACCCTTTGGAGAACTTTGAGGATTTTGGAGGCACTCTTCCCGAGGTTCACCATTTACGGCGCGGCGCGACGCTTGTTTCCGGCGATTCTTCGCCCCTTCTCAGTGTTTGGACTCCTCCGACTCACCCCGACATCGGATTTCGCCGATTCTTGCGCCGTTGGACTCACGACAGGTAGGACTTCAACTCCTGTGTTTTGAGGTTCCTCGATTTCCGTGCTGATCTTGGAGTTTTCTGAGCACCCATTTGACCCATTTTTCGTCGCGGACTTTTGGACAGCACCGCAGTGTTCTTGCCGTATCTTTTCGCTCGGACGTCGGATCGAGGCGATTCAAGAGGCAAATTTCATCTACACTTCGCAAGGAGTCTCCTGGATTTTTCTCAGATTTTTCTGGTTTTTGGCGAGGGTGAGAATCTCCTTTTTCTGTGGTTCTTTGTTACAGAAATTTGGTACAGTTTGGATTGGATGTTTCCCTTGTCGGATTTTTATCTCAGCGTAGGAAACTCCGATTGGGCGTGCAGGTACTCGTTTCGACGGGCTCGTCGCGAGGATCGCGACAGTATTTTCCTTGGATTTTCTGGGCATTTTTCGCAGGTAAAAATTGGTGAATTCTGGACTGTGGTATTAAGGGACAGATTCTGGGAATTGTGAATGTATAGCTTATGTGTTTTCCTTTGGGGTATTTTGTACAGATTGGTGGGGAGTTTTGGACTGAGCTTGGGTTCCGCTTTTGGGAATTGGGATTAGCGCTCGAGGTGGGTGATGTTGTAAACCTCTTATTTGGGATTTATCACTAGGCCTATTAGAATGCTCTTGATTATGCTGTTAGTAAATCTGTGAGATGGACCTAGCATGCTTGTATGAAATCCTGATTTCTTCGTTGATAATCGCATTGTTAGAAAACTACAAGTTAATTAATGGTGAGTCCATGCTTTAAACATGTAGTAGAATTACTTGGAATTTATGCTAAATCCCTATCTTGTTGATTGATTAAATGAAAGGCTGAGGTATGTGGTTAGGGTACTTAAAATGGTTCATCAAGTTAATGACTTTTGCATGCTTGAATGGTCACCTAGATAGGCCACCTTTTTCTGCTACACTATCATGCTGGAATTGACTTAGGAGAAACCATGTTGCATTCTTTCTTCAGTCACTTAGACATAGGGGATATTATGCTCGGGTTAGAGCAGGGGCTGGGTTAGTGTAGTCAGATACTTGGGTTTCGGGGAGAGGGTTTTGGGCTTCCTTGGGAGACGGTACTTTTCCTTATAGAGCGGAGTGCGCGATTTGCAGACTTGAGACCCTGGGACTCCTGTCCATATCGGTGTTATGCGTAGGCTGGCATACCCGATTTGGCAGACATTGAGAACCTACCCCTTATCGGTGCTATGCGTAGGCTGGCATACCCGATTAGCAGACCTTGAGACTCCTGTCCCATATCGGTGTTATGCGTAGGCTGGCATACCCGATTTGGCAGACATTGAGACCCTACCCTTATCGGTCATGCGTAGGCTGGCATACCCGATTTAGCAGACCTTGAGACTTGTCCCATTCGGTGTTATGCGTAGGCTGGTACCCGATTGGCAGACATTGAGACTCCTATCCACACGGTGTTATGCGTAGCTGGCTACCCGATGTGGAGGCTTCGATTTCTGATGCATACATTTAGCATCTTTAGCTGGGCAGGTAGGGCATATTGTGGTAGCTTTTATCAGGAGTCATACTCATAGTTACCGCATTTATTCTTTTAGCCTCTGGTAGACCTAGTGGGCAGGTAGGAGTTTTGTGTTGAGGTTTACCCACTAGGGAGGCTACTGTTTATAGTAGTACTGACCCCCACTGTTTTCCCCTTTCTTGTCCCCTTTGTTTTGCAGAGTCATCTGCCGGAGTTGCGGGGCCTTCCTCCCAGGATCGAGGTAAGAGGATCGCCGACTAGATAGCTGCTACCCGAGCTCGAGTTTGTGTTTTGTTGTATCCCTGTACACTCAGACGGTTGTATTTTCTTTTATTTTGGGTCTGGCTGCGGCCAGCTGGTTGTATTTCACTTCGTGAGCTGGGAGAGACATATGTATATTCTTGAGAGTTATTGTACTTTTATTTCCAGCATTTGTCTGAGATGTACTAGTTTCAGTTTAGCTCTGTTTTATGCTCTAGCATTATTTCTTTATATCTGAGCAGGTTACCAGCGCTTCGTGTACACGGGAAATACCGTGTGCACGGGGGTCTGTGGACGAGCCCGGGTTCTGGTTTACACCCGGGGCGTGACAGCTTTGATGTCATCGGACGGCGAGACCGCAGAAAAACGTGTTCTCCCCCGGGAATCTAGGTGCGGCGTCTCCGATCCGACGTAGTTCTTTTGCCGATCTGGAGGCGTCAGTAGGCGCTTCCTGATGAGGCGTACCTTTCTTCAGTTTCTTCCACAAAGTCGGGTACCAAGAACTTTCGTTCTCCTAAGGTCGTCCCAAAAGATCGGGGATCGGCAGTCTGCCGTATAAGGCCCGTAGGGTGCCATCGGATGTGGCCTGGTAGCTGTTGTTGTAGGGGGAATTCGACGAGGGCAGGAACGCTCCTACCGACCCCCCAGTCTAGCACAAAGGCTCGCAGCAGGTCCTCCAGCGTCTGGATCACTCGCTCCGACTGTCGTCAGTCTGTGGTGGAAGGCCGTGCTGAAACTGTAGTTTGGTCCCCAAGGCCTGCTGAGGCTCTGCCATACTTCGAAACAAAGGGGGGGTCTCTATCGATGTGACGATGCCGGACACTCCAGCAGTCTCACAATCTCGCTGAGGTAGACTTGGGCCAAGCTCTTTGGTCCAGGTTGTGTGAAGGGTAGGAAGTGCGCTGACTTGGTTAGCCGCCTCAACAATGACCCAGATTGCGTCGTGCCTATGCTGTGAACGTGGGATCCAGTGACGAAGTCCATGTGATCTGATCCCACTTCACTCCGGTACGGTAAGGCTGAGCTCTACGCGGCCGCTGATGCTCTGCTTTATCTGCTGACAAACCAGGCAATGCGCAACATGAGAGTCACATCCCCTTCAGCTTCGGCCACCAGAAAGTCTGCGTGAGGTCCTGTACATCTTCG
>CM055062.1:31247515-31279888 GCA_029204045.2 Tillandsia leiboldiana | reverse complement strand
ACGGGGATAATAACAGAACCATAATATACAAATCCCAAACAACACCGGTACATCAACATCCACACCGACCCCCACAAGGGTATCGCGAACCACACCGTGAGTCTACAGTACCACAATGAATGCAGTAAAAGTAAAGGAGAACAGACTAGGGCTCCTCACTGCCGCGACCACTTCCTGCCATCGACCTCGAACCATCGTCTACGCCACCCCTGGAAGAACATGTCACGGAGTGAGGTACTCCGTGACAATTAATAGTAATAATAAAGCCAGAAAGAAAGCCAAACCCACCTGTAAGACTATCCGGAGCAACCACTCGGCTCACTGGACGAGTAACACCGTACACCTGCAATACCTGTAGCACTATGCACCTTGATCTCTTTCGGGCACCTACCCCGACAGATCGCACCGCTCACACCTTGGGGCAACCTGACCTCGTCGGACACTATCCGACAGGTCACAACTCTCCCCCCCCACGTTTCGATGCCTCAAACCCCACACCTAAGGGCCCCCCACTACCTCAGCTCGTGGTTTACACGGGTCGAAGACCGCTTTCCACGGAAAACGAGCACCCTTTGCGGTGGCCAGACCGCGGGTCGCGCGTGTCGCAAATACGAGCGTAAAACCAATATACAGGATAATATCGCAAACACTAGAGACCGTTAGCATTAGTACGGATAACAGGCAATAGTAACTTTCCAACAAATGAACACTATGCTAAGAGCCTCCAAAGAAAAACCCACCTGTCACGTGCTATGACCGCCGCTCAACCCCTCCGCGTCCCGGTGTGCTCCCCCGGATCTGCAAGGACCCCCGGGACGAATCAGATACACCCCAACAATAAAAACGAGAGCAGCAGAAAAGAAATATCCAGTTTACGTTGCTAGACGCGACCTCAAAAAAACCCTCGCCGTCCGGGCGCGGAAAGTGGCGATGGACGGTGACCTGGTGGTCGGCGGGCGGGGCTGCACGGTGTCGGGCCTGCCGCGGGCGCCCAGCCCGCACGCGCGGGGGCGCCCCGCGGTGCCCAGGCCCCGCGCGGCGTCCAGCCCGCACGCTCAGTGGCGGCGCCCTGCACGGCGCCCAGGTCCGTGCGGCGCCCCCGTGGCGGCGGCGGCGGCCGACCGTAGGGTCACGTCCTCCTTCGTGCGAAGTTCCGTCTCAACATACCCAGAATTACAGTAAGTAAAAGAAACGAACAATTATTAAGGGACTCACCGATCTCGGCATTCCGATCCGCCGATGGGAGAGAAGGAGGATAGGAAAGTTCGCCCCGCGCTTGCTTGCCGGATTCCTTGGGGGTGAGCGACGTTTCCCCTCTCTGATCACTCCGCCTGGTCATCGGTTCCGCCGGTAGAAGAGGGAGATTTTTGGGAAAAGGGTTCCGCTTCCCGTTCCTTGTGGACCTACGCTCAGGGCAAGAAGGAAGGAAAAACACTACCCCACCCAAGGCGCAACTTAGAAGAAAAAGGATCGGCTAATAAAGGAAGTGGGTAGCCCAAACCTAATTCCCCAAGGCCAAATAATTAGTCGACTTGGGTGCGGAACTAGGGTCGGTCTGCTCGGGTAATTGTGTGTAAGTCGCCTCGAAACCGTACTAAAACTTCCGGAATTTATCTGGGAGATTCGGAGGCGGAAACAAAAACCGATTTTTCGCCAGCGGTCTCCGTTTCGCGAGCTTATTGCCTAAAAAATACTCGCGAGCCCGACGGGTCTGTCCGAAATAAAGATTATTAGTTCACCCTCCGGACACCCGAACGAAACGCGAATAAAGAAACCCAAAGTAGGCCCACCAAGAACAGAACCCACAGCATTTTAACCAGTGGGTACTACACAATCACCTTTAAAAAATGAGTTTCGTACCCGAAACTCAATCATGGTTCGCGGTGAAAAGATAGGGGTAGCCCTCCCTCCCTTTGACTCCAGCTCCCACGTCGCTTCCCGCTCCTCGTGGTTGCTCCAGAGCACCTTCACGTAGGGGATGACTCGGTTTCGAAGGTCTTGCTCTCTCTTGCTAGGATTCGCACCGGGGTTTTCTCGAAGCTTAGGTCCTCCTTCAGTTCGAGTGTCGAGACGTCCAGGAATTATCCGTCGGTTTGTGGAAGGTCCTCCTTCAGTTCGGTTTCTGAGGTCCGCAGTTTCATGGGCTTAGCAGGATATTACCGTCGGTTTGTGGAAGGTTTGCGAAACTTTCCACACCCCTCACTCGTTTGACGCGAAAAGGGATTAAGTTTATCTGGAGTGAGGACTGCCAGAGGAGCTTCGAGGAATTAAAGATCAGATTGATGTCGGCTCCTATCCTTTCCCTACCTGTTATGGGGAAGGGATATGTGATTTACAGTGATGCATCGCACAGTGGACTTGGTTGCGTGCTGATGCAGGAGGGAAAGGTAATTGCTTATGCCTCTCGGCAACTGAAGGATTATGAAAAGAATTACCCTACCCATGATTTGGAGCTTGCTGCAGTGATTTTTGCACTAAAGTTGTGGCGCCACTACCTGTATGGGGAGCACTGCGAGATTTACACCGACCACAAGAGCTTGAAATACCTGTTCACACAGAAGGAGCTCAACTTGAGGCAGCGCAGATGGTTGGAATTGTTGAAAGACTATGATGTAGACATATTATACCATCCTGGCAAGGCCAACGTGGTTGCTGATGCCCTGAGCAGGAGAGCAGTGCAGAGTCTATCTTCGTTGATCACCGATCAGGCGCCATTATTGGAGCAGATGAGGCGGTTAGAGCTCGAGGTGGTGTCCCCTGGGGTCTCTGCTAGACTTATGTCTCTAGTCATGCAGCCCACTCTGTTGGACAGGATTCGGGAGAGACAGAGTGAGGACCCCCACCTGATGAGGATTCGAGAGCAGATGCAGACTGGTTTGGCAGGGGACTTTTCGGTTGATGCTTCGGGAGTACTGCGGTACAGGGACCGAGCATGTGTGCTTTGGATGCGGAGATCCGAGAGCAGATCTTGAGGGAGGCCCACTATACACCTTATACCATCCATCCTGGTGGGACTAAGATGTATAGGGACCTTAAGGCACAGTTTTGGTGGAACGGGATGAAAAGAGACATTGGGAGATTTGTAGCGCACTGTCTAACTTGTCAGCAAGTAAAGGCTGAACATCGTGTACCTGCTGGCAAGTTGCAGAGTCTCCTAATCCCTGAATGGAAATGGGAGCATGTTACCATGGATTTTGTCACTGGTTTGCCGAGAGCACAGACGGGAGCGGATGCTATCTGGGTAGTCGTGGATAGACTCACCAAATCCGCACACTTTTTACCGGTGCAAGTGACTTGGTCCTCGACCGGCTGGCACAGCTATACTTAGACGAGGTGGTGAGGCTGCATGGGGTGCCGTCTCCATTGTATCTGACGAGATCCGAGGTTTGTTTCGCGCTTCTGGAGGAGCCTACAGGCCCACTTTGGGGACACAGCTCAGTTTCAGCACAGCATTTCACCCGCAGACAGACGGACAGTCAGAGCGTTACTATACAGATTCTTGAGGACATGCTCCGGGCTTGCACGCTGGACTTTGGAGGGGGTTTGGGTACGACACTTATCATGGCTGAGTTCGCGTACAACAATAGCTTTCAAGCGAGCATCCGAATGGCTCCGTTTTGAAGCATTGTATGACGCAAGTGTCGTTCCCCTCTTTATTGGAGCGATGTGGGTGAGAGGCGGACCTTGGGGCCAGAGTTGCTTAGAAAAGCGGAGGCTAAGGTCAAGGTAGTCAGGCAGCACCTTCAGACAGCACAGAGCAGACAGAGGAGCTATGCAGATGTGCGGAGGCGAGACCTGGAGTTCGCGGTTGGGGATCATGTCTTTCTGAAGGTTTCGCCTTCAAAGGGGATCCGAAGGTTTGGGATTCGGGGGAAACTGAGCCCTCGCTACATTGGACCTTTCGAGGTTGTTAGAGCGCATAGGGCCAGTTGCCTACAGGCTTGCACTTCCTCCAGGCTTTCAGGTGTTCACGACGTTTTTCATGTATCGGACTCTGAGGAAGTATGTTCATGACCCGTCTCATATCATCGATTTCGCCCCACTGGAGGTCACCGAGGACCTGAGCTATGTTGAGCGGCCGTTGAGGATCTTGGACCGGGAGGTTAGGGAGTGCGCAGTCGGGCCATCCCTTATGTGAAGATCCTCTGGAGCAGTCATGAGGAGCGCAAGGCTACCTGGGAGTTGGAGTCAGCGATGATGGCTGCTTACCCCCACCTGTTCGAGGCACTGCTTGAGGTATGACTTTTGTTTCGAGGACGAAACTTTTTCTGTGGGGGAGGATTGTAGTGTTCTGGATTTTCCCATGCAACTTCCCGATGAATCCATTGTGTAGAACACCTAGTGTTGGTGTGTCTGGCCCATGGTGCATCAAAGGGGTGCCACAGATGGACTTTGTGAGACTTGGATAGTGATTTGGCCTTCGGCTGCATTTGCCGAATTTTAGAAAAGGTTTTGGGCCAATCTGAGGTTGGATTTTGGATTCAGCACGGAAAAACGCTTGAAAACGGCTATTGCTTGTTAAATTTGGAGTTCGGATGACCAAATGCGGGCTTCCGGAAGTTTTCGGGGTTTTTTCGGTGCATGGGGGAGCCTCGTGGACGGCCTGAGCCACGTGGCGGCCTATTATTGGCCGGCTCACGCAGCTCGGTCCACGGGGTGGTAGCGCGGGCGGTGCATGGGCCGCGGGCGGGTGACACGTGGCGTGCCCTGATAGGCCGGCGCACGCGGCATGGCTCACCGGGTTTGCGGGGTTGCGGTGGACCGGGCGCAGGACACGTGGCGGCTTCGGATTCGTTGGCCCACGTGGGCGCGGTCCACGGTGCGCGGGGGGGGCGCCTTGGTACTGTGCGTGCACAGTGGCGCCAGGCGGGGCGGTCGGCCGCACTCGAGTGCGACACGTGTCGCCTCGCGGTTGGGCGGCCGTACCTACCCCCGCTGACCGCGAGGGGACACGCGGCACTCGGCGACCGCGGGGATTTGCTGTCCCCTGTTTGGGGGTGACGTGGCCGCTCCTGGGAGTTTCGGGCGCGTCGGACAGGGAGTGTGCGACCGGGTTTCCGGGCGCAGTGCGCCCGAAAGTTGCGCCCGAAAACCCGGCCCGACAGCTTAGTGGGCTGGGCCTATAATAGCTCCCCCCATCGTCTTGTAGGCTTTTTGGACCCTATTTTCGCTGGGCTTTCTTCAGAGAAATTTCTCCTCCCTCAGTGCACTACCCTTTGGAGAACTTTGAGGATTTTTGGAGGCACTCTTCCCGAGGTTCACCATTTTACGGCGCGGCGCGACGCTTGTTTCCCGGCGATTCTTCTTCGCCCCCTTCTCAGTGTTTGGACTCCTCCGACTCACCCCGACATCGGATTTCGCCGATTCTTGCGCCGTTGGACTCAAGACAGGTAGGACTTCAATCCTGTGTTTTGAGGTTCCTCGATTTCCGTGCTGATCTTGGAGTTTTCTGAGCACCCATTTGACCCATTTTTCGTCGCGGACTTTTGGACAGCACCGCAGTGTTCTTGCCATATCTTTTCGCTCGGACGTCGGATCGAGGCGATTCAAGAGGCAATTTTTATCTACACTTCGCAAGGAGTCTCCTGGATTTTTCTCAGATTTTTCTGGTTTTTGGCCCGAGGGTGAGAATCTCCTTTTTCTGTGGTTTCCTTGTTACAGAAATTTGGTACAGTTTGGATTGGGATGTTGCCCTTGTCGGATTTTTATCTCAGCGTAGGAAACTCCGAATTGGGCGTGCAGGTACTCGTTTCGACGAGCTCGTCGCGAGGATCGCCACAGTATTTTCCTTGGATTTTTCTGGGCATTTTCCGCAGGTAAAAATTGGTGAATTCTGGACTGTGGTATTAAGGGACAGATTCTGGGAATGTGAATGTATAGCTTATGTGTTTCCTTTCGGGTATTTTTTGTACAGATTGGTGGGGAGTTTTGGACTGAGCTTGGGTTCCGCTTTTGGGAATTGGGATTAGCGCTCGAGGTGGGTGATGTTGTAACCTCTTATTTGGGATTTATCACTAGGCCTATTAGAATGCTCTTGATTAAGCTGTTAGTAAATCTGTGAGATGGACCTAGCCTGCTTGTATGAAATCCTGATTTCTTCGTTGATAATCGCATTGTTAGAAAACTACAAGTTAATAATGGTGAGTCCATGCTTTAAACATGTAGTAGAATTACTTGGAATTTATGCTAAATCCTATCTTGTTGATTGATTAAATGAAAGGCTGAGGTATGTGGTTAGGGTACTTAAAATGGTTTCAACAAGTTAATGACTTTTGCATGCTTGACTGGTCACCTAGATAGGCCACCTTTTTTTCTGCTACACTATCATGCTGGAATTGACTTAGGAGAAACCATGTTGCATTCTTTCTTCAGTCACTTAGACATAGGGGATATTATGCTCGGGTTTAGAGCAGGGGCTGGGTTAGTGTAGTCAGATACTTGGGTTTCGGGGAGGGTTTTGGGCTTCCTTTGGGAGACGGTACTTTTCCTTATAGAGCGGACGTGCGCGATTTGCAGACTTGAGACCCTGGGACTCCTGTCCCATATCGGTGTTATGCGTAGGCTGGCATACCCGATTTGGCAGACATTGAGAACCCTACCCCTTATCGGTGCTATGCGTAGGCTGGCATACCCGATTTAGCAGACCTTGAGACTCCAGTCCCATATCGGTGTTATGCGTAGGCTGCATACCCGATTTGGCAGACATTGAGAACCCTACCCCTTATCGGTGCTATGCGTAGGCTGGCATACCCGATTTAGCAGACCTTGAGACTCCTGTCCCATATCGGTGTTATGCGTAGGCTGGCATACCCGATTTGGCAGACATTGAGACTCCTATCCCACACCGGTGTTATGCGTAGGCTGGCATACCCGATGTGGCAAGCTTCGATTTTCTGATGCATACATTTAGCTATCTTTAGCTGGGCAGGTAGAGGGATGTTAGTGGTAGCTTTTTATCAGGAGTCATACTCTTAGTTACCGCATTTATTCTTTTAGCCTCTGGTAGACCTAGTGGGCAGGTAGGAGTTTTGTGTTGAGGTTTACCCACTAGTGGAGGCTACTGTCTTTATAGTAGTACTGACCCCCCACTGTTTTCCCCTTTTCTTGTCCCCTTTGTTTTGCAGAGTCATCTGCCGGAGTTGCGCGGCCTTCCTCCCAGGATCGAGGTAAGAGGATCGCCGACTAGATAGCTGCTACCCCGAGCTCGAGTTTTTGTAGTTTTGTTGTATCCCCTGTACACTCAGACGGTTGTATTTTCTTTTATTTTGGGTCTGGCTGCGGCCAGCTGGTTGTATTTCACTTCGTGAGCTGGGAGAGACATATGTATATTCTTGAGAGTTTATTGTACTTTATTTCCAGCATTTGTCTGAGATGTACTAGTTTCAGTTTAGCTCTGTTTTATGCTCCAGCATTATTTCTTTATATCTGAGCAGGTTACCAGCGCTTCGTGTACACGGGAAATACCGTGTGCACGGCGGGTCTGTGGACGAGCCGGGTTCTGGTTTTACACCCGGGGCGTGACAGATTATTTTGGTATCAGAGCTTAGGGATAGGTCAGTTGGGACTTAGGAAACCCTAGGCTTTTTGGCAGACCCTAGGAAGGCAGGGCGTGAGTGACGCGATATTTTGCGAAAGTCGGCAATTTGTTATTAAACTCTTCCTGTGAGTGGAGAGGGATTGGCATAGCCTATTTCTGGTGGACTGTTATGTTGGCTGCAGACAACATAAGGTTACAGGAATAGGGGGATGTCCATGACTTTCGTTGGATTGGGTCGTGTGTGGGTTGGTTCTGACCCGTGGTTTCTTGTGTGGCAGGATGCCTCCTAGGCGGCAGATCCCTACTCGGGGTACTCCTACGCCCCCGGAGGAGCCGGAGCAGTCCGAGCCTTCTGAGATCAGTGAGCTGAGGGCCATGGTGGCCCAGTTGGCGGAGAGTCACCGCCGACAGGAGCAGAGATTTGAGCAGTTGCTGGCTCAGGTTGCGGCACCACCCCCTACTACTGTTGAGGCCCCTGTACCACCGGTTGTACCGCCGGCTATTCCACTTGTTCCTACGGCACCGTCATCTAGCAGTCGGGCTCAGGGGGTGATCAGACCATTGACCCCAGCGGAGGAGCAGGAGTTTGCTGACAAACCTCGCACAGTTCTGTAAGCGAGGACCACCTAGGTTCTCGGGGCGGAGTACTCATCCAGCAGAGATAGGATCGTGGTTGGCATCAATGGAGAAGTTGTTCAGAGATTTCTTCATTGATTCGAGATTCAGAGTACACATGGCCGTACATTGTTTGGAGGGGGATGCTGATGCTTGGTGGCGTCGGGTTGAGCCCTTAGAGTTTCAGATCACCCGACAGCTACCCTGGTCGGAGTTCAGGAGGATGATCCTTGACACTTACTTCTCCACGAGCGTGAAGAAGAAGATAGAAGATGACTTGAAGAACCTGCAGCAGGGTGATCGTTCAGTATGGGATTACTTCCAGGAGTTTACGCAGTTGCTTAACTGCGTACCCTATGTTGCCAGGGACGGGCTGCACCAGGTGGAGCTGTTTGAGACAGGTTTACGCCCCGAGATCTATACCTTGGTACACGCCCAGAGGCTTCAGACTTTATCAGAGGCAGTGGATCATGCACGGTGGGTCGAGAGGGGAGATCATGTGGTCGCTAGGCGCGGAGGCACGGTCGCTCAGAGTTCTGAGAGGAAGCGGCCAGCGCCAGACGAGGGGGGACAGGCCAGTTCATGGAGGCCGCCCCGACCGCCACCGCCACAGTCTACGGGCCGTGGGCGTTCGGATCGGCGAGGGCCTGGGGGATCCCAGAGGCCCCCACAGCAGCAGCCCCAGCGACAGCAGCAACACTCGCAGCAGCAGAGGTCGCAGTCGCGACAGCAGGGGTCACAGCGGCAAGGGCAGCAGCAGCAGCAGTCGAGGCAGTCCTAGTCTGCGGTCAGGTGCGTCTTTTGTAGGGGACAGCACGCGGCGGATACTTGTGACCAGAGGTATGGCCGCTGTTATCGGTGTGGACAGTCCGGCCATATTCGAGCTACTTGCCCTCTCTCTACACCGCAGGCTCCTTCCTCAGCTTCAGCTCCTTCAGTGCCCCAGCAGCGGCCTTATGCTCCAGCGAGCAGGGCTCCCTCCTCCCACCCTACAGACTACCGACCACCAGCTCAGAGCGGGCGAGTCTACGCCGCCCAGGTAGGGGACTCTGCGGCGGCCGACCTCGTGGTGGCAGGTATCATTTTACTTTTCGGCATTAGAGCTCGCACTTTATTTGATACCGGTGCATCACATTCTTTTATTAGTAGAGCATTTGCATCATCGCATGGATTAGAGTCACGTCGGTTACCGCATGCATTAGAGGTACGGATTCCCGATCATATTTTGATTATAGAGGAGTGTTGTTGGTCTTGCCCGGTACAGCTTGAGTCTTGGATTTTGCCAGCGGACCTGATGGTCCTTAGTCAGCTGCGAGATTATGACATTGTGCTGGGGATGGATTGGCTGGCTCGCTATTTCGCGACGATTGATTGCGCCGCGAGGACTGTTACTTTTAGCGAGCCAGGCCAGGAGGTGTTTGTTTACAGGGGGTGCCAGAGTGCTTTCTTTGCCTCTGTGGTTTCGACTTCTCGGGCGAGGCAGATGATGCGCAGTGGATGCGTGGCCTTTTTGGCGTCGGTGGTTAAGGAGCCTGTGGCGGCACCGGGACTCCCGGATATCCCTATTGTCCACGAGTTCCCGGATGTGTTTCCTCCAGATCTGATTCATATGCCGCCGGATAGGGAGGTTGAGTTTTTGATTGACGTAGTTCCAGGAACTGCGCCAATCTCTAAGGCTCCTTACCGAATGGCACCAGCTGAGCTGCGAGAGCTAAAGGCGCAACTCCAGGATTTAATGGACAAAGGTTTTGTCAGACCAAGCGTATCGCCTTGGGGAGCGCCGGTGCTATTTGTGAAGAAGAAGGATGGATCACTTCGACTATGTGTTGATTATCGGGAGTTGAATAAAGTGACCATCAAGAACAAGTAACCTTTGCCGCGCATTGATGACTTATTTGACCAGCTGCAAGGGTCTTGTGTCTTTTCTAAGATTGATTTACAGTCTGGTTACCACCAATTGAAGGTGAAGGCCGAGGATATCCCAAAGACGGAATTCAGGTCGCGGTACGGGCATTATGAGTTCACCGTCATGCCTTTTGGATTGACAAATGCCCCTGCTACTTTTATGGATTTAATGAACAGGATTTTTCGACCATACCTGGATCGGTTCGTCGTTGTTTTTATTGATGACATCCTAGTTTATTCCCGAAGCGATTTGGAGCACGACGAGCACCTGAGGATTGTGCTACAACTTCTGAGAGAGAGAAAGTTGTACGCCAAGTTATCTAAGTGTGATTTCTGGCTTCGGGAGGTTGCCTTTTTGGGCCATGTGATTTCAGCCGCCGGAGTGGCAGTAGACCCGGCAAAGATCGAGGCAGTCCGGGATTGGCCCCGACCGATGACGGTTTCTGAGGTCAGCAGTTTCATGGGCTTAGCAGGATATTACCGTCGGTTTGTGGAAGGTTTTGCGAAACTTTCCACACCCCTCACTCGTTTGACGCGAAAAGGGATTAAGTTTATCTGGAGTGAGGACTGCCAGAGGAGCTTCGAGGAATTAAAGATCAGATTGATGTCGGCTCCTATCCTTTCCCTACCTGTTATGGGGAAGGGATATGTGATTTACAGTGATGCATCGCACAGTGGACTTGGTTGCGTGCTGATGCAGGAGGGAAAGGTAATTGCTTATGCCTCTCGGCAACTGAAGGATTATGAAAAGAATTACCCTACCCATGATTTGGAGCTTGCTGCAGTGATTTTTGCACTAAAGTTGTGGCGCCACTACCTGTATGGGGAGCACTGCGAGATTTACACCGACCACAAGAGCTTGAAATACCTGTTCACACAGAAGGAGCTCAACTTGAGGCAGCGCAGATGGTTGGAATTGTTGAAAGACTATGATGTAGACATATTATACCATCCTGGCAAGGCCAACGTGGTTGCTGATGCCCTGAGCAGGAGAGCAGTGCAGAGTCTATCTTCGTTGATCACCGATCAGGCGCCATTACTGGAGCAGATGAGGCGGTTAGAGCTCGAGGTGGTGTCCCCTGGGGTCTCTGCTAGACTTATGTCTCTAGTCATGCAGCCCACTCTGTTGGACAGGATTCGGGAGAGACAGAGTGAGGACCCCCACCTGATGAGGATTCGAGAGCAGGTGCAGACTGGTTTGGCTGGGGACTTTTCGGTTGATGCTTCGGGAGTACTGCGGTACAGGGACCGAGCATGTGTGCCTTTGGATGCGGAGATCCGAGAGCAGATCTTGAGGGAGGCCCACTATACACCTTATACCATCCATCCTAGTGGGACTAAGATGTATAGGGACCTTAAGGCACAGTTTTGGTGGAACGGGATGAAAAGAGACATTGGGAGATTTGTAGCGCACTGTCTAACTTGTCAGCAAGTAAAGGCTGAACATCGTGTACCTGCTGGCAAGTTGCAGAGTCTCCCAATCCCTGAATGGAAATGGGAGCATGTTACCATGGATTTTGTCACTGGTTTGCCGAGAGCACAGACGGGAGCGGATGCTATCTGGGTAGTCGTGGATAGACTCACCAAATCCGCACACTTTTTACCGGTGCAAGTGACTTGGTCCCTCGACCGGCTGGCACAGCTGTACTTAGACGAGGTGGTGAGGCTGCATGGGGTGCCCGTCTCCATTGTATCTGACCGAGATCTGAGGTTTGTTTCGCGCTTCTGGAGGAGCCTACAGGCCACTTTGGGGACACAGCTCAGTTTCAGCACAGCATTTCACCCGCAGACAGACGGACAGTCAGAGCGTACTATACAGATTCTTGAGGACATGCTCCGGGCTTGCACGCTGGACTTTGGAGGGGGTTGGGTACGACACTTATCATTGGCTGAGTTCGCGTACAACAATAGCTTTCAAGCGAGCATCCGAATGGCTCCGTTTGAAGCATTGTATGGACGCAAGTGTCGTTCCCCTCTTTATTGGAGCGATGTGGGTGAGAGGCGGACCTTGGGGCCAGAGTTGCTTAGAGAAGCGGAGGCTAAGGTCAAGGTAGTCAGGCAGCACCTTCAGATAGCACAGAGAAGACAGAGGAGCTATGCAGATGTGCGGAGGCGAGACCTGGAGTTCGCGGTTGGGGATCATGTCTTTCTGAAGGTTTCGCCTTCAAAGGGGATCCGAAGGTTTGGGATTCGGGGGAAACTGAGCCCTCGCTACATTGGACCTTTCGAGGTGTTAGAGCGCATAGGGCCAGTTGCCTACAGGCTTGCACTTCCTCCCAGGCTTTCAGGTGTTCACGACGTTTTTCATGTATCGACTCTGAGGAAGTATGTTCATGACCCGTCTCATATCATCGATTTCGCCCCACTGGAGGTCACCGAGGACCTGAGCTATGTTGAGCGGCCGTTGAGGATCTTGGACCGGGAGGTTAGGGAGTTGCGCAGTCGGGCCATCCCTTATGTGAAGATCCTCTGGAGCAGTCATGAGGAGCGCAAGGCTACCTGGGAGTTGGAGTCAGCGATGATGGCTGCTTACCCCCACCTGTTCGAGGCACCTGCTTGAGGTATGACTTTTGTTTCGAGGACGAAACTTTTTCTTGTGGGGGAGGATGTAGTGTTCTGGATTTTCCCATGCAACTTCCCGATGAATCCATTGTGTAGAACACCTAGTGTTGGTGTGTCTGGCCCATGGTGCATCAAAGGGGTGCCACAGATGGACTTTGTGAGACTTGGATAGCTGATTTGGCCTTCGGCTGCATTTGCCAAATTTTAGAAAAGGTTTTGGGCCAATCTGAGGTTGGATTTGGATTCAGCGCAGAAAAACGCTTGAAAACGGCTATTTGCTTGTTAAATTTGGAGTCCGGATGACCAAATGCGGGCTTCCGAAAGTTTTCGGGGTTTTTCGGTGCATGGGGGAGCCTCGTGGACCGGCCTGAGCCACGTGGCGGCCTATTATTGGCCGGCTCACGCAGCTCGGTCCACGGGGTAGCGCGGCGGTGCATGGGCCGCGGGCGGGTGACACGTGGCGTGCCCTGATAGGCCGGCGAACGCGGCATGGCTCACCGGGTTTGCGGGGTTGCGGAGGACCGGGCGCAGGACACGTGGCGGCTTCGGATTCGTCGGCCCACGTGGGCGCGGTCCACGGTGCGCGGGGGGGGGGGCGCCTCGGTACTGTGCGTGCACAGTGGCGCCAGGCGGGGCGGTCGGCCGCACTCGAGTGCGACACGTGTCGCCTCGCGGTTGGGCGGCCGTACCTACCCCCGCTGATCGCGAGGGGACACGCGGCACTCGGCGACCGCGGGGATTTGCTGTCCCCTGTTTGGGGGTGACGTGGCCGCTCCTGGGAGTTTCGGGCGCGTCGGACAGGGAGTGTGCGACCGGGTTTCCGGGCGCAGTGCGCCCGAAAGTTGCGCCCGAAAACCCGGCCCGACAGCTTAGTGGGCTGGGCCTATAAATAGCTCCCCCCATTCGTCTTGTAGGCTTTTTGGACCCTATTTTCGCTGGGCTTTCTTCAGAGAAATTTCTCCTCCCTCAGTGCACTACCCTTTGGAGAACTTTGAGGATTTTTGGAGGCACTCTTCCCGAGGTTCACCATTTTACGGCGCGGCGCGACGCTTGTTTCCCGGCGATCTTCTTCGCCCCTTCTCAGTGTTTGGACTCCTCCGACTCACCCCGACATCGGATTTCGCCGATTCTTGCGCCGTTGGACTCACGACAGGTAGGACTTCAACTCCTGTGTTTTGAGGTTCCTCGATTTCCGTGCTGATCTTGGAGTTTTCTGAGCACCCATTTGACCCATTTTTCGTCGCGGACTTTTGGACAGCACCGCAGTGTTCTTGCCATATCTTTTCGCTCGGACGTCGGATCGAGGCGATTCAAGAGGCAATTTTAATCTACACTTCACAAGGAGTCTCCTGGATTTTTCTCAGATTTTTCTGGTTTTCGGCCGAGGGTGAGAATCTCCTTTTTCTGTGGTTCCTTGTTACAGAAATTTGGTACAGTTTGGATTGGGATGTTGCCCTTGTCGGATTTTTATCTCAGCGTAGGAAACTCCGAATTGGGCGTGCAGGTACTCGTTTCGACGGGCTCGTCGCGAGGATCGCGACAGTATTTTCCTTCGATTTTGTTGGGCATTTTCCGCAGGTAAAAATTGGTGAATTTTGGACTGTGGTATTAAGGGACAGATTCTGGGAATTGTGAATGTATAGCTTATGTGTTTTCCTTTCGGGTATTTTTTGTACAGATTGGTGGGGAGTTTTGGACTGAGCTTGGGTTCCGCTTTTGGGAATTGGGATTAGCGCTCGAGGTGGGTGATGTTGTAAACCTCTTATTTGGGATTTATCACTAGGCCTATTAGAATGCTCTTGATTAAGCTGTTAGTAAATCTGTGAGATGGACCTAGCATGCTTGTATGAAATCCTGATTTCTTCGTTGATAATCGCATTGTTAGAAAACTACAAGTTAATTAATGGTGAGTCCATGCTTTAAACATGTAGTAGAATTACTTGGAATTTATGCTAAATCCCTATCTTGTTGATTGATTAAATGAAAGGCTGAGGTATGTGGTTAGGGTACTTAAAATGGTTCAACAAGTTAATGACTTTTGCATGCTTGAATGGTCACCTAGATAGGCCACCTTTTTTTCTGCTACACTATCATGCTGGAATTGACTTAGGAGAAACCATGTTGCATTCTTTCTTCAGTCACTTAGACATAGGGGATATTATGCTCGGGTTAGAGCAGGGGCTGGGTTAGTGTAGTCAGATACTTGGGTTTCGGGGAGAGGGTTTTGGGCTTCCTTTGGGAGACGGTACTTTTCCTTATAGAGCGGAGTGCGCGATTTGCAGACTTGAGACCCTGGGACTCCTGTCCCATATCGGTGTTATGCGTAGGCTGGCATACCCGATTTGGCAGACATTGAGAACCCTACCCCTTATCGGTGCTATGCGTAGGCTGGCATACCCGATTTAGCAGACCTTGAGACTCTTGTCCCATATCGGTGTTATGCGTAGGCTGGCATACCCGATTTGGCAGACATTGAGAACCCTACCCCTTATCGGTGCTATGCGTAGGCTGGCATACCCGATTTAGCAGACCTTGAGACTCCTGTCCCATATCGGTGTTATGCGTAGGCTGGCATACCCGATTTGGCAGACATTGAGACTCCTATCCCACACCGGTGTTATGCGTAGGCTGGCATACCCGATGTGGCAGGCTTCGATTTTCTGATGCATACATTTAGCTATCTTTAGCTGGGCAGGTAGAGGCATGTTAGTGGTAGCTTTTATCAGGAGTCATACTCTTAGTTACCGCATTTATTCTTTTAGCCTCTGGTAGACCTAGTGGGCAGGTAGGAGTTTTGTGTTGAGGTTTACCCACTAGGGGAGGCTACTGTCTTTATAGTAGTACTGACCCCCCACTGTTTTCCCCTTTTCTTGTCCCCTTTGTTTTGCAGAGTCATCTGCCGGAGTTGCGGGGCCTTCCTCCTAGGATCGAGGTAAGAGGATCGCCGACTAGATAGCTGCTACCCCGAGCTCGAGTTTTTGTAGTTTTGTTGTATCCCCTGTACACTCAGACGGTTGTATTTTCTTTTATTTTGGGTCTGGCTGCGGCCAGCTGGTTGTATTTCACTTCGTGAGCTGGGAGAGACATATGTATATTCTTGAGAGTTTATTGTACTTTTATTTCCAGCATTTGTCTGAGATGTACTAGTTTCAGTTTAGCTCTGTTTTATGCTCCAACATTATTTCTTTATATCTGAGCAGGTTACCAGCGCTTCGTGTACACGGGAAATACCGTGTGCACGGCGGGTCTGTGGACGAGCCCGGGTTCTGGTTTACACCCGGGGCGTGACAGCTTGATTCCTCTGGACGGCGAGACCCGCAGAAACACGTGTTCTCCCACCTGGAATTCTAGGTCGCGGCGTCTCCGATCCGCGTAGTTCTTTTGCCGACTCTGGGCGGTCAGTAGGCGCTTCCTGATGAGGCGTACCTTCTCTTCAGTTTCTTCCACCAAGTCGGGTCCCAAGAACTTCCGTTCTCCTAAGTCGTCCCAACAGATCGGGGATCGGCAGCGTCTGCCGTATAAGGCCTCGTAGGGTGCCATCTGGATGCTGGCCTGGTAGCTGTTGTTGTAGGCGAATTCGACGAGGGGCAGGTAACGCTCCCTACCGACCCCCCAGTCTAGCACACAGGCTCGCAGCAGGTCCTCCAGCGTCTGGATCACTCGCTCCGACTGTCCGTCCGTCTGTGGGTGGAAGGCCGTGCTGAACTGTAGTTTGGTCCCCAAGGCCTGCTGTAGGCTCTGCCATAACTTCGAAACAAAGCGTGTGTCTCTATCCGATGTGATCGATGCCGACACTCCCTGCAGTCTCACAATCTCGCTGAGGTAGACTTGGGCCAACCGCTCTTTGGTCCAGGTTGTGTGAATGGGTAGGAAGTGCGCTGACTTGGTTAGCCGCTCAACAATGACCCAGATTGCGTCGTGCCCCTGCTGTGAACGTGGGAATCCAGTGACGAAGTCCATGGTGATCTGATCCCACTTCCACTCCGGTACCGGTAAGGGCTGTAGCTCTCCCGCCGGCCGCTGATGCTCTGCCTTTATCTGCTGACAAACCAGGCAATGCGCAACATGATGAGTCACATCCCCCTTCAGCTTCGGCCACCAGAAAGTCTGCGTGAGGTCCCTGTACATCTTCGTACCTCCCGAATGTGCCGCATAAGGGGCGCGGTGTGCCTCAGCTAGGATTTCCTCCTTCAATTCCGGGGTATCCGGCACGCAGATCCGCCCGCGGAACCGTAGAGTGCCGTCATCTTCCACTGAAAAGTCACCTTCTTGATCCGGCGAGATCTTGTCTCGTACGAGCTGTTAGTACGAGTCCGCCTGCCGTCCCTCTCGAATTCTCTCGAACAGCGTCGGCTTTACCACCAAAGCCAACAGTTGTGCAACTGTGCCCATTGGTACCACCTCCAACTTCAATCGCGAGAATTCCGTGATCAAAGTGCTCTGCTCAGTTATCGCGCGTGCCGTCGTCTCTTCTGGTTGCCCCTTCCTGCTCAAAGCGTCCGCCACTACGTTTGCTTTCCCGGGGTGCTACTGGATTGTTAAATCATAATCCTTCAATAGTTCAAGCCACCGCCTCTGCTGCAAGTTTAGTTTCTTCTGGGTGAACAGGTACTTAAGGCTTTGGTGGTCAGAGAAAACGTTACAGTGGACACCAAAGAGGTAGTGTCTCCATAACTTCAGAACAAAGACCACTGCAGCCAGTTCCAAATCGTGTATCGGGTAATTCTTTTCGTAATCCTTCAGCTGCCTGGAAGCATAGGCTATTACTTTTCCCTGTTGCATCAATACACCCCCAAGGCCGATCCTCGATGCGTCGCAGTACACCTCATAGTCCTCTCCGGGTGTTGGTAGTACAAGAATTGGTGCCCTGGTTAGCCTTCTTTTGAGTTCTTCGAAGCTCTCCTGGCATTGTGTCGACCACACAAACTTTTCTCCTTTCCTAGTCAACCGGTTCAGAGGGGCGGCTATCTTCGAGAAGCCCTCGACAAAGCGTCGGTAGTACCCAGCAAGGCCCAAGAAACTGCGGATCTCCGTTACCGTAGTTGGCGGCTGCCAGGCTGTTACGGATTCCACCTTCTTGGGATCCACGGCGATTCCCCTTGCCGAGATCACGTGCCCTAAAAAGCCCACCTCGCGTAGCCAGAATTCGCACTTCTTGAGCTTAGCGAACAACTCGTGGTCCCTGAGGGTCTGGAGGATTATTTGCAGATGTTGCTCGTGCTCCTCGTCAGTGGGTGAATAGATCAGTATGTCGTCGATGAAGACCACTACGAACCGGTCTAGGAAGGGCCTGAAAATTCGATTCATCATATCCATGAAGACGGCGGGGGCGTTCGTAAGCCCGAAAGGCATAACCGTAAATTCGTAGTGGCCATACCGGGTCCGGAAGGCGGTCCTTGGAATATCTTCGTTCCGAACCCGAAGCTGGTGGTAGCCCGATTGCAGGTCAATCTTTGAGAAGACCGTCGCTCCTCGTAGCTGGTCGAAGAGGTCGTCAATTCTGGACAGGGGGTACTTATTCTTCATCGTCACCTTGTTTATTCCCCTGTAGTCGATGCAGAGTCGCAGACTTCCATCTTTCTTCCGCACAAAGAGCACCGGTGCGCCCCAGGGTGACACACTCGGTCTGATGAACCCTCTTTGATACCGGAGCAACACACTCGTTCATTTCTTGTGATTACGTGTTTATGCATGACCTTGGGGAGACACCTCTCCAAAACCGAATGACAGTCCAGACGGCGGGTGGGACACTGGAGGCGACCAGCTTGGTGGCCACCTGCCCAATTAAGCTAGGGCGACCGCCTTGCCCTTGGGATTTGGTGGTAATTCCCCTGAAGGAGTACGACATTGTATTGGGCATGGATTGGCTCTCAAGGTACCAAGCGCTGATCGACTGCGAGAAATGGATGGTGCAACTTCAAGAACCAAGCTTCCCTAAAAATGCGTATCTGGCGTGCAAGAGCATCTCCTTCCCAGCGGTCATCTCAGCGGCACGAGCCAGGAGATTGAGAAAGCCCCAAACAGCTCCTGCTTGAACGTCGTCCATGATGGAAGCGCGGTGCCCGTGGTGGGGTCGGGACGCACCGTCTTCCACCATAAGCGGGCGTCCTCCCCAGTAATCTACAGTACCAAATGAAATGCAAGGAAAAGTAAAGGAGATACAGACTAGGGCTCCTCACTGCCCGACCACTCCTGCCTCGACCTCACCATCGTCTACCGCTCACCCCTGGAAGAACCTGTCACGGAGTGGGTAGTCAGTGACAAGTAATAGTAATAATAAGCAAGAAAGAAAAGCCAAACCCAACTGTAAGACTATCCGGAGCAACCACTCGGCTCACTGGACGAGTAACACGTGAACACCTGCAATACCTGTAATACCTGTAGCACCTACGCACCTTGATCTCGTCGGGCACCTACCCCGACAGATCGCACCGCTCACACCTTGGGGCACCTGACCTCGTCGGACACCTATCCCGACAGGTCACACCTCTCCCCCCCCTTTTGATGCCTCAAACCCCACACCTACGGGGGCCCCCACTACCTCACCTCGTGGGTTTACACGGGTCGAAGATCGCTTTCCCGGAAAAGAGCACCCTTTGCGGTGGCCAGACCGCGGGTGCGCGTGTCGCAACTACGAGCATAAAACCAATATACAGGATAATATCGCAAACACTAGAGACCGTTAGTATTAGTACGGATAACATGCAATTAGTAACCTTCCAACAACATTAACACTATGCTAAGCCTCAAAGAAAAACCCACCTGTCACGTGCTATGACCGCCGCTCAACCCCTCCGCGTCCCGGTGTGCTCCCCGGATCTGCAAGGACCCCCGGGACGAATCAGATACACCCCAACAATAAAACGAGAGCAGCAGAAAAGAATATCCAGTTTCCGTTGCTGGACGCGACCCTCGCCCGTCGGTCGCGGAAACGGCGATGGCCCGGTCGGACCTGGTGGCGGCGGCGGGGCTGCACGGCGCCCCGGCCCGCACGGCGCCCAGCCCGCACGCGCGGGCGGCGCCCCGCGCGGCGCCCAGGCCCGCACGGCGCCCAGCCCGCACGCGCGGGCGGCGCCCCGCGCGGTGCCTAGGCCCGCGCGGCGCCCAGCCCGCACGCGCGAGCGGCGCCCCGCGCGGTGCCCAGGCCCGCGCGGTGCCCAGGCCCGCGCGGCGCCCAGCCCGCACGCGCGGGCGCGCCCCGCGCGGTGCCCAGGCCCACGCGCGGGCGGCGCCCTGCACGGCGCCCAGGTCCGTCCGGCGCCCCCGTGGCGGCGGCGTGTGGCCGACCGTAGGGTCCCGCCTCCTTCGTGCAACGATCCGTCTCAACCTACCCTAGAATTCCATGCAGTAAAAGAAACGAACAATTAATTAAGGACTCACCGATCTCGGCGTTCCCGATCCGCCGATGGAGAAGGAGGAATAGGAAAGGTTCGCCCCGCGCTTGCTTGCCAGATTCCTTGGGGTGAGCGATCGTTTCCCCCTCTCCTTGATCACCTCCGCCTGGTCCTCAGTTCCGCCGGTAGAAGAGAGGATATTTTTGGGAAAATGGTTCCGCTTCCTCGTTCCTTGTGACCTACGCTCAGGGCAAGAAGGAGGAAAAACAATACCCCAACCCAAGTCGCAACTTAGAAGAAAAGGATCGGGCTAGTAAAGGAAGTGGGGGTAGCCCAAGCCTAATTCCCCAAGGCCAAATAATTAGTCGACTTGGGTGCGAACTAGGGTCCGGTCTGCCTCGGTAATTGTGTAAGTCGCCCGAACCGTACTAAAACTTCCGGAATTTATTCTGGGAGATTCCGGAGTCGGAATCCAAAACCGATTTCGCCGGCGGTCTCCGTTTCGTGAGCTTTATTGCCTAAAAATACTCGCGAGCCCCGATGGTCTGCCCAGAAATAAAGAATTATTAGCTCACCCTCCGGACCCCCGAAACGAAACGCGAAATAAAGAAAACCCAAAAGTAGGCCCAAGAACAGAACCACAGCATTTTAAACCAGTGGGTACTACAATGTCATTGTAAGCAAATACTAACATATATCCCATCTATCTCACATAAGCATGCAAATATCATTCAAAGGGTGTAATTAGCTTCCTAATATGGAAAAAACTCCAATAAGCCTAGTGGGTAGTCAAAAGTAAGAGATTCGCAACAACACCCACCTCGAAGAGCTGAACAGTCCAAAGTCCCACAGCTGATAATACCCAGAAATCTCAATTTCCAAATCCAACGGGTCTAGCAATACTCGCAAGCTCTCCTGAGTACAGCACAAGGTTCATAGTTACTCTTTATTCCAAAAATTAACCAAGTATACGCAGTCTGAAATTCAGTCCCAAAGATGTAATTATTTCACCTGCTGAAAGGGCTCCGAAAAATTCGATAAAAATACACAGCGATCCTCGCGTCGAGATCTTCGAAACGGGTACCTGCACGTCCAATTCCGAGCCCCGTAGGCCGAGTTACAAATTCCACAACACAGGGTGCTCACAACCTCACAATAACATATCTGTAATCTCATACATAGTTAAGGGAGAAAATTATACCTCCGGGCAAGCCTCAGAAAAATCCAAGAAAAATACTGTGAAAATCCTTGCGTCGAGTAGATGAACAAAATGCTAAGGCTCGTCTAAATTCGATGTCCGAGCTTGGAGAAATCCCGAAAACAATCCGCTGTCCTTGAAAATCCTCATAGAAAATAGAGGTTCCAGTAAGCATGGAAAAACTCCTCGAAATGCATGAAACGAGGAAATGCGGAAAGCACCAAGATCGTAACCTTACTTGTCGCGGATCCAACGGCGAAGAAATCGCTCGAAAAGGTGGTCGGAGTAGGCCGGGGGAGCCCGCGCACCGAAACGCGACGGAAGA
Source organism: Tillandsia leiboldiana (assembly GCA_029204045.2). Lineage (NCBI taxonomy): Eukaryota > Viridiplantae > Streptophyta > Magnoliopsida > Poales > Bromeliaceae > Tillandsia > Tillandsia leiboldiana. The sequence goes on along the minus strand of CM055062.1, from coordinate 31,258,412 downwards.
AACACCGGCAAAAGAGCGTCGCGATGCGCCAAGAAAATGCGAATCTCGAAAAGCGTGCCACGTAAAACCCCCAAACTCCGCAGATGGAAGCAGCACTACACGAGGAACAACTTCCCTGAAGAAACCGTAGTGAGAAAAGGCTCGGAAATGCCAAAAAAACCAAGGTGAAGTGAGCTTAGGCTATTTATAGACCCCAGAAAACATTTGAGATAATTCCACCCATGTCCCCGGTTTCAGGCGCTGGACCACTTTTCGGGCGCCCGAAACCGGCGAAACAGGTTACTGCAAAAACGTGCCCGAAACGCCTGGGAGCCGCCACGTCACCCGCACAGCAAACAGCTGTGCGGGGCGTACCGGGAGCGGCCACCTGGCCCTCCCGGGGGCCGACGCGTGTCCCGCACAGCAAACAGCTGTGCGGGGCGCGCCTGCCGTCGCCGCGTGGCACCTACCGGGTCAAACGGGTAGGTGGGGCCCGCGAGTGGCAGCGTGCCATGTGTCCCGACACTGTCGCGGTCACACGTGCGGGCAGGCGCCGCTCTGGCCGCCTGCCACGCACGCGCCCCGAGGCGCCCGACCACGCCCCCGTGCGCCGCGCCTCGTGAGCCCGCGAATGGCACGCCGACACGTGTCCCCTGCACACGGTCCACGCACCCTACTTCGGGTTCCGTGGACCGCGCCGCGTGCACCGACCAACCGGGGGCTGCCACGTGTCCCCCGCCCTGGTCCATGCTCTAAGAAAATAAACGGATATGCGCAGCGGAAGAAAGAAACGCAATTAAAAATTTTTCTTAAACCAAATATGACCTCATGTTTTGTTTTAGATCGTAAAAAGGTAATCTAATTGATCTTATCAATTAGGATTTAATTTTTACCTTGCGCGGGTCGAGATCAGCGCGAAGCCGACGATCGTTGGTAAAAATTTTTCGTCCTTGATAGTCGCGCACGCACCCGGCCTCTACTTGTGTCCACACGGAATCACGCCCTTGATCGAAATAGTCGATCGCCTTGATTCACTATCCGATCACGAATTAACTCTCGCGTCGATGTGAGGAGGATGAATCAATCTTCTAATTGTGCTAGCAATCTTCCGAAGATCGAGAACGATGAATTAATTATGGAGGACTTGAGGAAGAGGATAGGCGGCTAGGATTTTCTTATTCCTTTTTCTTTATCCAAAATATGTCACATATGACATATATTTATAATGAGAAAACCCTAATCCTAATCCTAATCGAATCCTAATCCGATTGGATTATCCATTATCCTTAAGTTAGTTTCAATATGAATCGAATCCGAATCCTAATTCGATTTGTGTGTAACATTTACACATAAGTCCTCAAAATATTTACTAACGATTAGTAAATACACCATGCAACTTTTGCACTTAAATACCTCTAATTTACAATAATTACAAATTAGTCCTTTTAGTAATAAATTAGTAAACTTTAGTATTGTGATTATAATTAATCCATTCTATAAACTTCTTTATCATCTCCATAATATCGATCATGCGCGATTTCTTATGTGTGTGACCTTATAGGTTCAATTCTGTCTGGTAGTGAGATATGATGCGATCCCCATCGGCATCATCATCGAAACTCTTTTTGATGGATCAAACACTTTTGATTCTTCCCTTGTATAATAATTATTCGCCTATAATTATTCTTATTGGTTCCCACAATCCACTAGTGACGCCTAGCAGCATATAGTGGCAATCCAGTCAGAAGTGAATATTGGACTGAACCTCTAGGTGCAGTTGCCGTACAATGCAATCCTTCTATCGCATGGTCCCAACTGAGTGGAGGTCATGGAATACTCGTCAAACCCCATCACCCGTTATATGACAAATTTGATAGGACAGAAGCTCATATGGTTACTCTTGGAAACACCTTTCCATGAACAATATTACCCCGGCCGAGGATTTCTGAGCTTTGCCTTTCAAATAGCATAGGACTAATTATCTCTCTATCGAGAGCGATAGATCCCCTGTAAACAAACACCCATTCCTAATATGAACCGACTGCAGCCAACATATACTACTAAGACCCGTGACTAGTGTTACGGAATTTGAGTTGGCGTATTTCGTGAATTTGTTTAAGTCTTGAAGATTGAATATGAGAAGCTTGGATCATATACCTCAATCTCAAGAAAGAAGAATTCAAAAGGATCAGGTACGTCTAATTAAATATTTTTGGTGATCCGAATACTTCTTATAGTGTAGAAACACTTGGTTGAATTTTTAATTGCATAAAAATCAAAAACTCGACAATTTACATGTTCAGAGTCCGGACCGTGCATTACAGTCCGGACCCCGAACATAGGTTGGTTCATGCGCAATTCCAGTCCGGACCTTGGGAATTTCAGTCCGGACCCCGAACGTGGAAATTGCAGGAATTGCATGAACAGTCCGGACCGTGGAAATTTCAGTCCGGACCCCGAATGTCCTCTTTTCTGGAAAAACTCTGTTTCGCTGAAACAGTCCGGACCGCCAATTCCAGTCCGGACTGTCGTCCTGTAAAATTCCAGAAATGGTAAGTTTTTTATCCTTATCTTCTTCCAATGGTTTCTAACCTATAAATAGACCCTCTGATTCATCTTTTAGGGTAACAAAAAATACGACCGAAAAAGAAAAATTCACATATAGAGAAGAAAGGAAATCAATAGATTTAATTCTATGTTTCTTCATCTATATTGATTAATTTGATTCTAGGTTTTCCAAACTCAGATTTTGAGTAGAATCAAATTAATGAATACTTAGATGGTATTTCCGATCTATTTCTAATCTAGGTATTTGGCGGATCATCACCACCCAAAAACAACGATTTCCCCAAAATCGGCGCGTGGACTCGCGTGGCCTTGTGGATTCAAGGTGCAACCGCTTTCGTGGATTCGAGGCGACGTACGTTCGTGGATTCGAGACGTGCTGCTAGGTGAAGACCGTGGATTCGGTCGGACGTCGTGGATTCGACGTTGGACGCCGTGGATTCGGCGTTGGACACAAATCGTGGATTCGAGGCGCGTTGCGGAGCGAGCGGAGAAGATCTACTAGGAGCGTATGGAAAAGGTTGAGTCGTAAGTGTGTACGGTAAATCACCTTGTACATGTTTTAATTCTAGTGGATTTCGCCGTGTTATCGGTCCCGTGGTTTTTTTTACTCCGGTTTGGAGTTTTTCCACGTAAAAATCTTGCGTGTTATTTTTTATTTCCGCATTGGGTTTTATTGCGCAACGATTTTTGAGTGTTTACGATTTACACCTATTCACCACCCTCTAGGTGTTTTTTCCCCTATTTAGATCCAATAATACATAACCCAACAAGTGGTATCAGAGCGGGAATAGGGTTGTAAACAATGGTTGAAGGTGGAAACATCAACAGACCCCCATTCTTCGATGGAACAAATTATCCCTACTGGAAAGTACGGATAAAAGCCTTTTTAATTTCCATCGACGAACGGGTGTGGCAATCAATTGAATTAGGATGGTCTAATCCAACTGAAATTAATGCTGATGTTCGCACCATCAAACCTAGGTCGAAATGGACCAAGGAAGAGATTGATTCATCTTCTTACAATGGCAAAGGAACTAATGCTCTATTTAATGCCTTGTCACAAACTGAGTTCTCTCGCGTCTCAGCATGTGAGACCGCGAAAGAAATCTGGGATGTTCTACAAGTTACACATGAGGGAACAAACCTCGTGAAGATTCAAAAACTGCAAATGCTTACGAGCAAGTTTGACTCCATTTTTATGACAGAAAATGAATCGTTCACGGATTATTATACACGATTGCAAGACATCGTGAATACATGTGCTAACTTGGGAGAGAAAATTCCAGAATCAAAAGTTGTAAGAAAGATTCTAAGGACTCTTCCTGAAAGATTTCGATCCAAGGTTACAGCCATTGAAACAGTTAAACATCCGGACGAAATCCATGTAGAAGAATTAGTTGGTGCACTTCAAACTTATGAAATGACATTTCCTACTAACTACTCTTCTGGAAAAGCATCCTCTTCTAAGTCTTCAGGTTTTGCATTGAAATCAACTAAAGAAGAAGACACGGATTCATCCTCCTCAGACGATGACGAGAACCTATCTATGGAGGACTTTGAGAAGCAACTTGCTCTCTTGACAAGGAAGTTTCGCCGAAACTTTCGAAGGGGTAATTCAAGCAAAACTCCATCCTTCGGAAAGTCGAAGAAAGGCAAGGGTTCTTCAAGTTACAAGTCAAGAAAGCAAGAGAGTTTTTCAAAGGACAAGAAAAACTCTGAGGGACAAGTACAATGCTTCAAATGTCAAGGCTACGGCCACATTGCAACGGAGTGTCCCAATAAGAATCCGGCAAAGAAGAAGGCGATGCAAGCCGTCACTTGGGATGACAACTCAACGTCAAATGAGTCATCTTCCAGTGATGAAGAAAACAACGCAACGGCATTCCACGCGTCCACATCTTCACCCTTCATGTGCTTAATGGCAAGTACATCCGATTCTTTGTCCAACTCCTCCCATGCTGAAAAGAATGCCATGGACGACGAATCGAGTAATTCTGAAGGTGAAGATTTTGCTCTTACCTACCATAAGCTTTTGAGGGATTCAAAGAAATTGGCAAAGCAAAACCGGAGTTTGAGAGGGAGATTGCAGGAACTCGAAGAAGAAGCAAAAAGGGCAACTTCTCTCTCAAACGCTCTTGAAGTGGAAAGGGATAACCTGATTAATGCAAATGTTTCCCTTCAAGAGAAAAATGAGCATTTCGAGAAGGAACTTATAAAAATGATGGATAAAGCGAATTACTTCTCGAAGCTCTACAGCGAGGCTCGACAGGAAAATATGGAAATGACAAAGACCATTTTCCAACTCAAGGATGATTTAAAGAGATTTTCTTCTGGAAGGCGTAAGTTGGATAAGCTTCTTGGTCTTGGTCAAACAAACCGTTTCGGCCTCGGATACACTCAAACTGGAGACAGTCCTAGTTCGAGTGGAACAGTTTTGTGCCTCAGTCGGTATCTCCTCCTCCGACACCGGAATTCACGACAAACAACGACAACAAGCCTACTTCACCCTCTTCGGGATAGTCAAGCACTAAGGTATGTTTTCGTTGTGGTTTTTCAGGGCACATAAGAAGAAATTGCAAGATGGGAGCAAAACGATCAACTCAAGCACCTCTTGTAACAACTACCAAAAGGGTGATTCCTCGGAAAACAAATGTAAATTTTTCAAAGGAAAAGAGCCTCGGTAGTTCACCTCGCAAGACGACGTCATCAAGGAGCAGCAATCAGTCGAACAAGACGCTTTCACCAAGAAAAAGAACTTCACATTCATTGTCAACGCAGTCCAAAAAGGTTTGGGTGCGCAAAGGTGAAATCTTCCCTTGTCTTGTTACTAATATCTCCTTGCATGCTTATGACAATTCGTCTTGGTATCTGGATAGCGGGTGTTCCTGTCACATGACCGGTGACAAAAATTGTTTTCAAACCTTTGAGAAAATCTCCAGAGGACTTGTAGTTTTCGGAGACGGTCGTTCTTCCCAAATTATTGGAAAAGGAACTATCGCTATTCCAGATGGCCCGGTTTTGAATAATGTGTTATTTGTTGAAGGCCTTAAGACTAACCTCATTAGTATTAGTCAACTTTGTGACAATGGTTTTTCAGTTAATTTTTCATCTGTCGAATGTATTGTAACTGATAAGGACCATGTTTTCTTTTAAAAGGGGTTAGATCTGAAAATAACTGTTATGTTGTTCCTAATAAAATTTCTGAAAACTGTAACTAGCCTCTTTGAATAATGAAACACTTTGGCATGAAAGGCTAGGTCACATAAATTTTAAGGAACTTGCTAGAATTTCAACAAAGATGTGGTCAAGGGGGTTCCAAAACTTTCACTTAAAGAAAACTTGGTGTGTGGCGGTTGTCAAAGGGAAAACAATCTAGGACTGCACACAAGAACTTGAACCACGTTGGCACCAAACGGCCCTTAGAACTATTGCATATGGATTTAATGGGGGCCAACACGTCAACCATCTTTGGGAGGTAATGGTACATTTTTCTATTGGTTGATGATTTCTCTAGATACTCATGGGTAGCATTTTTAAAAGAGAAAGCTGATACTTTTGATTCTTTTCACGAGATTGCCATCGTTTTATGATTGAAAAGAATGAAAAGATCATTCGTGTTAGAAGTGATTAGAGGTGGAGAATTCATAAATTCTAAATTCATTAATTTTTGCACTTCCAACGGCATTAACATGAATTCTCAGCACCCTATACACCTCAACAGAATGGTGTAGTCGAGCGCAAAAAACAGGGTTGTTCAAGAGATGGCACGTATTATGCTCATAGCCGAAATTTACCGCTATATTTTTGGGCTGAAGCAGTGAACCTGCAGTCTAGGTAATTAATCAAGTGTATTGCGCCCGGGAACCTTAAATAACCATATGAACTATGGTTCTGCAGAAACCAATATATAAAATATTTTCGTATATTTGGGAGTCGTTGTTACATTTACGTGACCGCGAAAATCTTGGAAAATTGACTCTCGAAGTGGACGAAAGATTTCATGGGGTATTCTACAACAGTAGAGAATATCGGTATTTAACTTGGAATCTAAAACATGGTAGAATCTATAATGTTAAAGTAGATGACGCTTTTCACTGTTGCATATGATAATCTACCCATGATATCTCTCTTGATGATGATACTCCGCAAATGCATCTTCTCTAACATTCTTCCGATAATGATGATGCATCTAATGGTCTCTTCAAGTCTATCTGTGTGCTGCAAGGAATCATCTCAATGTACCTACGAGTACTTCCGTTACCTCAAACGTTACGCATCTCCAAGGATCATCCTGAATTAATATTATGGAGACCCACAAGAAGGATGAGTTCCAGAATTCTCGGAATGACAGTTGGTTTGTAGATTCGCTTTGTTACGTTTCCATAATAGAACCAACAGAATGTCGATTGAAGCTCTTCAGGATGAATACGGATTTCAAAGCAATGCAGGAAGACGCTCCATTCAGTTTGAATCCGAACAACAGTCTGGAATTAACGAAGTCTCCGACGCAACACAATGTGATTGGTTACTCTAAATGGATTTTCAACGAATAGAAATAGGATGGCTACACTCATCAGGAACAAGCACGACTAGTTGCTCAAGGCTACTATCAATAGAAGGTATAGCCTTTTGATATGATAACCTTTCTCCCCTATGTAGCTAGACTCGGAGTCCATTCGTATTCTATTCGCGATAGCTTGTCATTTCTAAAATAAACTTTTTCAATATGGCGTTCAGCATGCCGTTTTTAAATGGCTTTTTAATCTGAGGAAGTTGTTTTCATGTGGCTTCAACCGAAAGGTTTTGTAGACCTTAAACTACTAACCATGTTTTTCGTTGAAAATGCTCTTTCCGGTCTAAACAAGCACCGCGAGCATGGTACGAAAGGTTGACAAAGCACCTTTTGGAGAAGGGCTATACTCGAGGGGAGCAGATCGACTCTCTTTGTGAAGCATTATCAGGATAACTTCATTGTAGCACAATCTATGTCGATGACATGGTATTTTGTGCAACAAGAGATAATGATGCTTCTAAACTTCGCGTGAAACCATGGAGAGCGAATTTGAGATGTACATGATGGGCGAACGGACATACTTCCTTGGATTGCAGTGAAAACAAAGTGAAGAAGGCATCATCTGTGTCAATCCAAGTATGCAATGGCGTTGGTCAAGAAGTTTGGTTTAGAAAACTCTAAAGATTTTCCGACTCTATGGGAACTAGCAATAAGGGATTAGAAAGTGATCTCTTAGTGAACATGTAGACGAGAAACTTATCGCAGCATGATTGGAAGTCTACTTACCTCACAGCTAGCGCCCGGACATATCCTTTAGTGTTGGAATCTGCGCGAGATATTAGTCAGCACCAAGGAGGTTCACCTGAAAGCGGTGAAACGGATCATCCGGGTACATAAAAGGAACACATAAATTTCGGAATTTGGTATCCTATGGGAACAAGTCTTGACATTGTAGGATATTCAGATGCCGAGTGGGCAGGATCTGTGGATGATCGGAAAAGTACGAGTGGTGGCATGTTTTTATCTTGGCCATTGCCTTGTTGCATGGCACAGTAAAAGCAAAACTGCATTGCACTCTCAACTGCCGAAGCGGAATATATTTCAGCGGGTAGTTGTTCAACCCAACTCATTGGATTGAAAAGTGGTTGAGCGACTTTCCGAATTTCTAGCAACTTCGGTAACGATTCTTTGTGACAACACAAGTGCTATATAAACATTTCCAAAAACCCTGTGTTGCACTCAAGAACAAAACACATTGAACTTAGATATCATTGTCCTAGAGAGCTAGTTGAATCAAATATTCTTCAACTTTTCTATATTTCAACTGAAGATCAATTAGCTGACCCTTTTAACAAAACCTTTGGATCAAAAATGATTTATTCATTTGCGTAAGGCAATTGGCATGCTTTCCTTGAATAATCTCTTTTTGAAACCAATCCTTAGGTTAGGGTTTTGTTGTTGTGTTTTTGTTCTTTATCTATGCTTGTACATAGAACATTAAGTGAGCATTAGTTATATTGACTTTAACTGCATCCCTTTTATATATTTAGAAGTTTATTATGCTTTTGATATCATAATAATTCAGTGATGCAATGATCATTTTATGTCAATTACGTCATCTTTTAAGTGATCAACATCAATTTATCTCTCAAATGATCTCTTGGTATAGTTTTTATCTTATTTGACTATTTTGTCGAGTATGAAATCGAGATCAATCTTTGGTGAGTTCTTATATCTTAAATAATTGATAGCCACTTGAGGGGGAGTCAAAGAAAAGTGTTATGCTCAAAAGATGTTGGAAAGAGTTACATCCCATCGAGGAGCTGTGAAAACTACCACCACATGGAGGAAAGAGCTACCACCTCGGTCGTCCGAGTACTTGTGTGCAGCTACCACATGTATACCAAGCATGGTTTTTCAAGTTTGATTAAATAAAATGCATGTTGAAATACTTGACTCTGTCAAATTTCAAGGTTGGTATAAGGTGGGTTTTTAAAGAAAGATGCTCAAAGAGCCACTCTCTTCAACAGATTGTCTAGATACATTATCTACTATATTTGGGATTTCAAACATCTATTGATCTTTGTATTTCATTTTCTTTACTGAATTGATGATTTGATAAAGGCATTACTCATAAGATCAAGTTAGATGTAATTGAAGGTGTTCAACTTTAAGGGATTTAATTTTTGTAATTTTCGTTTCATTTTTGGATATTATTGATAGATTTGGCATAATCTAATTCTTGTTGTATGAAACGATGATTTTTGTTTAAAGTTGATACACATTTGTGCTTACAATCTTTTTCTGGTTTTTCTTGAATTTCTCTGAAATTTTCTAAAGAAAAAGTTGGGGCCGATCCGGATCGGCTAGATGATCCGGATCCCGAACGCAGGAATTCTTCTGCGGGCTGACGATCCGGATTGTATCTGCCGATCCGGATCCCGAACGCAGTTTCTCACTGCGGGTAGCCGATCCGGATCGCAGTTATGAACTGATCCGGATCGCGGCTAGGTTTTTATAAGGAACGAAAGGGGTTTTTGATTTCTTTACTACTCAATCTCTTTTGTTCCAAAGTTTCCAGAGCCCTCTCTCTCTAGATTTCATTTTTCCTGGAGCTTTCAAACTCAAGTTCTTCAACTCCAAGTAAGTTTTATTGATCAAAATCTCGTTTTTTCACCGTTTTTCTCTCTTCCTCCTCAAACGTGATGAATTTCTTGGATCAACTTTGTTTGTGGATGGTTTTTGATCAAATTTCTTTTGAAATAAGAACTCTGGTAGATTAGTTTTGATTATATGCTAGGTATTCTCCTGATTAACGGATTTTTAGGCTTCGATTTCTAAAATTTCGGTTTTAGGGCATATAATAAGGATTTTCGAAAATCATGCAATTGATCTATTTTTAAAAGTCCTTTTGCAAAACTAATTTGATTCTTAGCTCTCTACATGATTATGATTGTTTGGGTACAATTTTTTCAATTTTTGAAAATTAGAATTTTTTGGTGTTCTTGAGTTGGTCTCACAGGATTCCTTTCTCAAGAAACCATTAGTCATGGGATCACATTGGATTGTCTTTTCTTACTTGCGGCTATGGTTCATACAAGAGACACCGTCAAGCCAGAGGGCTAAACGGCTAAGAAAGCGAAGAAAGCTAAAGATGATTCCGATACAGAATCTGAAACGGAATCAATTGATGGGTGAACTGCAGTTGAAGCAACGCTGTTCCCACTGCTTCAAAGGGAAAGCGCCTGCGGAAACATCGAAGGCTCCGCCTACTGCTGCTGAGAAAGGCAAAGCTCCAATGGAAGAAACTTCTGGGAAACAAGAAGAAAAGTATTGCTCGCAAAAGAGGGAGTGCTCGAGGAATCTCCATTGAGCAACCAGCTGATAGGCCAGCACCTCCACAAGACTTTATCACAGCTCTCGATAAAGATTGGAAAATGAAGATTGAGTGGAATGTCAATTACGGAATCCATCTCTAGAGCATACTCTGTACCTAGCTAGCGAATTCGCATGCACTAAGACCACTGGGCATTCATCATCTGCCCCTACAAAAACAACTTCGTCCAGCGACTTCCAAGAGAAACTCCTCATAATCAGCACTATTGTTTTTTGGCCGCACATTCATCAGGACCAAAGAAGGACTTTCTGCTGAAGGAAAAATTGGCATTAGGTATCTCCGACAAATGGCTTCTGACCTAAAACAGATTAAAAAAGAAAATGTTCCAAATTATCGCGAATGCTGAAAGGATCTTGAACAAGAGAGACGATACTAGCTCAATAGTTTCTGATTTTGGCTTGATCTTTTATGCGCCTACTACCCTTATCGTTAATATTGCA
>CM055062.1:31041723-31247415 GCA_029204045.2 Tillandsia leiboldiana | reverse complement strand
CCCCTTGCGCCGCGCCTCGTGAGCCCGCGAATGGCACGCCGACACGTGTCCCCTGCACACGGTCCACGCACCCTACTTCGGGTTCCGTGGACCGCGCCGCGTGCACCGACCAACCGGGGCTGCCACGTGTCCCCCGCCCTGGTCCATGCTCTAAGAAAATAAACGGATATGCGCAGCGGAAGAAAGAAACGCAATTAAAAATTTTTCTTAAACCAAATATGACCTCATGTTTTGTTTTAGATCGTAAAAAGGTAATCTAATTGATCTTATCAATTAGGATTTAATTTTTACCTTGCGCGGGTCGAGATCAGCGCGAAGCCGACGATCGTTGGTAAAAATTTTTCGTCCTTGATAGTCGCGCACGCACCCGGCCTCTACTTGTGTCCACACGGAATCACGCCCTTGATCGAAATAGTCGATCGCCTTGATTCACTATCCGATCACGAATTAACTCTCGCGTCGATGTGAGGAGGATGAATCAATCTTCTAATTGTGCTAGCAATCTTCCGAAGATCGAGAACGATGAATTAATTATGGAGGACTTGAGGAAGAGGATAGGCGGCTAGGATTTTCTTATTCCTTTTTCTTTATCCAAAATATGTCACATATGACATATATTTATAATGAGAAAACCCTAATCCTAATCCTAATCGAATCCTAATCCGATTGGATTATCCATTATCCTTAAGTTAGTTTCAATATGAATCGAATCCGAATCCTAATTCGATTTGTGTGTAACATTTACACATAAGTCCTCAAAATATTTACTAACGATTAGTAAATACACCATGCAACTTTTGCACTTAAATACCTCTAATTTACAATAATTACAAATTAGTCCTTTTAGTAATAAATTAGTAAACTTTAGTATTGTGATTATAATTAATCCATTCTATAAACTTCTTTATCATCTCCATAATATCGATCATGCGCGATTTCTTATGTGTGTGACCTTATAGGTTCAATTCTGTCTGGTAGTGAGATATGATGCGATCCCCATCGGCATCATCATCGAAACTCTTTTTGATGGATCAAACACTTTTGATTCTTCCCTTGTATAATAATTATTCGCCTATAATTATTCTTATTGGTTCCCACAATCCACTAGTGACGCCTAGCAGCATATAGTGGCAATCCAGTCAGAAGTGAATATTGGACTGAACCTCTAGGTGCAGTTGCCGTACAATGCAATCCTTCTATCGCATGGTCCCAACTGAGTGGAGGTCATGGAATACTCGTCAAACCCCATCACCCGTTATATGACAAATTTGATAGGACAGAAGCTCATATGGTTACTCTTGGAAACACCTTTCCATGAACAATATTACCCCGGCCGAGGATTTCTGAGCTTTGCCTTTCAAATAGCATAGGACTAATTATCTCTCTATCGAGAGCGATAGATCCCCTGTAAACAAACACCCATTCCTAATATGAACCGACTGCAGCCAACATATACTACTAAGACCCGTGACTAGTGTTACGGAATTTGAGTTGGCGTATTTCGTGAATTTGTTTAAGTCTTGAAGATTGAATATGAGAAGCTTGGATCATATACCTCAATCTCAAGAAAGAAGAATTCAAAAGGATCAGGTACGTCTAATTAAATATTTTTGGTGATCCGAATACTTCTTATAGTGTAGAAACACTTGGTTGAATTTTTAATTGCATAAAAATCAAAAACTCGACAATTTACATGTTCAGAGTCCGGACCGTGCATTACAGTCCGGACCCCGAACATAGGTTGGTTCATGCGCAATTCCAGTCCGGACCTTGGGAATTTCAGTCCGGACCCCGAACGTGGAAATTGCAGGAATTGCATGAACAGTCCGGACCGTGGAAATTTCAGTCCGGACCCCGAATGTCCTCTTTTCTGGAAAAACTCTGTTTCGCTGAAACAGTCCGGACCGCCAATTCCAGTCCGGACTGTCGTCCTGTAAAATTCCAGAAATGGTAAGTTTTTTATCCTTATCTTCTTCCAATGGTTTCTAACCTATAAATAGACCCTCTGATTCATCTTTTAGGGTAACAAAAAATACGACCGAAAAAGAAAAATTCACATATAGAGAAGAAAGGAAATCAATAGATTTAATTCTATGTTTCTTCATCTATATTGATTAATTTGATTCTAGGTTTTCCAAACTCAGATTTTGAGTAGAATCAAATTAATGAATACTTAGATGGTATTTCCGATCTATTTCTAATCTAGGTATTTGGCGGATCATCACCACCCAAAAACAACGATTTCCCCAAAATCGGCGCGTGGACTCGCGTGGCCTTGTGGATTCAAGGTGCAACCGCTTTCGTGGATTCGAGGCGACGTACGTTCGTGGATTCGAGACGTGCTGCTAGGTGAAGACCGTGGATTCGGTCGGACGTCGTGGATTCGACGTTGGACGCCGTGGATTCGGCGTTGGACACAAATCGTGGATTCGAGGCGCGTTGCGGAGCGAGCGGAGAAGATCTACTAGGAGCGTATGGAAAGGTTGAGTCGTAAGTGTGTACGGTAAATCACCTTGTACATGTTTTAATTCTAGTGGATTTCGCCGTGTTATCGGTCCCGTGGTTTTTTTTACTCCGGTTTGGAGTTTTTCCACGTAAAAATCTTGCGTGTTATTTTTTATTTCCGCATTGGGTTTTATTGCGCAACGATTTTTGAGTGTTTACGATTTACACCTATTCACCACCCTCTAGGTGTTTTTTCCCCTATTTAGATCCAATAATACATAACCCAACAAGTGGTATCAGAGCGGGAATAGGGTTGTAAACAATGGTTGAAGGTGGAAACATCAACAGACCCCCATTCTTCGATGGAACAAATTATCCCTACTGGAAAGTACGGATAAAAGCCTTTTTAATTTCCATCGACGAACGGGTGTGGCAATCAATTGAATTAGGATGGTCTAATCCAACTGAAATTAATGCTGATGTTCGCACCATCAAACCTAGGTCGAAATGGACCAAGGAAGAGATTGATTCATCTTCTTACAATGGCAAAGGAACTAATGCTCTATTTAATGCCTTGTCACAAACTGAGTTCTCTCGCGTCTCAGCATGTGAGACCGCGAAAGAAATCTGGGATGTTCTACAAGTTACACATGAGGGAACAAACCTCGTGAAGATTCAAAAACTGCAAATGCTTACGAGCAAGTTTGACTCCATTTTTATGACAGAAAATGAATCGTTCACGGATTATTATACACGATTGCAAGACATCGTGAATACATGTGCTAACTTGGGAGAGAAAATTCCAGAATCAAAAGTTGTAAGAAAGATTCTAAGGACTCTTCCTGAAAGATTTCGATCCAAGGTTACAGCCATTGAAACAGTTAAACATCCGGACGAAATCCATGTAGAAGAATTAGTTGGTGCACTTCAAACTTATGAAATGACATTTCCTACTAACTACTCTTCTGGAAAAGCATCCTCTTCTAAGTCTTCAGGTTTTGCATTGAAATCAACTAAAGAAGAAGACACGGATTCATCCTCCTCAGACGATGACGAGAACCTATCTATGGAGGACTTTGAGAAGCAACTTGCTCTCTTGACAAGGAAGTTTCGCCGAAACTTTCGAAGGGGTAATTCAAGCAAAACTCCATCCTTCGGAAAGTCGAAGAAAGGCAAGGGTTCTTCAAGTTACAAGTCAAGAAAGCAAGAGAGTTTTTCAAAGGACAAGAAAAACTCTGAGGGACAAGTACAATGCTTCAAATGTCAAGGCTACGGCCACATTGCAACGGAGTGTCCCAATAAGAATCCGGCAAAGAAGAAGGCGATGCAAGCCGTCACTTGGGATGACAACTCAACGTCAAATGAGTCATCTTCCAGTGATGAAGAAAACAACGCAACGGCATTCCACGCGTCCACATCTTCACCCTTCATGTGCTTAATGGCAAGTACATCCGATTCTTTGTCCAACTCCTCCCATGCTGAAAAGAATGCCATGGACGACGAATCGAGTAATTCTGAAGGTGAAGATTTTGCTCTTACCTACCATAAGCTTTTGAGGGATTCAAAGAAATTGGCAAAGCAAAACCGGAGTTTGAGAGGGAGATTGCAGGAACTCGAAGAAGAAGCAAAAAGGGCAACTTCTCTCTCAAACGCTCTTGAAGTGGAAAGGGATAACCTGATTAATGCAAATGTTTCCCTTCAAGAGAAAAATGAGCATTTCGAGAAGGAACTTATAAAAATGATGGATAAAGCGAATTACTTCTCGAAGCTCTACAGCGAGGCTCGACAGGAAAATATGGAAATGACAAAGACCATTTTCCAACTCAAGGATGATTTAAAGAGATTTTCTTCTGGAAGGCGTAAGTTGGATAAGCTTCTTGGTCTTGGTCAAACAAACCGTTTCGGCCTCGGATACACTCAAACTGGAGACAGTCCTAGTTCGAGTGGAACAGTTTTTGTGCCTCAGTCGGTATCTCCTCCTCCGACACCGGAATTCACGACAAACAACGACAACAAGCCTACTTCACCCTCTTCGGGATAGTCAAGCACTAAGGTATGTTTTCGTTGTGGTTTTTCAGGGCACATAAGAAGAAATTGCAAGATGGGAGCAAAACGATCAACTCAAGCACCTCTTGTAACAACTACCAAAAGGGTGATTCCTCGGAAAACAAATGTAAATTTTTCAAAGGAAAAGAGCCTCGGTAGTTCACCTCGCAAGACGACGTCATCAAGGAGCAGCAATCAGTCGAACAAGACGCTTTCACCAAGAAAAGAACTTCACATTCATTGTCAACGCAGTCCAAAAAGGTTTGGGTGCGCAAAGGTGAAATCTTCCCTTGTCTTGTTACTAATATCTCCTTGCATGCTTATGACAATTCGTCTTGGTATCTGGATAGCGGGTGTTCCTGTCACATGACCGGTGACAAAAATTGTTTTCAAACCTTTGAGAAAATCTCCAGAGGACTTGTAGTTTTCGGAGACGGTCGTTCTTCCCAAATTATTGGAAAAGGAACTATCGCTATTCCAGATGGCCCGGTTTTGAATAATGTGTTATTTGTTGAAGGCCTTAAGACTAACCTCATTAGTATTAGTCAACTTTGTGACAATGGTTTTTCAGTTAATTTTTCATCTGTCGAATGTATTGTAACTGATAAGGACCATGTTTTCTTTTTAAAAGGGGTTAGATCTGAAAATAACTGTTATGTTGTTCCTAATAAAATTTCTGAAAACTGTAACTTAGCCTCTTTGAATAATGAAACACTTTGGCATGAAAGGCTAGGTCACATAAATTTTAAGGAACTTGCTAGAATTTCAAACAAAGATGTGGTCAAGGGGGTTCCAAAACTTTCACTTAAAGAAAACTTGGTGTGTGGCGGTTGTCAAAAGGGAAAACAATCTAGGACTGCACACAAGAACTTGAACCACGTTGGCACCAAACGGCCCTTAGAACTATTGCATATGGATTTAATGGGGCCAACACGTCAACCATCTTTGGGAGGTAAATGGTACATTTTTCTATTGGTTGATGATTTCTCTAGATACTCATGGGTAGCATTTTTAAAAGAGAAAGCTGATACTTTTGATTCTTTTCACGAGATTTGCCATCGTTTTATGATTGAAAAGAATGAAAAGATCATTCGTGTTAGAAGTGATAGAGGTGGAGAATTCATAAATTCTAAATTCATTAATTTTTGCACTTCCAACGGCATTAAACATGAATTCTCAGCACCCTATACACCTCAACAGAATGGTGTAGTCGAGCGCAAAAACAGGGTTGTTCAAGAGATGGCACGTATTATGCTTCATAGCCGAAATTTACCGCTATATTTTTGGGCTGAAGCAGTGAACACTGCAGTCTATGTAATTAATCAAGTGTATTTGCGCCCGGGAACCTTAAATACACCATATGAACTATGGTTCTGCAGAAAACCAAATATAAAATATTTTCGTATATTTGGGAGTCGTTGTTACATTTTACGTGACCGCGAAAATCTTGGAAAATTTGACTCTCGAAGTGACGAAAGGATTTTCATGGGTTATTCTACAAACAGTAGAGAATATCGAGTATTTAACTTGGAATCTAAAACAATGGTAGAATCTATAAATGTTAAAGTAGATGAAGCTTTTCACTTTGCATCTGATAAATCTACCCATGATATCTCTCTTGATGATGATACTCCTGCAAATGCATCTTCTCATAACAATTCTTCCGATAATGATGATGCATCTAATGGTTCTTCAAGTCTATCTGATGTGCAGGAATCATCTCATGTACCTCCGAGTACTCCGTTACCTCAAACGTTACGCATCTCCAAGGATCATCCTGAATCTAATATTATTGGAGACCCACAAGAAGGAGTCAGAACTCGGAGACAGTTGGTTTGTAGATTCGCTTGTTACGTTTCCATAATAGAACCAAAGAATGTCGATGAAGCTCTTCAGGATGACTACTGGATTAAAGCAATGCAGGAAGAGCTCCATCAGTTTGAACGAAACAAAGTCTGGGAATTAACGAAGTCTCCGAAGCAACACAATGTGATTGGTACTAAATGGATTTTCAAGAATAAGAAAAATAAGGATGGTACAATCATCAGGAACAAAGCACGACTAGTTGCTCAAGGCTACTCTCAAATAGAAGGTATAGACTTTGATGAAACTTTCTCCCCTGTAGCTAGACTCGAGTCCATTCGTATTCTATTCGCGATAGCTTGTCATTTTTAAAATAAAACTTTTTCAAATGGACGTTAAGAGCGCGTTTTTAAATGGGTTTTTAAATGAGGAAGTTTATGTGGCTCAACCGAAAGGTTTTGTAGACCTTAAACTACCTAACCATGTTTTTCGTTTGAAAAATGCTCTTTACGGTCTAAAACAAGCACCGCGAGCATGGTACGAAAGGTTGACAAAGCACCTTTTGGAGAAGGGCTATACTCGAGGGGGAGCAGATCGGACTCTCTTTGTGAAGCATTATCAGGATAACTTCATTGTAGCACAAATCTATGTCGATGACATTGTATTTGGTGCAACAAGAGATAATGATGCTTCTAAATTCGCTGAAACCATGGAGAGCGAATTTGAGATGTCCATGATGGGCGAACTGACATACTTCCTTGGATTGCAAGTGAAACAAAGTGAAGAAGGCATCCATCTGTGTCAATCCAAGTATGCAATGGAGTTGGTCAAGAAGTTTGGTTTAGAAAACTCTAAAGATTTTCCGACTCTAATGGGAACTAGCAATAAGGGATTAGAAAGTGAATCTCTTAGTGAAAATGTAGACGAGAAACTTTATCGCAGCATGATTGGAAGTCTACTTTACCTCACAGCTAGTCGCCCGGACATATCCTTTAGTGTTGGAATCTGCGCGAGATATTAGTCAGCACCAAAGGAGGTTCACCTGAAAGCGGTGAAACGGATCATCCGGTACATAAAAGGAACCATAAATTTCGGAATTTGGTATCCTATGGGAACAAGTCTTGACATTGTAGGATATTCAGATGCCGAGTGGGCAGGATCTGTGGATGATCGGAAAAGTACGAGTGGTGCATGTTTTTATCTTGGCCATTGCCTTGTTGCATGGCACAGTAAAAAGCAAAACTGCATTGCACTCTCAACTGCCGAAGCGGAATATATTTCAGCGGGTAGTTGTTCAACCCAACTCATTTGGATGAAAAGTGTGTTGAGCGACTTCCGAATTTCAGCAACTTCGGTAACGATTCTTTGTGACAACACAAGTGCTATAAACATTTCCAAAAACCCTGTGTTGCACTCAAGAACAAAACACATTGAACTTAGATATCATTTTCTTAGAGAGCTAGTTGAATCAAATATTCTTCAACTTTTCTATATTTCAACTGAAGATCAATTAGCTGACATTTTAACAAAACCTTTGGATCAAAAATGATTTATTCATTTGCGTAAGGCAATTGGAATGCTTTCCTTGAAATAATCTCTTTTTGAAACCAATCCTTAGGTTAGGTTTTGTTTTTGTGTTTTTGTTCTTTATCTATGCTTGTACATAGAACATTAATTGAGCATTAGTTATATTGACTTTAACTGCATCCTTTTTATATATTTAGAAGTTTATTATGCTTTTGATATCATAATAATTCAGTTGATGCAATGATCATTTATGTCAATTACGTCATCTTTTAAGTGATCAAAATCAATTTATCTCTCAATGATCTCTTGGTATAGTTTTTATCTTATTTGACTATTTTGTCGAGTATGAAATCGAGATCAATCTTTGGTTGAGTTCTTTATATCTTAAATAATTGATAGCCAATTGAGGGGGAGTCAAAGAAAAGTGTTATGCTCAAAAGATGTGGAAAGAGTTACATCCCAATGAGGAGTGTGAAAACTACCACCACATGGAGGAAAGAGCTACCACCTCGGTCGTCCGAGTACTGTGTGCAGCTACCACATGTATACCAAGCATGGTTTTTCAAGTTTGATTAAATAAAATGCATGTTGAAATACTTGACTCTGTCAAATTTCAAGGTTGGTATAAGGTGGGAATTTTAATGAAAGATGCTCAAAAAGCCACTCTCTTCAACAGATTGACTAGATACATTATCTAACATATTTGGGATTTCAAACATCTATTGATCTTGGTATTTCATTTTCTTTACCAAATTGATGATTTGATAAAGGCATTACGCATAAGATCATGTTAGATGTGATCGAAGTTGTTCAACTTTAAGGGATTTAATTTTTATAAATTTTCGTTTCATTATTTGGATATTTTTGATAGATTTTTGCATAATCTATTTCTTGTTGTATGAAACGATGATTTTCATTTAAAGTTGATACACAAAAATGCTTACAATATTTTTCTGGATTTTCTGGAATTTTTCTGAATTTTTCTGAAGAAAAAGTTTGGAGCTGGTCCGGATCCGGACCCCGAACGCAGGTATTTCCTGCGGGCAGCTGATCCGGACTGGATTCTTCAGGCAGTCCGGACCGCGGCTAGGGTTTTATATAGAACAAAAGGGTTTTGATTTCTTTTTATCTCAATCTTTTGTTTCTAAGTCCCCAGACCTTCTCTCTCTAGAAATCAAAGATTTTGGAGCCTTCTCAACTCATCTTCTTCGAATCCAAGTGAGTTCTTTTGATCATAATCTCGGTTTTTCACAGTTTTTTCACTTCTTGCTCAAAACGTGAGGAAAAAATTCTATCTTTTTCGTTTGTGATTGGTTTTTGATCAAATTTCTTTTGAAATAAGAACTCTGGGTAAATTAGTTTTGATTATATGCTAGGTTTTCTCCTGATAAACGAATTTTTGGGCTTTGATTTCCAAGATTTCGGTTTTAGGGCATATAATAGGAATTTTTGAAAATCATGGAATTGATCTACTTTTAAAATTCTTTTTGCAAAACTAATTTGATTCCTAGTCTCTCTACACGTTAATGATTGTTTGGGTACAATTTTTTCAATTTTTGAAAATTAACAATTTTTTCGTGTTCTTGAGTTGTTGCTCACAGGACTTCAAATTTCTTAAGCACTTGCATCAATGGCGTTTGCATGGTTAGTAGTTCTTCTTGTTGGCATGGTACACACACGTGCAACTATCAAAAGAGAGCAAGATGATTCTACTCTTGAAGAGACAAGAAATGCTGATCAAAACAGCTCAGAATCTGATGAAGAAGACTGGGAAGAATTCCTTAGACAAGCACAACAAAAGATTGATGAAGAAGACAGGAAGTATTTGAGGAACAAAAAGCTGATGAAGTCTGCCTCAACGACCAAACAATATACGAGACGGAAAAATGTCAAGGGAAGTGGAATTCAAATTAATGAACCTCTTACCAGAGCACGCTCACTTCCTAGTGAATCACCATGGATTGAAGGCCAGAGTGCACCATCTGCATCTACACCTCATCCATCAACTTCCAAGAAAGACACTTCAGAAGCCAATATTTTGTCCTCTATTCGTCGAGAACAGAGGAAAATGGTTGAAGAACAGAAGAAAATGTCCGAAGAACAAGAAAGAATGTCAACTGACATTCGCAAGATGAAAAGAAAATGTTCTGAAATAACATGAATGCTGAAAGGAATCTTGCACAAATTAAATTGCGGAAGTTCAGACAGTTCGGATGTGGCTTGATCTTTTGTTTGTGTATTCTAATTTTTCTTTTTCTTGTGCAGGTTTTAGTTTTTAGTTTCTTTTAGTTTAGTTCTCAGGTTTTCTTGTTTTTACAAACTTTTAACTCTCCTTACATTTTGTAATTTTGGCTTAGTTTTGTGACAAAAAGGGGGAGAAAGTAAAGAGAACTTTGGACAATGCTTGTACATGACAATGCTTGTGAGAACTTGAAACTATGAAGGTAAGTATAACTTCAACTTTTGGTTTTATATTGTGTGATTTGATGCATGCCTCAGCTAACTATTCGACTAACTATTTGGGCATGTAATATAACTAACAAGTTGATGTTGACTAACACTTTCTGTGACATTTGGATTTCTATTGCTTAGAAGATATGTCGATTTTTGATTATGATTTTCTTACATATCTGAATTTGAAAATGTCATGGTGAGTATAAACTCTATCTCTGTGTTTGGTTTTGAATGATAAAATTCTTGAGGTATCTAACGATCTCTTTTGTCAAGAATGTGTAAAGACTCAAAACATTTTATTTTTAATAAATAGATTAAAAGCAGAATCGTAGTCGATTTCGGGTTCAAAAGACCTATGTTGTTTTATTTAGTCAATTGCCAGTGTGCGAGTTGCACGATTTACGAGACAAAAAGGCTATTTTCTAATCCGGACATGATCTTGGAAATCCGAGTTGACCGTTGCGATCGTCTCGTCGAACTGAGCGAGATTCATATTCAGCACTTTTCGATCTGACGGTCGGATCTTCCAGAATTCAACTAAGAAGTGGGAGAATCTCGCGACTAATGTAACAGTGCCTGTGCACAGTGTCACTTAAGTGGCCACTGTAGATGAACAGTAAACCTCAATTTCGGGACTACGGCGGTTGCAACGCTGACTAATTCACTGTTCGGAACCCGAACATAGTGATTCAGGTGGTCGTTTTGATCCGTTTCGACGTTCTGAACACAATGGCACTGACGGAATTTCCGTCTGGCGACCCTAAGGCATCGTGACGCGTGCCGAACTGGATAATTTACAGTATAGGTTGGAATTTAAAAATTCTGGAGCGAAATTTGAACGAACCAAAATCGCTACCTGATAGGTTTCGTCGAGCCGGACGTCGTGGCGGTGTCAGATTTTCAGTTTGACCGTCCGGTTGTCTCGAAAAGCGTGAAATACGGCTAAAATACAGCTTTTTTTGCAATGGTCCCTAGATTTCTTGCCTCGGATAGCGTGCCACTCATGGGAGAGGGGCCTTGATGTAAATAATACATGCTGTGAGGGACCAGGTGCTAAAACACCAAGGCTAGAGGGACTACATTGCAATTTTGCAAACCCTATATATATAGGTTCCAACCGAGTTAGGGTTCCTCACGAACCCTAAACCCTCGGCCACCCAGCCGCTGTTGCAACAAAATCCCTCTTCCCTGCCGCTCTCCTCGGACCCAGCCGCACCGGCCGCCGCCTCTCCCGTCGCCGGGGAATGGAGGAGCAAGGATCACCTTGTTCTTGGGTGGTGGAAGAGGAGGGTTCTCGGGAGGTTCTCGGGAGGTCAAGACCCTGTCTGGGAGACTCCATTGGGACGCCGCAACCGAGCTGTGGTGGTCCGGTCCCCAGCCGTCGCCGCAGCGCCGCCGCGGGCCAACCCATCTTCCTCGGGTTTCCGGCCAAGGTAAGTCTTGGAACACTTTTGTTCTTTCGGGCTTTTGGTCACGACCACCTTGTCCCTGACACCGAGGCGATCCTCCGGTTGCAGTCCGAGCCGCGGCCGCCGACCCGATCGCCGGCGGGAGCCGTCCCATCAAATTATTGCCTTTCCGGCCGATCTTCAACGCCGCCGTGATCCGGCCGTTCAACCGGAGATCAGCACCGTTGATCTTCCTCCCCTGGTTGACTGCAACCTCTCCACGAAGTCCCATCATGATCGGATCAAGATCGGGCCCGCGCAAAGGAGCCCTAGAAACCCGATTCTTGGCCTCTCGGCCGCGCGTCGCCGTCCGGCGCCGCCGCTGCCTCCCACCGGCGGCCACTGCCACCAGAAGCTTCCTGGCGCCGAGTGGAAGCTTTCCATCCAAGTTGCTCCGGCCGGAACCCAGCCGGCCGGAATCCACCATTAGAGCCCCTCCGAGCTTGACCGAGCCTTTCCGGCGCCGCCTCGCCGGCGCTCCTCTGCCGCCGGGAACCCCCAGGTAGGCTTAGCTTGATCCCCTGAGTCCACCCAGCAACTTGCATGGCCCTCTTAACGTGGCTCTCTTCCGTTCCAGAGTTGCACCCGAGGAGGGCATTGGTTCGAGCTCCGGCGATCCCCGGCGGTCTGGGCTCCGGGCACCTTGACAGGTAAGACCTAGAGGCCATGTTTAAGCTTCCCAGCATTTTTCTGTTGGCAAGATAGTGCTCTGTTGTTGGCCTCATACCTTGTGCCCGAGAATATCATTCCGGGCTCTAGCTCCGGCCGCCGCCCCTCCGGCCGCCGGGACTCGACCCTACCTGGACCGAACCTCTTCGGGGACTCAAGTAACCTGGTGCTTACCCCTGGTACAGGTCTGGGCCAGAGTTGATCCGAGAAGAAGCCAACCCGAGCCTTGTTGGAGCACTACCTTGCTCCGGCCATCTTTCCGGCCGACCTCCGGCACCCCTCAGGTGAGCATCTCGGTTCTCAGTTGATAAAATACATGATGCTCCATTATATCACAGCTATGTCTAGTGTTTAAACCTAATTTAGTGAAGTAATGCTTTGAGCTCTAAGTGGTCATGGGCCAACTTTGCCCTCGAGCTGCGTGTCCACCCAAA
This sequence comes from Tillandsia leiboldiana, assembly GCA_029204045.2. Taxonomy (NCBI): domain Eukaryota; kingdom Viridiplantae; phylum Streptophyta; class Magnoliopsida; order Poales; family Bromeliaceae; genus Tillandsia; species Tillandsia leiboldiana. Next base: position 31,234,589 of record CM055062.1, on the reverse strand, counting down.
CTTGTGAGCACGGGGTCTGTTTCCTCAAAGGTGACGCGCTGAAAGTTACGGCGCAGCTTTTGGACCCCCGGATTTCAAGAACGTGCCGAAACGGGCCGGAATATAAGCTAATTATGCAATTTGAAAGCTGTTAGGGACCTCAATGCAATTTAGACACATATGCTGACTCTAGATAGTGTTTTACACCACTGGACATTTTGTTAGAGTCCCGTAGACTCTCGTTGATCGGGAATCGGGTTCCGTTCGATAAAACGGCTGTATCGAACCGTATTAGAGACACGTTACTATTGTGTTGTCAGGATGGGTATGTGTGAGTCTAGTTCTGACTACAGTCTCTGTTCAGGGCCCAGCAGTTCAGCACCAGCCTCCCGGTAGTCTAACGGGAGTTCGGGATCGGCCTTCATTCAGGTGGGTTTTATTTCCTTGGTCCTAGCATCTAACTCTATCATATTGGACGGGGTCAATTCTAAGTATACTGGGGTTAAATATTGATGGGTGATGGCTTATGCATGTTAATGGGTTTTTTACTCTTAAGTCTTAACATTTATTTCTATCATGGTGGACGGGGTCATCCATAAGTGTACTTGGGTTAAACCTGATAGGGAGGCATCATTTATTCGTTATGGCTTTACGGTACTCGTGATCAGACATACATATTGTTTCATGTCGCTCTCATGCACGTATAGGAGTATGCTGTGAATATATATATACTGTTTCATATAATTCTCATGCACGGATATGTATATGTTATTTCATACGGTTCATACATTGATATATATATATATGGTTCACGGTTACTATGCTCGGCTGCAACACGCGCACCCGCGGTTTGGCCACCGCAAAGGGTGTGCTTTTCCGGAAAAGTGGTCCATGACCCGTGTATACCCACAGGACGGCGTGGGGCCTCTTTAGTTGTGGGGCATGTATGCGCCAAGGTGTGAGCGGTGCGACCCGTCGGTTTAGTTGTCCGACGCGGGAGCGGTGCGACCCATTCGGTTTAGTTGTCCGACTTGGGCGCGGTGCGATTCGTCGGTTTAGTTGTCCGACGGGATCGGGTATTGCAGGTTTACAGGTGTTCGATTCTACCTTTCCCTTGCGGGGGGGGAGGGCTGGTTGCTCCGGATAGACTACGGTTGGACGTTTTCTTTACCTGCATTATTATTATCATTTTTGTTTAGTCGCTGACTTCCCACTTTGCGACAGGGTCCTACAGGGGGGAGAGTTAGGCGACGGTGAGGCCACGGCTAGAAGTGTTGGGTCTCAGGAGACCGGAACAGTATTTTACTCTTTACTCTCGCATTCCATTTATTATTTGTAGACTGTGGATGGTTCTCGATACCCTCGTGGGGTCGGTGTGGACGTTGGTACGGTGACAATTGGATTGTCTATTCCTCTTTATATTTTTGTGGGCCGCTTTGGAAAATAAAATAGCAAACAAAGAAACGAATTGCGAAAACTATTATTTCAAAACCTAAGTGTCGTGTGGGCACTGTTTTCAAAACCCTGAGTTTATGTTGCTTTCAGAAACGGTTTTCAAAACATGGGTGCCGGGTGGGCGCCGTTTCAACAACCGTGGGTTTTATCCTTTCAAACTAATCGGCCGTGAGTAAATTCAGTATATTGTGAATGGTTGTATGAAGTGGATTGTTGTGATTGAATGTTTCCTCATTATTGAACATTGTACAAACCGCGACGCCGTGCATATACAGGGGAGACTCTGTCCGTTTGTAGAGTGATCCTGTATATGCGGCGGGTCTGGGCACGTGCCGGGGAAGAGGGGTTCTTTTTTTAAAAAACAAAAATTTTACACGTCAAATATTCAACTCTTATGATTCGTTTCCGCTAAAACAAAACCCCCGGGGCGTGACAGACTAAGATGGTATCAGAGACTTAGCTTTCAATCACAACAATTGGTGCCGACGTCCACAGGAATACCTCACTTAACTACAAAGGAATGGAATGGATAGATTATAGTAGAGTAGGACGCGAGTGATCGAGGGGAGGGAACGAGCTTGGGTCCTTTGCTCTCGATGGGAGGGTTCGTTGCATGTTAGCAGAGTCTAGAGCTGACTGTTGTTTTTGTGTAGAGACATGGCCCGTACTAGATCATCGGCCGGGGACGCAAGTCAGTGTCCGACATCCACGGAGATACCACACTTAGCTACGAATGAATGAATTGAATAAGGCATAGAAGCGTAGAACGCGAGTGATCGGGGGAGCGGGGGAAAAGTATATGTCCCGTTTTCTAGATAGTTGGTTAAGTTTTGTTTCTCGGTTTAGCTCGGTTGTCGCGTTTGTGTAGTCGTATTGTTTGGGCTCGTGTAGTAGTGTTGTTGTGGGGGTCTTGGGATTCCCCCTGGGGTCAAGAAAAGAGACCACTGGGACTAGCGAATCTTGTTCGTTTGGGCTTGATTCTTCCTTTTGTTGAGCGGACCTAGAGCTTAAATACTCCTAGTAGGGAATGTGATCGTTGGCCTGGGGGTATGCAGCTCGGCTCAGCGTATGGTGCTTGGAAGGGCAATGGATTGGGACCGAGCGGTAGAGGTTAATCAGAGTGTCGCACCCCCCTTGGGTGCCAAGATGGAAGTAGGACCGTGCTTCTTGGGTTTTGTCGCCAGCTCCCCATGACCAAGGCATAGTCTTGAGGTTTTGGGTTGCGAGTTTGTGATTGTGAAGCAGTACAGATCACGAGGGGCGCAAGGCCAATGGGAAGCGCAAGTCGGACACGTTTGGCCACTTTTCCCATGTATTGGATCCCTGGCGTATCTAAGTTTCGGGGATGAAACTTCTTTTAAGGTGTGAGTGATGTAGCACTCGAGAAATTCTAGTGTGCTCGCGGGCGAGAAAGCAGATCTAACCTTAGCGATTTGCATAGCGGTGCGTGAATTGCACAGTTTCCGATGCACAAATTTCCGCCTTTCCGATCCGATACCTGGGTATTTGGTTAGGAACGAACCCTAGGATGACTTGTGTTCGCAAGAGAGCGTAGGGTATTGGCATAGTGGTTTGGAGCTCCGGTGTGTTTCACACAGTTGAGTCTCGTTGTTTCGGTTATTAGTCGTACGCACTCCGGTTTTTGGGATCGTTGTTAGTGCAGGGTTAGCCGCGGTCATGGTTTCGGCTGTAATGGAGCCAGAGTGCTCGGATCAGTTGCGGTGGTTAAAGGTTAAATCACTGTTCTCTTCGTAATCGTCCAGCTGATGGCATAGCAGTAGATGACTGCTATTATTGCACTAGCCTCACAGTTTGCTTAGAGGTTGAACAAGTTGCTGACCCTTCAGTGTCCCCGTGTCTTAATTCGTTGGCCTATGGGCCCGATGGTAACCAGGTTTTGGGACGGATGCAAATTGACCCCACCTTTTGCACAGGTTTTGGGGATCGACGTGGACTCGCCTATGTGTTAGTCATGGTGATGTTTGTGACCACGAGGCGGTAGTAATCCTTGACAAAGGTTATGTGTCGGGCACTGAGATTGTGTTGGGAAGTATGTGATATACCTTCTGGTGGGAGTTGCGTCCCCAACTTGTTGTTGGCGACAAACCTTTGGTATTCCGCTGTTCTTTTGGTAAGCACGTTGGCTGCAGGCAACGGACGGTCGAAAGAACTGAGGAAATACCCTGCCCTGTAATGAGGAGTATCAGATTGGGTCTAAATTAGTAGCCTTAGAGTTGTAGATACCTTGCGACTGACTTGTAGCCCTCGATTAAACTTTTTGAGCAGTTTCATAGAGTATGACTTCAAGCTGTAAGCTCCGGGAATGAAACTTTTTTTTTAAGTTGTAAGTTTCGGGGACGAAACTTCTTTTAAGTTGTAAGTGATGTAAAGACTCAAAACATTTTATTTTTAATAAATAGATTAAAAGCAGAATCGTAGTCGATTTCGGGTTCAAAAGACCTATGTTGTTTTATTTAGTCAATTGCCAGTGTGCGAGTTGCACGATTTACGAGACAAAAAGGCTATTTTCTAATCCGGACATGATCTTGGAAATCCGAGTTGACCGTTGCGATCGTCTCGTCGAACTGAGCGAGATTCATATTCAGCACTTTTCGATCTGACGGTTGGATCTTCCAGAATTCAACTAAGAAGTGGGAGAATCTCGCGACTAATGTAACAGTGCCTGTGCACAGTGTCACTTAAGTGGCCACTGTAGATGAACAGTAAACCTCAATTTCGGGACTACGGCGGTTGCAACGCTGACTAATTCACTGTTCGGAACCCGAACATAGTGATTCAGGTGGTCGTTTTGATCCGTTTCGACGTTCTGAACACAATGGCACTGACGGAATTTCCGTCTGGCGACCCTAAGGCATCGTGACGCGTGCCGAACTGGATAATTTACAGTATAGGTTGGAATTTAAAAATTCTGGAGCGAAATTTGAACGAACCAAAATCGCTACCTGATAGGTTTCGTCGAGCCGGACGTCGTGGCGGTGTCAGATTTTCAGTTTGACCGTCCGGTTGTCTCGAAAAGCGTGAAATACGGCTAAAATACAGCTTTTTTTGCAATGGTCCCTAGATTTCTTGCCTCGGATAGCGTGCCACTCATGGGAGAGGGGCCTTGATGTAAATAATACATGCTGTGAGGGACCAGGTGCTAAAACACCAAGGCTAGAGGGACTACATTGCAATTTTGCAAACCCTATATATATAGGTTCCAACCGAGTTAGGGTTCCTCACGAACCCTAAACCCTCGGCCACCCAGCCGCTGTTGCAACAAAATCCCTCTTCCCTGCCGCTCTCCTCGGACCCAGCCGCACCGGCCGCCGCCTCTCCCGTCGCCGGGGAATGGAGGAGCAAGGATCACCTTGTTCTTGGGTGGTGGAAGAGGAGGGTTCTCGGGAGGTTCTCGGGAGGTCAAGACCCTGTCTGGGAGACTCCATTGGGACGCCGCAACCGAGCTGTGGTGGTCCGGTCCCCAGCCGTCGCCGCAGCGCCGCCGCGGGCCAACCCATCTTCCTCGGGTTTCCGGCCAAGGTAAGTCTTGGAACACTTTTGTTCTTTCGGGCTTTTGGTCACGACCACCTTGTCCCTGACACCGAGGCGATCCTCCGGTTGCAGTCCGAGCCGCGGCCGCCGACCCGATCGCCGGCGGGAGCCGTCCCATCAAATTATTGCCTTTCCGGCCGATCTTCAACGCCGCCGTGATCCGGCCGTTCAACCGGAGATCAGCACCGTTGATCTTCCTCCCCTGGTTGACTGCAACCTCTCCACGAAGTCCCATCATGATCGGATCAAGATCGGGCCCGCGCAAAGGAGCCCTAGAAACCCGATTCTTGGCCTCTCGGCCGCGCGTCGCCGTCCGGCGCCGCCGCTGCCTCCCACCGGCGGCCACTGCCACCAGAAGCTTCCTGGCGCCGAGTGGAAGCTTTCCATCCAAGTTGCTCCGGCCGGAACCCAGCCGGCCGGAATCCACCATTAGAGCCCCTCCGAGCTTGACCGAGCCTTTCCGGCGCCGCCTCGCCGGCGCTCCTCTGCCGCCGGGAACCCCCAGGTAGGCTTAGCTTGATCCCCTGAGTCCACCCAGCAACTTGCATGGCCCTCTTAACGTGGCTCTCTTCCGTTCCAGAGTTGCACCCGAGGAGGGCATTGGTTCGAGCTCCGGCGATCCCCGGCGGTCTGGGCTCCGGGCACCTTGACAGGTAAGACCTAGAGGCCATGTTTAAGCTTCCCAGCATTTTTCTGTTGGCAAGATAGTGCTCTGTTGTTGGCCTCATACCTTGTGCCCGAGAATATCATTCCGGGCTCTAGCTCCGGCCGCCGCCCCTCCGGCCGCCGGGACTCGACCCTACCTGGACCGAACCTCTTCGGGGACTCAAGTAACCTGGTGCTTACCCCTGGTACAGGTCTGGGCCAGAGTTGATCCGAGAAGAAGCCAACCCGAGCCTTGTTGGAGCACTACCTTGCTCCGGCCATCTTTCCGGCCGACCTCCGGCACCCCTCAGGTGAGCATCTCGGTTCTCAGTTGATAAAATACATGATGCTCCATTATATCACAGCTATGTCTAGTGTTTAAACCTAATTTAGTGAAGTAATGCTTTGAGCTCTAAGTGGTCATGGGCCAACTTTGCCCTCGAGCTGCGTGTCCACCCAAACTTGTGAGCACGGGGTCTGTTTCCTCAAAGGTGACGCGCTGAAAGTTACGGCGCAGCTTTTGGACCCCCGGATTTCAAGAACGTGCCGAAACGGGCCGGAATATAAGCTAATTATGCAATTTGAAAGCTGTTAGGGACCTCAATGCAATTTAGACACATATGCTGACTCTAGATAGTGTTTTACACCACTGGACATTTTGTTAGAGTCCCGTAGACTCTCGTTGATCGGGAATCGGGTTCCGTTCGATAAAACGGCTGTATCGAACCGTATTAGAGACACGTTACTATTGTGTTGTCAGGATGGGTATGTGTGAGTCTAGTTCTGACTACAGTCTCTGTTCAGGGCCCAGCAGTTCAGCACCAGCCTCCCGGTAGTCTAACGGGAGTTCGGGATCGGCCTTCATTCAGGTGGGTTTTATTTCCTTGGTCCTAGCATCTAACTCTATCATATTGGACGGGGTCAATTCTAAGTATACTGGGGTTAAATATTGATGGGTGATGGCTTATGCATGTTAATGGGTTTTTTACTCTTAAGTCTTAACATTTATTTCTATCATGGTGGACGGGGTCATCCATAAGTGTACTTGGGTTAAACCTGATAGGGAGGCATCATTTATTCGTTATGGCTTTACGGTACTCGTGATCAGACATACATATTGTTTCATGTCGCTCTCATGCACGTATAGGAGTATGCTGTGAATATATATATACTGTTTCATATAATTCTCATGCACGGATATGTATATGTTATTTCATACGGTTCATACATTGATATATATATATGGTTCACGGTTACTATGCTCGGCTGCAACACGCGCACCCGCGGTTTGGCCACCGCAAAGGGTGTGCTTTTCCGGAAAAGTGGTCCATGACCCGTGTATACCCACAGGACGGCGTGGGGCCTCTTTAGTTGTGGGGCATGTATGCGCCAAGGTGTGAGCGGTGCGACCCGTCGGTTTAGTTGTCCGACGCGGGAGCGGTGCGACCCATTCGGTTTAGTTGTCCGACTTGGGCGCGGTGCGATTCGTCGGTTTAGTTGTCCGACGGGATCGGGTATTGCAGGTTTACAGGTGTTCGATTCTACCTTTCCCTTGCGGGGGGGGAGGGCTGGTTGCTCCGGATAGACTACGGTTGGACGTTTTCTTTACCTGCATTATTATTATCATTTTTGTTTAGTCGCTGACTTCCCACTTTGCGACAGGGTCCTACAGGGGGGAGAGTTAGGCGACGGTGAGGCCACGGCTAGAAGTGTTGGGTCTCAGGAGACCGGAACAGTATTTTACTCTTTACTCTCGCATTCCATTTATTATTTGTAGACTGTGGATGGTTCTCGATACCCTCGTGGGGTCGGTGTGGACGTTGGTACGGTGACAATTGGATTGTCTATTCCTCTTTATATTTTTGTGGGCCGCTTTGGAAAATAAAATAGCAAACAAAGAAACGAATTGCGAAAACTATTATTTCAAAACCTAAGTGTCGTGTGGGCACTGTTTTCAAAACCCTGAGTTTATGTTGCTTTCAGAAACGGTTTTCAAAACATGGGTGCCGGGTGGGCGCCGTTTCAACAACCGTGGGTTTTATCCTTTCAAACTAATCGGCCGTGAGTAAATTCAGTATATTGTGAATGGTTGTATGAAGTGGATTGTTGTGATTGAATGTTTCCTCATTATTGAACATTGTACAAACCGCGACGCCGTGCATATACAGGGGAGACTCTGTCCGTTTGTAGAGTGATCCTGTATATGCGGCGGGTCTGGGCACGTGCCGGGGAAGAGGGGTTCTTTTTTTTAAAAACAAAAATTTTACACGTCAAATATTCAACTCTTATGATTCGTTTCCGCTAAAACAAAACCCCCGGGGCGTGACAGAATGATTACTTTTGCAGAGAGTACAGATGTCTAAGTCTAGAGTCTGTTTTAGGAGTTTATCTCATGTACTTATTTTTATTTGGATCTCCAATGTAAATATTTGTTGTATGGTGATATCAACAAAAATATCTTTTTGAATTTTCTTGAGTGGATTTGTGTTTTGTCACGAAACCGCCAAAGGGGGAGATTGTTACGGAATTTGAGTTGGCGTATTTCGTGAATTTGTTTAAGTCTTGAAGATTGAAGATGAGAAGCTTGGATCATATACCTCAATCTCAAGAAAGAAGAATTCAAAAGGATCAGGTACGTCTAATTAAATATTTTTGGTGATCCGAATACTTCTTATAGTGTAGAAACACTTGGTTGAATTTTTAATTGCATAAAAATCAAAAACTGGATATTTTACATGTTCAGAGTCCGGACCGTGCATTACAGTCCGGACCCCGTGTTACGGCTTTTTGTGTTGGCATATTTCGTGAGTTGAGTTGTTGAGTTGAGCCGGAGTCTTGAAGTGATCAAATTGTCAATCAATAATTGAAGACTCAGAGAAGATTCAACAAGAGCTCAAGCTGACATTCAGTGTTTTGACTCTTGAAGATTGAAGTTGAAGAATTGTGAATCATATACATCAATCTTAAGGAAAATGGATTCGGAATGATCAGGTCCGTTTAACTAAATAATTTTGGTGATCCGAATACATTTGTGTAGTTTAGAAACACTTGGATAAGTTTTCATTGCTTAAAAATCAAAAACTGGACAAATTGGATGTTCAGAGTCCGGATCAGAATTCCAGTCCTGAACCAGTCCGGATCAGAATTCCAGTCCTGAACCAGTCCGGATCAGAATTCCAGTCCGGATCCCGAACCTTGTTTTTTCAGGAATTGCTGAAAAAAAGACGACAGTCCGGATCAGCCAATCCAGTCTGGATCGTCGTGCGGGAAAATTTATGTTAAGTCAGTTTTTGATGCTTATCTCTTTCCAAAGGTTTCTAAACTATAAATAGACACTTAGGGTTTCTCAAGAACTACCGATTAATTAAGAAAACACTTGAGAGCAACCCTAGAGGCTAGGTTTTTATCGTTCTTCTCTTTAGCCTCTTTTAGGTCAATTCGACGGTTCTTCCAAGATCTATCTTTTGTCGAATTGATCTAGTCTTTGCTTAGAGATTCCTTCTACGGTTCCTCAATGATAATCTAAGCAAAGGATCACCATCGAAGCCAATATTCTTACCGGCTGAGTTTGCGTCGTGGATTCGACGTGGCATCGTGGATTCGGTGTGCTAAAGGCGTTTCGTGGATTCGAAACGCGTGCTCGTGGATTCGAGTGGCGTTCTTGGATTCGAACGTGTGCAGTGGACGTGCAATCGGTGAGCGCAAGGTCCGAAGAAGTTGAAAGAGGGGTTTGAGTCCGTGGAGTCGGTAATCACCTTGTTATTCTTCTTTTCTTAGTGGATTGTTATTGCGTGTTGGTCCCGTGGTTTTTCTCCTGGATTGGAGTTTCCACGTATATCTCGGTGTGCTATTTTTTATTTCCGCATTGGTTTTTATTTTGCACTGAGATTGGTTTTTTAAGTATTACACCTATTCACCCCCCCTCTAGTTGTTTGATAGTACCTATTTAGATCCGTGTGGATCCTTAAATATATAAAAACCTACAATTGGTATCAGAGCGGGTTTTAGGTTTATCTATCATGTTGGGTGGAAGTGGTAATATTTATAGACCTCCTCTTTTTGATGGGACCAATTATGCGTATTGGAAAGTACGGATGAGAGCTTTTCTCACCTCAATTGATGAGCGAGTTTGGCAAACCGTGGAACACGGTTGGGTGCATCCTGTTGAGGAAGTAGGAAATTCTACTACCCCAAAACCTCGCTCTAGATGGTCCAAAGAGGAATTCGAAAGTTCTTCTTACAATGGGAAAGGTATGAACGCTTTATTTAATTCTCTTTCCTCGACTGAGTTTACACGAATTTTCGCGTGTGAAACCGCGAAGGAAATTTGGGATATTCTCAAAATTACACATGAGGGTACTAATCTTGTAAAAATTCAAAAGCTCCAGATGCTTACAAGTCAATTTGACTCTATTCATATGGAAGAGCATGAATTGTTTACAGATTATTACACTAGACTTCAAGATGTAATCAATACTTGTGCTAATTTAGGAGAAAAGATCCCGGAGTCGAAAATTGTAAGAAAGATACTTCGGACTCTTCCGGAACGGTTTAGGGCAAATGTTACCGCCATTGAAACCGTTAGTCATCCGGATGAGATGAGAGTAGAGGAATTAGTAGGTGCTTTACAAACTTATGAGATGACTTTTCCTACTAATCAAGTTTCTTCCAAGTCTTCTTCTAAGCTTACAGGTGTTGCATTCAAATCTACAAAGGAAGAAGATAGCGAATCAAGTTCCGACGATGAAATCACTTTTGCCGATTTTGAAGAACAATTGGCGCGGATCATAAAGAAATTTCGTCGGAAGTTTTGGAAGAATCGAACCAATGGATCTTCATCCTCGAAACCATCTAAAGGATCATCGGGTTCTAAATTCTCTAACCTCAAAAGCTCTGCAAAACCTTCTAAAGAAAAAGATGAATTCGAAGGGGAAATCCAATGTTATAGATGCAAAGGCTACGGCCATATTTCAACGGATTGTCCTTCTCCGAAATCATATAAAAAGAAGGCTTTGCAAGCGAAAACTTGGGACGATTCTACTTCTAATGAATCGACCTCAAGTAAAGAGGAAAAAGTTGTTGCTTTTCATGCCTCTCAAATTCCCTCTTCTAATGTTTGCTTATCATCTTTAATCACTGACTCTATTCCTTTGATTTTGCATGAAACATCAACATCCGATGGAGAGTCATCAAGTGAGGGGGAGTCGGACGAAGAAGAACTCGTTGAGGCATATCAACAACTTCTTACGGAATCAAAGAAGATGGCCAAGCATATTAAGAAGTTGAGGAAGCAACGACTTGAGATTCAAGACGAGAATCATGCTTTAAAGAACAAACTTCATGATCTCGAGGAGGAACGAGAACTTTTATTGGATAATAATAAAATCCTCCAAGAAAAGATAAATCAATCGGAAACGATCGTTAATTCCCATATTAACAAGATTGATTTTCTAGAAAAACAGTTTGAGGAGATTCATGTCACCAACCAAGCTTTGACCAAGCAAGTTCATCAACTTAAATCCGACATACAAAGGCTTTCAACTGGTTCCAAGAATGTCACGCCCCAAGTTTTAAAAATCCGATCTAAAATTTTTTTTTTTCTTGTAAGAAATCAGAGTTTGCAAAACTGGGCGTAACAGACCGCGACACATATAGGAGACCCTCTATCCAAGAACAGAGACTCCCCTATACATGCTCGACTAGGCTAGTACAATCATCATCAGAGAACAACAGATATCACAACTAAATCATAATCTACTCAACAGGAATAATCCAGAATAAAACATCGGTTCTAATATCTAAATAACACAGGAACTGCAATACTGAAAAGAAATCTGCTATAAAATGACAGTCTGCATCATCATCGAGGATCTCATATCTATATAGATCTATCATCAGGGGGACAGCTCTATCGTGACGGCCTCACGCGATCGTCCCGACATCTCAGCACCCGACCGACCTGAAAACTGGTCACCCAGGGGGTGTGAGATACACTGTACATGTATCCCAGTGGGCACGACGAGCCGAGAAATAGCTAATCGTACCTACTGGGTACTAAAATCTGCGGATAGTAAAGATCGATAGGTACAGCTGAAGAATATAATGTCTACTGATAATCAATAATCCACAGATAAGCTAACTAGGCAGGTAATCAATCATAAGGAACTGCAGATAAGTAATACTGAAAATCAGGGTATAACAATGATAATCAATCATAAAAGCTGTAGATCATACATGCTGGAAACCAGGAGATATCTACGAGAATCATGCATAAAGAACTGCAAGTGATAAAAGTATGTCTACAGATAATAATGCTGGAACTCAACATAACTGAACAGCAATGGTACAAGGTAAGAATCATGCGTCAAAGACAGAAACCCAAGTACCCAATCATGCGCCACTATTGGTCTCACAGGACCTCAGGCAAAAGCCACTATTCGGCACCCCATCCGCTGACATAACCCTGCTATCGTGGGCTCACGGGTCTTTCCTCTAGACCACTTTACCGGTAAAGAACAATCTCCATGGGGAGCTACCCCGGCCATGTTCGTGAAGTACAGCAGTGCGTGGCAAATCATACTGATCAATCTCACGGTCTAGTGACCGGGTAGTCGGCAAACCTGCCGAGATCCCCTCAGGGAAGCAACTATCTGTCTGTATATCAATCATGGGTCGATCATGCATATCTGAATATATAAGCAAGTATCTCTGGATATAAATGCAGTATAACAAGTGGCATATATGATAGAAATCACCAGGTATGATCAGACCATGAAAATCTACTGTACTGGGATATAGGAACTATCTGAATATATCGATCAGGGTCTATCATGCATATCTGAATATAAAGCAAGTATCACAAGTGACAGGAAATAGCAGGTATAATCAGATCATGACATCTATGTACTAAGATATAAAAGCTGACGAACAGGTGTACATAACATGTCTAAGGAGATCAATGTCTATCAGGAAAGATCATATGGCATATAGATAAAATCATCAGGACTAATCAAGAACAGGTAAAATCATCGGGACTGAATCAAGAACAGGTAAAATCATCGGGACTGAATCAAGAACAGGTGTCCGACTGGACTAAAGCAACCAGAGGGCCAAAAAGATAAAGCCCGGACCGAAGATAACCCACCTGCGTGTAGGTCGATCCCGAACTCCCGCTAGTCACTGGGAGGCTGGTGCTGAACTGCTGGGTCCTGAACAAAAACTGGAATCAGAAACAGACTCACTCATACCCATCCCGTCAACACTATAATAATATGACGTTAACACGGGGAACTTAGCCGAACCAGGCTTTTACCGAAATTCCTGAAAATCCACTGAAACTCAAATCATGACCCACCAATGGTCTACAAATATCCAAATACCACCAGACTACACCTGCTGACCCTAAACATCATAATTTTGATGTTTGGGCAGACAGGGACAAGACCGTAATTTCCTATGTCGAAATGTCACCATAAATACTGCACGACTCCCGAAAAGCCGATTTTGGCTTCGGAGTCTCCCGACAGAAAACTAAAGTCACTGGACTAGCCAGGACAGTGTCGGGGATGACCAGAGGCAACTAACAATAACCACTAATCGTTCCCTTTCACCGAAACACGCGAAACGCGCGCCGTAAACCGTAAAACCGGCGATTTCGCCAATTTACGGAACGGTATCCGATTTCCGCTCAACGAGAGCCTACGGAACTTTAGCAAAATGACTAGACGGTGCGTAAATACTGTCTAAAGACAGCCAGCATGCTAAAATTGCATTTAGATCCTTAATATATTTTAAAATTCCATAAAAACATTAGTTCGAATAACTGTTTCGATCCGTTCTCGAAATCTGGGAAACCAAAAACAACGCCGTAAGTTTCAGCGCGTCCGTTTCGACGAGACGAAGCTCGTGCTCACAGGCTTAGGTTGGCACGGGACCCGAGGGCAAAGTTGGCTCAATCAAACTAAGTTCACAAGACCTAGCTTAGCCAACCAACCTAACTATTCGATCTAACCCACAATTAGCACAAGCATCATGTACAGGAAGATAAACAAGGTTGAGGGCTCACCTCTGGTGCGACGCAGATCCGTCGGAAAGATCGCCGGATCAAGGCAATCCGGTCTCCAACAAGACTACGGCTCGGTTTGGCCAAGCCTTGTTCAGTTCGGAATCAAGATGAAATCTGAGGCAAGCAGTGAGAGGTTGAACCCAGATGAGTCTCAGTCTTGACCCGACCCAACGCCGGCAGCTCCGGGCGGCGGCTGGCCGGGAAGAAGCTCCTCGGCCACCTTAACAGCAAGCATGGAGTCTTTGGTAAACAGGGCAGCTTGGTTACATGTAAAGGTATATATGGGAGGCCCTCGACTAAGAAACATTACCTGGGTGGTCAGCTGGCGACCAGGAGCTGCGGCGATGGCCGGAGCTCGAGCTCGGATGGCACAATGGTGCAACTACAGCGATTAATATCTCTACGCCAAAAACTTCATGCAACCACAGTAATGACTTCTAGATGATCAAATAAGCTTACCTGGGTCACTTACCCACTGCGCGGAACCCCGGCGATCGCCGGAGCTCAAGCTCGGCAAAACATGGCCCTCCAATGGCGGATTCGGGCCGGTGGCTCTTGAGCCCTTGCAGCTTGGACAAAAACATTCACCCCGACCCCACGGAGCTTGCTGAGGTGGTCGCCGGCGACGGGGGCGAGCGGCGGCGCCGGGCGGCGAAGCTCGGCCAAAACGCACTTTTGCCCGAAACTAGGGCAAGCCCGTACGCTCACGACCCAGAGCTGATCAACGCCAAACTTGACGGAGAGCTCACAGTCGTCGAGAAGAAGAGATCCAACGTCTCTGATATGAGTTTCAACGGCCGGAAGAAGCCCGGCCGCAGATCTGGCCGGAAATTGCACTTCCGGCAAGAAGTCGCTCCCGCCGGCTGTCACGCCCCGGGGTTGAAACTGCGACCCGGGCGCTAACAGATCTGCCATCTGTACGGAAACTGCCGTACAGACGCAGCGTCTAGCCTGCAAAAGACAAAACTACAGCTACACAGATATCAGAGCGGATAAAAAGCTGTACTATAAAATTTTTCTCAACTACAAGCTGCTACAACTCATAGCCTATCTCCCAAAATCAGAAGATACAAATAGAAATCCACCTATACAACATCTACGAATCCAAATGGGAGATAGCTAACAAGAAACATAACCCACTCCCACAATCCGGGATGGTACATCTACCTCTCTCTAAAGTAACAATGCTGGTGGGGAACTATCACGCGACTCCCTGTCCTCGGTCCGTCCAGTCAAGCACAGCAGGAACGGAAGAAAGCCTCAGCAACCTGTCACCGACAGAGGGTGTGAGAACTACATCCTACAGTAGTTCTCAGTGGGTACCGTCTCCAAGAACCACGGTCTGCCCACTAAGTCTACCAGAGGCATAAGATAGAGAAAAGACTGATGATAAGATAAATAAGCTGGAAAAGAATCTACAGCTATCAAGCCTCTATCTACTATGCTCAATAAGAAGAGACTATGGATGATGGTATGCAGTCCCTCACTGCTGACAACATGTCACAAGTACTAAGCCCAAGACGCTCTACTATGACACATGCTACGCCATCACTCTCTCAGTGTATCACAAATCTCAGCGACTGCCCCACAGGGTCCAGTCGAGTCAAGCCTGCGCCCCCTGGTGTATCAACCAGGGTGTCCCAACGGACAAACTCGATATCTCACACAGTGACCCCATGGTAGCTCGGCCAGGGGTATCAAGCGACCTCTAGTATATGAACTAGGTGCATCATCGCAGCCTCGTCAGGCTCGGTATCATCATCGCAGCCTCATCAGGCTCGGAATCATCAACGCACCCGGGGCGTGGTTCGAGGGGTGCGACCCCACCGAACTCAAGTATCTCATCAGTATCACTGTCTCGCAAGTGGCTCCTGCAGGCTGTGGTCCTCGATCAAACAGATCGGTATCTCGATGCTCAAAGCACAAACTCAGTCGGAGAACCCTCCACGACTCAATCTCACAACACAGACCCACTCAACGAAGGTACTACACAGCTGGGACCACCGTCTCTCCCACGGCTCCCACAACACAACTCCACTGAACTCAACACTCAACTCACGGCCGGAGCTACTCCACGGCCAGATCTACGAAGGGTCCGAAACCCAGGGAGACCAACATCTACGTCCCCAAGAGAGAAAGCAGCCCTTAGAACCCAGATCACTCAAATCCGCTCGGGTGGATAAGTTTATAAGAAACCATGTCATTTATTTCAGAAAGTCATTCGATCTGAGAGAAAGCCATCTTTATAATGATTTTTAGTCTTTTTAGGAAAACCCTTTGAAATCAAGTTTTATGCCCAAGCCTCGAAGAGCTGATGCCTTCGTCCCAACGGACGAGAACAGACTCAGAAAACCTTGCGAGGCTTGGAAGAAACATTGGCTGACTAAAATCATGTATTTATCCAAAAAGGTTCTGGGTTCAAGGTCCTGCTAACACACGTGCACCACGATCCCAACCTGGTGGTGACGAGAAGAACAGTGGAAAGGAAAACCCCCGGGACCACCGTTTATCTGAAACGGTTCCCCAAAACACTAACACTGGCCTAACCCAGCCACCAGACCCCACTCGGCCCCCCGGGCCCGAGTGCAACACCCGTCCCACACACTCTGACCACTCCGCCCACTACCCGGGCGAGGAAACTCTAAGTCCCGAAGGATATGAAAAGTGCGGGATGTCTAAAGCATAAAGGAACCTAGCCCAAATTAAGGTTCACAAATGGTCTGGTCAAACTCATGCACATATGACGGGGGTGCTAGTTAAGTTCCAAGAAAACACTTAAACTAGCATGCAATCCTATCACATTAGAATTAGAAGGAAGTCCGTAGACTTGGAGAGAAAACCAACCCACCTCAGAAAGCCACCAATTGCTCGTCGACACT
Organism: Tillandsia leiboldiana; assembly: GCA_029204045.2. Taxonomy (NCBI): domain Eukaryota; kingdom Viridiplantae; phylum Streptophyta; class Magnoliopsida; order Poales; family Bromeliaceae; genus Tillandsia; species Tillandsia leiboldiana. The sequence continues at coordinate 31,218,014 of CM055062.1, read as the reverse complement.
TGCAATTGGCACAGCGGCTTACCTGGCCTCCAAGGGGTCCGCACGCAACACGAAGCCCGATGCCAGAAGCCGCACGCAAAACGGAGCACGCGGCGACCAACCACACGACCGCGCGCTCCGCGGAAGCTAAAACCGCACCGCAAGCTGTCAGAAGCGAAGAAATCGCAAAATCAATCCACACAGTCAAAACCGAGCATCCGACGGCGAAAAACAGCCTCCGTCGGCGAAAACAGCCTCCGTCAGCGAAAAACAGCGCCCGACGGCGAAAAACAGCCCGTCGGCGAAAACCAGCGCCCGACGGCGAAAACAGCTCCGTCGGCGCAAAAACTGCTCAAAAACAGCTTGCGAAAAGCCAGCGAAAACTGCTCAAACTGCTCGCGAAATCTGCTCGAAAAACGCGCTAAACCGCTCGCAAACTGCTCGCGAAAAACGGCGAAAACCTGCGCGAAAACCTGCGCGAAACGGCGCGAAAACCTGCGCGAAAACTGCGCGAAAACCTGCGCGAAACGGCGCGAAAACCTGCGCAAAAACAGCGCGAAACCAGCGCGAAAACCCCTCGCGAAAACAGCGGCCGACGGTGGGAAACAACGGCGCCGGCACGCAAACCGAGGCGCCACCGCTGTCCCGGGAGCACGCCGAGCGGCGAAAACCCCAGCCGCGCGACGAGGGAGGCCCGCCGCACGCCGCCCAACCAAGCAGCGCCGCGCGGCGACCTGCTGCGCGGTGCCGGAGCGCACCGCGCAGCACCCAGCGGCGCTGCGCACAGCGCCCAGCGGCGCTGCGCGCGGTGCCCAGCGGCGCTGCGCGCAGCGCCCAGCGGCGCTGCGCGCGGGCCCGCGCCTGCGCAGGCCCGCGCGCGGCCCTGCCGCGCGCGCCCGCGCGCGGCCAGGAGGTGCCGCGCGCACGCGCGCGGCCCTGCCGCGCGCCCCCTGCGCGCGGCCCTGCCGCGCGCGCCTGCGCGCGGCCAGGAGGGCCCACGCGCACGCGCGCGGCCCTGCCGCGCGCCCCCTGCGCGCGGCCCTGCCGCGCGCGCCTGCGCGCGGCCAGGAGGGCGCGCGCGGCCCTGCCGCGCGCCCCTGAGCGCGGCCCTGGCGCGCGCGCCAGCGCGCGGCCAGGAGGTGCCGCGCGCACCTGCGCGCGGCCCTGCCGCGCGCCCCTGCGCGCGGCCCGGCAGCGCCGCGTGCCGCTCTTTGCTGCACGCGGCGCCGCGCCCAGCGGCAAGTCGCCGCAGGGTGCTGCCAACAGCAGCACCCTGGCGCCGCGCGTGCGCCGTTGCGCGCGCGCGCGGCCGCCGGCGACGGCAAATCCAACAAAAGCCCCGAAAAAAACCGATAAAATCCGAAAATCCCAAAAATCCAAGAATCCATTTTATTCTTGATTTTTAAACACCAAATAAAATCCTCAAAGCTCCAAAACACCGAAAAACCCCAAAAACGGAATTTACTTACCTCGTTGTCGCACGCCGCACGCCCACGAGCATCCACTCGGCCTCCAACGGCGAGTCCAAAAATCCGAGAATGCCTTGCAAATCCTTTTCTTTCTTTTCTTTTTCCTTTTCCTCTCTTTTCTTTTCCTTTCTTTCTTTCTCTCTTTCTTTCTTTCTTTTTCCTGCTGCAGAGGGTGGGTGGCTGGAGTATTTATAAAGCAAAAGCTTTATTAAATAAATCCATTAATTAATTAACTCCAAAAACTCCAACTCCAACTCACTTTTTGCCTTCGGGCTCTCCGCCGCTGCCCGGAACCTCCCGAACTCCGCTGTAAATCGAAAATACACGCGCTCATAGCTTTTTCTCTTTAAAAAGCTCATCCGTTGAGTCGGGGTGCTCAAATCAATTACCGGCTCCAAAATTGCCAGTTCCGACTCACTTTTTGCCTCCGGGTCCTCCGCGTCAGTCCGGAACCTCCCGAACCTCGCTGTAAATCAAAAGTACACGTGTCCACAACTTTTTCTCTTCAAAAAGCTTATCCGTTGAGTCGGGGTGCTCAAATCAATTACCGGCTCCAAAATTGCCAGTTCCGACTCACTTTTTGCCTCCGGGTCCTCCGCGTCAGTCCGGAACCTCCCGAACCTCGCTGTAAATCAAAAGTACACCTGTTCCAAGTGTTCCTGAATTTCCGGCGCTCCACGGTGAGGTCGGAAATTCCCAATCTCATCCTCAATCGGCCTACAAAGCCCGGAAAAACCCCGATTCGAGCTGGAGCTTCCGCGTTGATCCGAATCAACCCGGCATCAACTGTAAACTCAAATGCGACATGCTCGAGGCAACTCTCTGCTCCAAGTCATCTGTGTGGTCGGCGCGCTATCCAAAGCCCCGGTACTTTACACCGGCGATAGGGTGGACGGCGCTGGATCAAGCTTCACAGAAACGTTCCATTCAACGTCAGGAAGACACTACATGGGCTTTTGGTCCATTAAAAACGAAAGGACTTCAAGACCTACCTCGCCGGAAAATCGAGGAAGAAGGAGGCTCTCCCGTGGCGGCGCACGGCGGAGAAAGACCTCGGGTTCACCTTGGCTCGACTTCAACCGCACAAAGGAGCCCTCAGATGATGCTAGGACCAACCCAGACCTTTCTTTATGCCTCCAACACCAACCACCCGAGAAGAAAACCCTTTTTCTTGTTTTCCTTGGGCTTCTCCGGCGACGGGAACGGCGGCGGCGGCGGCGCTCGGTGCGTCGGTTGGAGAAGATGGTGGGGTGGAGGCGCCGGTTCCAGAAGGAAACAAAGGGGTGGCTTAGGTTTAGGGTTTCCAAAAGACAACAACCGCATAGTGTATATAGTGCATAAATGCACAAAAACCACTTTGGTCCCTCCACACTCGCTATTTGGACTTAAGTCCTTTAGCAAATTTGTTCAACTTACAGTCTAGTCCCTCACTCTAATGCAGCACGCTTTACGGAGCAAAAATATCTAGGTTTTTCCGCAAAATACCACATTTTTTGCCATAATTCACGCCTTTCGAGGCGTTTCGGTCGTCGAAACGAAAAATGGATTTCGCCACGACGTCCGGCTCAACGAAACCTATCAGGTAGCGATTTTTGTTTTTCGATTCGATGCCCGGATAAAATCTCGGTCCATGAACACTGTCCAATTATACAGTTTATCACGCTTTTCAAGACTCCGGGGTCGTCAAACGGAAATTCCGTCAGCGCCATTGCGCTCAGATCGTCGAAACCGATCAAAACGACTACCTGGATCACTATGTTCGGAATCCAGACAGCAAATTGGCTAACGTTGGCACTAAGGGGATTTAGAAACAGGGGTTACTATTCATCTACTGTTCACAGCACTATTCACTTAAGTCACGGGTCCCGCTCGCTCTTTCGCTGATTTCTTGAAGATCCGATCGTTGAATCTGAACTTGCACAATATCATTTTCGATCGGTTCGACAAGACGGTCGCACTGGTGATCTCGGATTTTCGAGATTTAGGCTCGGATTGAAAGGCGACATTTCAGCCTCGTTAAATGAGCAATTTTCACCGCAGAAAAGGGTAACCTGTGCCATTTGTGCCCTTTAAATTTCAAAATCAACTTTGACTTTTATTCTTTCCTTTTATTTATTTACAATAAAAATTCAAATTCTTACAAAGAAATTTGATTGTATGTCCGGATTAGGTCAAACAAACAAGGTTGGTTTGGGATTTAAAAAGAACCAAACTGTGAAGGCTTCAAGTTCCACAACTAAATTGAGAGGAAGAACTTGTCACCAATGTGGACTCGAAGGACACTTGATGAAGACATGCCCGAAAAAAAGAAAGAGGAATTCTTCGGCAACTTCATCTACGGAGCGAACTCAACGGAATCAAAAGACACATCAAGTCAAAGGAGTTCACTCAATTCACCAAAGGTCTGAGCCACAACATCAATCATACAAGTGGATCATTGCGAGGCAAAGACCTAAGGTGGACCAACAGTCAAAGCTATCATCTCCCAACCACAATGAATCAAGACAACCCAAAATCCGACGATTTTGGATTCGGAAAGGTGATATCTTTCCTTGTCTTAAGTTCTAAATAGCTTATGACTGTATGTAATGCTTTGATTGGTTTTCCTTTCATATTTTTCTGAATCTCTGCATTACATGTTTTCAATGCTCTTCGTTTTTATGTTTTGTTTTTAAACAAAAGGGTTTTAACGAACAAGTGCATTGAATAAAAAGGGTTAAACTTTCAATCACTCCAATTTAATTTTATATGAATTATCAACTTTACTCCATAATCATAATTCTTGAAGATACTTCATTATAAGAGTTTTTGATAGTTATATACATCAAATTTTGGTAATCATGTGTAACCTTTAGATGCTTAACCTATCTCGGTTGTGTGAATTCATTGTGATAAACATGAGACAACCGATAGACTAAAATTTGGGATTTAATTCTTTCACATAAGAGATTGTATTTTCGTACAAGGGTAATAAAATGAATTGCAAAAGATGTGGAAATAGTTACATCCGAAAGGAGTGTGAAAACTACCACCACATGTTGGAAAGAGCTGCCACCCCGGTCGTCCGGTCTGTGTGTGAAGCTACCACATGTTTTGATGCTTAAAAAATATTTTCTTGAAATTTTTAGTTGAAGCGTTCGGAGATTCATATTCAAAGTTCTTATATTTTGAACAATCTCCTTGTTGGTATAAGGTGGGATAGTTGAAAGATGCTCAAAGAGCCACCCTTAGGTATTTTAGTGCTTATCTCAAATTTGAAAGGGTAGAAATCAAATTGATGTCATTTGGAAATCTCTGTAAGTCATCTTTGTAAATCCGTTACATCTTGATAGAGTTTGGATCTCTAGATTATTTTTGATGACTTCTGTTTGACGTATATAATATGAAAAACGGTTTATAATGTTTTATCTTTGTTTTTCATGATTTCGGAGTAAATCTTTTTAATTTTTGTAAAATTAATTGGATTGAATGACATCTATGTGATCTCATATTATTTTCAAGCACTTAAATTATTTTCTTGATGGAATACAAATCGGTAATTCAAATATTTCAAAATCTGGATTTGTTTCAAGAAATTATTTGATTTTTGCTTTCGAGTACCGGTACGCAATCTATGTTTTTGTTATATACCGGAACTGAGCTTTTATCTCTCTTTCTCTATGAACTAATGCTGTTAGTGATTTCCTTTTGTCTAGTATGTTCACTGTTTGACAATTTGTGACAAAAAGGGGGAGAAGAGAAATGACGGAGATGAGATCATCGAGATAGGGGGAGACGGAGAGATCATCGAGATAGGGAGAGATGATGAAAAAGGAGCCGAAAAATAAAAAGAACCAAAAGGACGAATCAAATGTAGGATTTACATTTAATTTCTAACGACTGACTATTGATTTTATTTGGAGTTTTGTTTTGCAGGATCTACATCACTTTAAGACTCCAAGTCCTAAGTCATAGAGTTTGTTCTAAGACTGGTTCAAATGTAATTTTTGTTTATTGGATCTTTCACGCAAAGAAAGTCAATGTTTTGGTGATGACATTGAGTTTCGATTTTTGGGTTTAAGATGAGTGTCTTGAGCGTTTTATGTATTTTTGGGTTTTGTCACGAAATTGCCAAAGGGGGAGATTGTTACGGCTTTTTGTGTTGGCATATTTCGTGAGTTGAGTTGTTGAGTTGAGTCGGAGTCTTGAAGTGATCAAATTGTCAATCAATAATTGAAGACTCAGAGAAGATTCAACAAGAGCTCAAGTTGACACTCAGTGTTTTGACTCTTGAAGATTGAAGTTGAAGAATTGTGAATCATATACATCAATCTTAAGGAAAATGGATTCGGAATGATCAGGTACGTTTAACTAAATAATTTTGGTGATCCGAATACATTTGTGTAGTTTAGAAACACTTGGATAAGTTTTCATTGCTTAAAAATCAAAAACTGGACAAATTGGATGTTCAGAGTCCGGATCAGAATTCCAGTCCTGAACCAGTTCGGATCAGAATTCCAGTCTGGATCTCGAACCTTGTTTTTTCAGGAATTGCTGAAAAAAAGACGACAGTCCGGATCAGCCAATCCAGTCCGGATCGTCGTGCGGGAAAATTTCTGTTAAGTCAGTTTTTGATGCTTATCTCTTTCCAAAGGTTTCTAAAGTATAAATAGACACTTAGGGTTTCTCAAGAACTACCAATTAATTAAGAAAACACTTGAGAGCAACCCTAGAGGCTAGGTTTTTATCGTTCTTCTCTTTAGCCTCTTTTAGGTCAATTCGACGGTTCTTCCAAGATCTATCTTTTGTCGAATTGATCTAGTCTTTGCTTAGAGATTCCTTCTACGGTTCCTCAATGATAATCTAAGCAAAGGATCACCATCGAAGCCAATATTCTTACCGGCTGAGTTTGCGTCGTGGATTCGGTGTGTTAAAGGCGTTTCGTGGATTCGAAACGTGTGCTCGTGGATTCGAGTGGCGTTCGTCGAACGTGTGCAGTGGACGTGCAATCGGTGAGCGCAAGGTCCGAAGAAGTTGAAGGAGGGGTTTGAGTCCGTGGAGTCGGTAATCACCTTGTTATTCTTTTTTTCTTAGTGGATTGTTATTGCGTGTTGGTCCCGTGGTTTTTCTCCTGGATTGGAGTTTCCACGTATATCTCGGTGTGCTGTTTTTTATTACCGCATTGGTTTTTATTTTGCACTGAGATTGGTTTTTTAAGTATTACACCTATTCACCCCCCCTCTAGTTGTTTGATAGTACCTATTTAGATCCGTGTGGATCCTTAAATATATAAAAACCTACACCCCGAACATAGGTTGGTTCATGCGCAATTCCAGTCCGGACCTTGGGAATTTCAGTCCGGACCCCGAACGTGGAAATTGCAGGAATTGCATGAACAGTCCGGACCGTGGAAATTTCAGTCCGGACCCCGAATGTCCTCTTTTCTGGAAAAAGTCTGTTTCGCTGAAACAGTCCGGACCGCCAATTCCAGTCCGGATTGTCGTCCTGTAAAATTCCAGAAATGGTAAGTTTTTTATCCTTATCTTCCTCCAATGGTTTCTAACCTATAAATAGACCCTATGATTCATCTTTTAGGGTAACGAAAAATACGACCGAAAAAGAAAAATCCACATATAGAGAAGAAAGGAAATCAATAGATTTAATTCTACGTTTCTTCATCTATATTGATTAATTTGATTCTAGGTTTTCCAAACTCAGATTTTGAGTATAATCAAATTAATGAATACTTAGATGGTATTTCTGATCTATTTCTAATCTAAGTATTCGGCGGATCATCACCACCCAAAAACAACGATTTTCCAAAAATCGGCGCGTGGACTCGCGTGGCCTTGTGGATTCAAGGTGCAACCGCTTTCGTGGATTCGAGGCGAGGTACGTTCGTGGATTCGAGACGTGCTGCTGGGTGAAGACCGTGGATTCGGTCGGACGTCGTGGATTCGACGTTGGACGTCGTGGATTCGACGTTGGACGCCTTGGATTCGGCGTTGGAAGCAAATCGTGGATTCGAGGCGCGTTGCGGAGCGAGCGGAGAAGATCTACTAGGAGCGTATGGAAAAGGTTGAGTCGTAAGTGTGTACGGTAAATCACCTTGTACGTGTTTTAATTCTAGTGGATTTCGCCGTGTTATCGGTCCCGTGGTTTTTTTTTCTCCGGTTTGGAGTTTTTCCACGTAAAAATCTTGCGTGTTATTTTTTATTTCCGCATTGGGTTTTATTGCGCAACGATTTTTGAGTGTTTACTGTTTACACCTATTCACCCCCCTCTAGGTGTTTTTTTTCCTATTTAGATCCAATAATACGTAACCCAACAACTAGGATCAGAGTTTATTGCATAGTCAAACTACAGTAGGCTTATATTGAATGGCCGTGGTGTCGCGGGTCTAAGGATCAGTTGTACCACTGCAACATCGAATCAGTTACTGACGAATGAGTAGACATCCATGTAACTATTCGTAATTGGTCACGCTCAGTGCCCTTGTTCTCTAACAACCACCTGCACGTTCGCTCCAGTGTCCCCACACTGATGACTTGAGACTCGTCATCCTAAAAGAGAGCGGCACATACATCAATCTTGTCACACCCCGGCGTCGAAACTGCGACCCGGGCTCGCCAACAGATCCGCCGCCCATACTGCGACCCGCGCTCGCCAACAAATCATACCTGCCACGGCAAGATCCGCTGCCGGGGTGTCCTCCAACAGGGCTGCATAAACCCGTCCACTGGGTGCTGCAGGTCGTCGTCCCGTCTGTCCCGACGTCGTGGCCCACTCTGTCCGCTGGTGTGCCGGAGGGGTTCCCGCTGCATGGATGGGCAAGGGGGGTGCTGTCGCAATCGGCCGCACTGACAAAATGGCCTGGGGGCAAGCTGCGCGGAAATGTCCCAACTCTCCACAGAGGAAACACCGCCCCTGTCTCTGATCACACTGCGACGGTGGATGAGGCCCGCCACAGATGACACACCGCTCCTGCCGCTGCTGCCGATACCGCTGATGCTGCTGCTGCTGGGGCTCACCAGATCTCCGGCGCCTACGAAACCCACGACCCTCAGGATGAGATCGTGGAGGTCTCGGAGGTCCCTGCCCGCTCGTCTGCCCCTCATCACCCGGTGCTGGGCGCTTCGCCCCAGGGATCACTACGGGGGCTAGAGCCACCTCTGACATCACTGCCTCTCCAGACTCAATATATAACGCCTGCTCCATCGATGCCTCCAAAGTCTGTAATCTGCGTGAGCGAACAAGCTGATAAATATCCCGGCGCAGCCCCCGCTCGAACATGTAGATCCGGTGAGACTCGTCCCTGGCCACGTGAGGCATACTAGCCAACAGCTGATTGTATTCGGCTATGTATGCATTCACGGGCCGATCTCCCTGGCGGAGATTTCTCAGCTGCTCCTCCAATCTCTGGCGAACACTCTCAGGAAAGAAGGCCCCTAACAGAAGTCTGCGGAACTCCGCCCAGGGAAGAATCTGCGTCCCAGGCGGACCAGCAGGCCGCACACGCCGCCACCAAGCCTCGGCGTTGCCCTCCAAGTAGTGTGTAGCCAAAAAGACCCGAAATCGATCCTCAACGAACAAACTCTCAAAATGACGCTCCATGGCCGTGATCCAAGACTCTGCCTCCCACGGCTCAGCACTCATACCAGAAAAATGGGGTGGATCAAATCGGCGGAACCTCATCAACAGATCCACCACCGCACTCTGCTCAGCCAAAGTCAAAGGTCCCACCGACCCAGGCGGTGGTATGCTAGAAACCGGCTCAACAGGAATAGCCGGCGCTGACGGGACCACAGGGGGCGCCACAGCTGGCGAAGAAGGCACAGGCGAACACACAGGGGGTGCTACCACAGGCTGCGTCCTCTGCTCTAAAAGAAGCATCATCCGACCAAAGGCCTCCTCCTGGCGCCGAGAAGCCTCCTCCTGGCGCTGAGAAGCCTCCTCCTGGCGCTGCACCGCCTCAGACAACTGGGCCAACTGAGCCCGAAGCTCCTGCACCTCACTCTGCTGACCCTGTGCTGGCTCCTCCTGCCCAGACTCATCGGAGGGAAAAGGCTGAGAACGCGTCTGTACCCCGCGTCGGGGAGGCATCGTGCCCACCTGCAACACACATGGAAACATCAGGACAGTACCAAACAACACACGACCCAATCCAGCGAAAGTCTAGGACATGTTATCCATTCCCTAGCATTATGTTGTCTGCAGCCAACATAATCGCTTAGGAGAATAACCATGCCAGTCACTCATCCCATCCCTTGGGAGAGGTAAAAACTCAATCAGGACTCTCGCTAACAGTCACGACTCTCACGTAGTCATCCTAATGTCCAACCACAAGCCTAGGGTTTCCAAGTCCATAATGACCTACAACCTAGGCTCTGATACCACTCTAATCTGTCACACCCCGGCGTCGAAACTGCGACCCGGGCTCGCCAACAGATCCGCCGCCCATACGGGAAGCCCGTATAGACGAAGCGACTAACCTGCAAAAGAGCATCTATACTATGCAGATATCAGAGCTGAAAGTAAACTGCTAGAAATAAAAACTATATACAACACAAGTCCTCACCAAAAGTACAAAAGTCTCTCGAGCAGTAGAAAATACATACAACTCTATACCTCACTACAAAGTTCTCTCAACAGGAACTCTCAAAAGTAATAAGGGTACATCGACTCTCTGGATGACGACTGGTGGGGAACTATCTCGCGACTCCCTTACCTCGATCAGATGAAGCAGCAACAGGAGCAGCAGGAACCGGAGTAGAAGTCCCTGTGGGAAAAATACACCACGACGGGTGTGAGAACTACGTCCCAAGTAGTTCTCAGTGGGTGCCGCCAACAAGCCCGACGGTCTGCCCACTAAGTCTACGAGAGGCATAAAGTAACAATATAAAACTGAAATGAAAGGGCTGGAAAAGTAACTCAACAGCTACTATGCCTCTATCTAGATGCTCAAGAAAAAGAACAGATGAAACATGATGCATCTACTAACACACACAGTAAACTCACCAAATCTAAACTGACTGCCTCAAAGGGTCCAGTCAAACCTGCGCCCACCTACTGCCGCACATCCTCAACAGGACGGGTCTACCGTAGGGTGTCCGTGACTGCCGCTAACTGGGCCAGTCAGAGGGACGGCGTCGACAAGTCGCGATAGCAAGTAACAGGCCCAACTCCGGAGTGGCTCTCGAGGGGAGCGACCCCACCGAGGAAAGTATCCGCGTATCTCTGTCGAGCTCAAATATGGCTCATGCAGGCTATAGTCCAAACCACGATCAACAAGATCGACCAACAACACCAACTCTCAAGCACAAGCTGGAAGTCACACAGCTGGGGCCACCGTCCACCAGACGGCTCCCACAAGAGAACACTAAACTCTCCAGAAAGACCGACACCATAAGGGTTCGGAAACCCGATAGACCGGTGCTAAGAACCCTATCAAACAAGAACAGACTCTAGGCTCCGACTATCGAAGTTCACGATCCCTTATAGTTCGGGAAGGCAATAAACACAATACAACTCGCAGAAGACACCAACAGGGCCCGAAAGTCCCGGGAGACCTACACCTACAACCCTATCAAACAAGAACAGGTTCCAGGCTCGGCCCCCGTGGCTTTCGTCCCGACAGAGGAATGACCCCTAGAACCCAGACCACTCGAATCCTTTCGAGTGGGGAGATTTACAGGAAAAAGGTGACATTTGTTATTGAAAACTAATTTGATCTGGAAGAAATCCATATTTAATGATTTTAGTTCTTTTTAGAAAAACAGTTAGAAAACAAGTGTTTTACCCAAACCCCGAAGGGCTGATGCCTTTGTCCAATCAAACAAGAACAGACTCCAGCGGCCCTCCGATGTTTGGAAGAAAACATTGGTAGACTAAAATCATGTATATGTCGAAAAGGGTTCTGGGTTCTAGGTCCGGCTAACACTAGTAAACAACTGCCACTAACACAGTGGCGACGACCCAAACAGGGGAAAACAAGATCTCTCGGGTCCACCGTTTACCCCAAACGGTTCCTGATACAGACAAGCGAACCACTACATCTACCAGACTCCACTCTGCTCCCAAGCACGAGTGCAAATGCATCCCACACTATAGAGAAGTCCCGACCGCTCGGCCCACTACCCGGGCGAGGATAACACTAAGTCCAGGAATGCGACATAAAGTGTGGATGTCTAAACATAAATAACCCTAGCCCAAGTGAGGGTTTTCTACTGGTCTGGTTACACATGCAACATATGACGGGGGTGCTAGGTCAGGTTCCAATATAACAAATATTTAACATGATAGTAGGAAGCAAGAGATCACAAGATCGACAGATAAAACAAGGATCAACAATTTCTACACTCTAGCATGCTACCCAAGTCCAATCACTATCATGCATGATTCTATATCAATAGAATTAGAGTACATTCCATAGATCTTGAAAGCAAGCCACCCACCTGAAGACGCTAACTGCCCGGAGTCGTACAGCTGAGAAAACCAGGAAAATAACCACTCTAGGTCCAACAGGTCCAGCACAGTCCACAATCCCCCTAGGTACAACATAAGGCTACAGTTACACTTTAAATCCAATAAAATCCAGGTTTTACAAATCTGCTGGGAACAGTCCACTTACTGCGAAATTTTCACCTGTAAAACGAACTCCAAAAATTCTGATAAAAATACCACAGCGATCCTCGCGTCGATAGGTTCGAAACGGGTACCTGCACGTCCAATTCCGAGCACCGGAGGCCAAGTTACAAATTCCACAGTAACGATGCGCACAATCCCAAAATCATTCAACTGTAAACTCTTGTACAGATAAAAGGAACAGTGTATACCTTCGGGAAGGTCTCCAAAAATTCCAAGAAAAATCCACGATGATCCTCGCGTCGAGTAGATGAAAAAAGTCTATAAGCACGTCTTGATCCGAGACTCGTGCGCGAAGATCTCCTCAAAAGAAGGTGCTTCCCTCACCAAAATCTCACAGCAAAAGGGGTCCCAATGAACACGAGAAAACACCTCGAAAAACGTGAAATCTGAAAATGTGCGAGAAACCCAAAATCGTAGCCTCACCTGCTACGAATCCAGCAGCGAAGAAATCGCTCGAAAAGATCGTCGGAGTAGACCAGGGGAGCTAAAACACTGCTGCTGCGCCGAAGAAGAACACAGGAACCACCACGTCGCGCCGCGCCGTAAAATAGAGAACCTCGGGATTCGAGCCTCCAAAAAATCTTAAACTCCGCAGGAAGATCAAGGATTAACAGAGGAAAAAATCATCAAGAGGAAGCTCGGGGAGATCATGCACAGACAGAGAGAAAAAGGGCAGCAAAGGGGGCTCGGACTGCCTATTTATAGGCCCAAAGGAACAATTCGGATAATACCGAAATTGTCCCGAGATTCGGGCGGCTACAGTGCAGCCCAGCCCAGATTCGGGCGGCTACAGTGCGGCCCAGCCCGAATTCGGGCGGCTACAGTGCAGCCCGGCCCGGCCGGTTTCGGGCGCGCACAGTGCGGCCCGGCCCGGCCCAGCCCGCACATGGGATCCAGCCGGACGCTTGCTTGGTCCGACCCGCTCCGGCGCCCGCCACGTGTCCCCCGAACACGCCGCAGCCGTGCAAGCCGCCACGGGGAGCGCCACGTGTCCCTGCCCGCGTCAACGCGGTAGGTGGCGCCCGCGAATCAGCGGGCGCCACGTGGCACCTCCCACGTCGCCCGCGCCTGCCCCGCGTACGGCCACCTGCCCCGCGCGCTGCGTGGACCGCGCGCTCATGCGCCCGCCAACCGGGTGCCGCCACGTGGCGCGCCCCCGGTCCACGCCTCCCCGCGCACTCCCGCAGACCGAGCGCACCAGAGCCGCCCAAACGGGCGCTGCCACGTGGACACCTGCCGGTCCACGCGCCTCCCGGTGCACCCCGGTCCACCCAAGCGCTCCGTGGACCCAGCCGCGTGCGCCGGCCAATCCGGGCCTGCCACGTGGCACCCCCGCCGGTCCACGGCTCCCCCATGCACCAGAAATCCAGTAAATTTTCCGGGAGTCCGTTTTTGGGCATCCGGACTCAGAATTTGGCAAACAAAAAGCCATTTTCAAGCGTTTTTCCGCGCTGAATCCATTTCCGCCGTCTGTTTGGCCTAAATCTTTTTTCAAAATTCCGGCAAACCCAGCCGAAAGCCAACACAGCTAATAAAACCTTACAGGGTCCATCTGTGGCATCCCATTGATGCACCATGGGCCAGATACACCAACAATAGGTGTTCTAACAGTGGATCCATCGGAAAAAAGCTGCATGGGGTTCGGGGGTCCTACATCCTCCCCCACTAAAAGGAAGTTTCGTCCCCGAAACCAAAACACGCCACAACAATAAAACCAAAACAATCAAAACAACCAAGAACGCAACACTAAACTAACAAGAAAGATACGGCTCCACCAGCAGGAAAGTCATCAACTCCAACCCTCGATTTAGAAAACAGCTGAAATTAGCGAAAAGTCCGAAAATTTCGAAAAATCAGTGCCTTCGCCCCAATCAAACAAGAACAGGTTCGGGCACTGTCTCCATTTCTGGAGCAATCTTTCGAAGTTTTCGTCCTGCTCGTAAATTCCAGTACAAGGTGAGAAAAGGGGGAGAAGTGTTGGTGTCGTTCCTACTGTGGCCACAAAAGGAAGCTATCACTAACCGAGACTCCTAAGGACATAACCACTAGTCCTAACATCACGTCTGCCCCCGAGGTGGCGCCTGCCCACAGTCGCTAAAGCCCATGCTGTTGGAAGGATACGCCGACAATCCGAGAAAACGAACTCCTCCAGTCCAACTCGCAGAAGGATAACTGCTTTCATTCCATCGTCAGTCGTAGCACAGCACCGCACCAATCAGTCCAACCTGGGTGCTCAATCCAAGTCCTGGAGCTGTCCTTGAATCGTCACATCAGCAAGTGAAGTCCCAAGTCTCAACTGCACTGATCATACACCGCGATCCTCCTCTACTCATAGGATACTGGGAAGAATCCAATCGCTAAAACATGTAGCAGAAATTCCTAACCCATACCCATGCAAGGATGCCGATGCAGATACTCAACTAATAAAGCAGGAGAATGCAGCGGTAACAAAATGCTCAACTCAGCTAACTGAAATAAAATCATACCTGCCACGGCAAGATCCGCTGCCGGGGTGTCCTCCAACAGGGCTGCATAAACCCGTCCACTGGGTGCTGCAGGTCGTCGTCCCGTCTGTCCCGACGTCGTGGCCCACTCTGTCCGCTGGTGTGCCGGAGGGGTTCCCGCTGCATGGATGGGCAAGGGGGGTGCTGTCACAATCGGCCGCACTGACAAAATGGCCTGGGGGCAAGCTGCGCGGAAATGTCCCAACTCTCCACAGAGGAAACACCGCCCCTGTCTCTGATCACACTGCGACGGTGGATGAGGCCCGCCACAGATGACACACCGCTCCTGCCGCTGCTGCCGATACCGCTGATGCTGCTGCTGCTGGGGCTCACCAGATCTCCGGCGCCTACGAAACCCACGACCCTCAGGATGAGATCGTGGAGGTCTCGGAGGTCCCTGCCCGCTCGTCTGCCCCTCATCACCCGGTGCTGGGCGCTTCGCCCCAGGGATCACTACGGGGGCTAGAGCCACCTCTGACATCACTGCCTCTCCAGACTCAATATATAACGCCTGCTCCATCGATGCCTCCAAAGTCTGTAATCTGCGTGAGCGAACAAGCTGATAAATATCCCGGCGCAGCCCCCGCTCGAACATGTAGATCCGGTGAGACTCGTCCCTGGCCACGTGAGGCATACTAGCCAACAGCTGATTGTATTCGGCTATGTATGCATTCACGGGCCGATCTCCCTGGCGGAGATTTCTCAGCTGCTCCTCCAATCTCTGGCGAACACTCTCAGGAAAGAAGGCCCCTAACAGAAGTCTGCGGAACTCCGCCCAGGGAAGAATCTGCGTCCCAGGCGGACCAGCAGGCCGCACACGCCGCCACCAAGCCTCGGCGTTGCCCTCCAAGTAGTGTGTAGCCAAAAAGACCCGAAATCGATCCTCAACGAACAAACTCTCAAAATGACGCTCCATGGCCGTGATCCAAGACTCTGCCTCCCACGGCTCAGCACTCATACCAGAAAAACGGGGTGGATCAAATCGGCGGAACCTCATCAACAGATCCACCACCGCACTCTGCTCAGCCAAAGTCAAAGGTCCCACCGACCCAGGCGGTGGTATGCTAGAAACCGGCTCAACAGGAATAGCCGGCGCTGACGGGACCACAGGGGGCGCCACAGCTGGCGAAGAAGGCACAGGCGAACACACAGGGGGTGCTACCACAGGCTGCGTCCTCTGCTCTAAAAGAAGCATCATCCGACCAAAGGCCTCCTCCTGGCGCCGAGAAGCCTCCTCCTGGCGCTGAGAAGCCTCCTCCTGGCGCTGCACCGCCTCAGACAACTGGGCCAACTGAGCCCGAAGCTCCTGCACCTCACTCTGCTGACCCTGTGCTGGCTCCTCCTGCCCAGACTCATCGGAGGGAAAAGGCTGAGAACGCGTCTGTACCCCGCGTCGGGGAGGCATCGTGCCCACCTGCAACACACATGGAAACATCAGGACAGTACCAAACAACACACGACCCAATCCAGCGAAAGTCTAGGACATGTTATCCATTCCCTAGCATTATGTTGTCTGCAGCCAACATAATCGCTTAGGAGAATAACCATGCCAGTCACTCATCCCATCCCTTGGGAGAGGTAAAAACTCAATCAGGACTCTCGCTAACAGTCACGACTCTCACGTAGTCATCCTAATGTCCAACCACAAGCCTAGGGTTTCCAAGTCCATAATGACCTACAACCTAGGCTCTGATACCACTCTAATCTGTCACACCCCGGCGTCGAAACTGCGACCCGGGCTCGCCAACAGATCCGCCGCCCATACGGGAAGCCCGTATAGACGAAGCGACTAACCTGCAAAAGAGCATCTATACTATGCAGATATCAGAGCTGAAAGTAAACTGCTAGAAATAAAAACTATATACAACACAAGTCCTCACCAAAAGTACAAAAGTCTCTCGAGCAGTAGAAAATACATACAACTCTATACCTCACTACAAAGTTCTCTCAACAGGAACTCTCAAAAGTAATAAGGGTACATCGACTCTCTGGATGACGACTGGTGGGGAACTATCTCGCGACTCCCTTACCTCGATCAGATGAAGCAGCAACAGGAGCAGCAGGAACCGGAGTAGAAGTCCCTGTGGGAAAAATACACCACGACGGGTGTGAGAACTACGTCCCAAGTAGTTCTCAGTGGGTGCCGCCAACAAGCCCGACGGTCTGCCCACTAAGTCTACGAGAGGCATAAAGTAACAATATAAAACTGAAATGAAAGGGCTGGAAAAGTAACTCAACAGCTACTATGCCTCTATCTAGATGCTCAAGAAAAAGAACAGATGAAACATGATGCATCTACTAACACACACAGTAAACTCACCAAATCTAAACTGACTGCCTCAAAGGGTCCAGTCAAACCTGCGCCCACCTACTGCCGCACATCCTCAACAGGACGGGTCTACCGTAGGGTGTCCGTGACTGCCGCTAACTGGGCCAGTCAGAGGGACGGCGTCGACAAGTCGCGATAGCAAGTAACAGGCCCAACTCCGGAGTGGCTCTCGAGGGGAGCGACCCCACCGAGGAAAGTATCCGCGTATCTCTGTCGAGCTCAAATATGGCTCATGCAGGCTATAGTCCAAACCACGATCAACAAGATCGACCAACAACACCAACTCTCAAGCACAAGCTGGAAGTCACACAGCTGGGGCCACCGTCCACCAGACGGCTCCCACAAGAGAACACTAAACTCTCCAGAAAGACCGACACCATAAGGGTTCGGAAACCCGATAGACCGGTGCTAAGAACCCTATCAAACAAGAACAGACTCTAGGCTCCGACTATCGAAGTTCACGATCCCTTATAGTTCGGGAAGGCAATAAACACAATACAACTCGCAGAAGACACCAACAGGGCCCGAAAGTCCCGGGAGACCTACACCTACAACCCTATCAAACAAGAACAGGTTCCAGGCTCGGCCCCCGTGGCTTTCGTCCCGACAGAGGAATGACCCCTAGAACCCAGACCACTCGAATCCTTTCGAGTGGGGAGATTTACAGGAAAAAGGTGACATTTGTTATTGAAAACTAATTTGATCTGGAAGAAATCCATATTTAATGATTTTAGTTCTTTTTAGAAAAACAGTTAGAAAACAAGTGTTTTACCCAAACCCCGAAGGGCTGATGCCTTTGTCCAATCAAACAAGAACAGACTCCAGCGGCCCTCCGATGTTTGGAAGAAAACATTGGTAGACTAAAATCATGTATATGTCGAAAAGGGTTCTGGGTTCTAGGTCCGGCTAACACTAGTAAACAACTGCCACTAACACAGTGGCGACGACCCAAACAGGGGAAAACAAGATCTCTCGGGTCCACCGTTTACCCCAAACGGTTCCTGATACAGACAAGCGAACCACTACATCTACCAGACTCCACTCTGCTCCCAAGCACGAGTGCAAATGCATCCCACACTATAGAGAAGTCCCGACCGCTCGGCCCACTACCCGGGCGAGGATAACACTAAGTCCAGGAATGCGACATAAAGTGTGGATGTCTAAACATAAATAACCCTAGCCCAAGTGAGGGTTTTCTACTGGTCTGGTTACACATGCAACATATGACGGGGGTGCTAGGTCAGGTTCCAATATAACAAATATTTAACATGATAGTAGGAAGCAAGAGATCACAAGATCGACAGATAAAACAAGGATCAACAATTTCTACACTCTAGCATGCTACCCAAGTCCAATCACTATCATGCATGATTCTATATCAATAGAATTAGAGTACATTCCATAGATCTTGAAAGCAAGCCACCCACCTGAAGACGCTAACTGCCCGGAGTCGTACAGCTGAGAAAACCAGGAAAATAACCACTCTAGGTCCAACAGGTCCAGCACAGTCCACAATCCCCCTAGGTACAACATAAGGCTACAGTTACACTTTAAATCCAATAAAATCCAGGTTTTACAAATCTGCTGGGAACAGTCCACTTACTGCGAAATTTTCACCTGTAAAACGAACTCCAAAAATTCTGATAAAAATACCACTGCGATCCTCGCGTCGATAGCTTCGAAACGGGTACCTGCACGTCCAATTCCGAGCACCGGAGGCCAAGTTACAAATTCCACAGTAACGATGCGCACAATCCCAAAATCATTCAACTGTAAACTCTTGTACAGATAAAAGGAACAGTGTATACCTTCGGGAAGGTCTCAAAAAATTCCAAGAAAAATCCACGATGATCCTCGCGTCGAGTAGATGAAAAAAGTCTATAAGCACGTCTTGATCCGAGACTCGTGCGCGAAGATCTCCTCAAAAGAAGGTGCTGCCCTCACCAAAATCTCACAGCAAAAGGGGTCCCAATGAGCACGAGAAAACACCTCGAAAAACGTGAAATCTGAAAATGTGCGAGAAACCCAAAATCGTAGCCTCACCTGCTACGAATCCAGCAGCGAAGAAATCGCTCGAAAAGATCGTCGGAGTAGACCAGGGGAGCTAAAACACTGCTGCTGCGCCGAAGAAGAACACAGGAACCACCACGTCGCGCCGCGCCGTAAAATAGAGAACCTCGGGATTCGAGCCTCCAAAAAATCTTAAACTCCGCAGGAAGATCAAGGATTAAGAGAGGAAAAAATCATCAAGAGGAAGCTCGGGGAGATCATGCACAGACAGAGAGAAAAAGGGCAGCAAAGGGGGCTCGGACTGCCTATTTATAGGCCCAAAGGAACAATTCGGATAATACCGAAATTGTCCCGAGATTCGGGCGGCTACAGTGCAGCCCAGCCCAGATTCGGGCGGCTACAGTGCGGCCCAGCCCGAATTCGGGCGGCTACAGTGCAGCCCGGCCCGGCCGGTTTCGGGCGCGCACAGTGCGGCCCGGCCCGGCCCAGCCCGCACACGGGATCCAGCCGGACGCTTGCTTGGTCCGACCCGCTCCGGCGCCCGCCACGTGTCCCCCGAACACGCCGCAGCCGTGCAAGCCGCCACGGGGAGCGCCACGTGTCCCTGCCCGCGTCAACGCGGTAGGTGGCGCCCGCGAATCAGCGGGCGCCACGTGGCACCTCCCACGTCGCCCGCGCCTGCCCCGCGTACGGCCACCTGCCCCGCGCGCTGCGTGGACCGCGCGCTCATGCGCCCGCCAACCGGGTGCCGCCACGTGGCGCGCCCCCGGTCCACGCCTCCCCGCGCACTCCCGCAGACCGAGCGCACCAGAGCCGCCCAAACGGGCGCTGCCACGTGGACACCTGCCGGTCCACGCGCCTCCCGGTGCACCCCGGTCCACCCAAGCGCTCCGTGGACCCAGCCGCGTGCGCCGGCCAATCCGGGCCTGCCACGTGGCACCCCCGCCGGTCCACGGCTCCCCCATGCACCAGAAATCCAGTAAATTTTCCGGGAGTCCGTTTTTGGGCATCCGGACTCAGAATTTGGCAAACAAAAAGCCATTTTCAAGCGTTTTTCCGCGCTGAATCCATTTTCGCCGTCTGTTTGGCCTAAATCTTTTTTCAAAATTCCGGCAAACCCAGCCGAAAGCCAACACAGCTAATAAAACCTTACAGGGTCCATCTGTGGCATCCCATTGATGCACCATGGGCCAGATACACCAACAATAGGTGTTCTAACAGTGGATCCATCGGAAAAAAGCTGCATGGGGTTCGGGGGTCCTACAAATCTTACCGGATCAATCATCGTCCCCATGATGATCCTCCGATTGAGAGCATTTATGACTTAAACACCAATAATATGTATCTCAAATTCTTAACTCTTAAGAATATACACTATCATCTCATTAATTCAAAGGACGATTCATGGACACTTTAAACATGAATGGCATAAAATGCCCAAATAATAATAAAGATCAAGTACAAATATGTCCCATAGAAAAAAAATGCGTCAGCCTGATAGGCTTTTGGGGCATACAACTAACAATCTCCCACTTGCACTAAAGCCAATCAGCCATGTATCTAATGCCCATCTTCTCAAGATGAGTCTCTAGTTTCTGCTGAGTCAAAGCCTTAGTTAGCGGGTGTGATGACCTGGATCTCTGCAGGGCTGTGGTGGAGTCATTGGTGGCTACTAGAGGCCTACGTGGTGTGTTGGAGGTGTTTGGGGCATAATTGGACACAAGTGTTGGACCTCGAGCTTAAATGGATCACGTGGGTGATCGGTTGACACCGTCGGATGTTTAGAGGTGGTTTCGCGCGAAACGGATATTAAAATTGGGCTCAGCGCGAAATTTGGGCGAAGAACACCTTTTCGGGTGCCTTCGGCAATTTTTAGAGTTGGAATTTGGCAAAACAGACATCAAATTCGGATTCAGCGCGCGAAAACGGTCAAAATGGACTACCCACTTGATATTTTTGCGCATGGGTTACTGTTCACGCCGGAACAGTGTTCCCGGCGATCGCCGCCGGCGGCGGCGGCGGCGGGCAGCGACGGCGCGGCCTCGGGCAGGCGGAACAGCGGCGGAGGGCAGGCGCGCGCGGCGTGGGCAGGGCGCGCGGGCAGGCGCGCGGTCCACAGGCCGGCGTACACCTGGGAATGAGACATGTGGCAGAAGTTTATTGGGTCGGTGTTGTGGTCTGGGAGCACGGAGTAGGATAGTGGTGTACAGTGGACCGGGGTGGACACGTGGCGGCTTCCCATTGGACGGTCCATTGCTTGCGGTCTACGGAGCGACGCAGGTGTATGGTGCACCGGGCTTGGACACGTGGCAGGTTTCTATTGGTTTGGTGCACAGGATTTCGTGCACCGGGTGCACTAGGCAGAGGCATGACACGTGGCGCTTCCCTATTGGTCGGATTACTGTGCGGGCAGGGGGGGCAGCTGGCGCGACTGGCGCGGGGCAGGCGCGGTCGGGGCCACGTGTCGCATTCGCATTGGATGGAGTTGCTGTGCGCTGTTCGGCAGCCACGTGGCAGTCTGTGGATGGTGGAATTTGGTGTTTCCTGTTCGGCGGGACACAGAGGTAATTTCCTGAAAAGATTTTCTAGTTTTGGCTCCTTGTTTGCATCCGAGAGGGCTTCAGTGGAGGATTTGGACCCCTTGGAGCCCTCATCTCGATGGGGGCTGAGAAGATAAAATCTTCTCCTAGAAGAGAGGAACACTCCTGTCAAGTTTGAGAATTTTTGGTGGCACGCACTTCGAGATTTCGGATTTTTCGGCGCGGCGCGACGGTCGTTCCTTTGTGATCCCCTTCGTCGCATTTCGGTGCGTGGACTCTCCCGAGCTACCCCGGCAGTGTTTTCCGGCGATTCTTGCGCCATCGTCTTCACGACAGGTAGGGCTACGTTTTCCATGTTTACTTGTTTTTCCCATTCTGAGCTTTTCATGGGTTTTTCAGATCATCTTGTGACCTCATTTTCTGGGATGGAGTTTCTGACAGTGCTGTGGTATTTTGATGATATCTTCGCGCACAGGCATCAGATTGGGGTGATTCAAAAGGCATTGTGCATCTACACATCACGAGGAATATCCCCAAATTTTTTTGGAATTTTCTGAATTTTTCCTGAAGGTGAAAAGTCCCTGTTTACAGAACTTTGCGATTCAGTTTTTGTGATTGGTTTATTTCGGGGTAGTTTCCTTGTCGAATTTGTATCTCAGCGTAGGAAACTCGGGTGTGAATTTGCAGGTACTCATTTCGACCGGTTCGTCACGAGGATCGTGACGGTATTTTTCCTGGAATTTTTCGAGTAGATCTCACAGGTGAAAAAGGCAAAACTGTGGACTATTGTGTTTGGGACAGATTTTGTGTGAGCATAGTTTGTTAATTGTGCATGTTCTTTTGGGGTGCTTTGTGCAGTGTTGTTGTGATCGCTGAGACCGGGCGTCGACTTCACTGTTGGGACCAGGATTTAGCGCTCGAGGTGGGTGGTTGTTGCTTGCCTCTATTTTGACATGCTCACTAGGAATATTAGAGTGATCCCCTTTATTTGGACATCTTGATTAATCATGATCGGGGTTGGGTTTATGCATGCCTGTGTGGGGATCGGGTTGCTATGGTAGCGTTTAACCTTGCATGTGGAATGGAATATTTATTTTTGGACTATATGATTATCCTGTTAATGGTACTACTTGAGGGTAGGTGACATGCATAGGTGGATACTGTTAATGATCAATGACTTAAATTATATTTCCTTGAGAACACTTGCATGCTTGTATGGACATCTAGATAGGCCATCTTTTATCGCTACACTTTCATGCTGGAACTTGACTTAGGAGAAACCTTGTTTGCTTCTATTCTCCTTATTCTTTAGTCAGGTGGTTATGGTTGCTCGGGTTTGAGCTGGGGTTTGGGTTAGTGTAGCCGGGGGCCTGGATTGTGGATCATGGGTTTTGGCGGCGACCGCGGATATTGGGCGGTTGACCGGATGTCGGTTATGGGACATCGGTGGTAGGACATGGTTATGGATTATGGGTTTTGCGGCGACCGCGGATTTTGGGCGGTTGGCCGGAGGTCAGGGGTTGGACTTGATATAGTCGGTAGGGTTCCGGTGACCGCGGATTTTGGGCGGTTGACCGGAGGTCGGTTGTTAGACCGGGTTGTGGATTGTGGGGTATTGCGGCGATCGCGGATTTTGGGCGATCGGCCAGATGTTCATTTGTGCATCAGATTGGGGAATCTGTGTTTCTTTTAGTGGAGGGATGTGTTCCACTGGGGCTTTACAGTTGTGATCTATTCCTGCTTTTGATGTTGATTTTACCGGCACGGTTATTGCCTGGTGGTGTTTTGATGTTGATTTTACCGGCACGGTTATTGCCCGGTGGTGCTTTCCTCGAGTAGGTCGCTCCCCTCGAGTTCCCCTCCGGAGGCCGGGGCCAGGCAGTTACGGACAGGGTTGATATCACATCGGCGCGGTTATTGCCCGATGGTGAGGACGGCAGCAGGAGGTTTGCTATCACATCGGCGCAGCTTATTTGCCCGATGATGAGGGCGGTACAAATTGGGTCCATCTGGGACGGTTGGGTACTATTGCATACGGTTATTCCAGTCTAGGACTGTATTTTTTTGAGGCATAGTAGTGGTAGTTTCCTGTTTTCAGCAGTCATCATTGCTTACCACACTTCTTTCCTTTTTGCCTCTGGTAGACCTAGTGGGTGTGTCAGGGTTTGAGGTTTTACCCACTAGGGGAGGCTACTGGTTTACTGGTAGTCTCACCCTCATTCTTCTTTCCTCTTTTTCTTCTCCCTTGTTTTGCAGTGTCTTCTGCGGGTGCTGCTGGGTTTTCAGCGGCGGGTCGAGGAGAGAGGACGGCTGAGTAGATAGACCTCGAGGCAGGATGAGCGAGTTAGCTGGACTGTTGGTGTACCCATGTTTCCTCAGATGATTGTACTTTTACTTTGGGACTGGCTTTTGCCAGCAGGTTGTATTTATTTTGGTGAGCTGGGAGAGACAGATGTATTGTATTTCATTTCCAGCTTCAGTCTGAGATGTATTAGTTTTAGTTCAGCTCTATTTTTATTGCTCTTTTATTATTATCTCTTATATCTGAGCAGGTTTGGCGCTTCGTGTACGCGGGAAATACCGCGTGCACGGCGGATCTGTAGACGGGCCCGGGTTCTGGTTTACACCCGGGGCGTGACAGCGGGTCCGCCACGTTATCTGCGGAGGCAACCTTCTGCACTTCAATATGTTTATCTTTGATGTACTCTCTGATCTTGTGATACCGCCACTCAATATGTTTGGATTTCTGATGAGATCTCGGCTCCTTAGCTAATGCTTCGGCGCCATTATTATCACAATATAGTGGCAGGGGATCCCTACTTGAGGGAACCACGCCAAGCTCAGTGATAAATTTCTTGATCCAAACAGCTTCCTTGGCAGCTTCAGATGCAGCGATGTACTCCGCCTCCATAGTAGAATCAGCAATCGTCTCTTGTTTAGAACTCTTCCAAACTATTGACCCACCATTCCAAATAAATAGATACCCAGACGTAGACTTTCTATCGTCTATATCAGACATAAAGTCTGAATCTGTATAGCCATTAACTTTGAGTTCTCCACCTCCAAGAACCAAGAACATATCCTTTGTTCTTCTCAAGTACTTAAGGATATTCTTTACCGCTACCCAATGCTCTTCGCCTGGGTTCGACTGATATCGACTAGTGACGCTCACAGCCTGTGCTATATCAGGTCGAGTACATAGAATCGCATACATTAAACTCCCTATTGCGGAAGCATAAGGGATCCTGCTCATGCGACTTCTCTCTTCAGGTGTCTTAGGAGACATAGTCTTAGAGAGGTGAATTCCATGTCTTAGAGGTACCATACCCCTTTTGGAATTCTCCATGCTGAACCTTTTCAACACTTCATCTATGTACATAGCTTGCGATAAACCAAGCAACTTCTTAGGTCTATCCCTATAGACCTTTATCCCTAGGATATAAGATGCTTCTCCAAGGTCTTTCATAGAAAACTCTTTGGATGTAATACTCGGGAAATTTGTGTTAGTGTAAAGAGTGTTTTTCAGGTGCGAATGTGTGCGAGGAAACAAAATTAACCTTAGTGGTGTGTACCAGTGTACGGATGGCACGGTTGCCGAAGCACAAATTCCGTCTTTCCGATCCGAGTCTGATCTCGGAAATCTGAGGTCGCCAGTGCGACCGTCTCATCGAATCGAGTGGAAATGGTATAGACCGTTTGCTGATCCGACGGTCGGATCGTCCGGAAATCAGCAAGAAAACTAGTGGGACCCACGACTTAAGTGAATAGTAAAATGAATAGTAACCCCTGATTTCGGTCCCCTCTCGATCGGTCGTTGGCCATTTCACTGTCCAAATTCTAAACCTAGCAGTATGAGTAGACGATTCTAGCTAATTTTGACGTTCTGAGCGCAATGGCGCTGACGGAATTTTCGTTTGACGACCCTAGAGTCTCAAGAAGCGTGCCATACTGTATAATTGTACAGTAATTATGGACCGAGAATTTATCCGGGCATCTCGTCGAAAAACAAAAATCGCTACCTGATAGGTTTCGCCTAGCCGGACGTCGTGGCGAAGTCCGTTTTTCGATTTGACAACTAAAATACCTCAAAAAGCATGAAATACGGTGAAAATTGTGGCATTTTGCACAATGAACCCAAACATTTTATGCTCCGTTTTGCGTGCTGCTCTTGGGTGGGCAACTTAAATGTGAGAGGGAGCTGCTGTGAGGGACTGGGCTCCAAATATGAAGATTTGAGGGACTACATTGCATTTGTGCATATACTATACATATATGCATTTAGGGTTAGGGTTCCTTTAAACCCTAAACCCCGAAGCTCCTTACCCCAGCCGCCAGCTCCAAGAGCCCCCTCTCCCTCTGCCGCACTCCTCGGAGGTTGCGCACCGGCCGCCACTTCGTCGCCGGAGAAGAAGTGAGGTTTCCCTTCATCTCGGGTTGGAAGGAGAGGAGGTTCTCCCCGAGGCCCTAGGATGTTCCAAATAGCATCTGGGGGAGCCTATGCATGGTTGGCGCCGAGCTGAGGTGAACCCGACGTCGGACTCCGCCGAGCGGCGCCGCGGAGGGTTCCTTCTTCTTCCTTCTCCCCGGCGAGGTGAGTTCTTGGAAAAGACTTCTTTATATTGGTGCATAAGTGTATTTAGTTTGTTCCTGGCATTGAGTAGATCTTATCTGTGGAGTTGGAGCCGTCGCCATCATCCCCGTCGCTGGCGAGAGCTTGGTTGCCGGAATTATCTTTTTTTGGCCGTCGCCGGGTGCTGCCTTCATCCGACCGTTGAAGTCTAGATCAGATCCGTTGGATCTCCTCTTCTCGGTGACTGCAAGGTGCCCTGCAACTTTGAACGCCATCGGTTGAGGATCCGCGCCGCCCGAGCCAACCCTAGAAACGGGTTTTTGAACATTTCGGCCGAGCTCCGTCGTCCGGCGGCGCCGCTCACTCCCGTCGCCGGCCACCACTGCAGGAAGGTCCCTGGCATCCAGCAGAACCTCTTGGTCCAAGTTGCAGAGGCTCGAGTGCACCGGACCGGATTCCGCCATTAGAGCACTCCAACTCCGGCGAACTTGAACTCCG
This sequence comes from Tillandsia leiboldiana, assembly GCA_029204045.2. Classification (NCBI taxonomy): domain Eukaryota; kingdom Viridiplantae; phylum Streptophyta; class Magnoliopsida; order Poales; family Bromeliaceae; genus Tillandsia; species Tillandsia leiboldiana. The sequence goes on along the minus strand of CM055062.1, from coordinate 31,191,489 downwards.
GCGATCCCGGGGCTCCGTGCAGTGGGAAAACGACGCAGGTATGCTCCTTAGGTATAAATATGACTACCTATAAGTTTGCATGCGAACTTGAACGTGGGGATCTTTTGTTCTGTAGTTGCACCCTTTCACGGCCCGTGCATCACCTCCGGCCGCCGCCGCCGCTTCCTGGCTCCGGCCACTGACTCGGGTGAGCCCTAAACACCTTTTAGAGAGTTCCTATCATTTCAGTTGAGCCCAAGAATCTCTGTGTTTTGAGTTGGCCAACCTTGTTAATTAGAGATTTAAATTATTGTGTTTTTCCGGCCGCCGCCGCCTCTGGACGTCGGCCGTGGGTCAGACCTGGTCCGGGGCTCCTCTGGTAAGTTGTTTTAACTTGTGCTCCACCTTGTTCCAGATTTGAAATTGGTTTGTTCCAAGCAATCCCAACCCGAGCTCTTGCTTTGAGTGTGGGTTGCTCCGACGATCCCTCCGGCCAGTCCTCGGCAGGTTTCAGGTGAGTATCACACTTCTCGGTTGGTCGTATACATGATGCTTCAATTATAGCCCAGTTATATCTAGTGTATAGCATTAATTTGTGAAGTTGTGTTTTGGGCCCTATGTAATTATGGGCCAACTTTGTAATTGGGCTTCCTACTGGCCCAAACCTGTGAGCACGGGTTCCGTCTCGTCAAACCCGACGCGCTGAAACTTACGGTGCGATTTTTGGATTCCTGATTTGCGAGAACGGATTGAAATAGTAAATTAAAGGGTGTTTGTATGCAATTTCTAAATATATCGGGGACCTAGATGAAAAAGTAACGCTCTGGCTGCCTTTAGACAGTATTAATATATTTACTGAGCATTTTGTTTAAGTTCTGTAGGCCCCAGTTGGACAGAAATCGGATACTGTATCGTAAAACGGCAATATCGTCGATTTTATGGATTTCGGCGCGAGTTCGCATTCCGGTTTTGATTTTGGATCGTTGTTGTTGTCACTGGTTACCTTCGACACTGCCCTGGTTGGTCTAGTGTCTTGTGATTATCGTCGGAAAACTTCGAAGTCCAAATTGGGCTTTAAAAGAGTTGCAGGGGTATTTTGGTAATTTATGGACACAAATAGTCGTGATGTAGACCCTGTTTACCTGAACATCAAAAATATGATGTTTAGGGTCAACAGGTGTGGTTTGACGGATTTCAGATATTTTTAGACCGTTGGCGGGTCATGATTGGGGGTTCAATGGAATTTCGGAAATTTCGGTTTAAGCCTAGTTTCGGCTAAGTTCCCCGTATTAGTGACATGTTAGTGTAGTGTTGTCGGGATGGATATGAGTGAGTCTAGTTCTGACTACAGTTTCTATTCAGGGCCCAGCTGTTCAGCACCAGCCGCCCAGTAGTCTAGTGAGAGCTCGGGACCAGCCTACATTCAGGTGGGTTTTTATTTGGAGACTTAGCATGGCATTTCCGACACTTATAACTAAATATATTTGTGCGTTTAACTATGGTTCTTGTTATTTGTCACATGTGGATGATAGTCTCTATGGTTCTCGCTTCGTGATTATATACGGTAGTCTTGGTTACTATGCTCGAGGCTGCAGCACGCGCACCCGGAAAAGTGGTCTATGACCCGTGTATACCCACGAGGTGACGTAGTGGGGCCCCTGTAGGTGTGGGGTTTGGATGCGCCAAGGTGTGAGCGGTGCGACCCGTCGGTGTAGGTGTCCGACGTGGTCAGGTGTTACAGGTGTTCGTGGCTCTTCGTGAGCGGTGCGACCCGTCGACGTAGATGTCCGACGTGGTCATGTGTTACAGGTGTTCGTGGCTCTTCGTGAGCGGTGCGACCCGTCGACGTAGATGCTCGACGTGGTCAGGTGTTACAGGTGTTCGTGGCTCTTCGTGAGCGGTGCAACCCGTCGACGTAGATGCTCGACGTGGTCAGGTTTTACAGGTGTTCGTGTTTCTTTTCCCTCATGGGAGGGTGGTTGCTCCGGAATCGTTGACGGTTGGCATTTACTACATTTTCCTGCTTTATTATTATGTTATCGTGTCGCTAACTTCCCACTCCGTGACAGGTTCCTTCAGGGGTGAGAGCTAGGCGACTGTGAGGCCGAGTCAGGAGCTTTCGGGTCCTATGAGATCCCAAACTGTATTTTCCCTTTTCTGTTGCATTTCATTTACTACTTGTAGACTGTTGTGTGGTTCTCGATACCCTCGTGGGGTCGGTGTGGATATCGGAACTTTGCTCTTTGGTTGTATGGATGTTTGAGTTCTTATCTCTGTTCGGCCGTTTTTCAAAAGGAAAGAAAGAAAAAGAAAAGAAAAGAAAAAGATTTGCGAAAACCGTTTTCAAAACTGGGGTGTCGTGTGGGCACCGTTTTCAAAACCCTGTGGATTTATGGATTTTAGAAAACGGATTTCAAAACCTGAGTGTCGTGTGGGCACTGTTTTAAAAACTCTATGGATTTATGATTTTCGAACTATTTTAGAAATCTGGGTGCCGGGTGGGCACCGCTTTTAAAATTGTGGATTCATCCTTTCAAATTGGTCGGCCTTGAGAACGGTTCAGTTGTGTGAGTGTTGAGAACTGTTGTGATTAAATGAGCTACTATGTTTGCATGTTGTATTAGCCGCGACGCCGTGCATATACAGAGGAGACTCTGTCCATTTGTAGGGTGATTCTATGTATGCGGCGGGTCTGGGCACGCACCGGGGAAGAAGGAATTTCAAAAAAAAAATTTAGGCAAAATACATACCTTTTTGTGACTCGTTTCCGCTGAAAGAAACCCCCGGGGCGTGACATTGGATAACCATAACTTCACCGATGTTAACATAGGAATGTCATTCCCAATTAGGAGTATATCATCCACGTACAATACGAGGAAGGTAACAGCACTCCCACTAACCTTTTTATACACACACGGCTCTTCCTCATTTCTGATGAAATTGAACGATTCGACTGCATCATTGAAACGAGTGTTCCAACTCCGAGAAGCTTGCTTCAACCCATAAATGGATCGTTGAAGCTTGCACACTTTATGACTTACGTCTTTGGTAGTGAAACCCAAAGGCTGCTCTATATAGATTTCTTCTTCAAGATACCTATTCAGGAAAGCAGTTTTTACATCTATTTGCCAGATCTCGTAGTCATAATGTGCAGCAATAGCAAGCAGAGTTCTGATGGATTTAAGCATGGCTACAGGTGAAAAGGTATCCTGATAGTCAATGCCTTCGCGTTGACTATAACCTTTTGCTACCAGCCTAGCTTTATAGGTCTCTACCTTTCCATCAGAACCAATCTTTCTCTTGAAGATCCATTTGCATCCAACGGGTACAATACCCTCTGGTGGATCAACCAGAGTCCAAACATGATTGGAGTACACTGAGTTTGTTTCAGACGTCATAGCTTCCAACCATTTTTCGGAGTCGATGTCTGACATCGCCTCGCTATAAGTCTTAGGATCATCTTTATGATCCTTGTCTCCCACTAGGAACATTTTCTCCATGTCCTCTATAAATAATCCCATGTATCTATCAGGAGGATGAGAGATTCTACTAGACTTGCGAGGTGGCAGTGTAATCTCTGGTATCACGGAGTTATCAGGAAGGGCTCTTGGAATGCTCGATCCTAAAGAGACTTTCTCCTCTAGTTCTATTTTTCTCCCACTGCCTCCTGCTAAAATAAATTCATTTTCAAGAAAGAAGGCATGACGGCTCACAATCACATTATGACTTTCTGGGAGATAAAAATTGTATCCAAGTGATTCCTTGGGATAACCAATGAATCTTCCCTTGACTGATCTACTTTCCAATTTGTCCGTCTTTAATTTCTTAATATAAGCCGGACATCCCCAAGTCTTAATGTGACGCCCCACTTCCCAGGGGGTCACCCATCCTAGAACTACTCTAGCTCTAGCACGCTTAACTCTCATGTTCCTCTTAGATCTTGCTACCATCCAAAATGCTATAGCCGGGTTAGAGATTTAGTCCTATTATATCATTTATATATAGGACTAATCCAAATTCTGGGGGTGTCACATTTTCCCCCCTTTAAGCCCTGACGTCCACGTCAAGCTCAAGCACACTCACAAGCACCAGGCGATGTGAGACTCATCTCGCCTTAGCCGACCTTGTAGGGAGCTGCACTCCACCTACAACGGTCATTAGCCGGGGAGCCACACTCTACCCGCTATATAACCCTGGCTCAGCCGAGACTCATCTCACATTTCCGGCTGGTGAATGTCTATGATACCAACTGTGACGCCCCACTTCCCAGGGGGTCACCCATCCTAGAACTACTCTAGCTCTAGCACGCTTAACTCTCATGTTCCTCTTGGATCTTGCTACCATCCAAAATGCTATAGCCGGGTTAGAGATTTAGTCCTATTATATCATTTATATATAGGACTAATCCAAATTCCGGGGGTGTCACACTTAATGTGAGTAAAATTTGGCTTCCTACCATGCCACATCTCATATGGTGTGGTGGGAACAGATTTGGAAGGTACTCTGTTCAAAACATAAATAGCCGTAAGAAGTGCATAACCCCAAAGTGACGTAGGTAAATCTGTAAAACTCATCATAGATCGAACCATATCTAATAAAGTTTGATTCCTCCGTTCAGACACCCCATTCAATTCTGGTGTTCCAGGAGGAGTCCATTGAGAGACAATACCATTGTTCTTGAGGTAGGTTAAGAAATCCGTGCTAAGGTATTCCCCTCCTCGATCGGATCGAAGAGCCTTAATCGGTTTTTCCATTTGCTTTTTTACTTCTTGTCTAAACTCTTTAAACTTTTCAAAGACTTCAGACTTGTGTTTAATTAAATACACGTACCCATACCGTGAATAATCATCAGTAAAGGTAATAAAGTAGAGATAGCCGCCCCAAGCAGACACATCGAATGGGCCACATACATCAGTATGTATCAGGGCGAGTACTTCGGTAGCTCTCTGTCCTTGTCCAACAAAGGGAGACTTAGTCATTTTTCCTTGAATACATGATTCACAAGCTGGGTATGGCTCAGGGAGTAAGGATCCTAAGATACCATCCTTAGCCAGCTTGTTAACCCTATCTTCTCCAATGTGACCAAGCCTCAGATGCCACAAGTTTGTTTTGTTTACCTCCTCTCTAGGTCTTTTAAAACCAATAGTATTCTCATTCATGCCATTGTCAACTGTATTCATACTAACATCCATATGTAAGTAATAGAGATTGTCTATTAAAGAACCACAACCTATCAAATTATTTCTCAAATAAATTGAACAAATGTTTGATTCAAAAATAAACTTATAACCGTGCAATACCAAACGTGAAACAGAAATAAGGTTTCTAGTCGCACTAGGAACATAAAGACAATCTCTAAGTTCTAAAACTACTCCTGTCGGTAGACATAAAGGATAAGTCCCTACAGCAACAGCAACAACTCTTGCTCCGTTTCCAACGCGTAGGGTAAGCTCTCCATCCCTAAGTCGTCTACTTTTCTTTAGCGCCTGCATTGAAATACACAAATGCGAGGTGCATCCCGAGTCAATGACCCATGTAAAAGTAGAACAAACCGATAAGCTAGTAGTTTCAATGATATGAATCTCGGACATACCTTCCAAAGTTTTATCCTTCACCTTGTCCTTCAGGCTAGCCAAATAGTCCAGGCAATTCCTTTTCCAGTGGCCATCCTTTTGACAGTGGAAGCAAGTTCCTTTGGCGGCCTTCTTTTTGGGATTTACCTTGACAGTGTTAGTCTTTGGCTTCTTCGCAGGCTTCTTCTTTCTCCATTTAGACTTTCTTTTGGAGGAAGCCCGTTCAACAGCCAATACTGAGCCCTTATTGACTTTTAGCATTCCTTCAGCCGTGACCAATATATTCAACAGCTCGGCGCGAGTGCAAGTAATTTTATTCATTTGAAAATTTAAAATAAACTGAGAAAATGAATCAGGTAATGATTGTAAGATCAAATCAATTTGAAGTTCTGCGTCCATAGTCATTCCGAGCTTCTCAAGCTCCTCAATGTTCTTAATCATCGCCAAGCAATAATTATTGACTGAGAGACCATCAGACATCTTAGTCCTGAACAGTCGCCTTGACACCTTGTAACGAGCTGTTCGACTTTGCTCATCATACAACTCTTTAAGATGGAGCAAGATGTCAGCAGCACTCTCCATGTGCTCATGCTGGCGTTGCAACTCATTACTCATAGACGCAAGCATGTAGCATTTTACCTTCATATCATCATCAGTCCATTTATTTCTAACATCTTTCTGTTGAGCTGTTGGATTTTCGGGCACTGCTGGAGCCTCCGTGTCCAACACATAGGCTAATTTCTCAGAATTGAGAACAATTCTCAAATTCCTCAGCCAATCGGTGAAATTCGGTCCAGTTAAGCGATTAGTATCAAGTATTTTGACAAGTGGGTTAGAGGCGGCCATGCTCTGCAGATGGTTAAGATTCTAATTAGTTGTGTACTTAATCATAATCCATTTTTGATTAGGGTCTTTAAATCTAAATGGTGCCTCCCACTAATTTTAGCGAATCTCCACACTCCCCGAGTGGAGAAAACGGAAACTTTAATAAAAGTTTCTAGTGGGAATTGCGGTCCCATCTGTTTGCGCACTACCTCATCCTAACAGATTCTTGGCAATGAGTAAAGAAATGAGTGAACAACTCTTGTTCAATGCTTCTCAAGCAAATCGCAATTTCATCTTTGGCCTCCAAATATATAGGCCTCATCCTAACAGATTCTTGGCCTTATCTTTTGGTTAAGTTAGACCCACTGTTCATCATGCAAATAAAAAGTCATTGAATCCTCATCCTGACAGATTCTTGGATTCAACCCCTTTCTTACCACATAGCATCTCATGCCAATAGAATGGTTGCGGCTCCCTAATGCAACTGACCCCCGTGTCCGGGTGCATCAATCAACACTAAAGAGACGCCCACACCCTACAACGATGGAAGGCCACTAATGGGTTCATAACGCCATTAACTTAATATTTTATTTAGGGAGATTTGTTATCTCATCAGTTTTAATTTATTATTAATTTACATCTTATGCAAACCATCGCATCATATGCACACATATATCGCATATATATATAAAAATAATAACTACCAGTGATGATCATGGATTTTAATTTGATTCGGGCCTGAGCCACTAGGCCGGAATCGGGTCAGAGAGTATAACACACAAAAACTTGCTCTGCATCTTGATCGGATTGGAGTAGATCAACTCTTGTCGGCTCCCTCGATCAATATTTGATCCAAACTTGATCTGCACCGCATCAACTCTTGAATGGAACAAATCGTCATCGAACCTGAACTACCCCTTTACCCTTTAATTTTGTAACAATTACAATACAACCCATAATATTAATGAGACACGCAGGTCTCCAAATTACATAATATAATTGGTGCATGCAGGCACCCAAAATAAATCTAACACTGGGTCCTTACTAAATTACACCAATTCACATCATCACATGATACATTTACATCACAAGGTTGCTATCCATGATCATCACCTTATACACATCACAGGCATATAATATAAAATAAAATTCTCTAATTCGATTTCTAATTAATTGGGTTTCGCATTAATTTTAAATTGCGATTTTTCACAAAGCAACCACATGGCGCGCATGACTACATCATGTAAATGCATTCAAAACACATTGCGGCAAGCACGTGCAATGAAAGCCATGAACTAATCAATTAGTGTTGCTATACACTAATCCGTCATGCATGGCAATGCTAATTAATAAGAGCTTGCATGCATGTCATCAATATGACCGTACGTCATGGCAATGCTAATTAATTAGAGCATGCATGCATGTCATGACCGTACGTCATATGCACCTTGACCGCATGCGAGTGCCGTGCCAATAGTGAATCGTACGCTAATTTTAATTAATGTTTCAAAACAATCAAAATAATATACTCAAAAACAAGCTTCATTGTTTTGATTTTGATCATTCCAGAAAACCCAATCAACATCGAAAAAGAGATTAGATTTAAAACAAACGATGAGGGTGGCTCCGATACCACTGTAAGAAAATAAACAGATATGCGCAGCGGAAGAAAGAAACGCAATTAAAAATTTTTCTTAAACCAAAGATCACCTCATGTTTTGTTTTAGATCGTAAAAAGGTAATCTAATTGATCTTATCAATTAGGATTTAATTTTTACCTTGCGCGGGTCGAGATCACCGCGAAGCCGACGATCGTTGGTAAAAATTGTTCGTCCTTGATAGCCGCGCACGCACCCGACCTCTACTTGTGTCCACACGGAATCACGCCCTTGATCGAAATAGTCGATCGCCTTGATTCGCGATCCGATCACGAATTAACTCTCGCGTCGATGTGAGGAGGATGAATCAATCTTCTAAATGTGCTAGCAATCTTCCGAAGATCGAGAACGATGAATTAATTATGGAGGACTTAAGGAAGAGGATAGGTGGCTAGGGTTTTCTTATTCCTTTTTTCTTTATCCAAAATATGTCACATATGACATATATTTATAATGAGAAAACCCTAATCCTAATCCTAATCGAATCCTAATCCGATTAGATTATCCATTATCCTTAAGTTAGTTTCAATATGAATCGAATCCGAATCCTAATTCGATTCGTGTGTAACATTTACACATAAGTCCTCAAAATATTTACTAACGATTAGTAAATACACCATGCAACTTTTGCACTTAAATACCTCTAATTTACAATAATTGCAAATTAGTCCTTTTACTAATAAATTAGTAAACTTTAGTATTGTGACTATAATTAATCCATTCTATAAACTTCTTTATCATCTCCATAATATCGATCATGCGCGATTTCTTATGTGTGTGGCCTTATAGGTTCAATTCTGTCTGGTAGTGAGATATGATGCGATCCCCATCGGCATCATCATCGAAACTCTTTTTGATGGATCAAACACTTTTGATTCTTCCCTCGTATAATAATTATTCGCCTATATTAATTCTTATTGGTTCCTACAATCCACCAGTGACGCCTAGCAGCATATAGTGGCAATCCAGTCAGAAGTGAATATTGGACTGAGCCTCTAGGTGCAGTTACCGTACAATGCAATCCTTCTATCACATAGTCCCAACTGAGTGGAGGTCATGGAATACTCGTCAAACCCCATCACCCGTTATATGACAAATTTGATAGGACAGAAGCTCATATAGTTACTCTTGGAAACACCTTTCCATGAACAATATTACCCCGGCCGAGGATTTCTGAGCTTTGCCTTACAAATAGCATAGGACTAATTATCTCTCTACCGAGAGCGATAGATACCCTGTAAACAAACACCCATTCCTAATATGAACCGACTGCAGCCAACATATACTACTAAGACCCGTGACTAGGATCAGAGTTTATTGCATAGTCAAACTACAGTAGCCTCATATTGAATGGCCGTGGTGTCGCAGGTCTAAGGATCAGTTGTACCACTGCAACATCGAATCAGTTACTGACGAATGAGTAGACATCCATGTAACTATTCGTAATTGGTCACGCTCAGTGCCCTTGTTCTCTAACAACCACCTGCACGTTCGCTCCAGTGTCCCCACACTGATGACTTGAGACTCGTCATCCTAAAAGAGAGCGGCACATACATCAATCTTACCGGATCAATCATCGTCCCCATGATGATCCTCCGATTGAGAGCATTTATGACTTAATCACCAATAATATGTATCTCAAATTCTTAACTCTTAAGAATATACATTATCATCTCATTAATTCAAAGGACGATTCATGGACACATTAAACATGAATGGCATAAAATGCCCAAATAATAATAAAGATCAAGTACAAATATGTCCCATAGAAAAAAAATGCGTCAGCCTGATAGGCTTTTTGGGGCATACAACTAACACATGCACCGCCGGGCCAAACCCCGTGGACCGCGCACTCTGCGCCGACCTATCAGCACCTGACACATGTCTAGCGCCGGGCCTATGCACCCAGCCGCGCCTCTCTGTGGACCGGGCGCTGCGGACCCGCCAATAACAAGCCGCCACGTGGCAGCCCGACGGTCTACGGCCCCTCCCATGCACCAAAAACTAATAAAAACTTCCGGGAGTCCATTTTTGGGCATCCGGACTCAGAATCAAACAAGCAAATAGCCGTTTTCAAGCGTTTTTCCGCGCTGAATCCAATTCCAACCTCTGTTTGGCCAAAAACCTTTTCAAATTTTTGGCAAATGCAGCCGAAGGCCAATACAGCAAAAGATACCTCACAAGGTCCATCTGTGGCATCCCTTTGATGTACTATGGGCCAGACACACCAACAATAGATGTTCTACACAATGGATTCACCAAAAAAGTTGCATGGGATTCTGGACCACTACAACAAGACTTAAAATAACTCCAAAATTAATTGGCGAAGTCTTAGGGATGCAATCTAGCATGTCAGGGATCAATTACTTGAAATGAAGGAGTTTAACAAACATGATGTGGCAAACTGTTGTGAGGGGAATATGCTTGGAGGAAACTCTGTCAACTAGTATTCTATTAAGTCCAAACAACTTCGACTTGAGTACTGGTTCCTCAACTTCATCACCTGTTATAATATTCTTCCAAACATGCAGACGAAAGTCCTAAGATGGGATCGAATGCTATTCTTATATCTCTTGGGACATCCGTCAGAGGCAGTGGGTTTGAATATCAATATTCCATACATCATTTGGAATAGGATGACAAGGTACGTTGAGCATCCTCATCCCACGAAAAGACTACCATTTCTATTAATCATAATGAGGATTTTGAAGAAATTCAAGGTTGATATCAGCTCTACAAGTTATCAACACTGCTTAGGTATGATTAATGAGTCGACAGTTGTTAGGTCTTTTCATAAACTGCCTCATGCCACCACAACTCCTCCGCGCGGGATGAAACCCTCCGTCGGCACTTCTGCATCACCTTCACGGCAAGTACCCATGTCAGATGATGAAGCGTCTGTCACGTCAATTTATAAGGAGCAGCAACGATTATCATTTGAACAAGAACAAATCACTAAAGAGCAGAAGCGCATTTCTGGTGAACTGGAACTCATCACAGCAGCCCAGATCACTTTGACAAAGAAGTTTACTTCGATGAAAAAGTTGGTGAAGAAGATATTTTCGAAGATGGGCTGTAGTAGCTCTGAGGACTCAGAGTCCGACAATTGATTCTTTTTAATCATTTGTTTTGCTGGTTTTAGTCTTAGTTCTTGCATTTTCTTTTTGAACTTTTAACTCTCCTTTCATTTTTGTAATTTTGGCTCAGTTTAGTGACAAAAAGGGGGAGAGAGACTTGAACTAGTTAAACACTAACATTGTGATATGAGATGTGAGAACTTTGAACTTTGAACCTTGGAGGTAACTATACAACAACTCAACTTTGGTTTTGTATTGTGATTGAATGCATGCCTCGACTAACTATTCGACTAACTATTTGGGCATGTAATATAACTAACAAGTTGTTGTCGTTTAACAAACTTATGACATTTGGATTTTTAATGCTTAGAAGATATGTCTATTTCTGATTGGTACTTTAAAACATATCTGATTTCATAAATGTCATGGTGAGTATAAACTCTATCTCTCTATTGGTTTTTTGAATGTTAAAAATTCTTGAGTTATCTAACGATTTCTTTTGTCAAGAATTATTTCTTTTGCAGAGAGTACGGATGTCTAAGTCTAGAGTCTGTTTTAGGAGTTTATCTCGTGTATTCATTTTTATTAGGATCTCAAATGTAAATTTTTGTTGTATGGTGATAGCAACAAAAATATCTTTTTGAATTTTCTTAAGTGGATTTATATTTTGTCACGAAACCGCCAAAGGGGGAGATTGTTAAGGAATTTGTCTTGGCATATTTCGTGAAAGAGGTTAAGTCTTGAAGATTGAAGATGAAGAAGCTTGAATCATATACCTCAATCTCAAGAAAGAAGAATTCAAAAGGATCAGGTACGTTTAACTAAATAAGTTTGGTGATCCGAATACTTCTTATAGCGTAGAAACACTTGGATGGATTTTTAATTGCATAAAAATCAAAAACTGGACATGTTATATGTTCAGGATCCAGATCAGGATACTACAGTCCGGACCCCGAACATAGGGTAGTTCATGCGCAAATCCAGTCCGGAACACATCTGTTCAGTCTGGACCCCGAACGTGGATTTTACAGAAACTGCATGAACAGTCCGGACCGTGGATCTTCAGTCCGGACCCCGAACGTGGTTTTTCTGGAAAAATTCTATTTAACGACGACAGTCCGAATCACATTATTCCAGTCCGGACCGTCAACCTGAAAACTTCCAGATAAGGTTAGTTTTTGATTCTTATCCTCTTCCAATGGTTTCTAATATATAAATAAACCCTACGATTCATCTGTTAGGGCAATCCGCGTAATCCAAAAATAATCCGCAAAAGAGAAAAATCCAGATATAAAGAAGAAAGGAAATAACTAGATTTAATTCTATGTTTCTTCATCTATATTAATTAATTTGATTCTAGGATTTCAAACTCAGATTATGAGTAGAATCAAATTAATGAATACTTAGATGGTATTTTTGATCTATCTTTGATCTAAGTATTCGGCGGATCATCACCACCAACAAAACAACGATTTTCCCCAAAATCAGCGCGTGGACTCGCGTGGCCTTGTGGATTCAAGGTGCTACCGCTCTCGTGGATTCGGAGCGAGGTACGTTCGTGGATTCGAGATGTACTACTTGGTGGAGACCGTGGATTCGGTCAGACGTCGTGGATTCGACGTTGGACGCCGTGGATTCGGCGTTGGACGCAAATCGTGGATTCGAGGAGCGTTGCGGAGCGAGCGGAGAAGATCTACTAGGAGCGTATGGAAAAAGGTCGAGTCGTCTGTGAGTGCGTTACATCACCTTTGTACGTGTTATAATTCTAGTGGATTTCACCGTGTTATCGGTCCCGTAGTTTTTTACTCCTGATTTTGGAGTTTTTCCACGTAAAATCTCTGCGTGTTATTTATTTTTCTGCATTGGATTTTATTACGCAAAGATTTTTGAGTGTTTACTGTTTATACCTATTCACCCCCCTCTAGGTTTTTTTTTCCCTATTTAGATCCATATTAGACATAACCCAACAACAAGCACCTCAAATAAAGGAGAAAAGGTGCCAACATGGTTTCTCCTAAGTTAAATTCCAACAATAGTGTAGCAGAAAAAGGGGGCCTAACTAGATGTCCAAAACAGCATGCAAGTGTCCTCATGCTGATGAAAGAAAGATAAATATCATCGATCATACATTATTTAAAGCATGCTATTCCCCGATAATAAGGATATCAAAAGTATACTACATACTAACATATCACAAGTCCGACTATACAAGCATGCATAATAACCACGATATACTAATCTGTATTCAACAATGGGGATTATTCCAGTATTCCTAGTGAGTAAATCAAAGCTAAGGCCCATAATAACCACCCACCTCAATCGCTAAGACCACATCCAAAAAGTGCCCTCGCCCAACAGAAGATCACCCGTCGCGATAACTGCAAATATGTTCACAAAGGTGCCCAAATTAAACATAATATTCCAAGTTAATTGCTGTCCCAAAACAGTCCCAAAGATGCTCTATTTTCACCTACGAGATGGGCTCGAAAAATTCCTGAAAAATTACTGCCGCGACCGCCGCGACGAGCCGATCGAAACGAGTACCTGCACGTCCAAAATCGAGTTTTGTAGGTCAAGATATAAAATCGGCAAGGTGACCACCTCCAAAAATCCCAAGTACAAAAGCTGTAACACTTCGTCCAGAAAAAGTGGAATTTTCACCTTCGGGAGATACTCAAAAAAATTCAAAAAAAATACGAGGATGCTCCTTGCGATGTGTAGATACAAAACGACTATTGGCACGCCTCAATCTGATGCCTGTGCGCGGAGATATCACCGACAAACTAAGGTGCTGCCCCAAAACTCCGCAGTAGAAAATGGGTCATAAAGATGCTTGAAAAACTTCAAGAAAAACTCAAGAAGAAGGGGAGCTCAAAACACAATAATCATACCCCTACCTGTCGTGAAGCCAACGGCGCAAGAATTGACAGAAAAGATGGTCGTAGTAGGCCGGGGGAGCTCGTGCACCGAAATGCAACGGAGGAGAACACCCAAGAAGAAACGTCGCGCCGCGCCGGAAAAATGGAAATCTCGAAGTGCGTGATGTCGAAAAATCCGGGGATCCATAGGTAGATGCTGCTCTACTTGGAGAACAATTCTCCTTCTAATCCCTCTGTGAGAAGGTGGCTCGAAGAGGAAGAAAACCTCAGATGAACTCCCCTCGGATTGCTATAAAGAGCAAAACCAAAAAAAAAAAAAAACAATTCAAAAAATTACCTTTGTGTCCCCAAAACAGGAAACAGCCATAGAAGGCCATCCAGGGGCTGCCGCGTGTCCCCAACTGCGATCAACGCCGATTCGGCGCCCGCCAATCTGCGGGCGCCACGTGGCGCGCACAGCGCCAGCGGCGACAGCGCGACATGGCGCCCCCGCTCGTGCACGCGGCCCGAGGCGCTCGCGTGCACCTCCGTGCGCCCCGTGCTGTTATCCCGCCAACCATACATTGCCACGTGTCCCAGCGCCGGGTCTATGCACCCGAGCGGGGTTTCCCTGGACCACGCATCGCGCACCAGCCAACCATAGCTCGCCACGTGTCCCCCGCGCCAGGTCTATGCGCCACCCGGCGCTGCTCTGTGGACCGCGCACTGTGAACCGACCAATAATAGGCCGCCACGTGGCACCCAGCCGGTCTACGGCCTCCCCCATGCACCAGAATCCACTGGAAACTTTCGAGAGTTCATTTTTGGGCATCCGGACTCAAAATTAAACAAGCAAATAACAGCTTTCAAGCGTTTTTACGCGCTGAATCCAAATCCAACCTTTGTTTGGCCTAAAACCTTTTCTAAAATACAGCAAAAGCAGCCGAAGGCCAATCCAGCTATCAATATCTCACAGGGTCCATCTGTGGCATCCCTTTGATGCACTATGGGCTAGACACACCATCAATAGGTGTTTTACACAGTGGATTCATGGGAAAAAGCTACATGGGGTTCAGGGGCCCTACATCCTCCCCCACTAAAAAAAAGTTTCGTCCACGAAACTAGGAAACAAGATCAACGTACCTTAGCTAGAAGCCTCAAACAAGAAATGATAGGTATCTCGCATCACCTCCTCCAGCTCCCAAGTGGCCTCCCGCTCCTCATGGTTGCTCCATATAATCTTCACATAAGGTATCACCCGATTACGCAATTCTCTCACCTTGCGAGCCAGAATCCGCAACGGACGCTCCTCGTATCCACTGTGATGACCTGGATCTTCGCAGAGTTGTTGTAGAGTGATTGGTGACTTCTGGGGGCCTGTACTGTGTGTTGGAGGTGTTTCTGCACCAATTGGACACAAGTGGCGGACTTCAGGCTTAAATGGATCACGTGGGTGATCGGTTGACTCCGTTGGATCTTTAGAAGTGGTTTTGCGCGAAACGGATATTAAAATTGGGCTCAGTGCGAAGTTTGGACAAAAGAACGCCTTTCCGGATGCCTTCGACAATTTTTGGAGTTGGAATTTGGCAAAACGGACAGCGGATTTGGACTCAGCGCGCGAAAATGATGAAACTGGGCTACTTACTTGATTTTTTTGCGCCACGGGTTACTGTTCATGCCGGAACAGTAACTCCGGCAGCCGGCGGGCAGCGGCGGCGGCGGCGAGCAGCGGCGGAGCGCGGCGGACGGGCTCGGGCAGGCGGCGGAGCGGCCGCGAGCAGCGCGCGGGCGCGGGCAGCGCGCGGGCAGGCGCACGAGTGCACGAGCAGGCGCGCGGTGCACGGGAGCGCGTTGGACACGTGGCGGCGTGCGGTAGGGTCGGTTCAGTGGGCGCGGTTCACGGGTGGCACGGGGTGTACGGTGGACCGGGCGGGGCCACGTGGCGACCGGTGGTTGGCCGGTCCACGTGTGCCCGGTCCACGGAACTAGAGTGGTGGCCTCGGGATTCGTGCCTGGCAGGGGGCGCAGGTGGCACGTGGGCGCGCTGACCGAGTTTTCCCGCGCTCGAGCCCGCCACGTGTCGTCGCCGCGTTGGGCCACGTGTCGCGCGGTGGATGGCCCGCATGGCTGTCCGCTGTTCGTGTGGCGACGTGGAGGCCCGTGGGTGATTCGGGCCCGCACAGTGTTGGGCCAGGCCCAACACTGTAGCGGCCCGAATTTTTCGGGCGCCCGGAAGTAGGGACACAGGCGTCATTATTTGAATTGTTTCTTCCAGCCTATATAAAGGCCGAGAACTTCAGCTGAGAACTTTTTTCCTGCTCCTCCTCTCTCAGTGCAACCTTCACGAGTTTTCCTCCTCTCCCAGAGCCGGTTCCATCTGCAGATTCCCAAATTTTTCTGCGGCACGCATCCCGAGGTTTTCATTTTTACGGCGCGGCACGACGCTCGTTAGTTTGTGATCTTCTTCGTCACGTTTTGGTGCGAGGACTCCCCCGGCTTACTCCGACTACCGTTTTTATCGATTTTTGTGCCGTTGGCTTCACGACAGGTAGGGCTACGATCTTCGTGATCTGAGTTTTCCCTTGTTTCGAGTTTATCTTGGAGTTTCCCGAGCTTTCATTTGACCCTTTTCTTGGGTGGAGTTTTGGACAGCACTGTAGTATTTCGGCCATATCTTTGCACACAGGCATCGGATCAAGGCGAGCGAAGAGGCGTTTTTCATCTACACAGCACAAGAAACACCCTCAAATTTTTTGAGAATTTTCTGAATAATTTTCGAAGGTGAAAAATCTCTGTGTACAGAAATTAGTGCTACAGTTTTTTAGAGCAGTTTATTTCGGGATGGTTCTCTTGTCGAATTTGTTTCTCAGCGTAGGAAACTCGGTTTTGAACGTGCAGGTACTCGTTTCGACCGATTCGTCGCGAGGATCGTGACAGTATTTTTCTTGGAATTTTTCGAGCATTTTTCGCAGCTGAAAATATGGAAACACTGGACTGTTGTATTTGGACAGATTTTATTGGAGCATTGTATGATTAATTATGTATGTTCTTTTGGGAATTTTGTACAGTGATCGCAGCGGCTTATCTGTTTGGGCGAGAGCACTATTTGGACTTGGAATTAGCGATCGAGGTGGGTGGTTGCTATATCCCTGTCACGCCCCGAGTTCAAAAATCAGCGTCTAAATTTTTTTTTTTAAAAATCAGAGTTTTAAAACCAAGCCCGGGCATGACAGACCGCCACATATATAGAAGAGTCTCAATCCCCCTTGGGATTGAGCCTTTTCTATATATGCACGGCTAAGCTTTTACAACAACATCAGAGTAGACTAACTACGTACTACTAAAAGATGTACAACAGTTTAACAATTTATTTACAAATTAACAACTTGCTAATCAATTAACGGCTGTCCAGGGTCGTTTGCTAACTCGGAATCTCACCAACACGTCCTGACATCCCAGCACCCAATCGACCTGAAAAATAGTCACCCAGGGAGTGTGAAATACATTGACAGTGTATCCCAGTAGGCACGACGAGCCGAGAAATAGCAGATCGTACCTACTGGCATACAATACTAGAGGATAGTAGAAAATCAACATATTAGGTAAGCATGATTATGAAGCGTATGATTAATCAATCAATTAAGCATATATAGATCTCAACAGGAGTATAGGTAAGCAAGTGACAATTTGATCAAGAGTATACTGAGCAATAATAGATACTGCAATAAGCATGCTGAATAACTGTATAGGCAGAAATCATGCAAATGCTGATAGTAAATGACTGTAATCAAGCAGGAACTGAACAATCAGGGTACAAGATGAATGTAAATGAATCATGGAGATGATAAAAGCTATGCGTCAATGAAAGAAACTCAAGTACCCAATCACAATGCCAATATTGGTCACGGGGACCTCAGGCTAATGCCACTAATGGTCACATCGAACCTCAGGCTAATGCCACTATTGGTCTCATCGAACCGCACTATAACGGGCTGACATAACCTGCACTCACAGAGGCTCCGCCTCCCGATGCAAAGGCTCACGGGTCCTTCCTTTAGACCACTTTACCGGCAAAGAACAATCTCTTCGGGGAGCGACCCCGGCAATGTTCGTGAAGTACAGCAGTACGTGGCAAATCATAATGCTATGCTCAAGCTCACAGTCTAATGACCGGGTAGTCGGCAACAAGCCGGGAAATCCCCTCTGGGATGCAACAATAGTATACCAACAGATATCTCAACTCAAATGATCAACAACAAGCTGAAACAATCCAATCAAGGATGCAATATCAGAATCAACTGTATCTCAACTCACATACAGGAATAATCATCAACTAATCCAATCAAGGATGCAATATCAGAAGAAACTGAATCTCAACTCATATGCAGGAATAATCAACTAATCCAATCAAGGATGCAATATCAGAATCAACTGAATCTCAACTCATATGCAGGAAAAATCAGCAACTATATATCATGGATCAGATATAATCAGGGTAACAAGATTACACTATCAGAAACCAACTGAATCTCAACTCATATGCAAGAATAAGCAGCAACTATATATCATGGATCAAATATAGTCAGGGAGTACTGATAATCAGGTATGCAAACTAACAAATGACCAAAATCCCAACAAGGGTGCAATGCGAAATATAATCAACAACTTCTAGAACATGGATCAGGATATACTGATAATCAAGTATAAATGTGCAAGCTAGCTAATGACCAATCAGGCATGGCAAATGTCCAGGAATAGGGTCATAATATCTGGAAGCAACTGAGAATTAATCATGCAAAACTAAAAATCTTTTTAGGAAAACAATTTTGAAAACATGTTTTATGTCCAAACCTCGGAGAGCTATGCCTTCGTCCTATCAAACAAGAACAGACTCCGGCGACTCTGCGATGCTTGGAGACAAAACATTGGTTGACTAAAATCATGTTTTTAGCAAAATCAAACTGATCAAAGAAAGGCAGGCTCAATTTATCAACTAGGCTACAAGAACAGGGGTCCAACCAATACTATACCCAGAGGGCCGAAATGATAAAGCCCGGACCGAAGATAAACCCACCTGTCGTTTTGCAGGCGAACTTTCGACTCCAATAGAAAGCTCGAAAACTGTGCCAACCTGAATCAAGAATGCTGATCAGGGAAACTCAAACACACTAACCCCAACTTAAACCCAGATCAAACTCGAAACCTCGAACTACTTAAACATCAGTGTTTGACAACAACACTTAGACCAACACAACCTTATGTTCAATTATTGGTAAAATTACCAAAATACCCCTCCCGGGAAGTCCTTTTGGATTTCCGGGGAGATTCGGGCCTTAACTCTTAGCCGCTGGCTCAACCAGATTCTACTGGGACTCAACAGTCGGCTTGCGTCGAAATTTCTCAAATTGCGCGATTGCCACCCGGATGCCGTTAAATCGACGATTTTGCCGATTCTCGGACCGATATCCGATTTCCGCTCAACGAGAGCCGTTGGATTCCTAACAAAAAGCTTAGGAATCAATTTCACATAGCCCTAGGCAGCACATGCTGCAACAAATGCATTTAGACCCTTAGAGTTTTCAAAATCGCACTTTTAGTGCCATTTGAGAGTCGTTTTCGCTCGTTCTCTTAACTGGAACAATATTTTTACGAACCGTCACTTCTAGTAGGTGACATTCGACTTGCTGAACACCGTGCTCACCCATTTGCGGCAGCACAAAACCCGAGGAAAACTTTGGGCCATAAAATACCTTGCTAACACAGCCTAAATGAATTTTTGTTTCTCCGGCTCATCAAAACCTAATTTAAACGCGAGCATCGCGTCCAGTGACCCCAAATTAGTCAGGAGCTCACTGGCGCGGCTTCGCAAACAGACCCAAACACTACCCCGGACAACTATTCGACATAAGGCTTAGAAATGTTATAACTTTAAATCCACACATCCCCAACTAAAACATCTTGAATCAAAATGTCTCTAGACAATGCCAGGACACCAGGGCTTTCCCTATTTGCAGCCCAGCAATGCTGGATCAACCAGATCCAAAGCCTTGCTCACTTACAAGTTAACAATGCTCCATCTTACTATCCACACAGATCATGTTTGGTCTGAAGTGAGCATCAAGCTCAGGGGACTATTTGGAACAACATTCATATTTTGCTCAAACCCAAAATCCATCTTTTTCTTCTCTCAGGCATTACATCAAACACATGGTGTGCACCAACCTTCAATACACAATGAACCCATTGCCCGAGCTTGTTCTCGGCAACCACTGCACCAGAGGCCCTAAAACTTGCAGAGAACATTCCTGGGAGTTGTAGGCACCTCCCCAGTCATCCTGGGCCAACCCCACAGCCTCGGATTGCCGAAATCCGAGGTTGAAGATAAGCTTCAAACCTCGAAAATGGTGACCATTTATCTAGAGCTTCTGGGCCTCATCCAAATGCACCAACAGGTGCTAAACCTTACTACGATCTTACCTGAATCCGTGCCCGGCGACAGGGTACGGCGGCGGCGCGGCGGAGCAAAGCTCCATTTCGAGCTTAACCACCTCTAATGGTGGATTTCCACCAGAGCTGCACGGGCTTCATGAAAGGGCTTGGCTGGGATCTCTTTGAACCCAGGAAGCTTCCCGACCATTCCCCGGCCGCCGGAGACGGCCGGAACGCCGGCGAAGGCAACGTGAACCCGTTTCGGGTCATCCTTGGCCGCGCCTCCCACGGCTTGCATGGGAGCCATGCAATAGCATGGGTGGAGTCTCCTCACTCCCAGCATGCTTCTCGGCTAGGTGGCCGGCGGTGGGAAGGCTCGCCGGCGCCGGAGCGAAGAGTTCGGCCGAAGTGCAACTTTTTCGCAAAACTAGGGCTTAAATCTGCGATTGATCCACTTGATCAAACTCCACCAAATTTGGTGGGGTTTATCCTTATCTCCTACAGAAATTGTCCACCAATTTTGGTTCATTTTGGTTCACCGGTTGAAGAGGACAACCGAAGCGAAGTAAAACTAGGTTTCCGGCGAGATTATTCTCCCGCCGGCAACCGGCCGTGCATGGGGAGCTTGGGCTTGGCACGAAACATCATTAGGCTCTAACTAAGCTACTGCTATGGGTCTTGGGCTCAAACAAACCGTGGTTTCGGAGCCTTACCTCGCCGGAGTCGATGAAGATAAGGAAGAAGCCGGTTTCTCTTCTCCCTCTTCGCGCGGCCTCGACGCGCTCCACTGTGGTCCTCAGATGCTGGAGAGCACCTCAGAACCCCGAGAACCCTAGTTGGAGCAAGTTTGCTCCAACCCTCTTCCGTCTCTTTTCTCTCTCTCTCTCTCTCTCTCGATTTGCTTCCTTGGGGAGCCTTCCTCCGGCCACCCCGAGCACGGGGTTTATCCTGGCTTGCTGGGAAAGTGGTGGAGGGTTCCTAGGGACCAGCTAGGCCCCTCGGATTCCACTCCACAGCCCCCAAGACCAAGGCTTAATAAATTGAGCCTATTTACTCACCTTCGGGAACCACTCCCTCCAGCAGCCCCTTCAGCTCCCTTAGCAGCATCCGTGGGCTCCAATTGCTGGCAGGAGCCCAGCCCAGAAGGCCCAAATGCTCTGGCCCAAAGATCCTTTAAGCAATTGCCCAAAAAGTGATAATTTCGGCGCTTTTTGCGCTTTTCGAGAAAATCCGATCGTCAAACTGCGAAACGGACTTCGCCACGACGTCCGGCTCGTCGAAACTTATCAAGTAGTGTATTTGTTTGCTTGATTCGGCGCTCGAATAAAATCTCGGGCCATAAAGTTTTGTGAGTTGTAGAACAGCGCACGCACTTCGATGCACCCGGATTGCCAAACGCGAATTCCGTTAGTGCCATTGCGCTCAAGATGTCGAAAATAGCTAGGATTAACTACTCATACCCCTATGTTTGGTGTCCAGACGGCGAAACGACCGATGATGATCGAAAGGGGAATTAAAATAGGGGTTACTATTCACAACTTAAGTTGTGGGACCCACTTTTTTCTTCGCTGTTTTGCGGAAGATTCGACCGTCGGATCGTCGACATATGTATATCAACTTTTCATGTTTCGACGAGACGATCGCAATGGTGATCTCAGATTTTCGAGATCAGGCTCCGATCAAAAGTCGGTATCTTAGAGCCACTATTGCCTATTAATTCCCCATTTTTGCCATTTAAATAATACAGGAAATTATTTAAACTCAAATTTTGGATTTTAAAAATCACGGTTACTACAATCCCTCATTTTTCTGACATACCCACTAGGAATATTACAGAGATTTTATTGGAACCTTGTGATTGATAATTGCTAACCTTATGAGCCTATCATGTGAGACATATCATGTCGGGAATGCTTTTAGAAAACTGCTATGTTGGAACCATGATCGTATTTGGAACTTAGACATGTTGGCATGGATTTAATAGTAGTACATAATCTTACATGTGGTAGATAGTGGCATGTTTGGACAATGTGTGAAATATCTTGTTGGTGGGTGCTACTTAGGGTTCTTTTGGACATGTATAGGCGGATGGTTTATGTGAGGGTAGTCAGTGGATTTTAGACATGTGTAAATATCTAATGACTTTAGCATGATGGTTATATCTATGCGGAATTATTACCTAATACACATGTGGGACTATTAGTTGTTATTCTTCTTTCAATTTTTGCATGAGGGCAATTACATGCTTGTATGGACATCTAGATAGGCCATCTTTTATCGCTACACATTCATGCTGGAACTTGACTTAGGAGAAACCTTGTGTGCTTCTTTTCTCCTTTTCGTTAGTCAGGTGGTTCATGCTACTCGGGTTTGAGCAGGGGTTTGGGGATAGTGTAGCCGGGGCCTGGATTGTGGATTAGGGGTTTTGGCGGCGACCGCGGATATTGGGCGGTTGACCGGATGTCGATTATAGGACATCGGTGATAGGGCATGATTATGGACTAGAGGGCTGCGAGGCAACCGCGGATAGTAGGCGGTTGACCGGATGTCGGATGTGGGTCATGATTGTGGATAGTGAGGTATTGCGGCGATCGCGGATTTTGGGCGATTGACCGGATGTTCATTTGTGCATCAGATTGGGGATCAGTTTCTTTTAGTGGAGGGGTGTGTTCCACTGGGGCTTTATAGTTGTGATCCAGTCCTGCTTTTGATACTTATCATACCGGCGCGGTTATTGCCCGGTGATGCTTTCCTCGTGTGGGTCGCTCCCCTTGAGTTCCCCTCCGGAGGCCGGGGTCAGACAGTTATGGACAGTTTTGCTATCATATCGGCGCGGCTTATTTGCCCGATGACGAGGACGGCAGCAGGAGTTTTGCTCTCACATCGGCGCGGCTTACTTGCCCGATGATGAGGGCGGTACAGATTGGGTTCATCTGGGACGGTTGGTTACTGTTGTATACGGTTATTCCAGTCTAGGACTGCACTTTTTAGAGGCATAGTAGTGGTAGTTTTTCCCTTTACAGTAGTTTCATTACTTACCACTCTTCTTCCCCTTTTTGCCTCTGGTTGACCTAGTGGGTGTGTTTAGGGCGTGAGGCTTTACCCACTAGGGG
Organism: Tillandsia leiboldiana; assembly: GCA_029204045.2. Taxonomy (NCBI): domain Eukaryota; kingdom Viridiplantae; phylum Streptophyta; class Magnoliopsida; order Poales; family Bromeliaceae; genus Tillandsia; species Tillandsia leiboldiana. The sequence goes on along the minus strand of CM055062.1, from coordinate 31,167,977 downwards.
AGGCTACTGGTTCACTAGTAGTTCTCACCCCCATTCTTATTTTTCTTTTCTTCTCATTTGTTTTGTAGAGCCTTCTGCGAGTGCTGCTGGACATACAGCGGCGGGTCGAGGAGAGAGGACGGCCGAGTAGCTAGGCAGTGGGCCCGACAGTGAGTAGCTAGACTGGTACCTCTTATGTATCCTATCTCAGACGATAGTACTTTTACTTTTGGGGTCTGGCTTTAGCCAGCTGGTTGTATTTTTTTTTATGGTGAGCTGGGAGAGAGACTTGTACTTTATTTTGCAGTCATTTTTGTATTTCTACTTCTTGTTCAGTCTGAGATGTAGTATTTTCAGTTCAACTCTGTTTTATTGCTCTATTATTATATTTATTTTATTTGAGCAGGTTACCGGCTGTCACGCCCCGAGTCCGCCAATTTGTACGGTTCGAGCACGCCAACAGACCCGCCAATCGGGTAAGGCCTTTTTCCTACCCGAAAGGAACGGTAACATCCATAATAACACAACAAGTGTATGCGGAAGCTCAATATCAGAGTATTAAAAATCACTATAAATTTAAAACTTTCATTCAATAACATACAGTTAATGCGGAAATGAAAGCATACAAGAGTGAACCATGCACTACTTTATTACACTTTACATTTCTGAACTTGCAAATAAAATTATTACAATTCTTTTACATAAATTCCTCACCATACAAGGTTTACTCAAGAAATATATAAATGGGATACCTCTTCTAGACCCTCTAGGTCTCTATGCTGCTGGGCCCTTGCCCCTGTCGTATACCTCGCCGTCTGCCTCTGAACCGTCGCGATCGCTGCATCCATACCCGAACCTGTAGGGGGGGAGTCACCCAAGGGGTGTGAGAACTACGACATAGTTCCCAGTGGGTTCAACCACCGAGAAAAAGTGTCCTACACCACTTGGTCCAATGGAAGCAATAATAATAGTGCTAGGAAACTAAAATCCTCGAAATCAAAATGCAGCTATGCAAAATAATATATCACTGTCTGTATGTACACATCGACCCAGCACTACTCTGTCTAGTCATACTAGGCTACTAAGCACCAACTCAGCCACTATGCCGCTGCATGCAGGGTTCAACTAACCCGGCCATCTTGGCCACTCTATTTCCTCTTTATTCTTTAAATTCTGGTGCTTTAGTTCAAGTTAACCCTCGAAAATTCTTATCCAACGGGCCCAAGCCCGGTAGTCCTGCTACCATAAGATAAGATTTCCAAGGTTGCCGATAACACCCGCAAGTGTTACCCCGTCCTACGGAAGAAACGTCCCGAACGGGTCACTGCCCGGGAGAGGGATACTGCCCGTACCTCCAACCTGGGCTGGTTTCACCGTAGGTCCGCCCGTTTTATTTTTATATTTTCTTTCTTTTCTTTTTACTTTAGTTCTTAGCCTCTTTGCCTTTGAACACTTGCTTTCCTTTCTTATTCGAGCTTATAGCTCCCATTTTGCCACTGGCAAATCTCTTTCTCTTTTCTTTGAGCATTTAGCTTTTTACTTTCACTTTAAGCCTTTCGAAAGTACCTCGTCCGACGGGTCACTGCCCAGGGAGCCCTGCTCCACTTGATGAGTCTCAAATTCGAAGGCGCCATTTACATTCTCTTTATGCTTTTTAGCCACTTTTAGCTTGCTTTTAACTTTAAGCCTTTCGAAAGTACCTCGTCCGACGGGTCACTGCCCAGGGAGTCCTGCTCCACTTGACGAGTCTCAAATTCGAAGGCGCCATTTACATTCTCTTTATGCTTTTTAGCCACTTTTAGCTTGCTTTTAACTTTAAGCCTTTCGAAAGTACCTCGTCCGACGGGTCACTGCCCAGGGAGTCGTGCTCCACTTGACGAGTCTCAAATTCGAAGGCGTCATTTATATCCTCTTTTCATTCTCTTTATCCTAAGCAATTTGCTTGTCTTGCTTATTAACCACTTTTTCATCCCTTACCCTAGGTCTTGCCACACGGGTAACCAGAGAGTCTCCTGGACTCTTACACATTTCACTTTCTTTGTTTAACTCAAATTGAAGTTAAAGTTATTGTCCATTTGCCCAGACACCCTATGACTCTCTAGGGTTATATTTGTTTAATTCTTTAACCTTGGGATCTTATCCCGCTTTCCTGATTCCTTACTGAATCCTAGAGTTAACTTAACTCTATTTTCCTCTTCCACTTTATCTTTAGAGTTACACTGACTCTAATATCCTGTCTGTGAATTCAAACTCCACTAGTTCACCTTAGGTTCCCTTTACCTAAGTTCCATGTCATACTTGTCCTAGAGTTCCCTGACTCTATGCTGATCACTAGTTCACCTTAGGTTCTCTTTACCTAAGTTCCATGTCATGCTTGTCCTACAGTTCCTTGACTCTATATTGATCACTCTATCCAGTGTCCTTAGGTTATTACCTAAGACCATGCCACTCATCCACCCTAGGATAACTCCTAAGTTGATGTCACTCGTCAAACCCCTATACTAGGTTTTCTCCTAGTCTTACTACCAACAAATGTTGTTCCCTTATGTCACGTGATTCCTAGGGTTATACCCTAACATGATCACAATCATAATAGTTAATCCTTTTTCATGCATGCAATTATTTTCATCTTATTCATAAAATAATAATTATCTCTACGCATGCATAATCATCATATATCTTTGGCAACCAACAGTTGCACTTTTCCTCTGTGTCCCTTTGCACATGCACATCTATTCCTCTATCTCTGGCAACCAACAGTTGCACTTTTTCATCTGAATCCATCTACACATGCAATCTTAATCATAATTACCTAACGCCTCTAACAGGCTACTATCATGCTTCGAATCAAAAAGCAAAGGAGCAAGGGGAGAGGTCACCCATTTTCGACAGAATTCTCCACCTTGTAGTGTCCCCAATTGCTTGTAGACACTTGCAATTGGTCTCCACGCGATTCCACTTGTTTCCTCGAGCTTGCACGTAAAACGATGCACATCCCTCGAGTCCGCACGCAAAACGGTGCACGTCTATCGAACCTGCACGCAAAACGGTGCATGTCATTAAAAACCCATATGTAAAATGGTGTGCGCCACTTCAGCCGCCATGCAAAACGATGCGCGGCAACACGATCTGCACGCGAAACGGTGCACGTACCTCAAATCTGCACGCAAAACGGTGCACGTCTGACTATAGGGTTGCACTCAAAATGGTGCACACTTTTCCCGTCCTGCACGAAAAACGAGATACAATGTTAGAGTCTGCACGTAAAACGGTGCTCATTAGTCCAACCTGCACGCAAAACGGAGCACGTACCTCGGGTCGGCACGCAAAACGGTGCACGTTCCTTTTTCAACTTTGCACGCAAAACGGTGCATATTCTTCCGACCCTGCACGTAAAACAAGATGTATTGTTAGAGTCTGCACGCAAAACGGTGCCCGTTAGTCCAACCTGCACGCGAAACGGAGCACGTACCTCGGGTCGGCACGCAAAACGGTGCACGTTCCTTTTTCAACTTTGCACGGAAAACGGTGCATATTCTTCCGAGTTCGCGTCCAAAACTGCGCGCATTTACCGAATCCGCACGCAAAACGGTGCTCACCTCCACGAGCTTGCACGCAAAACGAGGCGCGTCCAAAACGTCCGCGAAACTCGCGCAGTAAAACGGCACAGAAAAGTTGGGTCCCTAACATGCACGTGGGCAAAGAGGGTCAAATCCAAAATCCAAAAGGAAACCTTAAAACTGTGCCAAAAATACCGCAAAATGGTATACGGGACCTACCTCAACATCGTCGCGTCGTCCAACGCGTCCACTAGGCTCTTTGGAACATCTTGCGCGCTCCACGGAGTCCACGGCGCGCTCGTGCGCCCTTGAAAACCCCGGCGAAAATCGCCTTCCACCCCTCCCCGTGCGCTCGGGTGAAGCCAACAGGGAGAAAAAGGAGAAAAAGGGGCAATTCGGGCCTAAATAGGCCGTTTCCGGACTTTCGGGCGCACCCTTTCGGGCGCCCGAAAACTTTCGGGCGGCTACAGTAACCGGCCCGCCGCGGTCCACGCGTCCACGCAGCGCCAGCTGGGCGCCACGTCACCCTCGCGCAGCCAATCAAGGGATGACACGTGTCCCTGGACCCGTGCACCGCGACCACCGAACTGCGGCGGCCAATGGGAGGCCGCCACGTGGACCGCACCCAGCTCGCGGTGGTTGCGACTTGTCCCGTCAGCGCGTCACATTGCGTTGACCGTCAAATGGGAGGCCGACACGTGGCACTGCCCGCTGACACCGCGCCAGGGCCCGCGCGCCTTCCCGACGCGCACCCCGCTCCCTCGGTCAGAGCGACCAATGAGGAAGCACCACGTGGCGCTTCCCCACCTACCACACGGCCTCGGGCCGCGCGCCACAGCGCGTCGCGTGGGAAGCTTGCCTCGGGATTTGTGCCCGTGCCTCGGGATCTGTGCCAACTACCTCGAGATCCGTGCCAACTGCCTCGGGATCCGTGCCACTGCCTCGGGATCCGTGCCAACTGCCTCGGGATCCGTGCCACTGCCTCGGGATCCGGGCCGCTACAGTAACTTTCGGGCGCATATCTTTCGGACCGGGCTGCTACAGTGAACCGGGTTCGCTACAGTGCAGCCCGGTTCACTGCAGCCCCCAAAACCGGGTTTGCTACAGTGCTTTCCGGGCGCCCGGAACCCACTTTCGGGCGCCCAAAACTTGGGCCCAAGCCCAGTTTCGCCCGTTTTCGTCCGTTCTTGCCCGTTTCTCGCCCGTTTTCGCTCAAATTTGACGGGCAGCCATAGTTTAACTTAATTTACCTCCTGGTACTTAAACTTTTCAGTTTGGACCCTCTTTGGGTTACCAGAAGTCTCACTGTATTTAATTTCGCTGGCGGAGCCCGTTCTCACTATCCGGGTGTCCGATCAACGCGAAACTTTTACTGTGGCCCTAAAACACATTTACGAAGCTCCCGTAATTTTCTCGGAATTTTCCGAAACTGTGAATTTTCCATTTACAATCTGGGCCCACTTTCTCATGTAAGATTCAAGATCTCACAATCTAATCCCGATTTGGGCCCAATTCGTTTCCAGGTCATCCTTTACCTCAATAAATTCAATAAAATAGCATTTCCTACCATTTTATTTACATTTATTTATATACCAAAATTCCGGTTCACTACACCGGCGCTTCGTGTATGCGAAAAATTTCGTGTGCACGGTGGATCTATAGACGAGCCCGAGTTCTGGTTTACACTCGGGGCGTGACAGATTAGTTGGTATCAGAGCTTAGGGATAGGTTAGTTGGGACTTAGGAAACCCTAGGCTTTTGGTTAGCCCTAGGATGATAGGGCGTGAGGGACGTGACATTTTGCGAAAGTCGGTGATTTAGTTTTGACTCTTCCAGTGAGTGAAGAGGGATCGACATATTCTATTTCTGTGGGACAGTTATGTTGGCTGCAGACAACATAAAGTTACAGAAATAGAGGGATGTCCTTGACTTTCGCTAGATTGGGTCGTGTGTGGTTGTGTGGCTGACTTGTGGTTTTTTGTGGCAGATGCCTCCCCGACGTCGGATTCCTACCTGGGGTGCCCCTACACCCCCTGTTGAGCCAGGACAGGCTGGACCTTCTGAGATTACTGAGTTGAGGGCCTTGGTGGCCCAATTGGTTGAGAGCAACCGCCGGCAGGAGCAGCGAATTGAGCAGCTACTGGCGCAGAGAGAGGCGCCGCCTCCGACAGTTTTAGAGGCCCCGGCACCACCTGTGGTACCACTTGTGCCGACGGTGCCATCATCGAGTAGCGGGGCTCGGGGAGTGGCCCAGCCTTTGACCCTGGCCGAGGAGCAGGATATTGCTGACAAACTTGACAAGTTTTGTCAGCACGGACCGCCTAGATTCTCGGGGTGGGATGTGCAGCCGTGGGAGGTTGGGACATGGCTATCAGCAATGGAGAAGATTTTCAGGGATTTCTTCATCGACCCGAGGTATAGAGTTCATATGGCGGTACACTGCCTAGATGGAGATGCAGATACTTGGTGGCGTCGGGTGGAGCCACGGGAGTTTCAGATTTCTCGACAGTTACCCTGGTCCGAGTTTCGGTGTATGGTATTGGATACCTATTTTCCGACCAGCGTGAAGAGGAAACTGGAGGATGATTTGAAGAACCTTCAGCAGGGCGACAGGCCGGTTCAGGATTACCATCAGGAGTTCATACAGTTGCTTAACTGCGTGCCCTATGTCGCCCGTGATGAGCCATATTAGGTCGAGTTATTCGAGGCAGGCCTCCGCAGCGAGATTTATATCCTAGTGCATGCACAGCGACTCCAGACTCTTAAGGAGGCCGTCGAGCATGCCGAATGGGTGGAGAGAGGCGACACAGTGGTGGTGAGGCGAGGCGGGATGGTCGCAACGAGTTCCGTTAGGAAACGACCAGTACCCGAGGACGAGGGACAGGCTAGCGCGTGGAGACCGCCGCGGCCTCAGTTACCTAGCCGTGGGCGTGTGGAGCAGCGAGAGCCTAGTGGATTTCAGAGGCCATCGCAGCAGCAGCCGAAGTCTTAGCATCAGACACAGAGATAGCATCAGCCGGGACAGCCACGGCTTCGCGACAGAGACAGATGTATATTCTGCGGGGGACCTCATTTGTCGCACACCTGTGATCAAAGGTGGGGTCGTTGTTACAAGTGTGGACAGCCAGGCCATATTCGAGCTTCGTGCCCCTTTTCGACTTCAGCGGCACCTTCATCGGCATCAGCTCCTTTTTTGCCTCAGCAGCAGTTGTCAGCTCAGCGGCTTTATGCTCCAGCGAACGGATCACCTTCTTTTTACCCTGCGGATCACCGGCCGCCGGCTCAGAGCGGTTGGGTCTACGCCGCTCAGGTGGAGGACTTTACAGCAGCCGACCTTGTGGTGACAGGTATTATTTTATTTTTTTTACCGGCATTAGGTTTTGCTTTGTATTGCATTTGAGCATCCTAGTCATTTGTTAGGAGTGCATGTACTTCTTTGCTTGGGTTAGGGGTAGGACGGTTACCTGGTGTTCGGGAGGTTCATATTCCCGATCCTCGGCACGTAGGGGAGTGTTGTTGGTCCTGCCCTTTGCAGTTGAGTCCTGGATAGTACCGGTAGACCTGATGGTCTTAACCTAGTTATGGGTCTTGGATTTGGTACTTAGGACGGTTTGCCTGGTTCGGTTTTCTTTTTCGCGGCGGTTGATTGTGCCGCGAGGATGGTCCTCTTAGGAGGGGCTAGGCCAGGAGTAGATGGTGTGCTGGGGTTACTTGGGGGCTATCTTTGCCTCTTTGGTTTCGGCTTTGCGTGCGGGGCGGGTGTTCCGCCGTGAGTGCGCAGCCTTTTTGGCTAGCGTGGTGGTGGGATACCCCGGGAGTACGGAGGTACTCGCGTTGAGCTTTTATGCCTTTGGACTTGGTGGTTGGATTATCGGGGCCCTGGCAGGGGCGGATGCTTGTACCGATGCAGACTACTTGGTAGCTCGAGCGGTTAGCCCAGCTGTACCTTGGTGAGGTGGTGCGATTTTCTGGAGTGCCCGCCTCTATGTTGTTCTAGTTGAGACCCGAGGTTCGCATCGCGTCTCTGGAGGAGGCATTTGACAGTCTTGGGAGCTTGAGTGGTGGATGATTGGATATTTACCCCCTCTATTTGGTTGAGGTTCCGGGTTAAGGAATGACTTTAGTTTCGAGGACGAAACTTTCTTTTAGTGGGAGAGGATGTGATGACCTGGATCTTCGCAGAGCTGTTGTAGAGTGATTTGTGACTTCTGGGGCCCTGTATTGTGTGTTGGAGGTGTTTCTGCACCAATTGGACACAAGTGGCGGACTTCGGGCTTAAATGGATCACGTGGGTGATCGGTTGACTCCGTTGGATCTTTAGAAGTGGTTTCGCGCGAAACGGATATTAAAATTGGGCTCAGTGCGAAGTTTGGACAAAAGAACGCCTTTCCGGATGCCTTCGACAATTTTTGGAGTTGGAATTTGGCAAAACGGACAGCGGATTTCGACTCAGCGCGCGAAAACGATGAAATTGGGCTACTTGATTTTTTTGCGCCACGGGTTACTGTTCATGCCGGAACAGTAACTCCGGCAGCTGGAGGGCAGCGGCGGCGGCAGCGGTGGGCAGCGGCGGAGCGCAGCGGATGGGCTCGGGCAGGCGGCGGAGCGGCCGCGGGCAGCGCCCGGGCGCGGGAAGCGCACGGGCAGGCGCGCAGTGCACGGGAGCGCGTTGGACACGTGGCGGCGTGCGGTAGGGTCGGTTCAGTGGGCGCGGTTCACGGGTGGCGCGGGGTGTACGGTGGACGGGGCGGGGCCACGTGGCGACCGGTGGTTGGCCGGTCCACGTGTGCCCGGTCCACGGAACTGGAGTGGCGGCCTCGGGATTCGCGCCTGGCAGGGGGCGCAGGCGGCACGTGGGCTCGCTGACCGGGTTTTCCCGCGCTCGGGCCCGCCACGTGTCGTCGCCGCGTTGGGCCACGTGTCGCACGGTGGATGGCCCGCGTGGTTGTCCGCTGTTCGCGGGGCGACGTGGAGGCCCATGGGTGATTCGGGCCCGCACAGTGTTGGGCCGGGCCCAACACTGTAGCGGCCCGAATTTTTCGGGCGCCCGGAAGTAGGGACACAGGCGTCATTATTTGAATTGTTTCTTCCAGCCTATATAAAGGCCGAGAACTTCAGCTGAGAACTTTTTTCCTGCTCCTCCTCTCTCAGTGCAACCTTCACAAGTTTTCCTCCTCTCCCAGAGCCGGTTCCATCTGCAGATTCCCAGATTTTTCTGCAGCACGGATCCCGAGGTTTTCATTTTTACGGCGCGGCGCGACGCTCGTTCGTTTGTGATCTTCTTCGTCACGTTTTGGTGCAAGGACTCCCCCGGCTTACTCGGACCACCGTTTTTATCGATTTTTGCGCCGTTGGCTTCACGACAGGTAGGGCTACGATCTTCGTGATTTGCGTTTTCCCTCGTTTCGAGTTTATCTTGAAGTTTCCCGAGCTTTCATTTGACCCTTTTTCTTGGGCGGAGTTTTGGACAGCACTGTGGTATTTCGGCCATATCTTTGCGTACAGGCATCGGATCGAGGCGAGCTAGGAGGCGTTTTTCATCTACACAGCTCAAGGAACGCCCTCAAAATTTTTGGGAATTTTCTGAATATTTTTCAAAGGTGAAAAATCTCTGTGTACAGAAATTAGTGCTACAGTTTTTGAGAGCAGTTTATTTCGGGGTGGTTCCCTTGTCGAATTTGTTTCTCAGCGTAGGAGACTCGGTTTTGAACGTACAGGTACTTGTTTCGACCAGTTCGTCGCGAGGATCGTGACAGTATTTTTCTTGGAATTTTCTGAGCATTTTTTGCAGGTGAAAATAGGGAAACACTGGACTGTTGTATTTGGACAGATTTTATTGGAGCATCGTATGATTAATTATGTATGTTCTTTTGGGAATTTTGTACAGTGATTGCAGCGGCTTATCTGTTTGGGCGAGCGCACTATTTGGACTTAGAATTAGCGATCGAGGTGGGTGGTTGCTATATCCCTCATTTTTCTGACATACCCACTAGGAATATTACAGAGATTTTATTAGAACCTTGTGATTGATAATTGCTAACCTTATGAGCCTATCATGTGAGACATATCATGTCGGGAATGCTTTTAGAAAACTGCTATGTTGGAACCATGATCGTATTTGGAACTTAGACATGTTGGCATGGATTTAATAGTAGTACATAATCTTACATGTGGTAGATAGTGGCATGTTTGGACAATGTGTGAAATATCTTGTTGGTGGGTGCTACTTGGGGTTCTTTTGGACATGTATAGGCGGATGGTTTATGTGAGGGTAGTCAGTGGATTTTAGACATGTGTAAATATTTAATGACTTTAGCATGATGGTTATATCTATGCGGAATTATTACCTAATACACATGTGGGACTATTAGTTGTTATTCTTCTTTCAATTTTTGCATGAGGGCAATTACATGCTTGTATGGACATCTAGATAGGCCATCTTTTATCGCTACACTTTCATGCTGGAACTTGACTTAGGAGAAACCTTGTGTGCTTCTTTTCTCCTTTTCGTTAGTCAGGTGGTTCATGCTGCTCGGGTTTGAGCAGGGGTTTGGGGATAGTGTAGCCGGGGCCTGGATTGTGGATTAGGGGTTTTGGCGGCGACCGCGGATATTGGGCGGTTGACCGGATGTCGGTTATAGGACATCGGTGATAGGGCATGATTATGGACTAGAGGGCTTCGAGGCAACCGCGGATAGTAGGCGGTTGACCGGATGTCGGATGTGGGTCATGATTGTGGATAGTGAGGTATTGCGGCGATCGCGGATTTTGGGCGATTGACCGGATGTTCATTTGTGCATCAGATTGGGGATCAGTTTCTTTTAGTGGAGGGGTGTGTTCCACTAGGGCTTTATAGTTGTGATCCAGTCCTGCTTTTGATACTTATCATACCAGCGCGGTTATTGCCCGGTGATGCTTTCCTCGTGTGGGTCGCTCCCCTCGAGTTTGTTGGGTTATATGTAATATAGATCTAAATAGGGGAAGTAACACCTAGAGGGGGGTGAATAGGTGTAAACGTATAAACACTCAAAAATCGTTGCGATAAAAAACCCAATGCGGAAATAAAAATAACACGCAAGATTTTTACGTGGAAAACTCCATCACCGGAGTAAAAAACCACGGGACCGATAACACGGCGAAATCCACTAGAATTAAAACACGTACAAGGTGATTTACCGTACACACTTACGACTCAACCTTTTCCATACGCTCCTAGAGGATCTTCTCCGCTCGCTCCACGACGCTTCTCGAATCCACGATCTGCGCCCAACGCCGAATCCACGGCGTCCAACGTCGAATCCACGACGTCCGACCGAATCCACGGTCTTCACCCAGTAGCACCCTTCGAATCCACGAACGTGCCTCGCTCCGAATCCACGAGAGTGGTTGAACCTTGAATCCACAAGGACACGCGAATCCACGCGCCGATTTTGGGGAAATCGTTGTTTTTGGGTGGTGATGATCCGCCGAATACTTAGATCAAAGATAGATCGGAAATACCATCTAAGTATTCATTAGTTTGATTCAACTCAAGATGTGAGTATGAAACCTAGAATCAAACTAATCAATATAGATGAAGAAACATAGAGTATTCTCTAATGATTTCCTTTCTTCCCTATATGTGGATCTAGGCCGTATAAAAGATGACGGCTTTTAGGATTATCGGCTTCTTTGCTTAACCCTAGAAAAAGAGTCATAGGGTCTATTTATAGGTTAGAAACATTTGGAAGGAGATAAGAATCAAAAACCTAACATTTCTGGAATTTTTACGGACGGCGATCCGGATCGGATTTGGGCGATCCGGATTGCAGTAGCAAGAAAGACGGTTTCCAGAAAAACAATTGTTCGGGATCCGGATCGGAATGCCTGATCCGGATCGTTCATACAATTCAGAAAAACTCAACGTTCGGGATCCGGATCGTGAGATGCTGCGATTCGGATTGAAGTAATGTATGAAACAACAACCTTCGGGATCCGGACTGCTGGCTCTGATCCGGATCCTGAACATGTCCGAACACCAGTTTTTGATTTTTATGCAATTAAAAGTTCTTCCAGGTGTTTCTACACTACAAGAAGTATTCGGATCACCAAAAATCTTTAGTTAAACATACCTGATCCTTTTGAATTCTTCTTTCTTGAGATTGAGTTAAATGATCCAACTTTCTTCACCTTCAATCTTCAAGACTTGAACCTTTCACGAAACTACGCCAACTCAAATTCCGTAACAATCTCCCCCTTTGGCGGTTTCGTGACAAAACACAGATCCACTAAAGAAAATTCAAAAAGATATTTTTGTTGCTATCACCATATAACAAAAATTTACAATGGAGATCCAAAAATTTAAAAACATGAGATATAAACTCCTAAAACAGACTCTAGACTTAGACATCTGTACTCTCTGCACAAAGAAATCATTCTTAACCAAAAGAGATCGTTAGATACCTCAAGAATATTTAGCATTCAAAACCTAACAGAGATAGAGTTTATGCTGACCATGACATTGAGTAATTCAGATATGTAATACGATCACAATCAAACATTAACATATCTTCTAAGCAATAAAAATCCAAATGTCATAACTTTGCTTTGTTAGTAATCAAACAACTTGTCAGTAATAGTACATGTCCAAATAGTTAGTCGAGTAGTTAGTAGGAACATGCAACAAATCACAAGATAAAAACCAAAGTTGTGATACTTACCCTTCACCAAAGTCAAAGTTGAAGTGATACTTACCTTGATGTTCACACATTCACATCATCATTGTTCAAGTTCTCTCTAAACTCTCTCCCCCTTTTTGTCACAAACAAAGCCAAAATTACCAAAAATTTAAGGAGAGTTAAATAGATCACAATCAAGAAAATCCTGAGAACTAAAACTAAAACCTAAAACTTAAAAACCTGCAATAGAAACGATAAGGGTTAGAGCATAAAAGATCAAGCCAAATCAGAACTGTCTGAGCTAGTATCGTCTATCTTGTTCAAGATTCCTTTCAGCATTCGCGATAATTTGGAACATTTCTTTTTCATCTGTTTTTGGTCAGCGGCCATTTGTCGGAGACCTAATCCCAATTTCTCTTGCTCAGCAGAAAGTCTTCTTTGGTCCTGATGAATGGCGGCCAATACAGTAGCTTCTAGAGCGTTTCTCTTGGAAGTCGCTGGACGAGTTGTAGAAGCAGATGATGCATGCTGGTCTTCAGTCCATGCGGATTCGCTAGGTACAGAGTATGCTCTAGAGAGGGATTCAGTAATTTGAATTCCACTCCCCTCTTCATTTTCCTTAATCCTAGCCGAGCTGATAAAGTCATGTGGAGGTGCTTGGCTAGCAGCTGGTTGCTCAATGGAGATTCCTTGAGCACACCCTCTTTTGCGAGCAACACCTTTTCTTCTTGTCTTCCCAGAGGTTTCTTCTATTGGGGCTTTGCCCTTTTCAGCAGTAGTAGCTTTTGAAGTTTCAGCAGTTGCTTTCCTTTTGGAGATAATGGGGACAGTTCCCTCGATTTCGATGTTATCCCAGTCAATCGACTCCGTCTCAGATTCAGTGTCAGAATCATCTTTAGTCTTCTTCGCTTTCTTAGCCTTCTTAGGCTTGGCAGTATCCTTGACATGTACCATGGCAGCAAGTAGGAAAATAATCCAAGTGATCACCATTTTGATTGATAGTGAAAAATGTATCCTGTGAAGACCAACTCAAGAACACATGATAAATTATTAATTTTCAAAAATTTGAAAAATTGTACCCAAACAATCATAATCATGTAGAGAAACTAAGAATCAAATTAGTTTTGCAAAAGGACTTTTAAAAATAGATCAATTGCATGATTTTCGAAAATCCTTATTATATGCCCTAAAACCGAAATTTTTAGAAATCGAAGCCTAAAAATCCGTTAATCAGGAGAATACCTAGCATATAATCAAAACTAATCTACCCAGAGTTCTTATTTCAAAAGAAATTTGACCAAAAACCATTCAAAAATGAAAAAGATAGAAAAATCTCATCACGTTTTGAAGAAAATAGAGAAAAACTGTGAGAACCGGGATTTTGATCAATAAAACTTACTTGTATTCGAAGAACTTGAGTTTGGAAAGCTCCAAGGTGCAATAGTTCTAGAGAGAGAGGCTCTAGAGACTTGAGAACAAAAGATTAAGGTAAAAGAAATCAAAACCCTCTTGTTCTTATTAAAACCCTAGCCGTGATCCGGATCGGATCGAGATTTCGATCCGGATCGGCCAGCCGCAGGAAGAAGCCTGCGTTCGGGATCCGGATCAGCTTGCCCGATCCGGATCGGCTCCAACTTTTTCATCAGAAAAATTTAGAAAAATTTCATAAGATCCAGAAAAAGTATGTAAGCACAATTGTGTATCAACTTTAAACAAAAATCATCATTTCATACAACAAGAATTAGATTATGCCAAATCTATCAATAATATCCAAAAATGAAACGAGAATTTACAAAAATTAAATCCCTTAAAGTTGAACACCTTCAATTACATCTAACTTGATCTTATGAGTAATGCCTTTATCAAATCATCAGTTCGGTAAAGAAAATGAAATACAAAGATCAATAGATGTTTGAAATCCCAAATATGGTAGATAATTTATCTAGACAATCTGTTGAAGAGAGTGGCTCTTTGAGCATCTTTCTTTAAAATCCCACCTTATACCAACCTTGAAATTTGACGAAGTCAAGTATTTCAACATGCATTTTACTTAATCAAAAATTGAACAACCATGCTTGGTATACATGTGGTAGCTGCACACAATACTCGGACGACCGAGGTGGTAGCTCTTTCCTCCATGTGGTGGTAGTTTTCACACTCCTCATTGGGATGTAACTCTTTCCACATCTTTTGAGCATATTACATTTCTTTGACTCCCCCTCAATTGGCTATCAATTATTTAAGATATAAAGTATTCAACCAAAAATTGATCTCGATTTCATACTCGACTAAGCAGTCAAATAAGATAATGACTATACCAAGAGATCATTGAGAGAGAAATTGACTTTGATCACTTAGAAGATGATTTAATTAACATAAATGATCATTGCAACAGTGAAATATTATGATGGCAAAAGCATAATAAATTTCTAAATGTGCGAAAAGATGCAATTAAAGTCAATTATGATCTATGCTCAATTAATGTCCTATGTACAAACATAGATAATGAACAAAACAAAACAAAAACAAAACCTATCCTAAGCAAAGGTTTCAAAAAGAAGTTTATTTCAAGGAAAGCATTCCAATTGCTTTTCGCAAATGAATAAAACGTTTTTGATCCAAAAGTTTTGTTAAAATGTCAGCTAATTGATCCTCAGTTGAAATATATGAAAGTTGAAGAGTATTTGATTCAACTAGCTCTCTAAGAAAATGATATCTAAGTTCAATATGTTTTGTTCTAGAGTGCAACATAGGGTTTTTAGAAATGTTAATTGCACTTGTGTTGTCACAAAGAATTGTTACCGAAGATGCTGAAATCCGGAAGTCGCTCAACACACTTTTCATCCAAATGAGTTGGGTTGAACAACTACCCGCTGAAATGTATTCCGCTTCGGCAGTCAAGAGTGCTATGCAATTCTGCTTTTTACTGTGCCATGCAACAAGGCAATGGCCAAGATAGAAGCATGCACCACTCGTGCTTTTCCGATCATCCACTGATCCTGCCCAATCGGTATCTGAGTATCCAACAATATCCAAACTAGTTCCCATAGGATACCAAATTCCGAAATTAATTAATCCTTTGATGTACCGGATGATCCTTTTCACCGCTTTCAGGTGAACCTCCTTTGGTGCTGATTGATATCTCGCGCAAATCCCAACACTAAAGGATATATCCGGGCGACTAGCCGTGAGGTAAAGTAGACTTCCTGTGACACCCCCGGAATTTGGATTAGTCCTATATATAAATGATATAATAGGACTAAATCTCTAACCCGGCTATAGCATTTTGGATGGTAGCAAGATCCAAGAGGAACATGAGAGTTAAGCGTGCTAGAGCTAGAGTAGTTCTAGGATGGGTGACCCCCTGGGAAGTGGGGCGTCACAGTTGGTATCAGAGCTGAAAGGAGCTGAAACACTAAGCGGTGAAAAGTCCAAGTACACCAGTCCACTAGCACCCACAACATAAGTACAAAAGTGGAAACTAAAAAGTACAAGTGACACTAACACCGACACCACCGACTCGGGTAGGAGCTAGTCAGCCACGCCCTTACCTCGGTCAGAAAGCTCCGAACGAGCCAAACCTGGAACGGTCGCCTCAGGAACACCTGTCATCACAGCGGGTGTGAGATCTACCGCAACAGTCAGATCTCAGTGGGTACCAAAGCTAAACCCACGGTACACCCACTCAGTCTGCTGGAGACAAAAACACAAAAAGATAGATAGATAGATAGATAGATAGATAACTGGAAATGAATCTATCGCTACATGTCTCAATGCAATGCTGGAAGTAAGTTCTCAGTCTCTCTCACGGGAGGCCTGGAAACTACGAACGTCTGCGCCCCCTACAGCCCTTATCAAACAAGAACAGGCTGTAGGCTTAGGCGCCCATAGTTTCCGCCCCCGCACTGGGACTGCTAGAACTCTACAAGACACTAGAAGGCCACCTCAATCCCTTCTAGTAACCACCTGGTGACTCGGCCAGGGCATAACTATCTATCTGGTAACTCAGCCAGTGATATCTACACATCTGGTAACTCAGCCAGTGATTTATACCTATCTGGTAACTTTGCCTGTGGTATCTACTCATCTGGTAACTCAGCCAGTGATTTATACCCATCTGGTAACTCTGCCAGTGGTATCTACTCATCTGGTAACTCAGCCAGTGATTTATACCCATCTGGTAACTCCGCCAGTGGTATCTACTCATCTGGTAACTCAGCTAGTGATTTATACCCATCTGGTAACTCTGCCAGTGGTATCTACTCATCTGGTAACTCAGCCAGTGATTTATACCCATCTGGTAACTCTGCCAGTGGTATCTACTCATTTGGTAACTCAGCCAGTGATTTATACCCATCTGGTAACTCCGCCAGTGGTATCTACTCATCTGGTAACTCAGCCAGTGATTTATACCCATCTGGTAACTCTGCCAGTGGTATCTACTCATCTGGTAACTCAGCCAGTGATTTATACCCATCCGGTAACTCTGCCAGTACAACTCGTATACTCTAACGATGCGACTAACACTCGTGTCCAAGTCGGAAACGACAACCCTCGACTTGCACGACTGTTCCGCAATTACCTGATAGTAAGGATACGATACCTTTGCATTCGGAAGCATAAAGGGCATTCCGTAGTTCATTGGGAGAAACCAACCCACCTGCGATCAATCCGCGAAAACCGTGCGCCAAACGGAGGTCCCGATGCGATCCCGCAGCTCCACGCGGCAAAACACGCGCCACCGGCCACGTGAGAAGCTAACACTATGCCACAACTCTTCGCGGCACGCCGGTCCTCGCTCGGCTCCATGACCACGCCCGGAGAAGAAAACGCCCAAGAGTTGCTTCTTCCAAAGCCTTCCTCTTCTTCTTTTTTTTCTTCCCTTTCCTCTCTTTTCCTTTTCTTTCTTTCTTTCTCTTTTCCTTGCTACAGAGGTGGAGGGGAGGGGTTTTATAAAGCAAAAGCTTTAAATAAAATTAATTAACTTAATTAACTTAATTCCAAAAACCCAACTCAAACTCACTTTTTGCCCTCGGGCCCTCCGCCGCTGCCCGGAACCTCCCGAGCTCCGCTGTAATTCAAAAGTACACGCGCTCACAGCTTTTTCTCTTCAAAAAGCTCAACCGTTGAGTCGGGGTGCTCAAATCAAATACCGGCTCCAAAATTGCCAGTTCCGACTCATTTTCCGCCTCCGGGTCTTCCGCGTCAGTCCGGAACCTCCCGAACCTCGCTGTAAACTGAAAATACACCTGCTCCAAGTGTTTCCCAATTTTTTTGCAACCCAAGCGGTGTCGGAGCTTCCCGTACCAGTCACCCAACGCGTACAAAGCCCGAAACAAGCAGAGGCTTCCGCGGGGATCCAAATCAACCCGAGCTCCTCTGTAAACCAAAAATGGGACACATCCAAGGCAAACTCCTCCGCACAACACCATCCTGCAAGGTCGGTGCGTCGTCCAAATCCCGGTGTTCTACACTCACCCATCCTAGAACTACTCTAGCTCTAGCACGCTTAACTCTCATGTTCCTCTTGGATCTTGCTACCATCCAAAATGCTATAGCCGGGTTAGAGATTTAGTCCTATTATATCATTTATATATAGGACTAATCCAAATTCCGGGGGTGTCACATTTGGTATCAGAGCCATTCACCAGCCGGAAATGTGAGATGAGTCTCGGCTGAGCTAGGGTTATATAGCGGGTAGAGCGAGGCTCCCCGGCTAATGACCGTTGTGAGTGGAGTGCAGCTCCTCACAAGGTCGGCTAAGGCTAGCGAGACGAGTCTCACATCGCCTGGTGCTTGTGAATGTGCTTGAGCCTGACGTGGACGTCAGGGCTTAAAGGGGGGAAGAATGTGACACCCCCGGAATTTGGATTAGTCCTATATATAAATGATATAATAGGACTAAATCTCTAACCCGGCTATAGCATTTTGGATGGTAGCAAGATCCAAGAGGAACATGAGAGTTAAGCGTGCTAGAGCTAGAGTAGTTCTAGGATGGGTGACCCCCTGGGAAGTGGGGCGTCACACTTCCAATCATACTTCGATACAGTTTCTCGTCTATATTCTCACTTTGTGATTCACTTCCAAGTCCCTTGTGGCTAGTTCCCATTGGAGTCGGAAAATCCTTCGAATTTTCTAAGTCAAACTTTTTAACCAACTCCATTGCATACTTGGATTGAATCTAAGTGAATACCTTCATCATTTTGTTTAATTTGCAATCCAAGGAAATAAGTCAATTCGCCCATCATGGACATCTCAAATTCGCTTTCCATGGTCTCCGCGAATTTAGAAGCATCATTATCTCTTGTTGCGCCAAATACAACGTCATCGACATAGATTTGTGCTACAATGAAATTGCTTTGATAATGCTTCACAAAGAGAGTCCTGTCAGCTCCCCCTCGAGTATAGCCCTTTTCCAAAAGGTGCTTTGTCAACCTTTCGTACCATGCTCGCGGTGCTTGTTTCAGACCGTAAAGAGCCTTTTTCAAACGAAAAACATGGTTAGGTTGTTTATGGTCTACAAAACCTTTCGGTTGAGCCACATAAACTTCCTCATTTAAAAACCCATTTAGAAACGCGCTCTTAACGTCCATTTGAAATAATTTGATTTTAAAATGACAAGCAATAGCAAATAGTATACGAATGGACTCGAGTCTAGCTACAGGGGCGAATGTTTCATCAAAGTCTATACCTTCTACTTGAGAGTAGCCTTGAGCAACTAATCGTGCCTTATTCCTGATGATAGTACCATCCTCATTTTTCTTGTTCTTGAAAATCCATTTGGTACCTATCACATTATGTTGCTTTGGAGGCTTCGTTAATTCCCAGACTTTGTTTCGCTCAAATTGATGGAGCTCTTCCTGCATTGCTTTAATCCAGTAGTCATCCTGAAGAGCTTCATCTATGTTCTTTGGTTCGATTAAAGATACGTAACAAGCGAATCCACAAACCAACTGCCTCCGAGTTCTAACTCCTTCTTGTGGATCTCCAATAATATTCGATTCCGGATGATCCTTGGAGATTCGTAGCGTTTGTTGAAACGGAGTACTTGGAGGTATATGAGATGATTCCTGCACATCAGATAAACTTGAAGAACCATTAGATGCATCATTAATATTGGAAGTATTATTATGAGAAGATGCAATGGCAGGTGAATCATCATCTAGAGAGATATCGAGGGTAAATTTTCCAGATTCAAAGTGAAAAGCTTCATCTACTTTAACATTTATAGATTCTACGATCGTCTTAGATTCCAAGTTAAAAACTCGATATGCTCTACTATTTGTAGAATACCCCAAGAATATCCCTTCGTCACTTCGAGAGTCAAACTTTCCAAGATTTTCACGGTCACGTAAAATGTAACACCGACTCCCGAAGATGCGAAAATATTTGATGTTGGGTTTTCTACCGCACCATAGTTCATATGGTGTATTTAACGTTCCCGGGCGCAAATAAACTCGATTAATAACATAGATTGCAGTGTTCACAGCTTCAGCCCAAAAATGTAGCGGTAAATTCCGGTTGTGAAGCATAACACGTGCCATCTCTTGAACAACCCTGTTTTTGCGCTCGACAACACCATTCTGTTGAGGTGTATAGGGTGCAGAGAATTCATGCTTAATACCGTTTGAAGTGCAAAAGTCAATGAATTTAGAGTTAACGAATTCTCCACCTCTATCACTTCTAACACGAATGATCTTTTCATTCTTTTCAATCATAATACGAAGGCAAATCTCGTGAAAAGAATCAAAAGTATCAGCTTTCTCTTTTAAAAATGCTACCCAAGAATATCGAGAGAAATCATCAATCATCAAGAAAATATACCATTTACCTCCCAAAGATGGTTGACGAGTTGGCCCCATTAAATCCATGTGTAAAAGTTCCAAAGGCCGTTTTGTACCAACGTGGTTCAAGTTCTTGTGTGCAGTCCTGGACTGTTTCCCCTTTTGGCAACCACCACACACAATGTTTTGTTTAAATAGAAGTTTTGGAACCCCCTTGACCACGTCCTTGTTTGAAATTCTAGCAAGTTCCTTAAAGTTTATGTGACCTAGCCTTTCATGCCAAATTGTTTCATTAATCAAAGAAACTAGATTACATTTTTCTGAAATTTTATTAGGAACAACATAGCAATTGTTTTCAGATCTAACCCCTTTTAAAAAGAAGACATGGTCCTTATCAGTTACAACACATTCAACAGATGAAAAGTTAACTGAAAAACCATTGTCGCAAAGTTGACTTATGCTTATGAGGTTAGTCTTAAGACCATCAACAAATAACACATTATTTAGAACCGGGCCATCTGGAATAGCTACTGTTCCTTTTCCAACAATTTTGGAAGATCGACCGTCTCCGAAAACAACGAGTCCTCCGGAGATTTTCTCAAGATTTTGAAAACTATTTTTGTCACCGGTCATGTGACGGGAACACCCGCTATCCAGATACCAAGACGAACTATCATATGCATGCAAGGAAACATTGGTAACAAGACAAGGAAAGATTTCACCTTTGCACACCCAAACCTTTTTGGAGTGCGTCGGTAATGGTCGTGAAGTTATATGCCTAGGTGAAAGCGTATTGTTAAAACGATTGCTGCTCCTTGATGAAGTCGTCTTGCGCGGTAAACTACCAAGGTTCTTTTCCTTCAATTGATTTGCGATTGATTTCCGAGGAATCACCTTTGTGGTAGTCATTGCAAGAGGTGTTTGAGGTGAGCGTTTGACTCCCGTCTTGCAATATCTTCTTATGTGCCCTGAAACACCACAACGAAAACATACCTTAGATCTTGACGATCCCAAAGAGGATGAAGTAGGTTTGTTGTCGTTGTTTGTCTTGAATTCCGGTGTCAGAGGATGAGATACCGACTGAGGCACAAAAACTGTCCCACTCGAACTTGGACTGTTTCCAGTTTGAGTGTACCCGAGGCCGAACCGATTTGTTTGACCAAGACCAAGAAGCCTATCCAACTTACTCCTTCCTGAAGAGAATCGCTGCAAGTCATCCTTGAGTTGGAGAATGGTCTTTGTCATTTCCAGGTTATCCTGTCGAGCCTCGTTGTAGAGCTTTGAGAAGTGATCCGCTTTATCCACCAGATTTGTATGTTCCTTCTCAAAAAGCTCATTGGACTCTTGAAGGGAAACATTTACTTTTATCAGATTTTCCCTTTCCACTTCAAGAGCGTTTGAGAGAGAAGTTGCCCTTTTTGCTTCTTCTTCGAGATCATGCAATCTCCCTCTCAAACTCTTATTTTGCTTAGCCACTTTCTTTGAATCCCTCAAAAGTCTGTGGTAGGCTAGAGCAAAATCTTCACCTTCCGAATTATCCGATTCGTTGTCCGTTGCAATCTTTTCAACAGTGGAGTTGGACAATGACTCGGACGTACTTGCCATAAAGCACATGAAGGGTGAAGATGTGGACGCGTGGAATGTCGTGGTGCTCTTTTCTTCATCACTTGAAGATGACTCATTTGACGTTGAGTTGTCATCCCAAGTGACGACTTGCATCGCCTTCTTCTTTGCCGGATACTTGTTGGGACACTCCGTTGCAATGTGGCCGTAGCCTCGACATTTGAAGCATTGTAGTTGTCCCTCTGAACTTTTCTTATCCTTTGAGAAGTTCTCTTGCTTTCTTGACTTGTAACTTGAAGTACCCTTGCCTTTGTTCGACTTTCCGAAGGATGGAGATTTACTTGAATTACCCCTTCGAAAGTTGCGGCGAAACTTCCTTGTCAAGAGAGCGAGCTGCTTCTCAAATTCCTCCATAGAAAGGTTCTCGTCATCGTCTGAGGAGGATGTATCCGCGTCTTATTCCTTAGTTGTTTTCAACGCATAACCTGAAGACTTAGAAGAGGATGCTTTTCCAGAAGAATTGTTAGTAGTAAATGTCATTTCATATGTTTGTAATGAACCAACTAATTCTTCTACACGCATTTCGTCCGGGTGTTTAATAGTTTCAATGGCTGTAACCTTTGGGCGAAATCGTTCAGGAAGAGTTCTTAAGATCTTTCTTACAACCTTAAATTCTGGAATCTTCTCTCCCAGGTTAGCACATGAGTTTACGATGTCTTGCAATCGTGTATAGTAGTCCGTGAAAGATTCATTTTCTGCCATCAAGATAGAGTCAAACTTGCTCGTAAGCATTTGCAGTTTCTGAATCTTCACGAGGTTAGTTCCCTCATGTGTAACCTGAAGAACATCCCAGATTTCTTTTGCAGTCTCACATGCCGAGACGCGAGAGAATTCAGTTTGAGATAAGGCATTAAAAATAGCATTAATTCCCTTGCCATTGTAAGAAGATGAATCTAACTCTTCCTTGGTCCATTTCGACCTAGGTTTTAAGGTGCGAACATCAGAGATAATTTCAGTTGGATTAGACCATCCTAATTCAATTGATTGCCACACCCTTTCGTCGATGGAAATTAAAAAGGCTTTCATCCATACTTTCCAGTACGCATAATTTGTTCCATCAAAGAAAGGGGGTCGATTGATGTTTCCACCTTCAACCATTGTTTACAACCCTATTCCCGCTCTGATACCACTTGTTGGGTTATATGTAATATAGATCTAAATAGGGGAAGAAACACCTAGAGGGGGGTGAATAGGTGTAAACGTATAAACACTCAAAAATCGTTGCGATAAAAAACCCAATGCGGAAATAAAAATAACACGCAAGATTTTTACGTGGAAAACTCCATCACCGGAGTAAAAAACCACGGGACCGATAACACGGCGAAATCCACTAGAATTAAAACACGTACAAGGTGATTTACCGTACACACTTACGACTCAACCTTTTCCATACGCTCCTAGAGGATCTTCTCCGCTCGCTCCACGACGCTTCTCGAATCCACGATCTGCGCCCAACGCCGAATCCACGGCGTCCAACGTCGAATCCACGACGTCCGACCGAATCCACGGTCTTCACCCAGTAGCACCCTTCGAATCCACGAACGTGCCTCGCTCCGAATCCACGAGAGCGGTTGAACCTTGAATCCACAAGGACACGCGAATCCACGCGCCGATTTTGGGGAAATCGTTGTTTTTGGGTGGTGATGATCCGCCGAATACTTAGATCAAAGATAGATCGGAAATACCATCTAAGTATTCATTAGTTTGATTCAACTCAAGATGTGAGTATGAAAACCTAGAATCAAACTAATCAATATAGATGAAGAAACATAGAGTATTCTCTAATGATTTCCTTTCTTCCCTATATGTGGATCTAGGCCGTATAAAAGATGACGGCTTTTAGGATTATCGGCTTCTTTGCTTAACCCTAGAAAAAGAGTCATAGGGTCTATTTATAGGTTAGAAACATTTGGAAGGAGATAAGAATCAAAAACCTAACATTTCTGGAATTTTTACGGACGGCGATCCGGATCGAATTTGGGCGATCCGGATTGCAGTAGCAAGAAAGACGGTTTCCAGAAAAACAATCGTTCGGGATCCGGATCGGAATGCCTGATCCGGATCGTTCATACAATTCAGAAAAACTCAACGTTCGGGATCCGGATCGTGAGATGCTGCGATCCGGATTGAAGTAATGTATGAAACAACAACCTTCAGGATCCGGACTGCTGGCTCTGATCCGGATCCTGAACATGTCCGAACACCAGTTTTTGATTTTTATGCAATTAAAAGTTCTTCCAGGTGTTTCTACACTACAAGAAGTATTCGGATCACCAAAAATCTTTAGTTAAACATACCTGATCCTTTTGAATTCTTCTTTCTTGAGATTGAGTTAAATGATCCAACTTTCTTCACCTTCAATCTTCAAGACTTGAACCTTTCACGAAACTACGCCAACTCAAATTCCGTAACAGAGTTCCCCTCCGGAGGCCGGGGTCAGACAGTTATGGACAGTTTTGCTATCATATCGGCGCGGCTTATTTGCCCGATGATGAGGATGGCAGCAGGAGTTTTGCTATCACATCGGCGCGGCTTACTTGCCCGATGATGAGGGCGGTACAGATTGGGTTCATCTGGGACGGTTGGTTACTGTTGTATACGGTTATTCCAGTCTAGGACTGCATTTTTTAGAGGCATAGTAGTGGTAGTTTTTTCCTTTACAGTAGTTTCATTACTTACCACTCTTTTTCCCCTTTTTGCCTCTGGTTGACCTAGTGGGTGTGTTTAGGGCGTGAGGCTTTACCCACTAGGGGAGGCTACTGGTTCACTAGTAGTTCTCACCCCCATTCTTCTTTTTCTTTTCTTCTCCTTTGTTTTGCAGAGCCTTCTGCGGCTGTTGCTGGACATACAGCGGCGGGTCGAGGAGAGAGGACGGCCGAGTAGCTAGGCAGTGGGCCCGACAGTGAGTAGCTAGACTGGTACCTCTTATGTATCCTATCTCAGACGATAGTACTTTTACTTTTGGGGTCTGGCTTTAGCCAGCTGGTTGTATTTTTTTTTATGGTGAGCTGGGAGAGAGACTTGTACTTTATTTTGCAGTCATTTTTGTATTTCTACTTCCTGTTCAGTCTGAGATGTAGTATTTTCAGTTCAGCTCTGTTTTATTGCTCTATTATTATATTTATTTTATTTGAGCAGGTTACCGGCGCTTCGTGTATGCGGAAAATTCCGTGTGCACGGCGGATCTGTAGACGAGCCCGAGTTCTGGTTTACACTCGGGGCGTGACATCCACGGTCCTCCCTAGTCTCCAGTGGGGTGAAGTCAATCACATGCGTAGGGTCAAATACATACTTCCTCAGAGCGGAGACGTGAAACACATCATGAACTCCTGCCAGGCGTGGAGGAAGATGTTGGGTTATGTAATAATTGGATCTAAATAGAGGAAAAAACACCTAGAGGGGGGTGAATAGGTGTAAACAGTAAACACTCAAAAAATCATTGCGCAATAAAACCCAATGCGGAAATAAAAATAACACGCAAGATTTTTACGTGGAAAAACTCCAAACCGGAGTAAAAAACCACGGGACCGATGACACGGCGAAATCCACTAGAATTAAAAACACGTACAAGGTGATTTACCGTACACACTTACGACTCAACCTTTTCTATACGCTCCTAGTAGATCTTCTCCGTTCGCTCCACAATGCTTCTCGAATCCACGATTTGCGTCCAACGCCGAATCCACGGCGTCCAACGTCGAATCCACGACGTCCGACCGAATCCACGGCCTTCACCCAGCAGCACATCTCGAATCCACGAACGTACCTCGCTTCGAATCCACGAAAGCGGTTGCACCTTGAATCCACAAGGCCACGCGAATCCACGCGCCGATTTTTGGGAAAAATCGTTGTTTTTGGGTGGTGATGATCCGCCGAATACTTAGATTAAAGATAGATCGGAAATACCATCTAAGTATTCATTAATTTGATTCTACTCAAAATCTGAGTTTGGAAAACCTAGAATCAAATTAATCAATATAGATGAAGAAACATAGAATTAAATCTATTGATTTCCTTTCTTCTCTATATGTGGATTTTTCTTTTTTCGGTCGTATATGGATCTATACGGCTTATGCGGCTTGCCCTAGAAAATGAATCGTAGGGTCTATTTATAGGTTAGAAACCCTTGGAAGAAGATAAGAATCAAAAACTTACCATTTCTGGAATTTTACAGGACGACGGTCCGGACTGGAAATCCTGCGGTCCGGACTGTCATGACGAAACAGACTTTTTCCAGAAAAGAGGACATTCGGGGTCCGGACTGAAATTTCTACGGTCCGGACTGTTCATGCAATTCCTGCAATTTCCACGTTCGGGGTCCGGACTGAAATTCCCAAGGTCCGGACTGGAATTGAGCATGAACTAACCTATGTTCGGGGTCCGGACTGTGATGCCCGATCCGGACTCTGAACATGTAGTATGTCCAGTTTTTGATTTTTATGCAATTAAAAATTCATCCAAGTGTTTCTACACTATAAGAAGTATTCGGATCACCAAAAATATTTAGTTAGACGTACCTGATCCTTTTGAATTCTTCTTTCTTGAGATTGAGGTACATGATCCAAACTTCTTCATCTTCAATCCCCAAGACTTAACTAATTTCACGAAATACTCCAACACAAATTCCGTAACAATCTCCCCCTTTGGCGGTTTCGTGACAAAGCACAAATCCACTCAAGAAAATTCAAAAAAATATTTTTGTTGCTATCACCATACAATAAAAATTTACATTGGAGATCCAAACAAAGATAAATACATGAGTTAAACTCCTAAAACAGACTCTAGACTTAGTCATCTGTACTCTCTGCAAAAAGAAAGCATTCTTGACAAAAGAGATCGTTAGATAACTCAAGAATATTTTGCATTCAAAACCAAAACACAGAGATAGAGTTTATACTCACCATGACATTTTCAAATTCAGATATGTAAGAAAATCACAATAAAAAATCGACATATCTTCTAAGCAATAAACATTCAAATGTCACAGAAATTGTTAGTCAACATTAACTTGTTAGTTATATTACATGCCCAAATAGTTAGTCGAATAGTTAGCTGAGGCATGCATCAAATCACAATATAAAACCAAAAGTTGAAGTTATACTTACCTTCATAGTTTCAAGTTCTCACAAGCATTGTCATGTACAAGCATTGTTCAAAGTTCTCTTTACTCTCTCCCCCTTTTTGTCACTAAACTAAGCCAAAATTACAAAATTCAAGGAGAGTTAAAAGTTCCAAAAATGAGAAAACCTGAGAACTAAACTAAAAGAAACTAAAAACCTGCAAAACAAAAAAAGGAAAAAAATGTTAGACAAAAATTAATCATCCGAGTCTGATTCATCTGAGGTGCTGCATCCCATTTTCGAAAATATTTTCTTCATCAACTTCTTCATCGAGGAGACTGTCTTAGTCAATGTGATTTGGGATGCGGTGATAATTTCAAGTTCCTCTGAAATTCGCCTCTGTTCTTTCGTGATCTGTTCTTGTTCAAAAGATAAGCGTTGTTGCTGCTTATAAATTGAGGTGACCGACGCTTCATCATCTGGTGCGGGTGCTTGCCGTGACGGAGATGCAGAAGTGCCGACGCAGGGTTTCTTTCTGCATGAAGGAGTCGGAGTGACATGAGACAGTTTATGAAGAGACTTAACAATGGTGGATTCATTTATCATGCCTAAGCAATGTTGATACGATGTTGAGCTGATATCAATATGAAACTTTTTCAAGATCCTCATAATGATCAATGGAAAAGGAAGTCTTTCGGTAGGATGAGGATGCTCAACATATCTAGTCATCCGATTCCAAATAATGTAAGAGATATTCATGTTCAATCCCACTACCTCCGATGGATGACCTAGGAGATACAAAAACAACATTCGATCCCATCTCACCACCTTTGTCTGCATGTTTGGGAGAATGTTATAACAAGTGATGAAGTTAAGAAACCGGTATTCAAGCCGAAGTTGTTTGGACTTAACGAATTTTTCCGTTGATTCAGTGCCTTCCAAACATATTCCCTTTATAACTGTCTGCCACATAGCATTCGTCAAACTTCTTCCAGTTAAATAGTTAATCCCCGATCTGCTCGCTTGCATCCCTAAGACTTCCCCGATTAACTGTGGAGTTATTTTGAGTCTCGTCCCTTGGATGTTTGTATAGAACTGCATAGAATCGTGTTCATCTTCCTGAAGATGTCTCGCATTTGTGTAAAAAGTCCTCACTCGATGCAAACAATATCCAAGCAATTCCGGGAATCTGCAAACTTGAAGAAGATCGGCTTGTTCAATTAAGGTTCCAAATTCCGGTGAGTGATCTCGAAGAGCACCAACATTGACATGTCTTTCGCCGATGCATTCTCGATGTTCAAACGCCCTAAGACGGTCAGTATTAACGAACACTTCTTCCAAGCGAGGTGGAGAATCAGGAGCTATTGGTTCGTTAATTTCAACACCTCGTGCTCGTCCAAAACGTCGAGCAAGTCTTTTCCTTTTTACCGGGATGGATGGTGAAGTCATTAGTGCTTTTCCTTTATCCACAGCAATTTTTCCTTTTGATAAGCTAGGGGTCTTCCGCGTCGACTTAGCAGGCGTCTCTTCCTCATCCATCAATTCGTCCCAATTCACTTCATCTTTTTCTGATTCAGTCTCTGAATCTTCAAGAAGAACACACTCTCCTTTTCGTAAAGGTTTCTTCGCCCTCTTCAATTTATTAGTCGCTCTCGTGTGCACCATTGCAACCAGGAGGAAGATTATCCAAGCAAATCCCATTGGTTCAAGTGCTTATCAGATTTAAGGTCCTGTGAGCAACAACTCAAGAACACGAAAAAAAATTGTTAATTTCCAAAAATTGAAAAAATTGTACCCAAACAATCATTATCGTGTAGAGAGACTAGGAATCAAATTAGTTTTGCAAAAAGAATTTTAAAAATAGATCAATTCCATAATTTTCAAAAATTCCTATTATATGCCTTAAAACTGAATTTTTAGAAATCGAAGCCCAAAAATTCGTTAATCCAGAGAAAAACTAGCATATAATCAAAACTAATCTACCCAGAGTTCTTATTTCAAAAGAAATTTGATCAAAAACCAATCTCAAACGAAAAAGATGCAAGATTTACATCACGTTTTGAGCAAAAACATGAAAAACTGTGAAAAACCGAGATTTGATCATGAGAACTCACTTTGATTCGAAGAAGATGAGTTGGGAAGGCTCCAAAATCTTTGCTTTTTAGAGAGAGAAGGTCTGGAGGCTTAGAAACAAAAGATTGGAGTAAAGAAATTCAAAACCCTTTTGTTCTATATAAAACCCTAGCCGCGGTCCAGACTGCCTGAAGAATCCAGTCCGGATCGGCTACCCGCAGGATTTACCTGCGTTCGGGGTCCAGATCGGCTTGTCCAGTCCGGACCGGCTCCAAACTTTTTCTTCAGAAAAATTTAGAAAAATTTCAGAAAATCTAGAAAAATATTGTAAGCACTTTTGTGTGTCAACTTTAAATGAAAATCATCGTTTCACATAACAAGAAATAGATTATGCAAAATCTGTCAAAAATATCCAAATAATGAGACGAAAATTTATAAAAATTAAATCCCTTAAAGTTGAACAAGTTCAATCACATCTAACAAGATCTTATGAGTAATGCCTTTATCAAATAATCAATTTGGTAAAGAAAATGAAATACCAAGATCAATAGATGTTTGAAATCCCAAATATGTTAGATAATGTATCTAGTCAATTTGTTGAAGAGAGTGGCTCTTTGAGCATCTTTCATTCAAATTCCCACCTTATACCAACCTTGAAATTTGACAGAGTCAAGTATTTCAACATGCATTTTATTTAATTAAACTTGAAAAACCATGCTTGGTATACATGTGGTAGCTGCACACAGTACTCGGACGACCGAGGTGGTAGCTCTTTCCTCCATGTGGTGGTAGTTTTCACACTCCTCATTGGGATGTAACTCTTTCCACATCTTTTGGGCATAACACTTTTCTTTGACTCCCCCTCAATTGGCTATCAATTATTTAAGATATAAAGAACTCAACCAAAGATTGATCTCGATTTCATACTCGACTAAATAGTCAAATAAGATAAAAACTATACCAAGAGATCATTGAGAGAGAAATTGACTTTGATCACTTAAAAGTTGACTTAATTGACATAAATGATCATTGCATCAACTGAATTATTATGATATCTAAAGCATAATAAATTTCTAAATATATAAAAGGATGCAGTTAAAGTCAATATTACTAATGCTCAATTAATGTTCTATGTACATGCATAGATAAAGAACAAAAAGACACAAAACAAAACCTAACCTAAGGATTGGTTTCAAAAAGAGATTATTTCAAGGAAAGCATTCCAATTGCCTTACGCAAATGAATAAATCGCTTTTGATCCAAAGGTTTTGTTAGAATGTCAGCTAATTGATCCTCAGTTGAAATATAGAAAAGTTGAAGAATATTTGATTCAACTAGCTCTCTAAGAAAATGATATCTAAGTTCAATGTGTTTTGTTCTTGAGTGCAACACAGGGTTTTTTGAAATGTTTATAGCACTGGTGTTGTCACAAAGAATTGTTACCGAAGTTGCTGAAATTCGGAAGTCGCTCAACACACTTTTCATCCAAATGAGTTGGGTTGAACAACTACCCGCTGAAATATATTCCGCTTCGGCAGTCGAGAGTGCAATGCAGTTTTGCTTTTTACTGTGCCATGCAACAAGGCAATGGCCAAGATAAAAACATGCACCACTCGTACTTTTCCGATCATCCACAGATCCTGCCCAATCGGCATCTGAATATCCTACAATGTCAAGACTTGTTCCCATAGGATACCAAATTCCGAAATTTACGGTTCCTTTTATGTATCGGATGATCCATTTCACCGCTTTCAGGTGAACCTCCTTTGGTGCTGACTGATGTCTCGCGCAGATCCCAACACTAAAGGATATGTCCGGGCGACTAGCCGTGAGGTAAAGTAGACTTCCAATCATGCTGCGATAAAGTTTCTCGTCTACATTTTCACTAAGAGATTCACTTCCTAATCCCTTATTGCTAGTTCCCATTGGAGTCGAAAAATCTTTAGAATTTTCTAAACTGAACTTTTTGACCAACTCCATTGCATACTAGGATTGACACAGATGGATGCCTTCTTCACTTTGTTTCACTTGCAATCCAAGAAAGTATGTCAATTCGCCCATCATGGACATCTCAAATTCGCTCTCCATGGTTTCAGTGAATTTAGAAGCATTATTATCTCTTGTCGCACCAAATACAATGTCATCGACATAGATTAGTGCTACAATGAAGTTATCCTGATAATGCTTCACAAAGAGAGTCCGATCTGCTCCCCCTCGAGTATAGCCCTTCTCCAAAAGGTGCTTTGTCAACCTTTCGTACCACGCTCGCGGTGCTTGTTTTAGATCGTAAAGAGCCTTTTTCAAACGAAAAATATGGTTAGGTAGTTTAAGGTCTACAAAACCATTCGGTTGAGCCACATAAACTTTCTCATTTAAAAAATCCATTTAAAAACGCGCTCTTAACGTCCATTTGAAAAAGTTTTATTTTAAAATGACAAGCAATTGCGAATAAGATACGAATGGACTCGAGTCTAGCTACCGGGGTGAATGTTTCATCAAAGTCTATACCTTCTATTTGTGAATAGCCTTGAGCAACTAGACGTGCTTTGTTCCTGATGATGGTACCATCCTCATTTTTCTTATTCTTGAAAATCCATTTAGTACCAATCACATTGTGTTGCTTCGGAGGCTTCGTTAATTCCCAGACTTTGTTTCGTTCAAACTGATGGAGCTCTTCCTGCATTGCTTCAATCCAGTAGTCATCCTGAAGAGCTTCATCGACATTCTTTGGTTCTATCATGGAAATGTAACAAGCGAATCCACAAACCAATTATCTTCGAGTTCTGACTCCTTCTTGTGGGTCTCCAATAATGTTAGATTCAGGATGATCCTTGGAGATGCGTAACATTTGAGGTAATGGAGTACTCAGAGGTATATGAGATGATTCCTTTGCGCAGCCAAACCTTTTTGGACTGCGTTGGCAATGAATGTCAAGTTCTTTTTCTTGGTGAAAGCGTCTTGTTCGATTGATTGCTTGTGAAGACCCGAAATTCCCACTTATGGAGCACTGTTGCCTCTACAACTTCTGGAGGCCTGTGTGGCTCGTCGGCGGGGTTTGTGCACAATTTGGACGCAAGTGATGGACTTCGAGCTTAAGATGGATCACGTGGGTGACCAGATGGCCCCGTCGAATGCTTAGAAGTGGTTTTGCGTGCAATGGATATTAAAATTGGACTCAGTGCGAAGTTGGGACCAAGGAACACCTTTCCGGATGCCTTCAGCAATTTTTAGAGTTGGAATTTGGCAAAATGGACTTCGGATTTGGATTCAGTGCGCGAAAACGATGAAAATGGACTATTCACTTGTATTTTTCGGAGCCCGGATGACGCGCGTAATTTTTGAGGCTTCTTGGTACTGTTCCGGCACCGGCGGCGGCGGCGTGCGGCGGCGGGCAGCGGCGGAGCGCGGCGGTGCAGGCGCGGGCAGGTGCGCGGTCCACCGCGGAGGCGTGCACCGGGCGCGGGCAGGGTGGCGGATCCCGGTTGGGCCGGCGCAGGGGGCGCGGTCCACGGGAAAAGGCGCGGTGTACGGTGGACCGGAGGGTGACACGTGGCGGCGTGTGGTTGGTGCGGTGTAGCACGCTCGGTCCACGGAGCTGGCTGGGGAGCGCCTCGGGAAGCGTGCGTGCAGAGGCGCAGGCGGCGGGCGCAGGGCGCACGTGGGCGCGTTGACGCACTGTTCCCGCGCGTGGGCGGCCACGTGTCGGCGTCTGGGGGCGCCACGTGTCGCGTTGTGAGCGGCGGGCGTTGCTGTCGCCTGTTTGGCGGGCGACGTGGAGGCCCAGGGGAGATTCGGGCTGCTACAGTGCGCGCCCAGGGGAGATTCGGGCTGCTACAGTGCGCGCCCGAAAGTCCCTTGCGCCCGGAAACCGGGACACGTTCGGTATTTTCCGAATTGTTTCCTGGAGCCTATAAAAGTGATCCGAGCTTCCTTCTTTCCCCTTTTTCCGGCATTTCCGAGCCTCGTCTCGCCAAGGTGTCTTCAGCAAAGATGATCCCCGAGCTACGCTGCATCCATCTGCAAAGTTTTGAGATTTTTGGTGGCACGCTTATCGAGGTTTCCATTTTTACGGCGCGGCGCGACGCTCGTCCTTTTGGGTTCACCTTCGTCGCGTTTCGGTGCGCAAGCTCCCCCGGCCTACTCCGACCACCTTTTCGAGCGATTTCTTCGCCCCTGGATCCGCGAAGGACAGATCTACGATCTAGGTATTTTCAGCTTTCCCTCATTTCGTGCTTTTCGAGGTGTTTGTTCGAGCTTACTGTGACCCCATTTCTGTGATGGAGATTTTGACAGCGGCGTGGTTTTTCGGCGATATCTCCGCAACCGGGCATCGTATGGCAACGTGCTTATACACTTTTTTCATCTACTCGACGCGAGGATTGTCACTGTATTTTTATTGGATTTTTCTGAAGCTTGCCCGAAGGTATATTTTTCGCCCTTTATCTGTGCAAGGAAATACAGATGTGTGGTTGTGTGTTTGTGAGCCCCCTGTATTGTGGAATTTGTAACTCGGCCTACGGGACTCGGAATTTGACGTGCAGGTACTCGTTTCGAAGGTATCGACGCGAGGAACGCGACAGTAATTTTGTTGGATTTTTCAGAATCCGTTCTGCAGGTGAAAACTGCACACCTTCGGGGCTGTTTTCTGAAGTTGTATATACTTGGATATTTTGGGGAATAAACTGTAACCTTGGACCTTTTGCTGTCCCCAGGAGGGTTCGCGAGTGTTTCTGAACCTTTTGGAATTGGAGATAGTGGATTCCGGGTATTTTCAGCTGACTGGAGCCGAGGCTTGCGCGACATGTACCGAGGGTGCAGCTTCAGCAGATTTTGGACTGTGAGCGTCTACACTCTTCACCGACTTCAGGTTTTCCTTGGTTTAAGCGCTTCAGGTGGGTAAACTTAGCAATTGCAACTGTTAGAGGGAATAACAGAGTTTATATGCATGTTATGCCTTATGGGAGGTGTAATAGTGGATGTTCATGTATGGTTAAGATAAGCTTACCTGTGGGAATGTCACCCTCTATGATTGATAGCATGCCTAATTTAATGTGCAACCAATATGAGCGAGAGGTAAGCATGGAAACGGCCTAGATCATGTGGATTGATGTTTACCTGATAATGGTACATGCTTGTTGAACTAGAGACTTAGCATGAAATAGACAGATTATATTTATCCCACACTAGATGATATAGAGATCATACATGTTTATTCAGTGGCCTATTTATGCGAGATTGGTATATCATAGTGGGAATATTGTAGTATGCTTTGCTACTATATGTTTTACTCTCGTTTATTGTTTCCAAGGACAAAAGCATGTTTGAATGGACTTGTAGTTAGGCCATCTTTTACTGCTGCACTACTTATTGGAACTTGACTTAGGAGAAACCATTCCTTTCTCCTTCTTGTTAGTCAGGTGGTCAGTGTTGCTCAGGTTTGAGCAGGGGTCTGGGTAGTGTAGTCGGGACTTCGTGTCTGGGACAAGTTGGATTAGTTGTGGGACTTTGCGGCAACCGCGGATATTGGGCGGTTGACCAGATGCTTATCTATGCACCAGATTGGGTATCAGTTTTCTCTAGTGGATGGAGTTTCCCACTTATCGTTTAGTTGCATCCGATTGAGGTCGGATCGTTCTTTAGTGGTTGAGTTTTCCCACTTTGATCAGATTTGAGATCGCAGTCCTGCTATGTAGAGTTACTTGTTACTGAGATACTTTACTCGTGTGGGTCGCTCCCCTCGAGTGCCACTCCGGAGGTAGGCTTTTCGGACCCAGCCTTGTGTTCCGGTCTGATATTTGTTTTGGGATGCGAGCCGTGCGGGCCGGTCCCGCGGTTTCGAGCCTTGTGTGCAGATTCCGCTGAGCAGGCAATGCCAGTTTTACTGTGGCACTAGATTGGGTTATTACCGGTATTTACTTTCTTGTTTCACTCGTGTCAAAGGGACCGAGTAGAGTCTAGTAGTTGTGTTTGGACCAAGGCTAGTGTTGTTGGGATCCATTTGGGGACTGTGGTCCCGAGGTCTTTGTGAGTTGTTGACCGTGGTGCGAGAGGCTTGGTGATCTTGAGTTTATCCGTTCTGAGAGAGAGCGTGGATTTTGACTATAGCCTGCATGAGCCACTACTCGATAGCGAGTTAGTCCGTTTGGACGCCCTACGTAATTCCTGCCCGTCAGCGGGAGGTGGTTGTAGGTAGGCGCAGGTTTGACTGGACCCGATGTGGCAGTCAGCTCGATTGGGTCGATTGAGCACCTCGTGTGCGAGTGTTGCATATCTTTATCAGAGTTTTCCCCATTTGAGCATTTAGATAGAGGCATGGTAGCTGTTGAGAGTCTCCAGCTTTCCTATTTCAGTATTTACTGCGTTGGTTATCTTATGTCTCTTAAGGACTTAGTGGGCAGACCGTCGGGTCTGGCGGTGGTACCCACTGAGAACTCCCTTTTTGGTGTAGTTCTCACACCCTTTGGGGGCCTTCCCCCTCCTTTTTCCTTCCTCTCCTTTGTTTTGCAGAGTCTTAGTGGGTGATGCTGATTCTGCGATTGTTGCTCGAGGCGAGGGAGTCGCGAGCTAGATCCCTACCCGTCGTTGGAGAGTAGCAGTACCCCTACAGAGGAGATCTTCAGTAGTTTAGCTGTTTTGTTTTCCGCTTTTGAGAGACTGATGTAGTGAGGATATATTATGTATTGAGAGACTGTACACTGAGTAGCCCCCTCTGTGCCAATGTTTAGTGCCGAGGCACTGAGGCAGGGTGGATAGCTGACGGCAGAGGAGCTGTGGGACATGATCGATCTATTGAGCCAGATTTGGCGGATGATCCACCCCGACTCGTAAGATTGAGTTTGGAGCCTTTGGAGGCAGAGTCGTGGTTGGTGGTGATGGAGTGATTAATTGAGAGCCTCCCTGTGCTAGAGAGTGTATGCAGTTGTTGAACTACGCGCTCCAGGTTTCGAGGGACGAGGCACATAGGATATGTGAGACTGGGTGGAATGTCTAGAGCAATAAAAACCTAGCCCAAGTTGGAGTTTTCTACTGACTGGCTGAACATGATACATATGACAGGGGTGCTAGGTCAAGTTCCAAGATTTCACTACTTAACATAAAGTAGGAATCAAAAGATTCAACAACTGATATACAGGATACAACATACAGTTTTACACATGCTATTACTCCAATTTCTAACATGCATGATCCTACACACATAGAATTAGTACACAGTCCAGAGTTCTTGGAAGTAAGGTCACCCACCTGAAAGTGCTAACTGCCCGAAATCGTACAGCTGAGAAAGCCCAAAACAGTCAAATCACAAATGCCCCCAAGCCAACAACACGGTAGAAGTGCTCACAACCTCCTGGGTACAAACATACACCAAAATTACACTTTAATCCACAAAAATTCCACATTCCCAAAATCTGTGGTGAACAGTCCCATTAACACGAAATTTTCACCTGAAAAACTTCCTCCGAAAATTCCACTAAAAATATGACGGCGATCCTCGCGAAGAGTAGATGTTGATAGAGTCCTGAAACGTCGAATTCCGATGTCTGGATGAGAAGATAAAAATCCGACAAGAAGGTGCTGTCCAATTTAACCAACAGTCGCAAAGGGGGTTAAAAATGTACCCAGAACCCCAAGAAAAGCTCCGATCCAGAAAAAGTACCCAACACGGAAAATGTAGATTTACCTCTTACGAAACCGTCACCATAGAAATCGTCCAAAAATAACGTCGGGGTAGCCCGGTAGACCTCCCAGACTAAACTACGATGGAAAAGGGACTCCAACAGTAAATCGTCGCTCCGCACCCCGATGCAGAAGTCGCCGTCGTCGCGGCCTCCAAAAATCCTGAGCTTCCACTAAAAGATGCACAAGAGGGAGAGAAACAACTTTGGTGAAGAACACAAGTGGAGAAACCCTCGGGAAAAAGCTCCAAGGCGAGGCCAAGAGGCCTATTTATAGGCCTCACCCGGAAAAAGCCAAAAAAAACAAGTCATTGGGCTTTTGGGCCCAACTTTCGGGTGCCCGGTACATTCGGGCGGCTACAGTGTTGGGCCGGCCCAACACTGTTCACGCCCGAATTCACCTGGTGCCGCCACGTGGCCCGCCGAACAGCAAACAGCTGTTCGGGCCACCCCCAGGCTGCCACGTGGCCCGCCCCCGCACAGGAAGGCGGTTGGCGCCAGCCAATCAGGCGGTGACACTTGGCCACCCGGTTGACCCGCCAGCCGGTCGGCGGCCCCGCCGGGCGCGCGGCATGGCCCCGACGTGCGCACGCGCCCCGAGGCGCCAGCCCAGGCCCCGTGCACCGCGCACGGTGCGCCCGCGAAATAGAAAGCGACACGTGTCCCCTACACCCGGTCCACGCATTCCACTTCGGAATTCCGTGGATCGCACCGCGTGCACCGACCAACCGGAGGCTGCCACGTGCCCCCGCCTTGGTCCATGCACCGCCGCGCTCACCCGGTAGACCGCGCGCCTTGCGCCCGCCAATCAGGCGGTGCCACGTGTCCCTGCGCCGGGTCTGTGCACCCCGCCGCGCTGCTCTGTGGACCGCGCGCCATAAACCGGCCAATGATAGGCCTCCACGTGGCATGCCGGCGGTCTACGGCCCCTCCCATGCACCAAAACCCACTGAAAACTTCCGGGAGTCCGTTTTTGGGCATCCGGACTCAGAATCCAACAAGCAAATAGCCGTTTTCAAGCGTTTTTCCGTGCTGAATCCATTTTCGACCTCTGTTTGGCCTAATTCTTTTTCGAAATTTCGGCAAACCCAGCCGAAGGCCAACACAGTTAATAATATCACACAGGGTCCATCTGTGGCATCCCATTGATGCACCATGGGCCAGATGCACCAACACTAGGTGCTCTAACAGTGGATTCATCGGAAGAACGTTGCATGGGAACCAGGGCCACTACATCCTCCCCCACTAAAAGAAAGTTTCGTCCTCGAAACAAAGTAAGGTAGAACAGGCGTACCTCAGCCAGTAGTCTCGAACAGAAAAGGGTAGGCAGATCTCATCTCTGTCTCTAGCTCCCAAGTAGCCTCTCGCTCTTCGTGATTGCTCCATAAGATCTTCACATACGGAATGGCTCGGTTGCGCAATTCCCTCACCTCACGAGCAAGAATCCGCAACGGCCGCTCCTCATAAACCAGGTCCTCACCGATCTCCAAGGGAGTGAAGTCAACCACATGCGACGGATCAAAGACATATCTCCTCAGGGCTGAGACATGAAAAACATCGTGTACACCGGCCAAACGTGGAGGAAGAGCAACTCTATAAGCCACAGGGCCTACCCTCTCAAGTACCTCAAAGGGTCCAACAAAACAGGGACTAAGCTTCCCACGCACTCCAAATCTCCGGACCCCTTTCGAAGGCGAGACCTTCAAGAATACATGGTCACCAATCTGAAACTCTAGGTCTCGCCGTCGAGTATCTGCATAACTCCTCTGACGACTCTGGGCTACCTCAAGGTGTCGACGAACAACTCTGACTTTCTCCTCAGCCTCCAAAAGAAGATCTGGTCCCAAAGTCCTCCTCTCACCCACATCACTCCAATACAAGGGTGACCGACACTTGCGTCCATACAACGCCTCAAACGGAGCCATCTGAATGCTCGCCTGATAGCTGTTGTTGTACGCAAACTCAACCAAAGATAAGTGTCGGTACCACCCCCCTCCAAAATCCATAACGCACGCTCTCAGCATATCCTCGAGGGTCTGTATAGTGCGCTCAGACTGGCCATCAGTCTGTGGGTGGAAAGCAGCGCTGAAACTGAGCTGGGTCCCCAAAGCTGACTGTAAACTCCTCCAGAATCGTGACACAAACCTCGGATCCCGATCTGAAACGATCGACGCCGGTACACCGTGCAGCCTCACTATCTCGTCCAAATACAACTGTGCCAGACGCTCCAATGACCAAGTCATCTGAACAGGCAAGAAGTGTGCAGACTTGGTGAGTCTATCTACAATAACCCAAATCGCGTCGGCTCCACTCTGCGCTCTCGGCAGCCCTGTAACAAAGTCCATGGTGATGTGGTCCCACTTCCACTCGGGAATTGGAAGACTTTGTAACTTGCCAGCAGGAACCCGGTGCTCTGCTTTCACTTGCTGGCAAGTTAAACAGTGAGCCACAAATCTTCCAATGTCCCGCTTCATTCCAGACCACCAAAAATGTGTCTTGAGGTCCTTATACATCTTAGTACCACCAGGATGAATGGTATAAGGTGTATAATGGGCCTCTCTCAGAATCTGGTCTCTGATCTCTGGATCCGAAGGCACACAAACTCGGTCCCTGTACCGCAGTACTCCCGAGCTATCCACTGAAAAATCCTCTATCTGATCTGCATGTATCTGGGATCTGATCCTCTCCAAGTGGGGGTCCTCACTCTGCGTCTCCCTAATCCTGTCCAACAGAGTGGGCTGCAAGACCATAGACATCAGTCTAGCAGAGACCCCAGGGGATACAACCTCAATCTGGAGTCGCCTCAACTGCTCAATCAACGGGGCCTGCTGTGTGATCAACATGCTCAAGCTCTGCACTGACCTCCGACTCAAAGCATCTGCTACCACATTGGCCTTGCCGGGATGATAGAGGATACTCACATCGTAATCCTTCAGTAACTCCAACCACCGGCGTTGCCTCAGGTTCAACTCCTTTTGAGTAAACAGATACTTTAAGCTCTTATGATCCGTTTAGATCTCACAATGCTCACCGTAGAGGTAATGCCGCCACAGCTTCAATGCAAACACCACAGCTGCAAGCTCTAAATCATGAGTAGGGTAATTCTTCTCATAATCCTTTAATTGCCGTGAAGCATAAGCAATTACCCTCCCATGCTGCATCAAGACACAACCCAAACCGCTGTGCGAGGCGTCACTGTAAATCACGTAGCCATCTCCCATCACTGGCAGTGTAAGAACTGGTGCTGAAATCAGTCTCCTCTTCAGCTCCTCAAAACTCCGCTGACACTGCTCAGTCCAAATAAACCTCATCCCCTTCCTAGTCAAACAGGTCAGGGGAGTAGAGAGCTTCGCAAAGCCCTCTACGAACCGACGGTAGTAGCCAGCCAAGCCCAGAAAGCTCCGGACCTCCGTAACCGTCGTCGGCCTCGGCCAATCCCGAACTGTGTCGATCTTCGTCGGGTCAACTGCCACTCCTGCGGCTGATACCAAGTGGCCCAAAAATGCAACCTCCCGAAGCCGGAACTCGCACTTCTTGAGCTTGGCATACAGCTTCTTCTCACGTAGAAGCTGCAGCACTATCCTCAAGTGCTCCTCATGATCCACATCGCTCCGGGAGTAGATCAAGATGTCATCAATGAACACAACCACAAACAGGTCCAAGTACGGCTGAAATACCCGGTTCATCAAATCCATGAATGCAGCTGGGGCATTAGTCAAACCAAACGGCATAACCGTAAACTCATAATGCCCATACCGGGATCGAAAAGCCGTCTTGGGGATGTCCTCGGCCCTCACCCTCAACTGGTGGTAACCTGACTGAAGATCAATCTTCGAAAACACTGAGGCTCCCTGCAACTGGTCAAACATATCATCAATCCGTGGTAGGGGGTACTTGTTCCGGATGGTCACTTTATTCAACTCTCTGTAGTCCACACACAAACGAAGTGACCCATCCTTCTTCTTCACAAATAAAACTGGCGCTCCCCACGGAGAAACACTAGGCCTGACAAAGCCCCTGTCCATAAGATCCTGAAGCTGGGCCTTCAACTCCCTCAACTCGGCAGGTGCCATCCTATAAGGCGCCTTTGAGATTGGTGCGGTTCCCGGTACCACATCAATCACAAACTCCACCTCCCTCTCCGGCGGTATAGTCGTCAACTCAGGGGGAAACACATCTGGGAACTCGCGGACAACAGGAATATCCTTGAGTCCCAGTGCCGCCGTAGGCACCTCCACAATCGTCGCTAAGAAAGCGGTGCAGCCTCTACTAATCATCCGCCTAGCCCTCGCCGAAGAAACAGTCATCGCAAAGAAGGTGCTCTGGCAGCCTCTGAAAACGAACTCCTCCTGTCCAGGCTCGCGGAGGGTCACCGTCCTCTCTCTGTAGTCTATAGTAGCATAGTACCTCGACAACCAATTCATACCGAGCACGACGTCGAAATCCTGGAGCTGCCGCAAGACAAGCAAGTCTGCCGGCAAAATCCAGGATCCCAACTGCACAGGGCAATCCCTACAATACACCTCGACATGCAAGACATGATCTGGTATCTGAACCTCTAATGCATGCGATAAAGAAACTACCTCTATACCATGTAGGGATGCAAATGCTCTACTAATAAAAGAATGCGATGCACCGGTATCAAAGAGAGTACGAGAACGAACTGCAGAAATCAAAATAATACCTGCGACGACATGCTCTGCTGCTGTAGCATCCTCTACCTGAGCGGCATAGACTCGACCGCTCGGCGCCGGGGGATGTCGCTCTGGCTGTCGCGAGGACGAAGAAGCAAAATCTGGCCTGCCGGAGGCCGCCGAAGGTCCTGCTGACTGACGAGGAACAAAGGATGCAGAAGCTGAGGAAGGAGCCGGATAACCTGCCCTGGGGCACGCCCTCGCGAAGTGACCCATCTGCCCGCAACGGAAGCAGCGGCCCTGACTCTGCGGGCACAGGGTCGGTGGGTGCAGTCCTCCACAAATGATACAACGGTCGGGACGCGGCTGCCGCGAAGTCTGCTGCTGCTGCGAAGACTGTTGCTGCTGCGAAGACTGCTGCTGTCGAGGTGGTCGATGCTGCTGCTGCTGAGACTGACGAGATGCCCCAGATCTCTGCCGCCCCTGATACCCCCGTCCTTGAGAGTGGAAACGGGGAGGTCTCGGGGGTCCCTGTCTACTCGACTGCCCCTCCTCAAACAGCGCCGGGCGCTTTGCCCCAGGAGTCACTACGGGGGCTGGAGC
Organism: Tillandsia leiboldiana; assembly: GCA_029204045.2. Taxonomy (NCBI): domain Eukaryota; kingdom Viridiplantae; phylum Streptophyta; class Magnoliopsida; order Poales; family Bromeliaceae; genus Tillandsia; species Tillandsia leiboldiana. The sequence continues at coordinate 31,126,331 of CM055062.1, read as the reverse complement.
CACCTCTGCCATCACGACCTCACCACTCTCCACATAAAGTGCCTGCTCCATCGAGGCCTCCAAAGTCTGTAATCTGCGGGAGCGGACCAACTGATAAATGTCCCGACGCAACCCTCTCTCGAACATGTAGATCCGGTGGGTCTCATCTCTGGCCACGTGGGGCATACAAGCTAACAGCCGATTGAAATCGGCTATGTACATGTGTACGGGCCTATCTCCCTAGCGGAGATTCCTCAGCTGCTCCTCCAAACTCTGTCGAACACTCTCAGGAAAGAAGGCCCCAAGAAGCATACCGCGAAACTCTGCCCATGAGATAAACTGGGTCCCAGGCGGACCTGCGGGTCGTACACGCCGCCACCATGCCTCGGCGTTGCTCTCCAGAAAATGAGTAGCCAACAGAACTCGAAACCTCTCATCAATAAAAAGGCTCTCGAAATGGCGCTCCATGGCCGTAACCCAAGACTCAGCCGCCCACGGCTCAGCACTCATACCCGAAAAGCGGGGTGGATCAAACTTGCGAAACCTCATCAAAAGATCCACCATCACCCGCTGCTCTGCCAAGGTCAAAGATCCCGTCGTCCCAGACGGTGGCCTACTGGAAACTGGCTCAGCCGGAACTGCTGGTGCAGGCTGCACAACCGAGGGTGCCACAACCGGGGAAGAAGGCACCGGAGAACTCTCAGGGGGTGCTACCGCCGGCTGCGCTCTCTGCTCCAACAAGAGCGTCAACCGACTCACAGCCTCCTCCTGGCGTCGAGACGCCTCAGCCAACTGTGCCATCTGGGCACGGAGCTCCAGAACCTCGCTCTGCTGTCCCTGCCCCGAGTCCTCCTGCTCGGGCTCAGAGGACGAAGGCTGCGAACGCGTCACCATCGAGCGTCGAGGAGGCATCCCCACCTGAGGGACAAGGCAAACAGTCAGAACCCAAATCATCTCTCGACCCAATCTAGCGAAAGTCAGAAGGCATGTCCCCCTTCCAGAAGTACTATGTTGTCTGCAGCCAACATAGTTGCCACCGAAGGAAGACATGTCAATCACTCATCCCGAACCGCTCGGGAGAGTTAGAAATCCAATCAGGACTCTCGCTAAAATCACGGCTCTCACGCGAGTCATCCTAGGGTCCAACCACAAGCTTAGGGTTCCTAAGTCCTCCAAGACCTACATCCTAGGCTCTGATACCACTCTAATCTGTCACGCCCCGGGGGCGATACTGCGCCCCGGCTCGCCAACAGATCCGTCGCCCATACGGGAAGCCCCGTATTGGCGTAGCGACTAACCTGCAAAGAAACATCTACACTAGCAGATATCAGAGCTGAAAGAGAAAAAGCTGGAATAAAATACATAAAATAAAACTACAACTCACAAATATACAGACCAACCTCACCAGAACACAAGAGTCTCTCAGAAAAGCAGGAAAGAAAGGTACAACTCAAAACCTCACTACAAAAGTCACTCGACATAGCACACACCAAAATAGTACAGGGGTACATCTACTCACACACTGAAGACGACAAGAAGGGAACTATCTCGCGACTCCCTTACCTCGGTCAGAAGGAGCTGGATCAGCAACTGGAGCTGCAGGAACCGGAGCAGAAGTCCCTGGGGAGAAGACACCACGACGGGTGTGAGAACTACATCCCACAGTAGTTCTCAGTGGGTGCCGCCAACAAGCCCGACGGTCTGCCCACTAAGTCTACCAGAGGCAAAAAGTAACAAATGCAGTGCTGTATGGAAAGCTGGGAAAAGTAACTCTACAGCTACTATGCCTCTATCTAGATGCTCAACAGTGGAACAGAAAGAACATGATGCCACAACTAACCCTCGTCTCTAATCACCCAATCTAAACTGACTGCCTCATCGGGTCCAGTCAAACCTGCGCCAACCTACTGCCGTTACGTCCCGGAGGAGCGGACTTACGTAGGGCGTCCATGACTGCCAACACAAGCACAGCCAGAGGGACAAATGCAACAACAAGTCGCGGTAGAAAAGCTCAAACTCGCCGGTACAACAACCCGGTCTCGCCTACTCCGGAGTGGCACTCGAGGGGAGCGACCCGCTCGAGTCAAAGTAACCCATAACAAGTATCTCTGTAAAGTATCTCTGTAAAGCTCAAATGTGGCTCATGCAGGCTATGATCCAAATCCTCGATCAACAAGATCGGCTAACCAACAAACCACTGACTCACTCACTGGCTGGAATCTACACAGCTGAGACTCACTGTCACTCTGACAGTTTCCAAGAACCCAGATCTACCATCACTATCACTCTCCCAAAGAAATCAGATCTACAGACTGCTATCAACTCCACTCGGTCCCCAGACACGAGTGCAAATGCATCCCACAACCACCCGACCTCTCGGCCCACAACTCGGGCGAGGAAAAGCTAAGTCCAAAGTGAAATGAAGTATCGTGATGTGGAATGTCTAGAGCAATAAAAACCTAGCCCAAGTTGGAGTTTTCTACAGACTGGCTGAACATGATACATATGACAGGGGTGCTAGGTCAAGTTCCAAGATTTCACTACTTAACATAAAGTAGGAATCAAAAGATTCAACAACTGATATACAGGATACAACATACAGTTTTACACATGCTATTACTCCAATTTCTAACATGCATGATCCTACACACATAGAATTAGTACACAGTCCAGAGTTCTTGGAAGCAAGGTCACCCACCTGAAAGTGCTAACTGCCCGGAATCGTACAGCTGAGAAAGCCCAAAACAGTCAAATCACAAATGCCCCCAAGCCAACAACACGGTAGAAGTGCTCACAACCTCCTGGGTACAAACATACACCAAAATTACACTTTAATCCACAAAAATTCCACATTCCCAAAATCTGTGGTGAACAGTCCCATTAACACGAAATTTTTCACCTGAAAAACTTCCTCCAAAAATTCCAAGAAAAATATGACGGCGATCTTCGCGAAGAGTAGATGTCGATAGAGTCCTGAAACGTCAAATTCCGATGTCCGGATGAGAAGATAAAAATCCGACAAGAAGGTGCTGTCCAATTTAACCAACAGTCGCAAAGGGGGTTAAAAATGTACCCAGAACCCCAAGAAAAGCTCGGATCCAGAAAAAGTGCCCAACACGGAAAATGTAGATTTTCCTCTTACGAAACCGGCACCATAGAAATCGTCCAAAAATAACGTCGGGGTAGCCCAGTAGACCTCCCAGACTAAACTGCGACGGAAAAGGGACTCCAACAGTAAATCGTCGCTCCGCACCCCGATGCAGAAGTCGCCATCGTCGCGGCCTCCAAAAATCCTGAGCTTCCGCCAAAAGATGCACAAGAGGGAGAGAAACAACTTTGGTGAAAAACACAAGTGGAGAAACCCTCGAGAAAAAGCTCCAAGGCGAGGCCCAAGAGGCCTATTTATAGGCCTCACCCGAAAAAAGCCAAAAAAAACAAGTCATTGGGCTTTTGGGCCCAACTTTCGGGCGCCCAGTACATTCGGGCGGCTACAGTGTTGGGCCGGCCCAACACTGTTCATGCCCGAATTCACCTGGTGCCGCCACGTGGCCCGCCGAACAGCAAACAGCTGTTCGGGCCACCCCCAGGCTGCTACGTGGCCCGCCCCCGCACAGGAAGGCGGTTGGCGCCCGCCAATCAGGCGGTGACACGTGGCCACCCGGTTGACCCGCCAGCCGGTCGGCAGCCCCGCCGGGCGCACGGCATGGCCCCGACGTGCGCACGCGCCCCGAGGCGCCAGCCCAGGCCCCGTGCACCGCGCACGGTGCGCCCGCGAAACAGAAAGAGACACGTGTCCCCTACACCCGGTCCACGCATTCCACTTCGGAATTCCGTGGGCCGCGCCGCGTGCACCGACCAACCGGAGGCTGCCACGTGCCCCCGCCTTAGTCCATGCACCGCCGCGCTCACCCGGTAGACCGCGCGCCTTGCGCCCGCCAATCAGGCGGTGCCACGTGTCCCTGCGCCGGGTCTGTGCACCCCGCCGCGCTGCTCTGTGGACCGCGCGCCATAAACCGGCCAATGATAGGCCGCCACGTGGCATGCCGGCGGTCTACGGCCCCTCCCATGCACCAAAACCCACTGAAAACTTCCGGTAGTCCGTTTTTGGGCATCCGGACTCAGAATCCAATAAGTAAATAGCCGTTTTCAAGCGTTTTTCCGTGCTGAATCCATTTCCGACCTCTATTTGGCCTAATTCTTTTCCGAAATTTCGGCAAACCCAGCCGAAGGCCAACACAGTTAATAATATCACACAGGGTCCATCTGTGGCATCCCATTGATGCACCATGGGCCAGATGCACCAACACTAGGTGCTCTAACAGTGGATTCCTCGGAAGAACGTTGCATGGGAACCAGGGCCACTACACTCACCCCCATTCTTCTTTCCTCTTTTTCTTCTCCCTTGTTTTGCAGTGTCTTCTGCGGGTGCTGCTGGACTTTCAGCGGCGGGTCGAGGTGAGAGGACGGCTGAGTAGATAGATCTCGAGGCAGGATGAGCGTGTTAGCTGGACTGTTGGTGTACCCAGGTTTCCTCAGACGGTTGTACTTTTACATTTGGGACTGGCTTTTGCCAGCAGGTTGTATTTATTTTGGTGAGCTGGGAGAGACTGATGTATCATTTATACAGATGTATTGTATTTTATTTCCAGCTTCAGTCTGAGATGTATTAGATTTTAGTTCAGCTCTGTTTTTATTGCTCGTTTATTGTTATCTCTTATATCTGAGCAGGTTGGGCGCTTCGTGTACACGGGAAATACCGTGTGCACGGCGGATCTGTAGACGGGCCCGGGTTCTGGTTTACACCCGGGGCGTGACAATGCATGTTGAAATACTTGACTCTGTCAAATTTCAAGGTTGGTATAAGTTGGGAATTTGAATGAAAGATGCTCAAAGAACCACTCTCTTCAACAAATTGACTAGATACATTATCTAACATATTTGGGATTTCAAACATCTATTGATCTTGGTATTTCATTTTCTTTACCAAATTGATTATTTGATAAAGGCATTACTCATAAGATCATGATAGATGTAATTGAACTTGTTCAACTTTAAGGGATTTAATTTTTATAAATTTTCGTTTCATTATTTGGATATTTTTGATAGATTTTGCATAATCTATTTCTTGTTATGTGAAATGATGATTTTCATTTAAAGTTGACACACAAAAGTGCTTACAATCTTTTTCTAGATTTTCTGGAATTTTTCTAAATTTTTCTGAAGAAAAAGTTTGGAGCCGGTCCGGACTGGACAAGTCGATCCGGACCCCGAACGCAGGTAAATCCTGCGGGTAGCCGATCCGGACTGGATTCTTCAGGCAGTCTGGACCGCGGCTAGGGTTTTATATAGAACAAAAGGGTTTTGAATTTCTTTACTCCAATCTTTAGTTTCTAAGCCTCCAAACCTTCTCTCTCTAAAAAATAAAGATTTTGGAGCCTTCCCAACTCATCTTTTTCGAATCAAAGTGAGTTCTCATGATCAAATCTCGATTTTTCACAGTTTTTCATGTTTTTGCTCAAAACGTGATGTAAATCTTGCATCTTTTTCGTTTGAGATTGGTTTTTGATCAAATTTCTTTTGAAATAAGAACTCTGGGTAGATTAGTTTTGATTATATGCTAGTTTTTCTCTGGATTAACGAATTTTTGGGCTTCGATTTCTAAAAATTCAGTTTTAAGGCATATAATAGGAATTTTTGAAAATCATGGAATTGATCTATTTTTAAAATTCTTTTTGCAAAACTAATTTGATTCCTAGTCTCTCTACACGTTAATGATTGTTTGGGTACAATTTTTCAATTTTTGGAAATTAACAATTTTTTTCGTGTTCTTGAGTTGTTGCTCACAGGACCTTAAATCTGATAAGCACTTGAAGCAATGGGATTTGCTTGGATAATCTTCCTCCTGGTTGCAATGGTGCACACGAGAGCGACTAATAAATTGAAGAGGGCGAAGAAACCTTTTCGAAAAGGAGAGTGTGTACTTCTTGAAGATTCAGAGACTGAATCAGAAAAAGACGAAGTGAATTGGGACGAATTGATGGATGAGGAAGAGACGCCTGCTAAGTCGACGCGGAAGACCCCTGACTTATCAAAAGGAAAAATTGCTGTGGATAAAGGAAAAGCACCAATGACTTCACCATCCATCCCGGTAAAAAGGAAAAGACTTGCTCGACGTTTTGGACGAGCACGAGGTGTTGAAATTAACAAACCAATAGCTCCTGATTCTCCACCTCGCTTGGAAGAAGTGTTCGTTAATACTGACCGTCTTAGGGCGTTTGAACATCGAGAATGCATCGGCGAAAGACATGTCAATGTTGGTGCTCTTCGAGATCACTCACCGGAATTTGGAACCTTAATTGAACAAGCCGATCTTCTTCAAGTTTGCAGATTCCCGGAATTGCTTGGATATTGTTTGCATCGAGTGAGGACTTTTTACACAAATACGAGACATCTTCAGGAAGATGAACACGGTTCTATGCAGTTCTATACAAACATCCAAGGGACGAGACTCAAAATAACTCCACAGTTAATCGGGGAAGTCTTAGGGATGCAAGCGAGCAGATCGGGGATTAACTATTTAACTGGAAGAAGTTTGACGAATGCTATGTGGCAGACAGTTATAAAGGGAATATGTTTGGAAGGCACTGAATCAACGGAAAAATCCGTTTAGTCCAAACAACTTTGGCTTGAATACCGGTTTCTTAACTACATCACTTGTTATAACATTCTCCCAAACATGCAGACAAAGGTGGTGAGATGGGATCGAATGTTGTTTTTGTATCTCCTAGGTCATCCATCGGAGGCAGTGGGATTGAACATGAATATCCCTTACATTATTTGGAATCGGATGACTAGATATGTTGAGCATCCTCATCCTACCGAAAGACTTCCTTTTCCATTGATCATTATGAGGATCTTGAAAAAGTTTCAGATTGATATCAGCTCAACATCGTATCAACATTGCTTAGGCATGATAAATGAATCCACCATTGTTAAGTCTCTTCATAAACTGCCTCATGTCACTCCGACTCCTTCATGCAGAAAGAAACCCTGCGTCGGCACTTCTGCATCTCCGTCACGGCAAGCACCCGCACCAAATGATGAAGCGTCGGTCACCTCAATTTATAAGCAGCAACAACGCTTATCTTTTGAACAAGAACAGATCACGAAAGAACAGAGGCGAATTTCAGAGGAACTTGAAATTATCACCGCATCCCAAATCACATTGACTAAGAAAGTCTCCTCGATGAAGAAGTTGATGAAGAAAATGTTTTCGAAAATGGGATGCAGCACCTCAGATGAATCAGACTTGGATGATTAATTTTTGTCTAACGTTTTTTTTCTTTTTTTTGTTTTGCAGGTTTTTAGTTTCTTTTAGTTTAGTTCTCAGGTTTTCTCATTTTTGGAACTTTTAACTCTCCTTGAATTTTGTAATTTTGGCTTAGTTTAGTGACAAAAAGGGGGAGAGAGTAAAGAGAACTTTGAACAATGCTTGTACATGACAATGCTTGTGAGAACTTGAAACTATGAAGGTAAGTATAACTTCAACTTTTGGTTTTATATTGTGATTTGATGCATGCCTCAGCTAACTATTCGACTAACTATTTGGGCATGTAATATAACTAACAAGTTAATGTTGACTAACAATTTCTGTGACATTTGAATGTTTATTGCTTAGAAGATATGTCGATTTTTTATTGTGATTTTCTTACATATCTAAATTTGAAAATGTCATGGTGAGTATAAACTCTATCTCTGTGTTTGGTTTTGAATGCAAAATATTCTTGAGTTATCTAACGATCTCTTTTGTCAAGAATGCTTTCTTTTTGCAGAGAGTACAGATGTCTAAGTCTAGAGTCTGTTTTAGGAGTTTAACTCATGTATTTATCTTTGTTTGGATCTCTAATGTAAATTTTTGTTGTATGGTGATAGCAACAAAAATATCTTTTTGAATTTTCTTGAGTGGATTTGTGTTTTGTCACGAAACCGCCAAAGTGGGAGATTGTTACGGAATTTGTGTTGGCGTATTTCGTGAAATTGGTTAAGTCTTGAGGATTGAAGATGAAGAAGTTTGGATCATGTACCTCAATCTCAAGAAAGAAGAATTCAAAAGAATCAGGTACGTCTAACTAAATATTTTTGGTGATCCGAATACTTCTTATAGTGTAGAAACACTTGGATGAATTTTTAATTGCATAAAAATCAAACACTGGACATACTACATGTTCAGAGTCCGGATCGGGCATCACAGTCCGGACCCCGAACATAGGTTAGTTCATGCGCAATTCCAGTCCGGACCTTGGGAATTTCAGTCTGGACCCCGAACGTGGAAATTGCAGGAATTGCATGAACAGTCCGGACCGTGGAAATTTCAGTCCGGACCCCGAATGTCCTCTTTTCTGGAAAAAGTCTGTTTCGTCATGACAGTCCGGACCGCAGGATTTCCAGTCCGGACCGTCGTCCTGTAAAATTCCAGAAATGGTAAGTTTTTTATTCTTATCTTCTTCCAAGGGTTTCTAACCTATAAATAGACCCTACGATTCATTTTCTAGGGCAAGCCGCATAAGCCGAATAGATCCATATACGACCGAAAAAAGAAAAATCCACATATAGAGAAGAAAGGAAATCAATAGATTTAATTCTATGTTTCTTCATCTATATTGATTAATTTGATTCTAGGTTTTCCAAACTCAGATTTTGAGTAGAATCAAATTAATGAATACTTAGATGGTATTTCCGATCTATCTTTAATCTAAGTATTCGGCGGATCATCACCACCCAAAAACAACAATTTTTCCCAAAAATCGGCGCGTGGATTCGCGTGGCCTTGTGGATTCAAGGTGCAACCGCTTTCGTGGATTCGAAGCGAGGTACGTTCGTAGATTCGAGACGTGCTGCTGGGTGAAGGCCGTGGATTCGGTCGGACGTCGTGGATTCGACGTTGGACGCCGTGGATTCGGCGTTGGACGCAGATCGTGGATTCGAGAAGCGTTGTGGAGCGAGCGGAGAAGATCTACTAGGAACGTATGGAAAAGGTTGAGTCGTAAGTGTGTACGGTAAATCATCTTGTACGTGTTTTTAATTCTAGTGGATTTCGCCGTGTCATCGGTCCCGTGGTTTTTTACTCCGGTTTGGAGTTTTTCCACGTAAAAATCTTGCGTGTTATTTTTATTTCCGCATTGGGTTTTATTGCGCAATGATTTTTTGAGTGTTTACTGTTTACACCTATTCACCCCCCCTCTAGGTGTTTTTTCCCCTATTTAGATCCAATTATTACATAACCCAACACCGCCTGCCCGCACGTGTGACCGCGACACTGTGCAGGCCAGGTGGCGCCCCGCCATTGGCGGGCGCCACCTACCCGTTTGACCGGGGGAGGTGCCACGCGTCGGCAGCCCGCGCGCCCCGCACAGCTGTTCGCTGTGCGGGACGCGTGTCGGTCTGCGGGATGGGCCACATGGCCGCAGCGGAGCGGCCTTGCATGGCTGTTGCCTGTTTGCTGGGCCTCGTGGCGGCCCCGGGCCGTTTCGGGCGCGCACAGTGTTGGGCCGGGCCCAACACTGTAGCAGCCCGAAACTTTCGGGCGCCCGAAAGTGGGGACCCAGCCGGTATTTTCTGAAAAAATTTTTGAGCCTATAAGTAGCCCGAGCTCGCTTCAGGTGGGTTTTTTTCACTGTTCCGGGCCTTTTCTCACTGCGATTTCTTCAGAGAAGTTGTTCCTCGTGCGGTGCTGCTTCCATCTGCAGAGTTTGGGGATTTTTTGGGGCACACTTTTCGAGATTCCCATTTTCTTGGCGCGTCGCGACGTTCTTTCTTCGGTGTTTCTTCCGTCGCGTTTCGGTGCACGAGATCCCCCGGCCTACTTCGACCATCTTTTCGAGTGATTTCTTCGCCGTTGGATCCGCAACAGGTAAGGCTACAATTTTGGTATTTTCAGCCTTTCCTCATTTCGCACTTTTCGAGGTGTTTTTCCTTGCTCACTGGGGACCTTATTTTCTGTATGGATTTTGAGGGCAGCGGATTGTTTTGAGGAGATCTCCGCGCTCGAGCGTCGGATCAAGACGACCTTACACACTTTTTTCATCTACTCGACGCAAGGATCATCACAGTATTTTTCTTGGATTTTTTCGAGACCTCCCTAGAGGTATGCATTTCTCTTTTTATTTGTACAAGAGTTTACAGTTGAATGGCTGTGAGATTTTGCGCACCGATACTGTGGAATTTGTAACTTGGCCTACGGTGCTCGGAATTGGACCCGCAGGTACCCGTTTCGAAGGTCTCGACGCGAGGATTGCTGTGGTATTTATTTCAAAATTTTTGGAGCCTTATCTGCACGTGAAAAATTCACATCTTTGCGGCTGAAATTTTAGATTGTATTACTTGGTTAAATTTTGGGAATAAAGTGTAATTGTAGCCTCGTATTGCACCCAGGAGGGTTTGTGGACAGTGCTGGACCTGTTAGACTTGGAGTTATTATTTTCCTGGTATTCTCAGCTGTGGGATTTTGCACAGTTCAGCTCTTCGAGGTGGGTGTTGTTGCGAATCTCTTACTTTTGACTACCCACTAGGTTTATTGGAGTATTTTCCATGTTAGGAAGCTAATTAATCCCCTTGAACTATATTTGCATGCTTATGTGAGATAGATGGAATATATGTTAGTACTTGCTTACTAATGACATTAGCAAATTAGAGTGGTAATATCACTTGAGAGATAGAAGGCTCTATTAGTAACTTTGTGGATAATATGCATGATTTACTAGTACGTAGGGTACTTAGGCCATTGTGATGATTTATTGCAAGCATGCTTTATTTCGCGGATAATTGCATTTATTTTACTAAGTACAGGACAATTGCATGCTTGTTTGGACATCTAGTTAGGTCACTATTTACTGCTGCACTATCATATTGGGAAATGACTTAGGAGAAACCATGTTTAGCTGTTCTCCTTTCTATTCAGTTGCATGTTGCTCCAGTTAGAGCAGGGGTATGGGATAGTGTAGTCGAGGCCATCGAGTCAGGGTCAGATTAGACTCGATTATGGATCGTGGGGCATTGGGGCAACCGCGGACATTGGGCGGTTAGCCAGCTGTTGATTACTTTATCAGATTTGGACTTGTGGGGTGTTGTGGCGACCGCGGACATTGGGCGGTTGACCGGATGTTTTACTTATACATCAAATTGGGTATCAGGTTTCTCTAGTGGATGGAGTTTCCCACTTATTAAGTTTTATTATACCAGATTGGGGATCGGGGTTTTTTTTAGTGGACGGAGTTTTTCACTTTGATCATAGTTATGATCGAAGTCCTGCTATACTGAGATACTTGTTACAGAGATACTTTACTCGTGTGGGTCGCTCCCCTCGAGTGCCACTCCGGAGGTAGGCTTTTCGGACCCAGCCGTGTGTGCCGATCTGATACTTATTTTGGGATGCGAGCCGTGCGGGCCGATCCCGCGGTTTCGAGCCTTGTGTGCAGATTCCGCTGAGCAGGCAATGCCAGTTTTACTGGTGGCACATGATTGGGTTATTTGGACAGTTACTGATTTCTGATGCATTCATACAGTCATATCTTTTGATACTGCATTTAGAGGCATAGTAGTGATAGCTTTCCTTATCAGTAGCCTTTATAGCTTACTACTATTTTTCCCTTTTTGCCTCTAGTAGTCCTAGTGGGCACGTCAGAGTTTGAGGTTTTCCCACTAGGGGAGGCTACTGTTTTATATAGTAGTTCTCACCCCCCATTGTCTCTCTTTTCTTTTTCTCCCTTTGTTTTGCAGAGTCTTCTGCGGGAGTAGCAGGGCCGTCTCGGGCAGATCGAGGCAAGCAGATAGCGGATTAGGTAGTTCATCTACCCCGACTTCGAGCTTAGTCGTGTATCAGTTGTACCCCTTTCTTTTCTCAGACTGTTGTAGTTCCTTTTGGGTCTGGCTCTTGCCAGCTGTTTGTACTTATTTGGTGAGCTGGGAGAGACACTTGTATATTTTGAGAGTTTTACTATGCTTTTACTTTCTAGCAGTAGTCTGAGATGTTGTAGTTTTATTTTAGCTCTGTTTTATGCTCCTTTATTATATCTTGTATATCTGAGCAAGTTACCAGCGCTTCGTGTACACGGAAAATTCTGTGTGCACGGCGGATCTGTGGACGGGCCCGGGTTCTGATTTACACCCGGGGCGTGGCAGATTAGTTTGGTATCAGAGCTTAGGGATAGGTCAGTTGGGACTTAGGAAAACCCTAGGCTTTTGGCTGACCCTAGGATGTTAGGGCGTGAGTGGCGTGATATTTTGCGAAAGTCGGTGATTTTGGTCAGTTGACTCTTCCAGTGAGTGAAGTGGGATCGACATACCCTATTTCTGTTGAACAATTATGTTGGCTGCAGACAACATAAAGTTGCAGAAATAGGGGGATGTCTTTGACTTTCGCTAGATTGGGTCTTGTGGGGTTTTGTTGCTGATTTTTGGTTTACTGTGGCAGGATGTCTCCGCGTCGTCGTTCACCCACCCGGGGTACCCCCACACCTTCTGAGGAGTCTGAGCAGGCAGTATCCGCCGAGTTGGGAGAACTGCGGGCTTTGGTGACCCAGTTAGTGGCGAGGAGCTTTCGTCAGGATCAGCGCCTGGAGCAGTTACTGGCACAGTGGGGTGACTTGGCGGTTGGCGAGGGGGACGGGGCTTCAGAGCAACGTCCAGACAGGAAACGCCCAGCCCCAGATGATGATGGACAGGCCAGTTCAGGGAGACCATCACGACCCCCGCGGCCCCAGCCTCCTGGCCGTGGGCGTCTTGATCGACGAGGACCTGGTAGGACTCAGAGGCCACCGCAGCAGCAGTCTCGACAGTCTCGGGCGTCGGCCCGGTGTGTTTTTTGTAGGGGGCAGCATCCATCAGATACTTGTGACTTGAGGGAGGGTCGATGCTTCCGATGTGGGCAGCCAGGCCACATCCGAGCTACGTGCCCCTTTCGGACCTTGGTAGCACCTCCTTTAGCATTGGCCCCTACCGCATCCCAGCAGGGGTCGCAGTCGCGGCTACAGAGATGGCAGCGGCAGCAGAGGCAGCCTCAGCAGGCAGGCAGGTGCATCATCTGTGGAGGTCAGCACTTCGTCAGTACTTGTGATCAGCGGCAGGGACGCTGCTATCTTTGTGGCCAGTTTGGACATTTGCGGGCTTCGTGCCCCCAGCCGGCATGTGCAGCATCGACTTCGGCATCTGTTCCTACCACTTCCCAGCTGCGACCAGGAGCTTCACCGACAGGTCTTCAGGCAGACCGAGTTTCGCCTCCACACCCTTCTGGTGAGAGACAGCCGATGTTGAGTGATCAGGCCGGCTTAGCACAGGCGGGGGATTCTGCTACGGCTGATTGTATGGTGGCAGGTATGGTTTATTGCTGGCATTTGGATTCTTGTCTTATTTGTTATATGAGCATCGCATTCTTTTAGTAGAGCATTTGTATCCCTACATGGTATAGAGGTAGTTTCTTTATCGCATGCATTAGAGGTTCAGATCCCAGACCATGTCTTGCATGTCAAGGAGTATTGAAGGGATTGCCCTGTACAGTTGGGATCCTGGATCTTGCCGGCAGACTTGCTTGTCTTGCGGCAGCTCCAGGATTTCGATGTTGTACTCGGCATGGACTGGTTGTCGCGATATTTCGCTACTAGACTGCAGAGAGAGGACGGTGACCCTCCGTGAGCCCGGACATGAGGTGTTCATTTTTAGAGGCCGCCAGAGCACCTTCTTCGCGATAACTGTTTCTTCGGCGAGTTCTAGGCGGTTGATGAGTAGAGACTGCATCTCTTTCCTGGCGACGATTGTAGAGGTGTCTACGGCGGCACTGGGGCTCGAGGATATCCCTATTATCCGCGAGTTCCCAGATGTGTTCCCCTCGGAGTTGATGACTATGCCGCCGGAGAGGGAGATAGAGTTCGTGATTGACGTGGTTCTAGGAACCGCACCAATCCCGAAGGCACCTTATGGGTTGGCACCTACCAAGCTGAGGGAGTTAAAGGTGCAACTTCTGGATTAAATGGATAAAGGTTTTGTAGGACCAGGTGTATCGCCTTAGGGAGCGCCGGTTTTATTTGTGAAGAAGAAGGATGGGTCGCTTCGATTGCGTGTGGATTACATAGAGTGTCAGTGTTCTTGAAGATTGATTTCCAGTCAAGTTACCACCAGCCGAGGGTGAGGGTCGAGGACATCCCCAAGACGGCTTTTAGATCCCGGTACGGGCATTATGAGTTCCCTGTTATGCTTTTTGGTTTAACTAATGCCCCTGCTATATTTATGGATTTGAAGAACCGGGTATTTCAGCCGTACTTGGACCTGGTTGTCGTTGTGTTCATTGACGACATTTTGATTTACTCCCGGAGGGATATAGAGCCTGAGGAGCACTTGAGGTTAGTGCTGCAGCTACTGCGAGAGAAGAAGCTGTTTGCCAAGCTTGCAAAGTGCGAATTTTGGCTTCGGGAGGTTGCCTTTTAGGCCACTTTGTATCAGCCGCAGGAGTGGCAGTAGACCCGACGAAGATTGATGCTGTTCGGGATTGGCCTAGACCGACGAAGGTTACTGTGGTCCGTAGTTTTTGGGCTTAGCGGGTTATTACCGTCGGTTTGTAGAGGGCTTTGCGAAGCTCTCTACCCCCCCTGACCAGTTTGACCCGGAAGGGGATAAAGTTTGTTTGGACTGAGTGGTGCCAGGAGAGTTTTGAGGAGCTAAAGAGGAGATTGATCTCGGCACCAGTTCTAGCACTACCAGTGATGGGCGATGGATTCGTGATTTATAGTGACGCCTCTCACAGCGGTTTGGGATGTGTTTTGATGCAGCATGGTAGGGTAATTGCTTATACTTCACGGCAATTAAAGGATTATGAGAAGAATTACCCTACTCATGATTTGGAGCTTGCGGCTGTGATGTTCGTGCTGAAGTTGTGGCGGCATTACCTCTACGGGGAGCACTGCGAGATTTACATTGATCATAAGAGTTTTAAGTACTTGTTTACTCAAAAGGAGCTGAATTTGAGGCAACGCCGGTGGTTGGAGTTACTAAAGGACTATGATGTGAGCATCCTTTATCATCCCGGCAAGGCCAATGTTGTAGCAGATGCTTTGAGTAGGAGGTCAGTGCGGAGTTTGAGCATGTTGATCACACAGCAGGCACCGCTTGTGGAGCAGTTGAGGCGTCTACAGATTGTGGTGGTATCCCCTGGGGTCTCTGCTAGACTCATGTCTATGGTCTTGCAGCCCACTCTGATGGACAGGATTAGAGAGACACAGAGTGAGGACCCCCACTTGACGAGGATTAGATCGCAGATTCAGGCAGATCAGTTAGGGGATTTTGCAGTGGATAGCTCGGGAGTACTGCGGTACAGGGACCGAGTGTGTGTGCCTACGGATCCTGAGATCTGAGACCAGAGTTGAGAGGGGCCCATTATGCACCCTTTTGCCATTCATTCTGGTGGTACTAAGATGTATAAGGACCTCAAGGCACGTTTTTGGTGGCCCGGAATGAAGCGGGATATTGGAAGATTTGTGGCTCACTGTTTGACTTGTCAGCAAGAGAAGGCAGAGCACCGGGTTCCTGCTGGCAAGTTACAAAGTCTTCCAATTCCCGAGTGGAAGTGGGACCACATAACTATAGTTTTCGTCACAGGACTGCCGGGGGGCACAGAGTAAAGCTGAAGCGATTCGGGTTATCGTGGATAGACTCACCAAGTCTGCACACTTCTTGCCTGTACGGATGACTTGGTCGTTGCAGCGTCTTGCACAGTTGTATTTGGATGAGGTGGTGAGGCTACACGGTGTACCCGCCTCGATTGTATCAGTTAGGGGCCCGAGGCTTGTATCGCATTTTGAGGGAATCTACAGTCAGCCTTGGGGACCCAGCTCCGATTTGGCACAGCATTCCACCCACAGACCGATGGACAATCTGAGCGCACCATACAGACCCTCGAGGACATGTTGAGAGCGTACGTTATGGATTTTAAAGGAGGGTGGTATCGGCACTTAGCATTGGTTGAGTTTGCGTACCACAACAGCTATCAGGCGAGCATTCAGATGGCTCCGTTAGAAGCGTGGTATGGACACAGGTGTCGGTCGCCCCTATATTGGAGTGACGTGGGTGAGAGGAGGACTTTGGGATCGGATTTGCTGTTGGAGACAGAGGAGAAAGCCAGATTAGCTCGCCGACATCTTGAGATGGCCCAGAGTCGTCAGAGGAGCTACGCCGATACTTGGCGGCGAGACCTAGAGTTTCAAATTGGTGATCAAGTCTTTTGAAGGTCTCGCCCTCGGAAGAAGTCAGGAGATTTGGAGTTCGTGGGAAGCTTAGTCCCCGTTTTATTGGACCCTTCGAGGTACTTGAGAGAGTAGGCCCGGCGGCTTACAGAGTTGCCCTTCCTCCACGCCTGGCCGGAATTCATGAGGTTTTCCATGCTGAGGATATATATATTCGACCCTTCGCACGTGATTGATTTCACTTCTTTGGAGATCAGCGAGGACCTTGGATATGAGGAGCGCCCGTTGCGAATTCTTGCTCGTGAGGTGAGGGAATTGCGCAACCGGGCCATTCTGTATGTGAAGATCTTGTGGAGCAAGCACGAGGAGCGTGAGGCTACTTGGGAGCTGGAGACAGTGATGAGAGATATCTACCTCTTTTGTTTGAGATTTCTGGTTGAGGTACGTCTGTTTGTTTTTCTTGTTTCGGGGACGAAACTTCCTTTTAGTGGGGGAGGATGTGGTGGCCCAGGTTCCCATGCAACCTTTTTCTGGTGAATCCATTGTTTAGAACACCTATTGTTGGTGTGTCTGGCCCATAGTGCATCAAAGGGATGCCACAGATGGACCATGTGTGATATCTTTTGCTGTATTGGCCTTCGGCTGCATTTGCCGAAATTTTGAAAAGGATTTAGGCCAAACAGAGGTTGGAATTGGATTCAGCACGGAAAAACGCTTGAAAACGGCTATTTGCTTGTTAAATTCTGAGTCCGGATGCCCAAAAAGGACTCCCGGAAGTTTTTATTGGATTTCGGTGCATGGGATGGGCCGTGGACCGCCGGCTGCCACGTGGCGGCCCGTGATTGGCCGGTCCACAGCGCTCGGTCCACGGAGAGGCGCGGCTGGGTGCACGGACCCGGCGCATGGACACGTGGCGCCGCCTGATTGGCGGGCTCAAGGCGCGCGGTCTACAGAGCGGCGCGGCGGTGCATGGACCAAGGCGGGTGGACACGTGGCAGCCCTCGGTTGGTCGGTGCATGCGGCGCGGTCCACGGAACCCGTAGTAGGGTGCGTGGACTGGGTGCAGGGTACACGTGTCGGCACGCGATTGGTTGGCTCATCGGGCGCGGCGCACGGGAGCGCGGGACCCCGCCTCGGGGCGCATGCGTGGCAGGCGCCGCCTGCCCGCACATGTGACCGCGACACTGTGCAGGCCAGGTGGCGCCCCGCCATTGGCGGGCGCCACCTACCCGTTTGACCGGGGGAGGCGCCACGCATCGGCAGCCCGCGCGCCCCGCACAGCTGTTCGTTGTGCGGGACGCGTGTCGGTCTGCGGGATGGGACACGTGGCCGCAGCGGAGCGGCCTTGCATGGCTATTGCCTGTTTGCTGGGCCTCGTGGCGGCCCCGGCCCATTTCAGGCGCGCACAGTGTTGGGCCGGGCCCAACACTGTAGCAGCCCGGAACTTTCGGGCGCCCGAAAGTGGGGACCCAGCCGGTATTTTCTGAAAAGATTTTTGAGCCTATAAGTAGCCCGAGCTCGCTTCAGGTGGGTTTTTTTCACTGTTCCGGGCCTTTTCTCACTGCGATTTCTTCAGAGAAGTTGTTCCTCGTGCGGTGCTGCTTCCATCTGCAGAGTTTGGGGATTTTTCGTGGCACACTTTTCGAGATTCCCATTTTCTTGGCACGTCGCGACGTTCTTTCTTTGGTGTTTCTTCCGTCGCGTTTCGGTGCACGAGCTCTCCCGGCCTACTCTGACCATCTTTTCAAGCGATTTCTTCACCGTTGGATCCGCGACAGGTAAGGCTACAATTTTGGTATTTTCAGCCTTTCCTCATTTCGCACTTTTCGAGGTGTTTTTCCTTGCTCACTGGGGACCTTATTTTCTGTATGGATTTTGAGGGCAGCGGATTGTTTTGAGGAGATCTCCGCGCTCGAGCGTCGGATCAAGACGAGCTTGTACACTTTTTTCATCTACTCGACGCAAGGATCATCACAGTATTTTTCTCGGATTTTTTCGAGACCTCCCCAGAGGTATACATTTCTCTTTTTATCTGTACAAGAGTTTACAGTTGAATGGTTGTGAGATTTTGCGCACCGATACTGTGGAATTTGTAACTTGGCCTACGGTGCTCGGAATTGGACCCGCAGGTACCCGTTTCGAAGGTCTCGACGCGAGGATCGCTGTGGTATTTATTTCAGAATTTTTGGAGCCTTATCTCCAGGTGAAAAATTGACATCTTTGCGGCTGAAATTTCAGATTGTATTACTTGGTTAAATTTTGGGAATAAAGTGTAATTGTAGCCTTGTATTGCACCCAGGAGGGTTTGTGGATAGTGCTGGACCTGTTAGACTTGGAGTTATTATTTTTCTGGTATTCTCAACTGTGGGATTTTGGACAGTTCAGCTCTTCGAGGTGGGTGTTGTTGCGAATCTCTTACTTTTGACTACCCACTAGGTTTATTGGAGTATTTTCTATGTTAGGAAGCTAATTAATCCCCTTGAACTATATTTGCATGCTTATGTGAGATAGATGGGATATATGTTAGTACTTGCTTACTAATGACATTAGCGAATTAGAGTGGTAATATCACTTGAGAGATAGAAGGCTCTATTAGTAACTTTGTGGATAATATGCATGATTTACTAGTACATAGGGTACTTAGGCTACTGTGATGATTTATTGCCAGCATGCTTTATTTCGCGGATAATTGCATTTATTTTACTAAGTACAGGACAATTGCATGCTTGTTTGGACATCTAGTTAGGCCACTATTTACTGCTGCACTATCATATTGGGAAATGACTTAAGAGAAATCATGTTTAGCTGTTCTCCTTTCTATTCAGTTGCATGTTGCTCGAGTTAGAGCAGGGGTATGGGATAGTGTAGTCGAGGCCATCGAGTCAGGGTCAGATTAGACTCGATTATGGATCGTGGGGCATTGGGGCAACCGCGGACATTGGGCGGTTAGCCAGATGTTGATTACTTTATCAGATTTGGACTTGTGGGGTGTTGCGGCGACCGCGGACATTGGGCGGTTGACCGGATGTTTTACTTATGCATCAGATTGGGTATCAGGTTTCTCTAGTGGATGGAGTTTCCCACTTATTGAGTTTTATTATACCAGATTGGGGATCGGGGTTTCTTTTAGTGGATGGAGTTTTCCACTTTGATCATAGTTATGATCGAAGTCCTGCTATACTGAGATACTTGTTACAGAGATACTTTACTCGTGTGGGTCGCTCCCCTCGAGTGCCACTCCGGAGGTAGGCTTTTCGGACCCAGCCTTGTGTGCCGGTCTGATACTTATTTTGGGATGCGAGCCGTGCGGGCCGATCCCGCGGTTTCGAGCCTTGTGTGCAGATTCCGCTGAGCAGGCAATGCCAGTTTTACTGGTGGCACATGATTGGGTTATTTGGACAGATACTGATTTCTGATGCATTCATACAGTCATATCTTTTGATACTGCATTTAGAGGCATAGTAGTGATAGCTTTCCTTATCAGTAGCCTTTATAGCTTACTACTGTTTTTTCCTTTTTGCCTCTAGTAGTCCTAGTGGGCACGTCAGAGTTTGAGGTTTTCCCACTAGGGGAGGCTACTGTTTTATATAGTAGTTCTCACCCCCAATTGTCTCTCTCTTCTTTTTCTCCCTTTGTTTTGCAGAGTCTTCTGCGGGAGTAGCAGGGCCGTCTCGGGCAGATCGAGGCAAGCAGATAGCGGATTAGGTAGTTCATCTACCCCGACTTCGAGCTTAGTCGTGTATCAGTTGTACCCCTTTCTTTTCTCAGACTGTTGTAGTTCCTTTTGGGTCTGGCTCTTGCCAGCTGTTTGTACTTATTTGGTGAGCTGGGAGAGACACTTGTATATTTTGAGAGTTTTACTATGCTTTTACTTTATAGCAGTAGTCTGAGATGTTGTAGTTTTATTTTAGCTCTGTTTTATGCTCCTTTATTATATCTTGTATATCTGAGCAGGTTACCAGCGCTTCGTGTACACAAAAAATTCTGTGCGCACGGCGGATCTGTGGACGGGCCCGGGTTCTGGTTTACACCCGGGGCGTGACAATTCCACAATCAACCGTTGTCCAAAATCAGTCAAGAAGAGGCTTTGTTTTCACCTATAGGAGGGACTCCAAAAAATCCAAAAAAAATATCGCTGCGATCGTCGCGTCGAGCCCTTCGAAACGAGTACCTGTACGTCCCAAACCGAGTTTTGTAGGTTAAGATACAAAATCGACAAGGTGACCACCTCAAAAATCCCAAGTACAAAATCTGTAGAACTCTGCCCTGAAAAAGTGGGATTTTCACCTTCGGGAAAAACTCAGAAAAATCCAGGAAAAATACGATGATGTTCCTTGCAACGCGTAGATAGAAATCGAGTACTTGCACTCCTTGTTCCAACCCTCGGTTGCTGAGAAAACCCACAAAAATCTCGGTGCTGTCCAGATTCCATCACAGAAAAAGAGGTCACAGAAATGATCCGAAAAGTCCAAGAAAACCTCGAAATACGGGGAAGCTGAACATACAAAAGTCATAGCCCTACCTGTCGTGAAAATGTGGGCGTAAGAATCACCCAAAAAGATGGTCGGAGTAGGCCGGGGGAGCCCACGCATTGAAACGCGACGGAAAAGATCACTGATGAAGGAACGTCACGATGCGCCAAGAAATAACAAATCTCGAAGTGCGTGCCACCAAAAATCCTGGAACTCCACCACAAAGTGTAGAACAAATGGGTGAACAAAAACCCTATAGAACACCCTCTGAGAGAAGGCCCAAAAAACCCGCAAAATGAAGCCAAAGGGGCCTATTTATAGGCCCAGCCCAAAGGTGGGCACTGTTTCGGATTCAGGCGCTCCTTTTCGGGCGCCTGAATCCAACAGTCGCACCGCCGAGCCGTCCGACCAGCGCCCGAGTTCTCCTGCGTGCGACACGTGTCCCCAGAACACGAAACAGCGGTGCAAGTGTGCCCGGGTGATGCCACGTGTCCCGCGCCCGGTCAACCGGGTAGGTGGCGCCCGCCAATGGGTGGGCGCCACGTGGCCCGCCCGGGGAACCCGCCGACTGGTCGCGCCGCCTCATCGGTCGCGCCGCCTGCCCCCCACGCGCGCACACGCCCCGAGTCGCCGGCGTACACTTCCGTGGACCGCGCCGAAAAAGCCCACCAATCTTCTGCTGCCACGTGTCCCCGCGCCCGGTCTATGCACCAGCGCGGGGTTCCGTGGACCGCGCATCGTGCGCCGGCCACTCCTAGGGCGCCACGTGTCCCCGCGCCGGGTCCATGCGCCACCCGGCGCTGCTCTGTGGACCGCGGTGAGTAAACCGGCCAATAATAGGCCGCCACGTGGCACTCAGCCGGTCTACGGCCTCCCCCATGCACCAGAATCCACTGAAAACTTTCGGGAGTCCGTTTTTGGGCATCCGGACTCAGAATTAAACAAGCAAATAGCCGTTTTCAAGTATTTTTCTGTGCTGAATTCAAATCCAGCCTCTGTTTGGCCCAAAACATTTTCTAAAATTTGGCAAAAGCAGCCGAAGGCCAATCCAGCTATCGATACCTCACTAGGTCCATCTGTGGCATCCCTTTGATGCACTATGGGCCAGACACAGCATCAATAGGTGTTTTACATAGTGAATTCTCAGGAAAAAACTACATAGGGTTCTGGGGCATTACATGGTGTGCCTCGGGTATTGTGCTAGGGGTAGAATAGGAAAGTAAAATATAGTGAATAATTAATGTTAGAACAGTAATTCTTATTATACCAGAAATATCAGAACAAAATATTCTTATTATTCATGGTGTGTTCGGGGATAAGGGGGCTAACCCCAAAACAAACACAGCCTTAGTAAAGTGAACCTTTTTTTTATTCTCTTTTTTTACGTGTTTTATTGATCGGAAGTTTCCAGAGAAATTGTTCTAATGGGGTTGGGTCGAATCGAAATTGTTCGGACTGGGCTCAAAACTCCGGCCCAATCTAACAGTATTCGAACTAAAAGATCCGACGGCTGTTGACGTCCCTAATTTTCATCGTGATAAGTGCCATTTTCAAATTTCCGTCCCCATCCCGCTCTCCCTCCAATCGATTCACCCTAAAAATAAAACAAAACAAAAAGGTTAGAGAGAGAAAGAGCCCGAGAGAGAGACCTTTCGCCATTAACGTCATTAACGGAGCTTCAAAGATACCCCCTTTCTCTCTCTCTCTCTCTCTCTCTCTCTCTCTCTCTCTCTCTCTCTCTCTCTCTCGCTCGCTCGCGCTTCGTCTTCCTCTGCGATGGGATCGCGCCAGGAGAAAGACAAGGCCGTCAATGTACAAGTCATCCTCCGATGCAGGTATTAAGAACGACGAGTTCTCCTCACCTAGGGTTAGGGTTTGCTTAGATCCTCATCCTTGCACTTTAGATCTAGCATTCAATTACTGTTATACACGCCACAGATCTGGTGTTTATGGGGTTTTTCTTCGTTTCCCCTCTTTTTGTAGGCCTTTTAGTGAGGACGAGCTTCGGAACAACGCGCCACAGGTGGTGACATGCAACGAGTACCAGAGAGAGGTCGCCGTCTCACAGACCATCGCCGGGAAGCAGATAGATCGGATTTTCACGTTTGATAAGGTAGTGGTTTCAATTTCTGTGTTATTTACCTAATTATCTTGAAGTACGAGTAATTGTAGTAGCACTTTACATGATTGATATTAATCATGGTATTGTTTCTTAGTTACCTGCTGCATCCAATTAATTTTGTCCAAATGGATTGTTTTTGCTTACGAGTTTCAAATGTGTAGCATATCCCTCTAGTAGTGTTAAATTTTCGAACACCTCTCTGTGCTATCAAGGTGAGTGAGATTTGTCTCTTTGTGGACAATCTCTTCTTGTGCCCAGATTATAATGTTCATATTTTGTGTCTATTTACCCCTCTATACAGAATCACCATCTAAAAATTTTGGACTTTATTGCAATCGGTGTTTGCCCATAAATGGCAGCCGAATTAGGTGAAATAATTCGACGCTTTGAGGAGTCATCCTTCTTGTTGTGCTCTACTACGGATGTAAATGCCCAGCAAATGACCTTTTTTTGTTCAGTTGTGAGAAGACTTGCAGTTGTATTTCTTGCTGTGCTATTAACTGCATAACAGATGTAGGAACTATATTATGGTGTATTGTTGTCAGTATCAGGTTAAAATTTTAGAGTAATTATTATTTACACATTATTTACACCTATCATAGCAGGTCCTTAGTATGAGCCTTTCTGTGTTATCTTTCATTTTATTGAAAGCCCTATACCTATTCTACTCCAAATCAACATCCCAGGTCTAACCTCTTTTGACTCAAACTTGAGTGTTGAATATAGGAACAATAACCCCCCATTTAGATGATTTGGTTATTCACAGGTTCAAGTGCTTCCTTTTTACTAGTGGCTCGCTTTGTAAACACTAAATCTTTCTCTTGTTTTGAGTGATCACTTATGAAGAATGAGTGTAGCTACTCAATTCCCAACAAAGTTGTGAAGGTGATACAACAGAATCCATAGGCTATCTGTACTATTTAGGAGCCATTCATCACCTCCTCTTTTCCAAGCATCCTTTCCTAGTTACAGCTGACAATGATGATGGATTTTGTAATTTAGGAAGCAGCAATGTCCTCATATTAGTGTCAAAGTAGTAGTTGTAACTCTTAGATCCAAAGACTGGGCGTGAGACATTTATTGAAATTCAGAAAGTTGTAACCTTTGAGTTTTACTGGTGATCCTTTTTAGATTGCAAGCATGGCAATTTCTGATTGGGATATAGTGATAAATGAATGAGTTTGGCAGACTCCTACTTGACCTTTCGATGCAGTAAAAGGTACAAGAGAGGACCAGCCAAACAAGTAAAAACACGGAATAACAACACCCACTATAATAAGTAACAACATCCTCTTGACAACAAATCAAATGATGTGGACTATAATAATTTCTTAATCAAGTAAATTCAGAGTTTAGATAATACCATCCTTCCTACTAGGTTTTTGAAGTTTCCTGCCCTATTATTAAGTGATGCCCAGATAGATCAGCTTTGGAATCTGGTTGATTAATTACTCACCGCTAGAGCCTAGAACATATCACAACCAATAAAGTAGAACAAGTACTTCTGCATTAGTTCCTTGCCCCTTTTTTTTTTTCAAAATTTTTTGTGAAATAAGTTGTATTGTGTCACGCCCCGGATTTGACTTCTCGGATTCTAACCGCAACAACCGGCCATGAATCCGAAGGAAAACCACCGAAATCAAAATTACTAGATATTCGGTTATAGTGAGTAAGAATAAATAAATTATTCGATTTAATAAAGCTCAAATTAAAATAAACTAAGTGTCCAAGAAATATAATCTATCTAACGAGTTCTCGCTCGTTAATTATCTCATGCGTCCCGACTCTCGATACCTGAAACGGTGGATAATGAAAAATAAGCATAACGCGTAACAAGTAATTTACTTTAAGAGATAATGATAATTTAAAATTTTGAAACTACAACCTTCTTAATTTGGAGCAACTCCATTCCACTCCGTTGTTCTAACCACGAGAGCTACATTCCTCCTCAGAAACCGCGTAAAGAATAATTTCATCTTTTTTGAGATATTCGTAACAGTTGTAAATAACAATAAATTATCTTAAAAATACTAATGCCATACAAATTAAATAAGCCACTATCGTCAATAAATAATTATAAAACTCATTCAGATGTACTATCAATTAATAAATAAAATAGATAATGATTATGTCTCAGATTCCTTTCGGATCCGTATATTTCCTATAATTTACAGAAAAGTAGCTATCTATTTGCCTCTTTTAGTGCTCAAAAAAATTTACCACAGTTTCACCGCTGATCCAGTATCTAGAACAACGAAAAGATCTAAATAAAATTAATTTTTAAGCAAACTCTTCAACTGTTAGAAATTTTGTAAAAAATTTTGTAGCAAATTTGAATAATTAAATAACACGATCTCATCCGTATTTTCGGACGAGTCCAATATGGTACTTGAATCACTTAATTCTGTCTTATGATAAAAAGTTATGCCTCTTCTATGAATCAGTCCATGAAACCAAAATAGCTTTTATAATTGGCTGGACCCGGTCTAACACTAGCAACGTGCGGCAGTGACTTTTTTTGATCGATTTTTGCTCCCAAAATAAAATTAGAACAGACTAAATAATAATTAATTTTATTTAAAAATTATTATATTAGATTTAATCATAATATTAAATAAATTATTCAAAAATTAACGTGGTCCGCCGTGAACCGGTCCAGTTCCCTCTTCTATTCACATCGGATCAAATCTTTTTCCAAACCCAACTCTCTTGGGCATGCGCGGCTACCGCCTCCATGGGCTCACTCGGCACAACACACGGCGGCGGCGACACTTCGGCGGCACCGTCAACCATGGGTGCAGTGGCGGCCATGGAAGAGAAGATGAAAAACTAAAAAAAAGGAGAAGAAGATGATGAAGAAAGGGAGAAAAGAATAAAGCCGACTCACCTCTCTCTCTCTCTCTCTCTCTCTCTCTCTCTCTCTCTCTCTCGTTCTCTTGTCTCGTGATCACCGGATCCGATCGCAATCGCCGTTGATCTCTCATGTGCACCCGAAGAAGCCGACCAAAACCCTAGCCGTACACATTCCAAACACATATTAATAAATAATTATTAGGGTAATCCTAATCTTAGTCCAATTAAAATTGAAGTTTAATTAATCCAAATTAAATTTCAATCGAATTCGACTTAATCCTGACGGTACAAATAAATTTAAACCTGTATACCGGGTTTGTCTCAAAATCACCATCACACCCGCAAATTTAAAATTTTAATTTAAATTAATGAATACGGGTATTACATATTGCACTTCAGATGATTTTATTTTATGTTTTTAGCGGTATGTTTATGCCTACTGCACTATTTTGTTTACAATGGAAGATCTATGCTTCCATTCATCTATGTATGCTTAATTAATTGTGCTCACAGGTCTTTGACCCATCGGCTAAGCAGAAAGATCTCTATGATCAAGCTGTAATTCCCATTGTGAATGAGGTTTTGGAGGGTTTTAACTGTACCATATTTGCTTATGGTCAGACTGGTACAGGGAAAACTTACACTATGGAAGGTGAATGCAAAAAAGCTAAGGCAAGTCTTTCTATTAATAGAAGTCCTCTTTTTTTGCCATGTGATCCTTTATCAATTTAACAAATCAGATCTCAGCTATTTTTTTCTACTTGAAATATGACTGTTTTTGATTATTGTTGTGACTGTTCTTGCAGAATGGACCTAAAGGTCAATTACCTTCAGATGCTGGTGTTATACCAAGGGCTGTGAAACAGATCTTTGACACATTAGAAAGTCAAAACGCCGAGTACAGTGTAAAGGTTACATTTATTGAGCTGTATAATGAAGAAATTACTGACTTGCTTGCTCCAGAAGAGTTGTCAAAAATTGCCTTAGAGGATCGGCAGAAAAAGCCATTACCTCTAATGGAGGATGGTAAAGGAGGTGTATTGGTAAGAGGAATAGAGGAAGAAATAGTCACCAGTGCAGATGAGATTTTTACTCTTCTAGAAAGAGGGTCAGCAAAGCGCCGTACAGCTGAGACTTTGTTAAATAAACAGTCCAGGTATTATCATCTTTCCCCCCTGCTCATCTGATCTTGCAATATTTAACTTTCCTTCCTTTTGATGTCGTATCATTTGTGATTCAGTCGATCACACTCCCTATTTTCTATAACTATTCACATCAAAGAGGCAACTCCGGAAGGTGTAGAACTAATAAAATGTGGGAAACTAAATCTAGTCGACCTTGCTGGATCCGAGAATATTTCTCGTTCAGGTGCTAGGGAGGTATTTTACATCATTTTCATTTCTTCACTTATTTTCTGACTTTTAAATTCTTACTTAATGTACTATATTCCATGCACAATATAATACTCACTTGTGGATATTCCCTTAAAGGGAAGGGCAAGAGAAGCTGGTGAGATCAACAAAAGTTTACTTACTTTGGGACGTGTTATTACTGCTTTAGTGGAGCACCTTGGACACATTCCCTACAGGTTTGGATTGAGGATAGTTCTTTTCAACTTTCTTCCATTTGTGGATTATTTGCTGCTTTTGTTTGAGATGTTGCTTCTCTAATTTGCAGAGATAGCAAGCTTACACGATTGCTTCGTGATTCACTGGGTGGTAGGACTAAGACATGTATTATCGCTACTGTTTCGCCTTCTGTATACTGCCTAGAGGAGACCCTTAGTACATTAGATTATGCTCACAGGGCAAAAAATATAAAAAACAGGCCTGAGGTAAAGGACAATATGAAAGAGTGAATTGCAGTTATATTCCAATTATTTTTTACTCCTTATCTGTTAACCTAACATAGAAAAAGATTGTAATTCTAATTGCCTACTGAACTAGCTTTTTAGTGGACTGCATATCATTAATTATGGAATCTTAGTATGTAGCATCAACCGAAAGGCGTAAGTATAGAATAACAGATGGTATTGCACATCAAACATGTACTTTTTACCTTCCTTGTAGATTACCTTTATGATAGAAAATTAATATACCGCTCATAAAGCACCTGTTGTCCTTTTTTTTTTTTCTTCTGATTTTTCTACAAAATTGCAGGTTAATCAAAAAATGATGAAATCAACATTAATTAAAGATCTTTATGGCGAAATTGAGCGGCTTAAAGCAGGTATTGCCCTTACATTGAAATCATTTTTATCTTGTTATTGTGGATAGATCAGCAATCATTCTATTCTTTTCAGAGGTATATGCTGCTAGAGAAAAAGTTGGAGTATATATTCCAAAGGAAAGATACCATCAAGAGGAGAGCGAAAGAAAGGTAAATACCTCTTTCGATTCAAATGATACAATACATGCCATAGTGTATTCATCAAAATAAATTGTTTGCCCATTAGTGTCTTGAAATGGTAAATGCAACACTTCTTTTGTTGCGGTTTCTCTTGTCATTCAATCTTGCTTGTATAATTTGGTTTACACTAATTATTCTTCGGGCCTACTCCTTTCTCACACTCTCTTACTTTTTGTCGAGTCCTGTGAATACCAGTCTGGTCTTAAATTTTTGTGAACTTATCCCTATTATTACTCGTCGCTTCATTCAGCTTATATTACTTATCTCTCCAATTTTTCTTGAAGGCAATGGCAGAGCAAATTGAGCAAATGGGAGTTTCGTTGGAAACAAAGGAGAAGGTTAGAAGATTTATTATTGCTCTTGACCTCCAAAATGGTTTAAGCTGCTTTTACTTTTCTTCCCACGATTTCTCATGTGTTTCTTTAACAGCAAATTGAGGATTTGCAAGAAAAATATGACTCTCAGCTTCAGTATTCTGCTGACCTTAGCAAAAAGCTCGAGGCCACAGAGGTGATGTGACATGGATTCTCCTAGGAATCTTGTAAGGTCAAGCTATTGATGTCTCATTGGGTGCTTTACCTTGCAGAAAAGTTTAGATTACACAAGCAAGCTACTAGCTACAACAAAGGATGAACTGAAGGAAGTTCAGTATAATCTAAATGAGAGAGATTTCATAATCTCAGAGCAGAGGAAAGCAGGTTTGATTTAACCATTGTATATACAATTTTTGCTTAATCACAAAATTTGAACTGAAAGATGATCCGGATTCCAATTTCGTCCTGAATGTTTCATTTCGAATAGTTTAATCTCTTTAATTTGCTCTAGTAACGATTAAGTCTTCCCTTTATTCTACAGTCAAAACAAATAAAAAAAAGTAATGCTATATCAACATGATGGTCGGAATTGAAACTTCAAAGAGTGTCATGTCAGTAAACTCTAATGATGATGCAAGATGATGTAGCCTTCCTGGTTCAGATGGTTTGATAAAGGAAAAGACAATCATTACCTTTGGATAACCTTTAGGGGCTAACCATTAAAATTGCAACTTCAATGATGCAATTGAAATCAACCGTCCCTAGCGCAAGTGGCAAAAGGCTTGGTGGTTGATACCTGAGATTCCGAGTTCGAAACCTAGTTGCTTCACATTTTCAGCTAAGTTTATTTCAAAATAAACGAAGCGGGTAGCATGCTACCTCTCTCTCAAAAAAAATGATGCAATTGAAATCAGGATCATGTTTCAAGGATGAAAGTTATAACTAACCCTATAATATTCTGACGGAATTTTAATATCTTGAATACCTTGAACAGAAAATGCTTTAGCACATCAAGCCTGTGTTCTGCGATCAGACTTGGAAAAATCAATTCGTGACAATGCTTCACTATACTCTAAAATAGGTAAAAAATATTGATGTTGTCAATGGCTTTTCAATTGAAAATTTATCTCTTTGCTAGCAGATGCTTAGACATTCGTTCATCACTTATGTGATGGCACAGCTAGAGAAGACAAACAGAATGCAGCCAATAGGTCTGTCGTGGATAGCTTTAAAGCTGATCTCAAAGAAAAGTTGGGGGCTCTATGTAGCACTGTTGCTTCGTCCATGATTCAGCAGAATGAACACCTCAGATCTGTTGAGGAACTATGCCAATCTTGCCTTGATTTCCATGAAAAGGTATATAACTGGCAGTAAGAATATCACTTTTGCCGCCAAAACTTCTAGTTCTGTGCTTATCTGCTTGCTACCTTTGAATCTTTGTTTAGGCTGCTTTAGGACTAAAGAAAAATTTGCTAGCTTCGAAAGCTTTGTATGCTTCACACATAGAGGCCATCCAAAATGTTGTGCGGTTGCATAAAGCAAGCTCTAATGCTAGCTTTGAGGAACTATCATGCATTGCTTCTACCAACTGCTGCTCTCTTGATCAGGTGGGTGCCCAGTTTGGAATCACTAGCTTTCTTAAGCATTTCACTCGAATGCTTGAGCTTCATCATTCTCAGTCATCAATTTCTTGTGCACCAGTTACTAGCTATGCAGGAAGGAGAGGCAAATCTAATTTTTGGTGATCTACAAAATTTGATGTGCAATCATCGTGGGGAAATTGCACATTTCACTGAAGAGTTGCGCAAGGTTTTTACCCTCCTTTTTATGTTATTCCTGTCCAAATATGAGGCATCTTTGTAATATACTCCTTAAAAATATTTATTTGCGTTTATAACTCCGTAAAACTAAAATCTGTCCAATAGCCTTAGAAGTGACTAATGTATGTGCTTAAGAATACTACTTTAAAGAAGGTAATGCCCATTATAACCCTAAAAGATTTTCTGGAATTCCATACGAGTGTTAGCACAAGCCCTTAAACCAATAGTTGGGTCTTTATTCAGACAATTGGAGTCAACACATATCTTCTGTTATAATTAGGTAAGGTTGAACCTCGCATTTAAATTTAGTTATTGATAGTGCAGTTTGTTGATGTCAACTTTGTAGAGGTTCCGCATAAGCCTGGATCGAACAACAGAAGTATCAGGTTTTATTCTTGGGCTACTCAACAAGCTTATGGAGGAAATTGCTAAGCTTAAAAACCACTCTAGTCATGCCCATGAAGCTCAGGTCAAGAGCCTAGCTGATTTCCAAAGGGTTTATGAGGTAATTATCTTTATTCACTGAACCTCTCATTTGTATTCACTGAACCTCTCATTTGTGGACCACCTTTTATTTGGATCTGATCATTAGAATACTATATATTACAGGAGCAGTCAAAATCGGAAGAAGAAAAGCTTTTAGCAGACATAAGCAATTTAGTCTCCAACCATATGCGTCGACAAAAAGAACTGGTATATCCAAGGGGTTTACGAACACATAAACTAACATTCAGCTTGAAGTTAAATGATGAGTTTCTCTCTTCTCCTGTAGGGATATAGTTGGTCCCTAAGCTCTTTTTTATATGAATAAAGCCACCACGTTCCTATAAATTACCAAAGCTTCTCAAGCACAAATTTAGTGCTCTCTTATGCGTAGATATCTGACTTTTTTGATGTGGATCATTAAAAGCTACCAACAAATAAAAACTAAAGTTAAAGAATGAACATGTGAACACTGTTGAAGCTTTAACTATGTTCATTCATAAGCTTATGCATAGTTAAGAATGAACAGGAGCAGTGAAAAATAATTATTATGCATAGTTAAGCTTATGAATGAACTGTTGAAGCTTATGCATAAGCTTAATTATTATGCATAGTTATGCATAGTTAAAATTGTGAAAAATAATTTTTGGTGGAAATGAATTTTTAGAGGAAAAAGTGTTCTACGCTTTTTAGTATTTGGTTTGTTGGAAAATAAAATTAGTTTTCCAATTATACATGTTTGGTTCGTAGGAAAAAAAATATGGATGAAAAACTATTTTATATATTTTTTTATTATATATATTATTTATAGATAATAATTATTATGCTATATATATTATTATTATAGTTTATATTTGTAAATTAAATATATTCAAAATTATATTATATAATAATCATGTAATACAATATATACTTGTTATATATTTAAGAGTATATAATAAATAATTATATATTTATAAATAATATACTATATAATAATATCTCTATATATAAGTAAATATTATGTATAATAAATAAATATATAATTATAAATAAATTATAGATATATATATATATATATATATATATATATATATAGCTAGGCTTGTCTGCTTTTAGAAGCACGGAGGCTTCTATGCTCCCAAGTTGTTTTTAATGTTGGGACTTTCGAATAGATGATCGCTTTCGTCAAACGATCTAGAGTATTTAAAAGGCCTAGAAAATAAATTTTACGATTGTTTGATATCATTTGCCTAGTGATCAAAGGGACTTAAAATCAATAATTTTAATAATTATGGTGAGCCGTTTGCAAGTTTAATGGTGTAGAAATATCTAAATCACGTAAAATTTTAATAGAAAATTTTTTAAACTATATAAAACAAGATCAATATTTTTGATTTAAAATTTTAGTATCATATCATCACATTTTATGAGATTTTTATTTTCAGCCGTTGATTTTTAGCCCTTTCGATTACTAGGTAAATGATATCAAAAAATTACAAAATTTATTTTCTAGATACTTTAAATATTCTAGATCAAGTCTAACGGAGCCAATTGTCCATTCGGAAGTCCTAACATCGAAAACAATTTGGGAGCACAGAGGCTTCCGTTGTTCTAAAAGCACACAAGTCCTAATATATATATATATATATATATATATATATATATATATATATATATATATATATATATATATAGTAGGGCTTATATACTTTCAAAAGTACAAGTCCAAATATGCTTGTGAATTTTTTACCATTGGATTTGCATTGAGATTTGTGCTATTTATTTTTTCTTTCTTTCTCTTTAGTTGACTTTACAATAGCACAAATCTCAATGCAAATCCAATGGTAAAAAGTTCAGAAGCATAGTTTGGTTTGTACTTTTGAAAGTATATAATTTCTACTCTCTCTCTCTCTCTCTCTCTCTCTCTCTCTCTCTATATATATATATATATATATATATATATATATATATATATATAACTAGGAAACATTCGATAAATTTATAAACGACTATGAATTTCCATTCCTTTAATCAGATATGGCTACACCTCCTTAATTCGGAAGTTTGGGTCCTATCTATTTTTTAAAAGTTATTTTTTTAAAAAAATTAACTAGTTTTTTAAATTAATTGGCTTTTTTTCTCTCTCTAATCTTCTTCTGTGTCCCCTCGTTCTCTCTTCTTTGATATCGTTTTCAGAATTTGTGAAGAAAGATTTAATTATTGGTATGTCTTTTAGTTTTTCTATAAGTTTTATCGTTTTTTCAAAAAATGAATTATGGTGGTTTGGAATAATGTGTCTTTTAGTAGAGTATTTATATAAATATTTTTTAGTATTTCTGGAAGTGCCTTTTAATTTTTTTTTATAAAGATTATGAGTGAGTTAATGTATATGAAAGTTGAAAGGTCTTTTGAGAGTCTATATATATATATATATATATATATATATATATATATATATATATATAACAATTTTACGATGAAAAAGACCAGTGAAGTTGAGCTGAATTTTTTATTTTCATTTAAATATATATTTTTGTTTTCAAATATCTTCTATTATTTTTTTTTTTTGGGTCAAATTTTAAAATATTTCTACTTATATTAAGATTTTTTTTCTATTATGGGTGAAATAACATTAGTTTTTTTACTAATTGATTTGATAAGAATTGTATAGTTTGTACATCAAGTGACATTATTGTTTATGCATTCCTTTTTGTATTTTTAGTTTTCGTCAAGGATTTAATTATTCATTGGCACATATCGTATCCACCGTGCCGTATCGTGCCAACAAGATACCGGCACGATACAGCCTCCGTGCCCATGGCACAGCTAGAAATCCTTTTTTTTTTTAATTACTAAGTAATTTTTTCAATAAAGTTTAAAATATTTGATAAAGATACATAATAAGCAATTAGAAAATTTTGTTGCTAAAGAAAATAAATATTTCATGCCATTATGTGTCGGCACATATATGTTTTTTGTGATCGGCATTCATCGGTCCGGTCCGGCACGCATCGTACCAGTAAGTTTTCGGCACGACCTCAAGCCACGACACTTAAATTCTTGGTTTTCTTTTGTTCGGTAGATTATATGTTTAGCTCTACAATAACAGCTATCCGCCACAGCTTAATCACTACACTATATTAATTAATTATAAATTTAAAAATAGTATATGTTTAATAATTATTTTTTTTTTCTAGTATTAATTATTAAAGTGTATTTTGTAAATTTTTTATTTTAATAGTATCTACCCGCCTGGTCACTACACTAGTGCTATTAATAGCACCAAATTTTAGTGTTATTAAATTTTCGACACTCTGATGAAGGGATGTGTGGTTCGGATGATAATGGTTCCCTAGGATTTAATTGGTGGTTAGCGGAATAGTATGATATAAGGGACAAAAATGGTCAAAGGGGGGGTACATTTAATAGCAGAAAACTTTGATAACACCAAGTACTAGGTGTTATTGATAGTATAGTAGATGCACGCGTGCGTGCGCGCCTATATATATATATATATATATATATATATATAGTCCAACTTGTGTGTTTTTAGAAGGACGAAGGCTTTCGTGCTTCCAAGTTATTTTTGATGTTGGGACTTCTGAATGGACGATCGGTTTCATTAGACTTGATCTAGAATATTTGAAATATTTAGAACATAAATTTTGCGATTTTTTTTATATCATTTATTTAGTAATTGAAAGGGCTTAAAATCAACGGTTGAAAATAAGAAAACTCACAAAATATGATGATATGATACTAAAATTTTAGATGAAAGATATTGATCTTGTTTTATATAGTATAAAGAATTTTCTATTAAAATTTTACGTGATTTGGATTTGGATATTTCTATATCGTTAAACATGCAAACAGCTCACCATGACCATTAAAATTATTGATTTGAGCCCCTTTGATTATTAAAAAAATGATATCGAAAAATTATGAAATTTATTTTCTAGATTTTTTAAATACTCTAAATCTATGTATCACGGACACTTCTATAAGTCTCGCGTGTCCGTGTCGAACACGTGTTCGATGTGGACACTTTTGGGATGCGTGTTCAATATCGAACCATAGTGCATACAATTAAAAAAATATATAGTATTTTTATTTTACTTATTTATACATATATAATGTGAGATGATAAATATTTTATCTTTTTGATGAGTACATACAAATTTTTTTTGAACAATATAAATAAATTGTGTGGTGGAGGATTTTTTTCTTAGAATATATGAATTATCAATGAAAAATTTAATAAACTTTCATTCGTATAAGAAATATAACAATATTTTATCAAAATTTATATTTTATATATAATAAACATATATTATTATATTAATAATATTATATTTTATTATCTATATTCATGTCGTGTTCGTGTCCTAATTTTTTGGAAGTTGCTGAGTCGTCGTGTCCGAGTCGTGTTGTGTCCCGTGTCCTGTATCGGTGTCCATGACGCTTAACTGTAGATCAAGTTTAACGGAGCCGATCGTCCATTCGGAAGTTCCAACATTGAAAACAACTTGGGAGCATAGAAACCTCCATGCTTCTAAAACCACACAAGCCTAGCTCTCTCTCTCTCTCTCTCTCTCTCTCTCTCTCTATATATATATATATATATATATATATATATATATATATATATATATATATATATATATATATATAAGTTGTGCTGGAATACTATCGGTAGCAAACGATTTCCGTTGCCATCGATTTGTTTTCGATCATGGAGCTTTCAAATCAACGATCGGCGCCGTTGAACATGATCTATACGATTTGAAGTATTTAGAAACCAAATTTCAAATCTTTTTAACATTATTAACTTAATGATCAAAGGATTGCAAAATTTATAATTTTAATGGTCGATATGAGACGTTTTCTCGTTTAACGGTGTAAAGAAATTTAAATCAATTGAATTTTGATTAGAAAATTCTTTACACTATTTAAAACAAGATCTATACTCTTGATCTTAATTACAAGACTTTTATCATCACTTTTTGAACGATATTCATTTTCAGCCTTTCATTTTTGTGTCCGCTTGATGGACAAGAGAATAATATCGGAAAAGTATGAAATTTGATTTTTAGATAGTTTAAATAATTTAGATCATATTTAATAGTGTCGATCGTCGATTTAGAAGTTCCATCATCGAAATCAAATCGGTGGCAATGGAGTTCGTTTGCTACCGATAGTATTCCAGTTCAACTCTCTCTCTCTCTCTCTCTCTCTCTCTCTCTCTCTCTCTCTATATATATATATATATATATATATATATATATATATATATATATTAAATGAGAGAGGTCCACCGTAGACCTCCCTCCCTCTCATGCGGCCCATGAGGCCATTTTAGCTCATGGACCGCATAAGACTATTGCGGTGAGCCGTGATTCTTTTCTGCCTTCGTTTTCATTTTCCGTGGCTCGCTTGCAGAAAATGAAAGTAGGAATTTATCCCAAAATATGTAAATGTGTTTTCCGTGAATTTTTTTTTGCGTTGAACTAAACGATCAACAAATTATTTTTGAGCTGAAAGTATATTTTCAACCTACTTTTACATCAAATCAAACACCCTAAAAAGGAATTTTTTTTGAATGAAAGGGATGAATTTAGTAACTTGTTAAATTGTAGATAGCTGGTGACAAGACGTATAAGATTAAGAGATACCTCTATAAAGTAGCAGCTCCTTCAACTTAAGAGAGACTAACAAATTATTAAACTCCTTTCAATATTGTTTTTGTATTTTTTTTACTTGTGTTTTTTTTTTTTTTGTTTTTTTGTTTACTCTAAGATCTGATGAGGAATTGCTTGCAGGTGGATATGAGAATAAATGGGTTGGCTGATGCTACTGTGATATCTAAGGCATTTTCGGATGACCATGCAGAGAAAATGTATGGGGAAACAAATGATGCAAAGAGGAAATGGGAAGACTTCTCAAAACAAGCAGAGAATGACTGTGTGGAAGGCTCCAACTTTTCTTCAGCAAAACATTGTCGCTTGGAACTTTTGCTCCAACAATGGTCTGTTACATATATATATATTTTTTCAGATTAATTGTGTGAAAGTTTGCGAATTTTTATTGATGTTTTAGTCTGATCCCCAGCCTTTCAAGTTTTACAATTGTAGCCCTTAACAGTCTTCAAATTTCTTTGTTCAGAATTTAGATGGACATTAATGTCTACTTAAGTGTTATGTGATTGACCTCAACTATTACCCGCAAAGTGAGAAGCCCAAAATCTGATTACATACATTGAGATCTCTCAAGAAAATTGATTATTAGGGACTCAATTGTAAAGCTAAGCAAGTTAGGGCAAAATTGAAACATTCTTTAAGGTCTGAGGATCCATAGTGCAATTACTCTTGTCAATTTCTTAGGGTCTCATATTTCTTTATTTTTGTTTTTCTATTGTATCATTATTCAGTGTAAATACTGTTGATGCTGCTTCTCAACAATGGAAGAAAACACATGTGTCGGTTAGTGAGATGAGCAGCAAGCAAGTTTCTGAAATGGAATCACTTGTTAAGTAAGTCCCAAACATTTCAGCAATTAATAGTAAACACATTTGTTTTGCTCTTTTGCTCTTACATTCTATGCATTTTAGTCCTTACGTGCGTCAATCTTTCATTGCAGGAGTGCTATCCAGGGTAACGAACAACACGATGATGAGGTTGCCACTGCTAGAAGTGCAGCAGAAGCTGATGTAGCCAATAATTGCATAGATATTATCCAGCACTTGGAGAGTATGTGACTTTGGCACCGCAAACTTAAATTACTACTTGAACAAGCACTTCCATGCCTCCTGTGCTCCTATTCATACGTTTATATTATTCTCATTTGGTTCAGATGCATTGTATTATGAGAAAGATTCAGCTTCGGGAATGATGAAGGCAGTAGAAGCTCACTACATGACCCTGCAAGAACTGCGAGCAGAACATTCAAGTCATGTTGAGGATATTAACCGGAATGCAGAAGATGCGTTCCAACATAGTTATAAGGTGACAACTAACAAAATTCACTATCAAGTTGAACTTTACATTGCCATGAGAATCCGTATGTGATTTATATCTAGTGGAGAGCTGTCGTTCGAAAAGAAAAAGGCTAAAGTGCAGGAAAAGCTACTATATAAACAACATTTCAGCCAATTGACACGTAGAGGAAGACAGGCAAAGCGAGGTACATTTTATGGAAATTAAACTAATATGATGGAATGGTCTGATTTGAGTAAAAGTTTAGTGACTCAATTGCAATAAATTAAAGCTCATTAACTGAAGAATCACTTTGCAATAAGCTCTGCGATAAATGTTATTGCTTAGCTGATGGAGTCACAGGGTGGGTACTACATAGGCTGCAATATTTCAATATAAAAAAAAAATGAAAAATCTGACACTTACGGTGAGAGTTTCCTGCATTATAGCCAAAATACAAGCTTTAGTTCCAACGTCAAAATTCTCCATTAAGGTGAGTGCTATCCAATCACCTTTTATTATTCTCTTGATTTGACTGTTTACTCTTTCAAATATCATCAAATTTTATGATAGGACTACGAACCGACCGGTGAGACTCCGGTTCGGTCTGAGTTGGACGTGCCGAGCAAAGGTGTGATAGAGTCGCTCCGGACGATGCCGATGGAAGCCCTCCTTGAAGAGTTCCGGGAGAACAATCCTTCAGACTGTGGGAAGGAGCCCAAGCCTTCACTCATACCGCGATCACCACTTGCGCAGATAAATAAACAAGTCTCCTAAGGACCTCTTGCAGATGCAAAAAGTTCTATGCTGTATCTCTATTTGCGTTTAATGGTGTACTGTAATCTTATAAGACAATACATGCTGGTAATTTTGAGAATGGAGTGGGGAGAGCTACCTTAGCTTCCCCGCAAGTAGCTTTGTTTCCATTTATAGTAATGTAGTTTTGTGTAAGAAAACGGTAAAAGTGCAACAGTTTGATGATTCTTTTAAAGAATTACTACAGTAAGTGTTTTACTTGGTTATTGTTGTTCATTGTATCACCTTGTGATACCAACCACGTTTCTTTTTCTTTTTTCTTTCCTTTTTACATTCAATAACATGTCGTAGAAAAGCCCATTGCCACTTTCCAGAAAAAATTTATTTTATTTATTTTATTTTTTTCCATTTTTTATATATATATATTTTTTACAAAGAAAATGTTCATATGCAGAAAGAAATGTGGAGTCAATGTTGGAGACAAAATAGCCAATTAAGAGTCTGTTTGGTCTAAATTCTAAAAAAATAATTTTTATAAAATTAATTTTGGTTTGGAAAATTAATTTTGCTTATTTTTTTTTAACTTTTATTTTATTTCATTTATTTTTCCTTTTTAATTTTTTATTTTTTACAAGAAAAAACTCATATGAAAAAAGAAATGCGGAGCCAACGATGAGACAAAATAGATAATTAAGAGTCTGTTTGGTCTAAATTCTAAAAAAATATTTTTTATAAAATTAATTTTGATTTGGAGAATTGATTTAGCTTAAAAGTTGGATAACGTTTCATGAAGTTTAGATATAAAGGGAATTTTGTAAAACTATTTAGTAAAAATATTTTGCTTTGCAAATAATAAATTTTTTTACTGAGTTTTATTTTAAAATAATTTAAAATTTGAATTTAAATTTAAATTTTAAATTTGCACAATTTTTTTTAAATTTGATATTTCAATTTAAAATATATATTTGAAATTTCTAAATTTTAAATTTTAAATTTATATTTTTACATCTAAATTTAAATTTTCAATTTTAAATTTAAAATCTAAAATTTAAAATTTAAAATTTTGCAATATATAATTTAAAACTTAAAATTTAAAATTCAAAATTTAATTTTTGAATTTTAAAATTATGAAAATTTTAATTTGAAAATTAAAACTTAAAATTTTAAAATTTCAAAATTTAAATTTTATCTTAAATTTGAAATTTGAAATTTAAAATTTAAAATTTAAATTTAAGATTTGAAATATAATATCAAAATTTTAAAATTTAAAATTTAAAAGTTAAAATTTGAAATTAAAAAATTCAAATATAAGATTTTAAATTTAAATTTAAAATTGAATCTAAATTTAAAAATTTGAATATAAAATTAAAATAAAAATTTAAAATTTGATTCTGATTTCCATAAGTAATTTTTAACAATTTTAAATTTTGGTTTTCGAAAATAAGAAAATATATTCTAAAAGTTAGAATCAGACTTGTAAATCGAGATTGTCAAACACTGTAGCCCAAAATTATTTTTAGACCCAAAATTATTTTTCAAATGTTAGACCAAACACCCACGTATGTGTCTTAATTTAGGACTCGTGTGAACAAATAATTTCAACATATATCCAAATATAGTAAAAGATTCATTTATTTCAATTTGACCAATATGCAGTATTACTAAGTAAATGTCCATATCTCATCATAGAGTTCAAATATCTTAACTACAACAATATATTATTTAGAAAAAAAGGATAATCAACTTATTTATGGACTATACTCAATATATGCTACATAAGGCATATAATAGAGAAAGTGCATTTAATCAAAATGTCATGTTTCATATCAACAATACTAATTCCTAATGTCATAATTATTAAGGAATCAAGATCAATTAAGAAATAGATGGTATAAAAGGAGTTCGATTAGATTGAACTCACCGGATGTTTTCGAGACCTTTTTATTTTCTCAATCAAAGTTGTCCTGTAGACTATTCTAATCCTAAATTTTTTTTCTAAGTGATGAAAATCTCAACAAATTCTTATACCAAAATTCACTAAAATTATAAAAAAAAAGGAAGAAAATATCTTACAACAAGAAATTCTTGAAATTATCCCAAATAAGTTGTTAAGACTTCAATTTCAACCTATAAGAGAATTTCCAATCCATCAATTCCAAGCAAAACCCTACATTTAGAAATTTGTAGTTATAACCATGTTGGGGCCGGAATGTCGCGTTGACCGTTGATCGTTGACCGGGTGCGGTTTGCAATCGGCCCTCGAGTTGACCCTCTGAGTGTGATGCGCCGGGTACCAAAATGGATCAAGCGATCAAGCCGAGGAGGGATCTGCTCGGCCGGATTCTTCTCAATCAAACTCTCGATAGAGTTCGGCCTAGAGGAGCCGAACTAGGATTTGGAGACAAGGAATTGACACGGCCGAAATAGCCGATTTGGAATTATATTGCTTGGAGATAGGTTACATGGAACGGTTACAATTAAGACTACTCTTAGGAAAGCTGTAAGGAAAGCAGTAGATGCGGGTATGAAAGGCTAGCTAGGAAAGTAGTAAGGAAAGCGGTAAACTTAGTCTAGAAAAGCTATAAATGCAGGCATGAAAGGTATTGAAGAGCAGGAGTGGTCACTGGCTTACAAGGTTGCAGGACCCTTTCTCTTCGATGGTTCGATTATTTATACTTATTCGAACCAGGCGTATAATCGCCGATTTGGGTAATCGGCGTAACTTAAGGGGAATCATCATCTATTTCTCAACTACCTCCTTTTGAGTCGATTCTCCTCAATTGAATAGTAGCTATTTTTTGTCTACGTTCATCCCCAAACCAGAGGGAACTCCTACTACTTAGAAACCCTGAACGGATCGGAAAGCTATAAGTCGATCAATGGGAAATACTTGAAACACTATCATACATCGATTTGGGAAGATATGGAGTAAAAGGCAGAAGAGAGCTTTACATTTAATGAATCGATACATATGCGAATCGAGAAAATGTAAATACAAAAGTGTTTCGGAAAAAGAAAA
This sequence comes from Tillandsia leiboldiana, assembly GCA_029204045.2. Lineage (NCBI taxonomy): Eukaryota > Viridiplantae > Streptophyta > Magnoliopsida > Poales > Bromeliaceae > Tillandsia > Tillandsia leiboldiana. The sequence continues at coordinate 31,084,925 of CM055062.1, read as the reverse complement.
GTCATAGTCGAAGAACCTGGTTGGAGGTCGAAACACACGACCACCATCAAACTGGCCGAGGTAGGAGAGGAGCCGAGGTCGGAGAACCCGGCGGACCCCGCTGGAAATTGAGACACCTAACCACCATTGGAGCCGACAGGATTGGGAGAGAGAGAGACTATAAAGTCACTATCAACTCCTCAAATCCCTGTGCCCGCCGGGAGGGGATCATGCGGTTCCTCTCGGAGAAGAAGGCACCCGACCTTGCAGAAAGGCCGGTCGAAGCGTGATAAGGCACCTCCCCGGTGGAGAAAGCAGGAGGTTGAGCGGCAGAACCCCTCCAACTCCTAAAAGAGGAAGCAAAAGCCCGGCTTCCACTCAAAAGATCTTCATAAGCACAACCATCCTTAAGCAGCCAAAAATCGGCTAGACCACCGCTCGTAAGATTCCGAATCGGTAGGTCATACGTAGCGGTTTTCCCAAAAGAAACCCCATTAGAACTACAAGGTAGAAAGAAACTTTTATCGGCCGGCGTCAAAGCGCCGTCTGATTCATATTAGGCAATTGCCTCGAAGGTTTTCCCATGCAACCTTTTTTCGGTGAATCCACTGTTAGAACACCTAGTGTTGGTGTATCTGGCCCATGGTGCATCAAAGGGATGCCACAGATGGACCCTATGAGGTATTTTTAGCTGTGTTGGCCTTCGGCTAGATTTGTCGAAATTTTTAAAAAGAATTAGGCCAAACAGAGATTGGAAATGGATTCAGCACGGAAAAACGCTTGAAAACGACTATTTGCTTGTTTGATTCTGAGTCCGGATGCCCAAAAAGGACTCCCGGAAGTTTCTATTGGCTTTTGATGCATGGGAAGGGCCGTAGACTGCCGGCATGCCACGTGGCGGCCTGTCATTGGCCGGTTTTTAGCGCGCGGTCCACAGAGTAGCGCGGCTGGGTGCACAGACCCGGCGCAGGGACACGTGGCACCGCCTGATTGGCGGGCTCAAGGCGCGCGGTCTACCGGGCGAGCACGGCGGTGCATGGACCAAGGTGGGGGACACGTGGCAGCCTCCGGTTGGTTGGTGCACGCCGCGCGGTCCACGGAATTTCAAAGTGGGATGTGTGGACCGGGTGTAGGGGACACGTGTCGCCTTGTGATTCGCGGGCGCAGCGGGCGCGGTGCACGGGGGACGTGGCCGGCGCCTCGGGATGCGTGCGCACGTGGGAGCCACACCGCGCGACCGGCGAGGCGGCGACCGGTCGGCGGGTCTTCCGGGCTGGACACGTGGCGCCCGCTCCTTGGCGGGCGCCAACCGCCTTCCTGTGCGGGGAGGGGCCACGTGGCAGCCTGTGAGTGGCCCGCACAGCTGTTTGCTGTTTGGCGGGCCACATGGCATCACCGGGAGGTTTCGGGCATGAACAGTGTTGGGCCGGGCCCAACACTGTAGCAGCCCGAAACTTCCGGGCGCCCGAAAGTTGGGCCCAAAAGCCCAATGAGAGTATTTTTTGGCTTTTCTCGGGTTGAGTCCTATAAATTGGGCCATTGCTCCTCATTTCGAGACTTTTTCCGAGGCTTTCTGCTATTGTGCTCTTCATCAAAGTTGTTGATCACCTTCTTGTGCATCTTTCGGTGGAAGCTTAGAATTTTTGGAGGCCGCGGCGTCGATGATTTCAGCATCGTAGCGCAGAGCGACGATTTAGTGTTGGAGGCTCTTTTTCATTGCACTTCAGTCTGGGAGGTCTACAGAGCTACCCCGATGGTATTTTTGGACGATTTTCACGGCGTTGGATCCACGAGAGGTAGGCCTATGTTTTTCATGTTGACCACTTTTTTCGGATTTGAGCTTTTATTGAGGTTTTGGGTACATTTTTAACCCCCTTTGTGGCTGGTGGACTTTTTGGACAGCACCTTCTTGTCAGATTTTTATCTCCACATCCGGACATTGGAATTCGACATTTAAGGACTCTATCGACATATACTCTTCGCGTGGATCGCCGTCATATTTTTATTGGAATTTTTGGAGTTCATTTTACAGGTGAAAATTTTGCATTTAGGGGACTGTTCCCTAAAATATCACTAGGAAAGCGCCGAAGATCGCGCTTCGGTACGACAATTAGGGGATGAACCTAGATGGGAAACGGCTACTATCCTATTTGAGGGATATTTGACTTAAAAGGAAGTAGTTGCTAATTAGCCAATAACTTCCCCTAAACTACGCTGAGAATTCAAATCGGCGCCTAATAACATGGTTCGGAAAGTGTATAAATACCCAAACCATCGAAGGAAAAGGGGTCCGACAACTTCGTAAGCCCGGTACCACCCCAGCTTTTCATATCTAGGAGTAGGGTTAACTTAACTTTTACCGCTTTCCTTTACAACTTTCCTAAGAGTAGGTTTAATTATAATTTATATCCCTTTCCTCTTCCTTGTATCCCCTTCCCAAGTAATATAAAGTTTTAATCGGCTCATCAGCTGTGTCATTATCATTGTCTCTTTTACCTAGTTCTGCTACTCTAAGTCGAACCCAACAATCCCTCTCTACCTCCATTACTCCGATTCGGCTACATTAAGCCGAACGGTCGTGAGAGATACCAGAGGAGAACCTGGCCGAGCAGATCCCTCCTCGGCCTGATCACTTGATTTGTTGGCACGCAGCACATTCAACATCTCTGAGGGTCACTCCTAGGGGCCGATCGCGCGCAGCCATTTTTGGCCCCAACAATCTCCAACTTAGCCGGAAGGATAGAGGCATTTAGTCCTTTAGTACGGCTAAGAGATCAGGATGAATTCGTGTGGGCCGCGGAACTCCAAGCGGCTTTTGATGATATTAAGAGGTTGTTTAGACTAGAATTTTCGGCCAACAAGAAATAGCCGACACAGAGGGCCATCGCCTTATTCAGGGCTAGCTTCTGCCACCACCAGACATTCAACCGACCCGATAGGTCGACGAAATAGGCGGAGATAGGATCAATTGATTAATCCAGAAGAATTCGCATCCCAATCCGGATCGGTGTTCAGTCGTGTTGTACCAGCCATCAGCTGAAGGTGTCAACCGATAGAGAAGTCAGCTGACAAGAGAAGCGATCAACAAAAGGATAGACTGTAGGACCCCTGAACCCCATGCAGCTTTTTCCCGTGAATCCACTATGCAAACACCTATTGATGGTGTGTTTGGCCCATAGTGCATCAAAGGGATGCCACAGATGGACCCTGTGAGCTTTTGTCAGCTGGGTTGTCCTTCGGCTGCTTTTGTCGAATTTTAGAAAAGGTTTTAGGCCAAACGGAGGTTGGATTTGGATTCAGCGCGGAAAAACGCTTGAAAACGGCTATTTTCTTGTTAAATTCTGAGTCTGGATGCCCAAAAACGGACTCCCGAAAGTTTTACTAGATTTTTGGGGCATGGGGGAGCCGTGGACCGGCGGGGGTGCCACGTGGCAGCCCCTGATTGGCCGGCGCAGGCGGCTTGGTCCACGGAGTAGCAGGGGTGAGGCCGGGGTGCACCGCGGGAGGCGTGGACCGGCGGGTGTCCACGTGGCAGCGCCGGATTGGGCGGCCCACGCACGCTCGGTCTACGGGAGCGTGCGGGGGAACCATGGACCGGGGCGCGCCACGTGGCAGCCCCGGACTGGCGGGTCCACGGGCGCGCGGTCCACGCGGCGCGGGGAGCAGGCGGGGGCAGGTGGGGGCGGTTGGGCCGTACGGCGGGCAGGTGGGCAGCGCCACCGCGTTGACCGCGGGCGGGGACGCGTGGCGGCTGCTGGCGGGGCTTACACGGCTGCCGCGTGTTCGGTGGACACGTGGCAGGCCCCGAGGCGGGTCGGACGGCGGCGAGCGGGTCGGATGGATCCCGTGTGCGGCTGGGCTGGGACGGGCCGCACTGTGCGCGCCCGAATGTTGGCGGGCCGGGCCGCACTGTGCGCGCCCGAATTCTCTTCGGGCCGGACCGGGCGCCCGAAAGTGGGGACAAATCCGGAATTTCCGGATTTGTTCCCCACAGCCTATAAAAGGCAACCCGATCTGCCTTCTTTGGGTTTTTTCACCCATTTCCAGGCCCCATCTCCCCAAGCTCTCTTCTAGTGATTTGTTCATCTTCGAGTGCTTGATCAACCTGCAGAGTTTGGAGATTTTTCGGAGCACGCATCCCTAGGTTTCAGATTTTACGGCGCGGTGCGACGTTTCATTCCCGGTGTTCTTCTTCGTCGCAGTACAGTGTGAGGGCTCCCCTGGGCTACCCCGACATTCTTTTTTTGTGATTCTTGCACCGACATACTCCTAAGAGGTAGGGTTTCATCTTTTGTACTGATCACGCTTTCCCGTTCTGAGTTTTTGGCACGGATACCGAGGTGCCATTGTGACCCTTTTTCTGTGTGGATTTTTGGGACAGCATTGGAGTGTTTTGGCGATATCTTCGCGCTCGACCGTCAGATGGAAACGTGCTTGTACAACTTTTTCATCTACAGATCACAAGGAACGCGCTCGTATTTTTCTTGGATTTTTCCGAGATTTTATTGGAGGTGAAAATCCCTGTTTCCCTGTGTACAGTGCTACAGTTTTTGATGCAGAAATGGTTTGAGTGCACCACCTTGCCGAATTTGTATCTTGACCTACCTAACTCAGTTTTGGGCGTGCAGGTATCCGTTTCGAAGGTATCGACACGAGGATCGCTGTGATATTTTTCTGGGAATTTTCTGGGCATTTTCAGCAAGTGAAATTTGGACATCTTTGGGACTGATTTTTTATGTGGTTGTAAGAGCAGTTTTGGGAACTTATGTGTAATTGTGGACCTTGTGTTGTACCCAGGAGAGTTGCGGGTATTGCTGGACCCATTGGAGTAGGAGATTTGGATTTACCTGGTATTTTCTGCTGTGGGATTTGGACAGTCAGCTTTTCAGGTGGGTGGTTGTTGTACTCCTCTCCTTTGGTATGCCCACTAGGAACATAAGAGTATCCCAATGTTAGTAAGGCTTAGCTTATTGTTGATAGCCTTGCATGCAATAGAGATTTAAATAATTGATAAGTTTATCCATGATGATGACATTTCTTTTGACATGAGTTCGGTATCATGATCACTTGTTTAATCACCTAATTATCTTGGACAGCATGTTTAGTGGTAGGTTAGTAATTAATGACTGGCAATAAGAATCATTACCATGAGACAATAATCATGACATTGGTTGCTTTATTCTCATTATTCCTGTGAAATAAACTAAAATACTGGGACAATTGCATGCTTAAATTGGTCACATAACTAAGTCATTTTACTGATACACTATTTTTGGGACTTGACTTAGGAGAAACCATGCTTCTATTTTTCTTTCTCCTATTATTTAGACTTGAGGGATAGCTTGCTCGGGTTCGAGCGGGGGCTGGGATAGTGTAGTCAGGTTGCTGGGGAGTTGGGACAGGCTGGTCTTTATGACAGGGTATTGCGGCAACCACGGATTTTGGGTGGTTGACCGGGTTGTACTATTGCATCAGATTGGGTGAGAGGGATCGGGCTATCTTTTGTGGAGGGTTTTTCCCACTTGATTTGAGTCACGATCCAGTCCTGCTACATCAGGTTACTTGTGGTTATTTACTTTTCCTCGTGTGGGTCGCTCCCCACGAGTGCCGCTCCAGAGTGCGCGACAGACAGACTTTGAGTCCTTGAGACTCCTTTGCTTCGGTGTTATGCATAGGCTGGCATACCCGTCGCGGCAGAGCAGGCAGTACCAGTGTCCACTGGTGGTCAGATTGGGTTATTTTGGCAGGCTTCTAGATACTGATGCATACCTTTTTTCCATTCCTGTTCGCTTGACATGTAGAGGCATATTAGGGGTAGCACTTTATCAGTTGTCATACTTAGCTTTTCCCCTTTTCTTCTCTTTTTGCCTCTGGTTGACCTGGTGGGCATGTCTGAATTGAGGCTTTACCCACTAGGGGAGGCTACTGTTTTATAGTAGTACTTACCCCTATTGCCTTTTCTTTATTTCTTTTTCCCCCTTGTTTTGCAGAGTCCTCTGCGGGAGTTGCTGGGCCGTCAGCAGCTGATCGAGGTAAGAGGATTGCGGATTAGATAGCGAGCCACCCGAGTGATGTTAGCTGGAGTTTTTGGTGTACCTGGTTTTTCTCAGACAGTTCTTTTTTATTTCTTTTTGGGTCTGGCTTTTGCCAGCTATTTGTATATTTGTGGTGAGCTGGGAGAGATGTTTGTATTTATTTTACAGTTGTACTTTATTTACTTCCAGCTTCTGTCTGAGATACAGCAGTTTTAGTTCAGCTCTGATTCTTATGCTCTTTTATTATTATCTCTTATCTGAGCAGGTTACCGACGCTTCGTGTATGCGGAAAATACCGCATGCACGGCGGATCTGTAGACGGGCCCGGGTTCTGGTTTACACCCGGGGTGTGACATAGACTGCCTATCGGCCGAAGATAGATACAAGGTCGCCTCAAATTAAGCAACAGAAGAGGCGAAGTCAAGGCCAATTGTGGGTTGCCCGAGACTCCCAAAGAAAAGATCTTGAAGAGAAGGGAGGCGAGATTCAGGCGCGAATCTCGTAACATACCCCGAAGCGGCAAGCGACACTAAGCAAAGGGAGGTGCTGCGGATCACGCTTCATTGCAATAATTAAGGGGTTGATCTAGAGGGGCAAGCAACGCCCAGCGCTGGAAGGCGCCGAGAATTAAGCCCCAGCGCAATAATCAGGGGTTGAACCTGGACGGGAAGCTGCGACTATCCTATCGAGGCTAACCGGCTCAAAAGGAAATGGTTGAGGACTTCCCGATAACCTCCCTCAGATTACGCCGATCATTCGAAATTCAAAATTGGCGCATAATAATATGGTTCGGAAGTGTATAAATACTCGAACCATCAAAGAGATCGGGGTCCGGCAATCCTCGTAAGCCCGGTACCACCCCACCTCTTCATTTATCTAGGAATAGGAGTAATTTAACTTTTTTTCTTCTTTTTTACTGCTTTCCTAGGAGTAGGCTTACTTAATCTTTCTATCCCTTTTTCCCACTTGTATCCCCTACTTCTATCAATATAAAGTGCAAACCGGCCATTTCGTCGTGTCTTTATTTTGTTTATCACATTTAGAGTGTAAACTGACCCTGTGGTCGTGTCTTTATCTTCCCTCGTGCATGCATTGAATTATTATCGACACATCAGTCGTACATTTATCCACAAGCGTTTCGACTCTAAGTCGAAACCAGCAATCCCTCTCTAGCTCCGCGAACCCGCTTTCGACAGTCACCGGTCGCTTGAGGTTGCGAGGAGTTACTTGAGGTAGAACCCGACCGAGCGAATCCCTCCTCGGCCTGATCGCTTGATTGTTGGCACGCGGCGCACTTCGACACCTTCCAGAGGATCACCTAGCAGGAGCCGATTACGCAAAAGCCACATTTTGGCCCCAATAGAGGTATCTCACGAAACCACCCGTTAGTTCCCTCTTGACACGATTAGCCGATGAAGTTGTATAGTTCGGCTGCCGAGGGAAACCTAGGGTGCCTATTGGCTCAAGACAAGACAACGAACTAAAAGACGAGCAAGCTATCTACTACTTGAGCAGACGGTTGATAGATGCCGAACGGCGGTATTCGGCAATGGAGAAATTATGCCTGGCACTATACTTCGCATGCACAAAGCCTAGATATTATGTGTTGCCTGTAGAGGTATCGGTTAATTGCAAGACCGGTTGGCACACAAATCCAAGTCCACAAAACTCCCCCAACTGTACAAGAACTCCCCACTGTCCAACAACTGTCCCCGCAATCTAAGAATCTGTGAAACATTGTAAGATATCCGAACACAGCATTAATGGGCCTTCCCCGGGAACAGCGTTTGCTGTTTTGCAAAACAGCACAGAAAAAGGGGATTTTTCACCTATGTAAAGTTCTTAGAAAAATCCATAAAAATTACGGCTGCGATCCTTACGACGAGTAGATCAAAATCGACTACTTATATTCCTTGATCCGATGCTCCTAGGCCAAGATAAAAAATCAACAAGCCAGTGCTGTCCAAAAATCCATCACAGAATATAGGGTCAAACGGTGCCTCGGGAACCACACCAAACACCCAAAACAGAGTGAAATGATCAACACAAAAATCGAAGCCTTACCTCTTAAGAATACGCTGCCGTAGAAATCGCCCAAAAATACCTTCTGGTTTGCGCACGGCAATTTTCCGACTGAACTGCGACGGTAATGGGCCGAAAATGGAAATCGTCGAAGCGCGCCGCGTCGCAGAGAACTCGCTGTCGGCAACTCCAAAAATTTTGAAACTTCCTGAAGAGGTAGAGGACAGAGAGGGGAACAACTCTCCTTAAGGCCACAAGCTCACTTTCTGTCACGCCCCCGGGGGTTTTTGAGTCTATCAAAGCGGAAAATTGCGTGTATCTTTTTTTTTTTCTTTCTTAACAAGGTATTTTAAACCTCATCCCCGGTGCGTGCCAGACCGCCACATACACAAATTCTCCCTGCCCGCGGACAGAGTCTCCTTTGTATATGCACGGCGTCTCATTTACAACAACATACATCAAACACCAACCATCAACCATACAATAGACATACATCATCAAGCGGAATATTAAAGCGGCATCAGTGTTTAGAAAGGATAAAGCCAGCGGTTGCAAAACCCGTGCCCACACGGCACTTCGTTTTGAGAAAACCTTTTCGAAATCATTTGGTTTATCATGAAAACGTGCCGCATAAGAAAACATCACCAAAAGAAACGAATATAAAGGTACACCTCATCCACAGCGCTAAGTAATACATGTCCACGAATATTACGACCCACAAGCAAATTAACTAAATTAAGCGTAAGAGAAATGAGATAATAAAAACCAAGTGTTCTGACTACGGCTCTCGCGACGCAGTCTCACCGCCCTCCCGGCTAACGCACCTCGTAACACCTGTCACGGAGTGGGTAATGTCAGTGACAAACAAAGTAGATGTCTAATATCAACAAGGAAATAAGGAGCAAACCGAATACACCGGAACCATTTCGCTAAAACCCTGCACATATTAAGCTGGGCCCCAACCCCAGATTTATCAATTAAATTGGGCACTAACCCCAGAATATTTGTCGGAGAGACTAAAGTCTCCCCTCGTGCGCAAACACCTACTTTGATGCTTTAACCTCTTCGCGGTGCTGGTGTGCTATTTTCAGCGGGCGCGAAGAGGTCGTTGGCCCGCGCGGGTGCCGCCCGCGCGGCAGCCGCGCGGCGCCCGCACGGTTGCGGGCCCGCGCGGCAGCCGCGCGACGCCCGCGCGGGTGCAGCCCCGCGCGGCGCCCGCGCGGTTGCGGGTCCGTGCGGGTGCCGCCCGCGCGGCGCCCGCGCGGTGCCCGCACGGTTGCGGGCCCGCGCGGTTGCGGGCCCGCGCGGCAGCCGCGCGGCGCCCGCGCGGTGCCCGCACGGTGCGGGTCCGCGCGGGTGCCGCCCGTGCGGCAGCCGCGCGGCGCCCATGCGGTGCCCGCGCGGTTGCGGGTCCGCATGGGTGCCGTCCGTGGCTCTCCTCCGCGCGATGCCCTAGCGGCACCGCGCGCCTCCGCCGTCCGTTCCGTGCCCTAGCATGATGACGACGACGGCGACGGTGACGGATACGACGGAGAAACCAAGAAACCAAGAACTCAAACAAAAGAGACGACGGAAAAATCCCAAATAATTTAAAACAATTATTTTACTAACCGAAGATCGACGGGAAGGTTGTCCGGTCGCGTTCTTGCCTTCGGTTCGGTGTCCGGGAAGATCGGGCCCCTTCTCTTTCTCCTTTCCCTTTCTTCCGGCTAGGGTTCCGTCTTTTCTTTTTCTCTTCTCACCGATTAGGGTTTTTATTTTTCTTTTCTTTTCTTTCCGATAATCGGGATCCCTTATATAGTCGCACTTTATCTCTAATTAATTTCTCTTTAATTCGTACGTAAGAGAATTATTATTTTCCGTTTGGGATAATTAATTAACTAATTAATTATCCCCTACGAGATAACCCACCTTATCTCTAACGGGTGCAAGATATTTTGTACGGATTCCGATGCACGACTAATCACCGTATCACTTTGAATCCCGTTCCGGGGGATCCCGATATCGGATTTCAGATCCGATCGCACCGTCGGCTTTCTTTTTCCGCGCTCTATCGCAGAAAAATACTAGCACCCCACAATGGCCAACTTTTAAGAATTGAATAATTTTATTTCACTTAAAGGCTTAAATGACTACACGTAAGTCAAAAATACCCCGAAAGGCCGGATCACTACACTTTCTCTCTCTAGAATCTAAAAATCGCAAAGAGAGAGAGAAGTGGCTTAAATAGGCATCAAAATGGGTCAAAACTCATTCGGGCTCCACACCGAATCCGGGTCCAAAACAGGAACAGCAAAACTATCCAACCAGGCCGCACCACGTGTCCCAAAACACAAAACAGCCTTACAAGGCCAATCGAGATGCGCCACGTGTCACCCTCTGCCCACGTGTTCCACGCGCCCGGCGCACGTGGGCGGCTCTGCGCCCGCCAATGAACAGTGGCCACGTGTTTCATGTGGTTCACGGGGCGCACGCGCCCGGTCCACGCGCCGGGTCTTGCAGATCTTGTCGGCCAATAGGATGCTGCCACGTGTCGCCGCCCCGCCGCCACCATTGACGAAACCCAACCAATTAGGAGCTGCCACGTGGCACGCTCAACCTTCCGTGCTCCCGGTGCACGTCTTGCCCGTGGACCATCCCGCCTGCGCGCATGCCCGCGCCTGCCCGCGGCCCTGCTCCGCCGCTGCGCCGCTGCGCTCCGCCGCTGCGCTCCGCCGCTGCGCTCCGCCGCTGCGCCGCTGCGCTCCGCCGTGCTCCGCCGCTCGCCGGTCGCCTCCGGTCGCCGGAACAGTTTTTCCGGCAGCAGGAGTTACTATTCCGGCGTGAACAGTACTTTGGCGCCGAAAACAAGTAAATAGTCCATTTTGATCGTTTTCGCGCGCCGAGTCCAAATCCGCTGGCCGTTTTGCCAAATTCTCATCCGAAATTTTGCCGAAAGTCCCCGAAAAAGCTAATTTGATTCGATTTTCACGTCGGGTCCATTTCTGAGGCCCGATTTTGACACTACTAGCTCCATTACACCATGTAAGCTTCCTATAGTCGTCGTTAATGCTGCAAAAATCTCCACAAAAGTCCGGATCATCACATCCTCCCCCACTAAAAAAGTTTCGTCCTCGAAACGAGACCAAACTAAACAACTCCAGTCTGCGCCTCGAACAAATAAGGGTAGGTGTCCATCAACTCCGGCTCCAGCTCCCAAGTAGCCTCGCACTCGTTATGGTTGCTCCAAAGGATCTCCATGTAGGGCATGGCTCAACTGCACAATTCTCTCACCTCTCGATCCAAAATCTGCAGTGGGCACTCCTCTGTCGACTCTGGGCGGTCTAAAGGTACTGTCGAATCACTCGGACCTTTTCCTTTGCCTCCAACAATACATTTGGTCCCAAGGTCCGTCTCTCGCCTACGTCACTCCAATAAAGCGGTGATCGACACTTGCGTCCATACAACGCCTCAAACGGAGCCATCTGAATGCTCGCTTGAAAGCTGTTGTTGTACGCAAACTCAGCCATAGATAAGTGTAGAATCCACCATCCGCCAAAGTCCAGAACGCAAGTCCTCAGCACTCCCGATGTATCCACTCTAAAGTCCCCTGTCTAGTCACTCGGAATCTGCTCTCTAATCTTGGTCAAATGGGGGTCCTCACTCTATTTCTCCTTGATCCTGTCCAACAGAGTGGGCTGCACGACTAAAGACGTTAGTCTAGCAGAGACCCCAGAGGACACAACCTCTAACTCGAGTCACCGCATCTCCGTTAACATCCCTGGTACACGAACACCTCCTGGTCTAGCTCTCGAAAAGTCACTATCCTCGTGACACAATCGATCATCGTGAAGTACCGAGCCAGCCCGTCTATCCCGAGCATCCTATTCAAGTTCCGTAGCCGCCTCAAAACCATCTGGTCTGCTGGCATAACCCAGGACTCAATCTATACCAGGCAGGACCAATGATACTCCTTCACGTGCAAGATGTGGTCGAGAATCTGAACCTCCCGTGCACGTGGTAACCGTCATACCCCTAACCCATGCAATGATGCAAATGCTCTACTAATAGATAAAGGGGATGCTCCTATAAAACAAAGTACGAGTCCCAATGCTAGAAGGTAAAGTGATACCTGTCACCACGTGATCGGCTGCTGCAAAGTCCTCCACCTGAGCGGCATAAACCCGACCGCTCTTAGCCGGTGGCCGGAAATCAGAAGGGTGGAAGGAAGGTGACCTGCTCACTGGAGCAAAAGGCTGCTGAGCTGACGTCCTTTGCTGGAATGCACTAGGAGCCGAGGCTGAAGATGGTGCCGTGGAAGTCGATAGGGGGCATGAAGCTCGAACGTGGCCTGACTGTCCACACTTATAACAGCGACCCCACCTCCGATCATAGGTGTGAGGCAGATGAGGTCCTCCACAGAAAATACATCTGTCATGACATCGTGGCTGCTGCTGCTACTTCTGCTTCTGGGGTCCACGAGGCTCTCGTTGCTCAGAACGGCCCTGGCCATGAGACTGAGGCCGCGACGGTCGTGGCGGTCTCCAAGAACTAGCATGTCCTCCATCATCAGGTGCTGGTCGCTTCCTCTCAGAACTCTGTGCGACCAACCCGCTCCTCCTGGCAACCATTGCGTCGCCCTGCTCCACCCACAGTGCATGCTCAACGGCTTCATCAAGGGTCTGTAGCCTCCGAGCGTGCACCAGGGTATAGATCTCAGGTCGAAGACCAGTCTCGAATAACTCAACCTCATGCGGTCCGTCACGGGCGACGAAAGGCACGCAGTTAAGCAACTGCATAAACTCCTGATAGTACGCCTGCACCGGTCTGTCTCCCTACTGGATACTCTTCAAGTCGTCCTCCAGCTTCTATTTCACACTCTCAGAAAAGTACGTTCCAAGTAGCATGCGCTAGAACTTGGACCAGGGCAGCTGTCGGGTGGTCTGGAACTCCGCTGGCTCCACCCGACGCCACCAAGCGTCAGCATCCCCCTCGAGACAATGCACTTCCATAAGTACTCTATACTTTGGGTCGATGAAGAAATCCCTAAACAGCTTCTCCATGAAGATAACTAAGCCTTCACATCCCATGGTTGCGCGTTCCGCCCGAGAATCTAGGCGGTCCATACTGGCAGAACTTGGTGAGCTTCTCCGCGATATACTCCTCCTGAGCAGGGGTCAAAGGTTGGGCCGCTCCTCGAGCCCCACTACTCGATGATGGCGCCGTCGGCACATGAAGTGCAACAGATGGTACATGGGCCTCCAAAACAGTCGGAGGTGGCACCTCTCTTTGGGCTAACAGCTGGTCAATCCTCTGCTCCTGCCGGCGGTGACTTTCCGCCAGTTGGGCCACCATAGTCCTCAGCTCGCTCAACTCCGAAGATCCGGTCTGCTCCAGCTCCTCAGGGGGTGTAGGGGTACCCCGAGTAGGGATCCGACATCAGGGAGGCATCCTGCCACTAGAAAACACAATAAAAAACCCAACCACACACGACCCAATCTAGCAAAAGTCAAAGACATCCCCATATTTCTGTAACTTTATGTTGTCTGCAGCCAACATAACTGTCCACAGAAACAGGACATGTTGATCCCTCTTCACTCACTGGAAGGGTCAAATAACCCAATCACCGACTTTCGCCTAAGAACATCACGTCTCTCACGCCCTATCATCCTAGGGTCCAACATAAGCCTAGGGTTTCTTAAGTCCCAACTGACCTATTCCTAAGCTCTGATACCAACTTAATCTGTCACGCCCCGAGTGTAAACCAGAACCCGGGCTCGTCAACAGATACGTCGTACACACAGAATTTTTCATGTATACGAAGCGTCGGTAACCTGCTCAGATAAGATATACAATAAAAGAGCATAATATAGAGCTGAACTAAAAAGAACTACATAATATCTCAGACTGGAAATAAAATAAAGCTGTAATAAATACAATAAACTCCCAGCTCACCAAAATAATACACCCAGCTGGCCAAAGCCAGACCTCAAAATAAAAGTAAACTGCTATAGTCTGAGTAAAATGGGTACAATATCTGTCTAACAGCAGCTCTCAGACTCACAGGAGATCTATCTACTCAGCGATCCCCTTACCTCTATCAGCTGTCGATGGCCCAACAGCTCCCGCAGAAGACTCTGCAAAACAAAGAAAAGAAAGAGAGGAAAACAACAATAGGGGTGAGAACCACTAGTAAACCAGTTGCCTCCCCCTGTGGGTAAAGCCTCAAACTCCGACGTACCCACTAAGTCTACCAGAGGAAAAGGGAAAGGTAAAGTGGTAAGCAATAAGACTGTTGAAAAAGAAAATTACCACTACTATGCCTCTAAATGCAATCCCAAAAAGTATGACTGTATGCATGCATCAGTAACCGCATCATCTGTCCAAATAAACCCAATCTAGCCACCAGTAAAAATTGGTATCGCCTGCTGCCGCTATCATCATCGTGCAATCCACGCTAAAGTGATAGCAATGAGTCAATGCCCTCTGGTACCTATTTGGTACCCCGCACGCTCCGGAGTGGCACTCGAGGGGAACTACCCACACGAGGAAAGTAACAATGTCATAAGTATCATAAAAGCAGGACTGGATCATGACTATGATCAAAGTGGAAAACCCATCCACTAATGAAACCCCGATCCCAATCTGATGCAAAGATCGACAAGACTCGACCCCAATCTGATGCAAAGATAAACATCCGGTCAACCGCCTAATGTCCGCGGTTACCGCAATACCCCACAAGTCTACAATCTGATAAAATAACCAACATCTGGTCAATCGCCTAATATCCGCGGTTACCACAATACCCCACAATCCATAATCAAGTACAACTTGTCCCAGACTCCAAAGTCCAGACTACACTATCCCAAGCCCCTGCTCGAACCCGAACAACATGAATCAAAAGTCTAAATGAGAAGGAGAAAGAAAACAATCATGGTTTCTCCTAAGTCAAGTCCCAATATGATAGTGTAGCAATAATTAGTGGCCTATCTAGATGTCCATACAAGCATGCAAATGTCCTCATGAAAGATAAAAGAAAGTGTATCAAATAGTAGCTCCACATAGATATAACCATCATGTCAAAATCACAAACCGACTATGCATGTCTATAATCCCTGATCCATAATAAATCCTCAAAGTGGTACCCGCACATAAATATATTATCCTGTTCCATTTAATCAACTTTTATAAAAGTCTATATGCTAATATGGCATGTTATTTTATCATCACTATAATCTTCTCACAATCATATTCCCAGATTTAATATTTCCCCAATAATATTCCCAACATGATATATCGACAAGATTGGTCTCACATGATAGGCTCACGTTTATTTTGATTTAAGCACGGATGTCAAGGGGTGATGTCACGCCCCGAGGTCGAAACTGCGACCCGGGCTCGCTAACAGATCCGCCATCTGTACGGAAACTGCCGTACAGACGAAGCGTCTAACCTGCAAGTAAGTCTATATGTGACGCCCCACTTCCCAGGGGGTCACCCATCCTAGAACTACTCTAGCTCTAGCACGCTTAACTCTCATGTTCCTCTTGGATCTTGCTACCATCCAAAATGCTATAGCCGGGTTAGAGATTTAGTCCTATTATATCATTTATATAGAGGACTAATCCAAATTCCGGGGGTGTCACATTCTTCCCCCCTTTAAGCCCTGACGTCCACGTCAGGCTCAAGCACACTCACAAGCACCAGGCGATGTGAGACTCGTCTCGCTAGCCTTAGCCGACCTTGTGAGGAGCTGCACTCCACTCACAACGGTCATTAGCCGGGGAGCCTCGCTCTACCCGCTATATAACCCTGGCTCAGCCGAGACTCATCTCACATTTCCGGCTGGTGAATGGCTCTGATACCAACTGTGACGCCCCACTTCCCAGGGGGTCACCTATCCTAGAACTACTCTAGCTCTAGCACGCTTAACTCTCATGTTCCTCTTGGATCTTGCTACCATCCAAAATGCTATAGCCGGGTTAGAGATTTAGTCCTATTATATCATTTATATAGAGGACTAATCCAAATTCCGGGGGTGTCACACTATAGCTAGCAGATATCAGAGCAAAAGTAACCAAATACTAGAGAAAGAAAACTAAACATCTGTACAATAGTAAAAATCCAAAATACAGCTATAACTAAAGATACATACAACTCTCACATCATCTCACTCTACAAATGTCTAGTACAAAAGAGGAAACTCAAAAAGGGTACTACTACTTCTATGCTAAACTGACTCGGGTAGGCGACTAGCCGGCTACGCCCTTACCTCGATTCAGAAGACTCCGCACGGGAAGGAGTCGGAACCGCCGCCTCAGGAATACCTGCACCACAGCGGGTGTGAGAACTACTGCAAAAGGTAGTTCTCAGTGGGTACCATCCTCAAAGCACACGGTATGTGTTAAGGAATTTGTGTTGGCGTTGTCACGCCCCGGGGTCGAAACGGCGACCCGGGCTCGCCAACAGATCCGCCGTCGACACGGGAAGCCCCGCACCGACGAAGCGTCTAACATGCAAAAGATAGAACTACAGCTACACAGATATCAGAGCGGGAAAAATAAAAGCTGTAATATAAAAATCAAACTACTATAAAGCTGAAATAAATACAAAGTTCATCTCCCCTGATACCTGAATAATACAAGGTCAGATACAAATAAAAATCCACCTATACAACATCTACGAATCCAAAAAGGGAGATAACTAAAAACTAGAAATACAACAAGATCCCACAGTCTGGGATGGTACATCTACCTCATTCTAAAGAAACTGTGCTGGTAGGGAACTATCTCGCGACTCCCTGTCCTCGGTCCGTCGAACCAGCTCGGGCAGGAACGGAAGAAAAAGCATCAACAACCTGTCACCGACAGAGGGTGTGAGAACTACATCCTACAGTAGTTCTCAGTGAGTACCGTCTCCAATACCCACGGTCTGCCCACTAAGTCTACTAGAGGCATAAGATAACAGAAAAGACTGTGATAATGAAAAGTAAGCTGGAAAAGTATCTACAGCTATCATGCCTCTATCTACTATGCTCAATTGGAAAAAGAACACAGATGATGGTATGCATCCACTCACTGCTGACAATATGTCATAAGTACTATGCTCAAAGGAAAACTCAACTAAGACACATGATATGCATACTCTCTCACATAATACCCAATCTCTATGACTGCCTCATAGGGTCCAGTCAAAGTCAAGCCTGCGCTCATCTACTGCCACTACGCCCAAACAGGACTTGGTCTTACGTAGGGTGTCCCACACGGACTATCTCAATCTCAAGCGAACTCTAGTGTATCAACTAGTCGCATCATCGCAGCCTCGTCAGGCTCGGTATCATCATCGCACCCGGGGCGTAGCTCGAGGGGAGCGACCCCAACGAACTCAAGTAACACAAGTATCTCATAACTGGCATGAAATGCCAGGCTCAGCAGGCTATAATCCACGATCAAACAGATCGGTAACACGAGCTCTAAAGCACAACTCAGTCGGAACAGAACCTCGACTCAAATATGAATAGCCCAAACACTCTCACAGCTATGTCGGAGAACCCTCTATGACTCAAGCTCACAACACTAACTCACTAAAGGAAAGTACTACCCAGCTGGGACCGCCGTCACTCCAAGCGGCTCCCACAACGACACCCCACTCATAGGCGAGAAGAACCGACTGATACCTACGACCCCAATCAAACAATACCTACGACCCCAATCAAATAAGAACAGGCTATAGGCGTAGCCTCCCGTTGTTTTCGACCCAAGAATGAAATCAGCCCTTAGAACCCAGATCACTCACCCCGGTCGGGTGAGGAAATTTAGGAAAAAGATGACCTTTATTATAAAATATTATTTCCACTCAACCCCCTTGGGGTGAGGATAAAATTGTCCTTTCTTTTTTGAAAACCGTCTTGAATTGAGAAAACCAACTTTTATAGATTTTAATTCTTGAAAAAAAATCAGTTAAAAACAAGTTTATTTTCCGAACTCCCAAGGGTTGATGCCGACGCCCAATCAAACAAGAACAGGCACCGACGCCCCTAGAAATTCGGAAGGAAAATACTGGTTTACTAAAATCATAAGTGTTCAAAAACATTCTGGGTTCAAGGTCCTGATAACATACGGGCACCATGATCACAACATGGTGGTGACGAATAAAATGGAGAAACGAGCAAATACCCGGGACCACCGTTTACCCAAAAACGGTTCCCAAAACACCAACACTGGCGTAACCCAGCCACCAGACCCCACTCAGCCCCAAGGCCGAGTGCAACTCCCATCCCACAATACCCTGACCACTCGGCCCACTACCCGGGCGAGGAACTCTATGTCCAAAAGAAATGCAATGTGTGGGATGTCTAAAGCATAAAAAGAACCTAGCCCAGATTAAGGTTCTCTATTGGTCTGGTTAAACACATGCAACATATGACGGGGGTGCTAGTCAAAGTTTCAATTAAACATTTAAACTAGCATGCAAATCCTATCATAATAGAATTAGAAAGAAGTCCACAGACTTGGAGAGAAAAACTAACCAACCTCGATTGCCACCAATTGCTCGTAGACACTTGCAATTGGCCTCCACGCGATTACCTTGCCTCCGCGCAAAACGATGCCCGCTGCCGGAGTCCGCACGCAAAACGGAGCACGCAGCCGAAGTCCGCACGCAAAACGAAGCACGCCGCCGGAGTCCGCACGCAAAACGGAGTTCGCACGCAAAACGGAGCACGATGCCGGGGTCCGACGCAAAATAGAGCACGGTGCTGAAATTCGCACGCAAAACGGAGTACGCACGGAAAATGTAGCACGGTGCCGAAATCCGCACGCAAAACGGAGCACGGTGCCGAAATTCGAGCGCAAAATGGAGTCCGCACGCAAAACGGAGCACGGTGCCGGGGTCCGCACGCAAAACGCTGCAGTAAAATACGGTCCCTAACACAGATAAGAGCAAGGGGTCAAATCCAATGTCCAAAAGAACGCCCCAAAATTGTGCTAAAAACATCGTAAAATTAACGCGCGGGACCTACCTCGACTGCGTCGTGCCGCCCAACCGACCCGTTTGGAACACCTCGCGCGCTCCGCGAGGTCCATGGCGTGCCGTCGCACGCTACAAAACTCCCTCCCTCCCACTCTCTCGCGCTCTGATGGAGAAGAAGAAGAAAAAGGGGAGAAGAAATGGTGTGCGGGGGAGAAAGAAGAAGAAGAAGAGGAGAAAGAGGAGAGAGGGAGTGGTCCACGGACCCCGGGTCCACGGTGCACCGACCAATGGGGGGCCACCACTCGCGGTCCACCAAGCCGGGGCGCGTGCGTCGGGTCCACGCACGTGACCCGTGCGCCACGCGGCGCGCAACAAGGCACGCCACGCGGGCGCGGCATCCCGCGCGCCACACGGGCGCGTTACACCGCGCCCGCGCAGGCGCGGGACACGCGCGCGCCACACGGGCGCGCGCCCCCGCGACCGCGCAGCCGCCAGTGGGGTCACGCGCGCGCCACACGGGCGCGCGCCCCCGCGACCGCGCAGGCGCGGGACACGCGCGCGCCACACGGGCGCGCGCCCCCGCCAGTGGGGTCCCGCCACGTGGCGGCCCCCGCGCGACCCGCACCGAAGGCGCGCTTCCCCAGCGCGCCTGTGCGCCATACCGCGTCCGTACGCGCCTCGAATCGCGCGCCAGCGCCCCCTCGGGATCCGTGCCATCGCGCCACGCCTCGGGATTCATGCCGTGTCGCCTCGAGATCCGCGCGCGTCATCCGGGCTCCAAAAAAAACAAGTAAATAGTCCATTCTCAACGATTTCGCGCGCTAAATCCAAAAACGATGTCCGTTTCTCCAAATTCTCACCCGAAAATTTGCCGATTGCCCCCGGAAAGCCCACTTGATCCGATTTTCGCGCCGGGTCCATTTAAAAAATCCGATTTGCCAAATTCCAACTCTAAAAATTTCCGAAGGCAACCGGAGAGGTAATCTTTTATCCAAACTTCGCCCGGAGTCCAAATTTGACATCCGCGTCCGCGAAATCACTTCTAAACACTCGACGGGTCCTCCAATTACCCACGCGATCCCTATTTAAACCCGAAGTCCACCACTTGTGTCCAAATTGCGCACAAACACCACCGACCTACCACGCAGGCCTCCAGTGATGCAACTAATTCCCAAATTGCACCACAAATCCATTTCTCGGGCCCGACACGCGCACAAACACTCACAAAGGCCACTAATCCGACAGTAATCTCTTAAGTGGGGATTCGGGTCCTCACACTCTCCCCCACTAAAAGAAAGTTTCGTCCTCGAAACTAACACTGCTCAAAAGGGGTGTTCCAACGCCAAAGGTAAGTATCCATCAACACCGTCTCCAGCTCCCCAGTCGCTACGCACACTCCGCGAAGCGAGTCCACACGGCTAGGAGTCCAAAATCTGGAAAAACCTCAAGAATTCTAAAGGACAGAGGACAAGGGAGAACGATCAACTCTACTCGTCCAAAACTACACGGATTACGCCAACACAGCCAACAAGAAGGGTAAAGGCCCCACCAGCAGGAAAGTCGTCACCCATCACTCTCAATTTAGAAAACGTCTGAAATTAACGAAAAGTCCGAAAATTCCGAAAGGACCGGTGCCCTTGCCCCAATCAAACAAGAACAGATTCGGGCACCGTCTCCATTTCTGGAGCAGTCTTTCAAAATTTTCGTCCTGTTCGAAAATTTCAGCACACAGGCGAGAAAAAGGGAGAGAAATGTTGAAGTCGTTCCTGCCGTGACTACAAAACGAAAGCTACGATCTAACCGTGACCCCTAAGAACACAACCTCTAGTTCTAAACGTCACCAACGATCCAAAAGTAGCGCCAAGCCCCAAACCGCTGAAGCCACAGCTGTAGAAAGGATACCCCGGTGCTCTGTGAAAATGAACTCCTCTAGTCCAACTCGCGGAAGGGTAACAGATCTCATTCCACAATCAGCCGTTGCACGATACCGCACCAACTGGTCCATCTTGTGTGCTCAAACTGAGTCGTGGGGCTGCCACTGAACCGTAACACCTGCCAGTATAATTCCAAGTCTCTACTGTACTGGACACGATCCACAAGGCTCCCCCACATGCACAACACCAACAGGAACCTGTACCTCTAGTGCACGTGGTAGCAACTCTGCCTCCAGTCCAGACAGGAAAGCCAAAAACACTCAACTCAACTGCTGTAAGGAAATCACGCCCGCGACAACTTGGTCCACTGCCGTAGCGCCCTCCAACCGGGCGGTACAGACTCATCTGCTCGATGTAGGTGGTCGTCGCTCAGTCTGCCCCGACGTCGTGTCCCTATCTGCCTGGCGATAAATCGGAGGAGCTACTTCATCCCGAAGAGGTAGCGGGGGTGCCGTCGCAAGCGGTATTGCCGTAAGCACTGCTTGAAGGCATGCTGTCTGAAAACGTCCCGACTGTCCACACGAAAACATCGCCCCTCCTGTGGTGACACTGCGGCGCAGAATGCGGCCCACCACAAATGACATAGTCATCCCGCTGCTGCTGCTGATAAATCGGCTGTGGAGAACCTCCTGGTCTCTGTCTCCTCTGAGACTCACGACCCTCAGACTGGGATCGTGGCGGCCCCGGGGGTCTCGATCTACACAACTGTCCAAACTCAGGCGGCACTGGATGCCTATCCCCGGAGCTGGTCCCTTGCGTCCGTCTCTCTCTTACATGATCACTGATCTTCGGTCAACCCACCGAGCATGCCCAATCGCTGCACCTAACGTCGGCGCTCGTCGAGAATACACCGAGTGATAGATAATCTGATGCAGTCCTCTCTCAACTAACTCAACCTTCTAGGCCTCATCCTGGCGACATGGGGTACACCGCTCAACAATCGCAAAAACTCGCGAACATACTCCAGAAGAGGTCGACTCCCCTGCTGCAGGCGTCTAAGATCCCCTTCTAGTTTCTGCTTACACTGTCAGGAAAGAAGGCCCTGAGTAGCAAAGCACGAAACTGGTTCCAAGTCAACAACTGCGCTCCCGGTGGTCCAACAGGACGAACTAGATGCCACCAAATCTCGGCGTCCTTTTCCCAAAAAGTGCGTAGCCAAGTGCACCTAATGCTTCTCCTGGATGAGTAAATTCTCAAACAGCTTCTCCATTGTTGCTATCCAGTTTTCAGCCTCCCACGGCTCCAAGCTCAATCCTGCAAATCGGGGTGGATCAGACTGCCGGGACTGGCTCTGTCGACCGATGATGTCCCAAAGCTCATCTACTATCCGCCATCCACCCTACCTCGGTGCCTCGGCACTACTCGTCGACACGGAGGGGGTTGCTCGCTCCATCGGTGCCACTAGTACAACTGAATATGCCACTGTAAAGGAAAAGTGCTGGAGGACTCTCAAGCGATACTGCAACTAGCTGTGCTCTCTGCTCCAACAAGCGCATCAAACGTTCCATGGCTTCCTCCTGGCACCGAACAGCCTCCGACATCGGTGCCATCTGGATCCATAACTCCTGGGTCTCGCTCTGCTCTGATAGCTCTGCCTCCCGCTGCTCGGGTACTCATCAGATGCGGGGTGTGCCGTCTTCACAACACGACGTCTCAGGGGTATCGTAGTCCACTGCACAATAACAAACATCAGGACACAACAACCATACGACCCAATCCAGCGAAAGTCTAAGACATGCCATCCATTCTATAGCATTATGTTGTCTGCAGCCAACATAATCGCTTAGGAGAATAAACATGCCAATCACTCATCACGTCTCTTGAGAGAGGTATAAAACTCAATCAGGACTCTCGCTAAAAGTCACGACTCTCACGTAGTCATCCTAATGTCCAACCACAAGCCTAGGGTTTCTAAGTCCACCACGACCTACAACCTAGGCTCTGATACCACTCTAATCTGTCACGCCCCGGGGTCGAAACGGCGACCCGGGCTCGCCAACAGATCCGCCGTCGACACGGGAAGCCCCGCACCGACGAAGCGTCTAACCTGCAAAAGATAGAACTACAGCTACACAGATATCAGAGCGGGAAAAATAAAAGATGTAATATAAAAATCAAACTACTATAAAGCTGAAATAAATACAAAGTCCATCTCCCCTGATACCTGAATAATACAAGGTCAGATACAAATAAAAATCCACCTATACAACATCTACGAATCCAAAAAGGGAGATAACTAAAAATAGAAATACAACAAGATCCCACAGTCTGGGATGGTACATCTACCTCACTCTAAAGAAACTGTGCTGGTAGGGAACTATCTCGCGACTCCCTGTCCTCGGTCCGTCGAGCTAGCTCGGGCAGGAACGGAAGAAAAAGCCTCAGCAACCTGTCACCGACAGAGGGTGTGAGAACTACATCCTACAGTAGTTCTCAGTGGGTACCGTCTCCAAGACCCACGGTCTACCCACTAAGTCTACTAGAGGCATAAGATAACAGAAAAGACTGTGATAATGAAAAGTAAGCTGGAAAAGTATCTACAACTATCATGCCTCTATCTACTATGCTCAATAGGAAAAAGAACACAGATGATGGTATGCATCCACTCATTGCTGACAATATGTCATAAGTACTATGCTCAAAGGAAAACTCAACTAAGACACATGATATGCATACTCTCTCACATAATACCCAATCTCTATGACTGCCTCATAGGGTCCAGTCAAAGTCAAGCCTGCGCTCATCTACTGCCACTACGCCCAAACAGGACTTGGCCTTACGTAGGGTGTCCCACACGGACTATCTCAATCTCAAGCGAACTCTAGTGTATCAACTAGTCGCATCATCGCAGCCTCGTCAGGCTCGGTATCATCATCGCACTCGGGGCGTAGCTCGAGGGGAGCGACCCCAACGAACTCAAGTAACACAAGTATCTCATAACTGGCATGAAATGCCAGGCTCAGCAGGCTATAATCCACGATCAAACAGATCGGTAACACGAGCTCAAAAGCACAACTCAGTCGGAAAAGAACCTCGACTCAAATATGAATAGCCCAAACACTCTCACAGCTATGTCGGAGAACCCTCTACGACTCAAGCTCACAACACTAACTCACTAAAGAAAAGTACTACCCAGCTGGGACCGCCGTCACTCCAAGCGGCTCCCACAACGACACCCCACTCATAGGCGAGAAGAACCGACTGACGCGACAAAGGTCCGAGAATCCCGTTAGACCGGTGCCTAGAACCCCAATCAAACAAGAACAGGCTCTAGGCTCAGCCTATCGAAGTTTCTCGATCATTTACCATTCAGGGATTCGGCCCCTCTCGGTTAAAGTGAAAAACTATCTCAACACACAAACTCACGGGCTGGAGATGCTCCACAGCCAGAACCGCAAAGGGTCCGAAAACCACGGGAAACTAATACCTACGACCCCAATCAAACAAGAACAGGCTATAGGCGTAGCCTCCCGTTGTTTTCGACCCAAGAATGAAATCAGCCCTTAGAACCCAGATTACTCACCCCGGTCGGGTGAGGAAATTTAGGAAAAAGATGACCTTTATTATAAAATATTATTTCCACTCAACTCCCTTGGGGTGAGGATAAAATTGTCCTTTCTTTTTTGAAAATCGTCTTGAATTGAGAAAACCAACTTTTATAGATTTTAATTCTTGAAAAAAAATCAGTTAAAAACAAGTTTATTTTTCGAACTCCCAAGGGTTGATGCCGACGCCCAATCAAACAAGAACAGGCACCGACGCCCCTAGAAATTCGGAAGGAAAATACTGGTTTACTAAAATCATGAGTGTCCAAACACATTCTGGGTTCAAGGTCCTGATAACATACGGGCACCACGATCACAACATGGTGGTGACGAATAAAACGGAGAAACGAGCAAATACCCGGGACCACCGTTTACCCAAAAACGGTTCCCAAAACACCAACACTGGCGTAACCCAGCCACCAGACCCCACTCAGCCCCCAGGCCCGAGTGCAACACCCATCCCACAATACCCTGACCACTCGGCCCACTACCCGGGCGAGGAACTCTATGTCCAAAAGAAATGCAATGTGTGGGATGTCTAAAGCATAAAAAGAACCTAGCCCAGATTAAGGTTCTCTATTGGTCTAGTTAACCACATGCAACATATGACGGGGGTGCTAGTCAAAGTTTCAATTAAACATTTAAACTAGCATGCAAATCCTATCATAATAGAATTAGAAAGAAGTCCGCAGACTTGGAGAGAAAAACTAACCCACCTCGATTGCCACCAATTGCTCGTAGACACTTGCAATTGGCCTCCACGCGATTACCTTGCCTCTACGCAAAACGATGCCCGCTGCCGGAGTCCGCACGCAAAACGGAGCACGCCGCCGAAGTTTGCACGCGAAACGGAGCACGCCGCCGGAGTCCGCACGCAAAACGGAGTTCGCACGCAAAACGAAGCACGGTGCCGAAATTTGCGCGCAAAACGGAGTACGCACGGAAAACGTAGCACGGTGCCGAAATCCGCACGCAAAACGGAGCACGGCGCCGAAATCCGTGCGCAAAACGGAGTCCGCACGCAAAACGGAGCACGGTGCCAGGGTCCGCACACAAAACGGTGCAGTAAAATACGGTCCCTAACACAGATAAGAGCAAGGGGTCAAATCCAATGTCCAAAAGAACGCCCCAAAACTGTGCTAAAAACATCGTAAAATTAACGCGCGGGACCTACCTCGACTGCGTCGTGCCGCCCAACCGACCCGTTTGGAACACCTCGCGCGCTCTGCGAGGTCCACGGCACGCCGTCGCACGCTACAAAACTCCCTCCCTCCCACTCTCTCGCGCTCTGATGGAGAAGAAGAAGAAAAAGGGGAGAAGAAATGGTGTGCGGGGGAGAAAGAAGAAGAAGAAGAGGAGAAAGAGGAGAGAGGGAGTGGTCCACGGACCCCGGGTCCACGGTGCACCGACCAATGGGGGGCCACCACTCGCGGTCCACCAAGCCGGGGCGCGTGCGCCGGGTCCACGCACGTGACCCGTGCGCCACGCGGCGCGCAACAAGGCGCGCCACGCGGGCGAGGCATCCCGCGCGCCACACGGGCGCGTTACACCGCGCCCGCGCAGGCGCGGGACACGCGCGCGCCCCCACGACCGCGCAGCCGCCTGTGGGGGCCCGCCACGTGGCGGCCCCCGCGCGACCCGCGCCGAAGGCGCGCTTCCCCAGCGCGCCTGCGCACCATACCTCGTCCGTACGCGCCTCGAACCGCGCGCCTGCGCCGCCTCGGGATCCGTGCCATCACGCCACGCCTCGGGATTCGTGCCGCATCGCCTCGAGATCCGCGCGCGTCATCCGGGCTCCAAAAAAATAAGTAAATAGTCCATTCTCAACGATTTCGCGCACTAAATCCAAAAACGATGTCCGTTTCTCCAAATTCTCACCCGAAAATTTGCCGATTGCCCCCGAAAAGCCCACTTGATCCGATTTTCGCGCCGGGCCCATTTCAAAAATCCGATTTGCCAAATTCCAACTCTAAAAATTCCCGAAGGCAACCGGAGAGGTAATCTTTTATCCAAACTTTGCCCAGAGTCCAAATTTGACATCCCCGTCGCGCGAAATCACTTCTAAACACTCGACGGGTCCTCCAATTACCCACACGATCCCTATTTAAACTCGAAGTCCACCACTTGTGTCCAAATTGCGCACAAACACCACCGACGCACCACGCAGGCCTCCAGTGATGCAACTAAATCCCAAATTGCACCACAAATCCATTTCTCGGGCCCGACACGTGCACAAACACTCCCAAAGGCCACTAATCCGACAGTAATCTCTTAAGTGGGGATTCGGGTCCTCACAGGCATATTTCGTGAAAATGGTTAAGTCTTGAAGATTGAAGATGAAGAAGTTTGGACCACATACCTCAATCTCAAGAGAGAAGAATTCAAAAGGATCAGGTACGTTTAACTAAATATTTTTGGTGATCCGAATACTTCTTATAGTGTAGAAACACTTGGTTGAATGTTTGATTGCATAAAAATAAAAAACTGGACATACTACATGTTCAGGATCCGGATCAGGCATCACAGTCCGGACCCCGAACATAGGTTAGTTCATGCGTAATTCCAGTCCGGACCTTGGTTACTTCTGTCCGGACCCCGAACGTGGAATTTGCAGGAATTGCATGAACAGTCCGGACCGTGGGAATCTCAGTCCGGACCCCGAAGGTATGTTTTTCTGGAAAAAGTCTGGTTCGCTGTGACAGTCCGGACTGCCATAATTTCAGTTCGGACCGTCGTCCTGTAAAATTCCAGAAAAGGTTAGTTTTTGATTCTTATCTTCTTCCAATGGTTTCTAACCTATAAATAGACCCTATGATTCATCTTCTAGGGCAGATCCGTAGAAGGCGAAAAATAGAAAAATCCACATATAGAGAAGAAAGGAAATCAATAGATTTAATTCTATGTTTCTTCATCTATATTGATTAATTTGATTCTAAGTTTTCAAACTCAGATTTTGAGTAGAATCAAATTAATGAATACTTAGATGGTATTTCCGATCTATTTCTAATCTAAGTATTCGGCGGATCATCACCACCCAAAAACAACGATTTTCCCAAAATCGGCGCGTGGACTCGCGTGGCCTTGTGGATTTAAGGTGCTACCGCTCCCGTGGATTCAGAGCGAGGTACGTTCGTGGATACGAGACGTGCTATTGGGTGAAGACCGTGGATTCGGTCGGACGTCGTGGATTCGACGTTGGACGCCGTGGATTCGGCGTTGGACGCAAATCGTGGATTCGAGGAGCGTTGCGGAGCGAGCGGAGAAGATCTACTAGGAGCTGTCACGCCCCGGGGGTCGAAACTGCGACCCGGGCTCGCCAACAGATCCGCCACCTATGCAGAACCCGCATAGGCGAAGCGTCCAACCTGCAAAGTACCATCTAATAACTAAACAGATATCAGAGCTGAAGAAAAACTACTGTAATAAAAACCTGAATCACTGTACAACTGAAAGATACAAGTACAATATCCATCTCTCCAAAAATAATAAGACAATAATCCGGTCCACCGACTGTAATACAAGTAAAAGCCACCTATACAACATCTATAAATCCAAAAGGGGAGATAAACTGAAATAATAAAATACAACTGTGTACAGTGAAACCCACAATCCGGGTTGGTACATCTATCCCACTGTAGAAATCAACTCTGGTAGGGATCTATCTCGCGACTCCCTCGCCTCGAACCGTCAACCGAAAGATCCGCAACTCCCGCAGCAGTCACTACAAAACAAAGGGAGGAAAGGGGAAAAACAATAATGGGGGTGAGTACCACTAGTAAAACCAGTAGCCTCCCCCTGTGGGTAAAGCCTCAAACCCCGACGTACCCACAAGGTCTACCAGAGGCAAAAGGAAAGGAAGAGTGGTAAGCAATAGAAACTGCTGGAAATAGGAAACTACCACTACTATGCCTCTAAAATACCAAGCTAAAAGAATAGCTAAATGTATGCATCAGAATATAAATGCGTGTCTGAATAAACCCAATCTATACACCAGTAAACACTGGTACTGCCTGCCATGCCTGCCAAATCGGGTATTCCAGCCTACGCATAACACCGATAGGGGATAGGAGTCTCGAGGACTCAAAGTCTGTATATCGCACACTCCGGAGTGGCACTCGAGGGGAGCGATCCACACGAGTAAAGTGCCTGAGTAATAATTAACCAGTATCAATAATATAGCAGGACTGGATCAGGACTCTAATCAAAGTGGGAAAACCCCATCCACTACATAAAGCCCGATCCCCCAATCTGGTGCAGCTGTAAATACCCGGTCGGCCGCCCAAAGTCCGCGGTCGCCGCAATATTCCACAAATCCCCGAAATCAAACCCGACCTGTCATCCCTAATCCGATGCACAAGTCACCATCCGGTCAACCGCCCAAAGTCTGCGGTAGCCGCAATACCCTGCCCTCAAGCCAGCCTGTCCCAGATCCCAAGAGTCT
This sequence comes from Tillandsia leiboldiana, assembly GCA_029204045.2. Taxonomy (NCBI): domain Eukaryota; kingdom Viridiplantae; phylum Streptophyta; class Magnoliopsida; order Poales; family Bromeliaceae; genus Tillandsia; species Tillandsia leiboldiana. The sequence goes on along the minus strand of CM055062.1, from coordinate 31,056,019 downwards.
GCCTACACTATCTCAAAACCACCTGCTCGCGCACGAGCTACAATTGCCCTGAGCCTAGTATGAAAGGAGAAAAGCAAGAAACATGGTTTCTCCGAAGTCAAGTCTAACATGATAGTGTAGCAGAAAAAGGTGGCCTATCTAAATGACCATACAAGCATGCAAATGTCCCAAGATGATAAAAAGAAAACAGGTGTCGATGTTCTACATTTATTAGAGCATGCTATTCCATAATATTGATGATTGCATAAGAACATTAAGTGCAACATAGGCTATGCCTGCCAATACCACATACACGATGTTCACAAAGTATGAAAATAAGGAAGTGCCACACCTAATCACAAATCACATAAGATGGTACAACGCTGGTCAACCCACACATTCATACAGGAATAAGGCCAAGATTATTTAACATCACTTAAACAGGGACATTCAATCAAGTATCACCAATGAATAGCTTAAGGTTCAACAACCTTCATTGATCTTACATAGGATGAACATAGGATCTACCAACAACGTCCAATCTCACTGTAAGTAATAGGAGTCATGAAATTGCTTTGTCTCACAAGGAATAGGCCTCAACTCAACAATGATATCCATCTTTTCATGAAGGAATTAGGAATCAAAAGCCTAGGTCATTCTCACATCAACTAGATCAATAACCCACATCATCACCCATTTTCATATAAGTTAGATCAATGATCAATCCACTAATTATTCTCACATAGATAGGTTATGGATTAACATCTATGCCCAACATCACACATTGTAGGATAAGAATCGACAAGTGTAATTCATATCACCAAGTGGAGACTAAGGATCACCAAACCCACTACTCTTGCATAAATCATTCTCAAATAAATCAATCAAGTCCTCACATAAATCAACCAACCATTCACACATAACTATCACCATCATTCACCATAATTAGGTCAACCATTCATCACAAGGTGTAGGTTAAAAATTAATTTCCCAATTACCCTCACATAACATAGGTTTAAGAATGATCACTTATAATGAACTTCATATGAGATAATGCAACATCAATCAAACTATTCATTCACTCATGTACACACTGACGATCAATTAACTTAATCTAGACATGGATATCCAAGCATATTATACCAAGGAGAAGAGAACATCAACTACAATGCCATGAGGGAAACCATTAGCCCGAGTGGGTAAATCGATGTTTTCGGCAAAGCACAACCACTAACCTGAAACTTGACGATTCGCTGCCCGATGTAGCTGAAATTTGGCGTGAGTAATCCATATCCTCCCAGGAGACCGATGCCACGAAAATCATCTAAATCCGCCTCACGGATTGGGCGTAATCACTGAAACAATGCACGCTACGCAATTAAATTCCAGAATTTCAGCAATTGAAACTAAGTTAAAGAAGATGTAAGTGCAGCCCCAAATACCTCAAAATGAAGTCTCTAACAGTAAAACAAAGATGTCCTCATTCATACAAACATCTCCAAGTCCTCAAAATCCACCATTAATTTTCCTTAACATTCAAATGTAGCAATAATCACAATGCTGTCCAAAAATTGCTAACATAAACTTGCTAGCATTTTCAAGCTTAATTAGGGGCTTTTCCAAAGGGATTCATCCACAGATAATAAAAGAGAATTTTCTCACCTTGAAGTTAAGAACAAGTACCAACTTGAATTTCTGAAAAATACCTTATATCCACAAAGTTATCTGCATTCCAAGGTGCATTGCTCAAATCAAGACTAAAACAGGGACTGCAGTAAACCTTATAATCGCACTTGGAAAGATCATTAAAGTTACCTAACCAAACGTGCTCCAAATCCTGCAAGAGAGGTACCATTGGATTCCTTGTCGAGAGTAGATACAAATTAAGCTAAATAACTTCAATTTTCATGCTCGGATGAAGGAGAAAACCCATAAACACTTTGAACTATCCACCAAGTTCCATCTGTACATGACTGCAGCAAGGTGCTCCAAAGATCATGCATAAAACCTAATATAAACTCAGATCTGGGGAAAATGGTACTTACCAATATTGTAGATATCTGAGTCCTGGAATTTTCCCGGCAAAAATCATCTACAAATTCCACTCCTACAATTCAGAAAAGCCAAAATACCACAGATTGCTCAAAATTTCAGGCTGCAACAAAGGGTCCCAAAGATGGCCTTAAAACTCATATAAAAATCCAGATTTGGCCAAAGTGTTCAATATCAATGTTGTATATATACCTCTTGTGAAGATCCCTTTAAATTTTCAGATCAAAATTCCATCAGATGAGTGCTGTAGGCCTTATGCACTAAAACGCGACGAAAAAGGGCGGAAATAGCAACAATGGTGATCTTCTCCACTTGCACAGCTATGAAGACAGCAAGGAGTCCCCCAAGTTAAGCAGCAGATGAAGGAGAAGAGGAAGAAGATGGAAAGGAAGCTATGGATATTACAGGAAAAATCACCAAGTTTCAAAACTCTGAAATTGAAGGTGAAAAGGGCTATTTATAGCCAAAGAAGCTCCTGTATAAGCAGTTTGGGGGACAAGGTCGGTTAGCCTAGCAATGGCAGTGAGAGGGGGGAAAAAGCGGGGACACGCGGCACCAATCCGCGCGTCCCTGCCCGGATCGCGCGGTTGGCCGAAGCTGGCCATCCCGTGCGCGCAAAGCGGGGACACGCGGCACCAATCCGCGCGTCCCTGCCCGGATCGCGCGGTTGGCCGAAGCTGGCCATCCCGTGCGCGCCATGTGGCGCGCACGGGGAAGCGCGGGCCGCCTGGCGCACGCGGGCGCCGCGCCAACAGGCGTGCGCCACATGTGCGCCGGTCGGCCTCCCACGCACTGCCGCGTGGCGCGTGGGGCGCCGGCTGCGCCTGGTGCACGCCACCCATGGACCGGTCGCCTCTAATGGTCCAAAAAGCTCCAGCAAAAAGCCTCTTTTTGCTATTTTCGCGCGCAGAGTCCAATTACGACCTCCAAAATTCCAAATAATGCAATCAAATAGCCGTTTTAATCGTTTTTCCACGCTGAATCCAAATACGGTGTCCGTTTTGCGCAAAACCACTTCCATTTTTCGACGAAACTCCCAAATAGGCAATCTTGATCTATTTCTCGCACTGAGTCTGCTGGGTTATGTAATAATTGGATCTAAATAGGGGAAAAAACACCTAGAGGGGGGTGAATAGGTGTAAACAGTAAACACTCAAAAAATCATTGCGCAATAAAACCCAATGCGGAAATAAAAATAACACGCAAGATTTTTACGTGGAAAAACTCCAAACCAGAGTAAAAAACCACGGGACCGATGACACGGCGAAATCCACTAGAATTAAAAACACGTACAAGGTAATTTACCGTACACACTTACGACTCAACCTTTTCCATACGCTCCTAGTAGATCTTCTCCGCTCGCTCCACAATGCTTCTCGAATCCACGATCTTCGTCCAACGCCGAATCCACGGCGTCCAACGTCGACTCCACGACGTCCGACCGAATCCACGGCCTTCACCCACCAGCACGTCTCGAATCCACGAACGTACCTCGCTTCGTATCCACGAAAGCGGTTGCACCTTGAATCCACAAGGCCACGTGAATCCACGCGCCGATTTTTGGGAAAAATCGTTGTTTTTGGGTGGTGATGATCCGCCGAATACTTAGATTAAAGATAGATCGGAAATACCATCTAAGTATTCATTAATTTGATTCTACTCAAAATCTGAGTTTGAAAAACCTAGAATCAAATTAATCAATATAGATGAAGAAACATAGAATTAAATCTATTGATTTCCTTTCTTCTCTATATGTGGATTTTTCTTTTTTCGGTCGTATATGGATCTATACGGCTTATGCGGCTTGCCCTAAAAAATGAATCGTAGGGTCTATTTATAGGTTAGAAACCCTTGGAAGAAGATAAGAATAAAAAACTTACCATTTCTGGAATTTTACAGGACGACGGTCCGGACTGGAAATCCTGCGGTCCGGACTGTCATGACGAAACAGACTTTTTCCAGAAAAGAGGACATTCGGGGTCCGGACTGAAATTTCCACGGTCCGGACTGTTCATGCAATTCCTGCAATTTCCACGTTCGGGGTCCGGACTGAAATTCCCAAGGTCCGGACTGGAATTGCGCATGAACTAACCTATGTTCGGGGTCCGGACTGTGATGCCCGATCCGGACTCTGAACATGTAGTATGTCCAGTTTTTGATTTTTATGCAATTAAAAATTCATCCAAGTGTTTCTACACTATAAGAAGTATTCGGATCAGCAAAAATATTTAGTTAGACGTACCTGATCCTTTTGAATTCTTCTTTCTTGAGATTGAGGTACATGATCCAAACTTCTTCATCTTCAATCCTCAAGACTTAACCAATTTCACGAAATACGCCAACACAAATTCCGTAACAATCTCCCCCTTTGGCGGTTTCATGACAAAACACAAATCCACTCAAGAAAATTCAAAAAGATATTTTTGTTGCTATCACCATACAACAAAAATTTACATTGGAGATCCAAACAAAGATGAATACATAAGTTAAACTCCTAAAACAGACTCTAGACTTAGACATCTGTACTCTCTGCAAAAAGAAAGCATTCTTGACAAAAGAGATCGTTAGATAACTCAAGAATATTTTGCATTCAAAACCAAAACACAGAGATAGAGTTTATACTCACCATGACATTTTCAAATTCAGATATGTAAGAAAATCACAATAAAAAATCGACATATCTTCTAAGCAATAAACATTCAAATGTCACAGAAATTGTTAGTCAACATCAACTTGTTAGTTATATTACATGCCCAAATAGTTAGTCGAATAGTTAGCTGAGGCATGCATCAAATCACAATATAAAACCAAAAGTTGAAGTTATACTTACCTTCATAGTTTCAAGTTCTCACAAGCATTGTCATGTACAAGCATTGTTCAAAGTTCTCTTTACTCTCTCCCCCTTTTTGTCACTAAACAAAGCCAAAATTACAAAATGAGAGATGAGTTAAAAGTTTCAAAAACAAGAAAAACCTGAGAACTAAACATATAAAAACTGAAAAACCTGCAAAAGAAAGAAATGATTAGAATAAAACACTATTCAGAATCCTCAGAACTGATGCACCCAAGTTTTTGAAAAATCTTCTTGATGCGCTTGTTCATTGATACTTGTTCTTTCTTAACTCCGCGAATCTCTTCCTTCATTTCTATAAACTCGTTGGACATGCGCTCTTGCTCGGAAGAGAGACGCTGTTGTTATCTATAAATTGAAGTAACTGATGCATCATCGTCGGAAGTTGAAGGAGGTGCAGTTCTTGTGGCAGGTGTTGGTGGGACTGAAGTTGCAGCTGCTGAAGTCGAAGGTCTGCGTCGGACAGGAGGTGAAGGAGGATCATCTTGTTTTGTTGGTAGCGACTTTTTGATCGTTGTCTCGTTTATCGTTCCCAAACTGTGCATATAAGTCGACGAAGAAGTATCGACTTTGAATTTCTTCAAAATTCGCATAATAATGATTGGGTAGGAAAGTCGCTCCGTTGGATGGGCATGTTCCACATACCGAGCCATCCTTGACCAGATGAGGTAAGGAACGTTGAAGTTTGATCCTAGAGCTGCTGTGGGATTTCCCAGAAGATAAAGAAATAACATCCTGTCCCATCTGAGAACTTTTGTTTGCATGTTGGGGAGGATGTTGTAGCAGACAATAAAGTTCAAGTATCTATACTCAGGTCGAAGTTCTCTAGAGAAAACAGAGTTCCCTGTTGATTGGGTGTCAGGAAGACAAATACCATCCACGACCACTCTCCATGAGTTGGTGGAGAAGCTATGTCCTTTCAGATAGTGTGTTCCTTCTGCCCGTGCCTTCATTCCCAACACCTCTCCAATCAATTGTGGAGTGACCTTGATTTTAATGTTCCTGACCATAGTGTGAAATTCTCTCTGTCCATTATCAAGATCAACCAACTTGATCCATTTTGATAAAACATTCTGACAGAGTGAAGATATATCCTGTGGGGTCAGGAAAGTGACAGATTGGGGCAAGACCCGCATTGTCAATGATAGTCCCAAAAAGTGCGGATCGCTCCCTTAGAGCTTTGAGATTCACATTCCTCTCACCAATGCATTCCCTATTTTCAAAGTCCTTGATTCTTTCTGAACTGATAAAATCTTGTGGGGGAGGCTGACTGGCTAGTGGCTCTTCAATTGAAATTCCTCGTGAACTTCCTCTTTTTCGTGCAACGCTCTTCCTTTTTGTTCTGAGAGAAGTATCTTCCATTGGAGCTTTGCCCTTTTCCGCGGCGGTCGGCGGAGTCTTTGCCTTTGAGGATGCAGCAGAGGCTTTCCCTTTCGAAGCAGTAGGAGCAGTGGCCTCCACCAAGAGCTCATCCCAATCAATCGATTCCGTCTCAGATTCCGTCTCGGAATCATCCCTAGTTTTCTTCGCCTTCTTAGCCATTTTAGGCTTGACAGTATCTCTTGTATGAACCATGGCAGCCAGAAGAAACACAACCCAAGTGATCACCATTGCTGCTAATTTTTGAGAAGAAGAGTCCTGTGAGCAACAACTCAAGAACACGAAAAAATTGTTAATTTTCAAAAATTTAAAAAATTGTACCCAAACAATCATTAACGTGTAGAGAGACTAGGAATCAAATTAGTTTTGCAAAAAGAATTTTAAAAATAGATCAATTCCATGATTTTCAAAAATTCCTATTATATGCCTTAAAACTGAATTTTTAGAAATCGAAGCCCAAAAATTCGTTAATCTAGAGAAAAACTAGCATATAATCAAAACTAATCTACCCAGAGTTCTTATTTCAAAAGAAATTTGATCAAAAACCAATCTCAAACGAAAAAGATGCAAGATTTACATCACGTTTTGAGCAAAAACATGAAAAACTGTGAAAAACCGAGATTTGATCATGAGAACTCACTTTGATTCGAAGAAGATGAGTTGGGAAGGCTCCAAAATCTTTGTTTTTTAGAGAGAGAAGGTCTGGAGGCTTAGAAACAAAAGATTGGAGTAAAGAAATTCAAAACCCTTTTGTTCTATATAAAACCCTAGCCGCGGTCCAGACTGCCTGAAGAATCCAGTCCGGATCGGCTACCCGCAGGATTTACCTGCGTTCGGGGTCCGAATCGGCTTGTCCAGTCCGGACCGGCTCCAAACTTTTTCTTCAGAAAATTAGAAAAATTCTAGAAAATCTAGAAAAAAGATTGTAAGCACTTTTGTGTGTCAACTTTAAATGAAAATCATCGTTTCACATAACAAGAAATAGATTATGAAAAATCTATCAAAAATATCCAAATAATGAAACGAAAATTTATAAAAATTAAATCCCTTAAAGTTGAACAAGTTCAATTACATCTATCATGATCTTATGAGTAATGCCTTTATCAAATAATCAATTTGGTAAGAACAATGAAATACCAAGATCATAGATGTTTGAAATCCCAAATATGTTAGATAATGTATCTAGTCAATTTGTTGAAGAGAGTGGCTCTTTGAGCATCTTTCATTCAAATTCCCACCTTATACCAACCTTGAAATTTGACAGAGTCAAGTATTTCAACATGCATTTTATTTAATTAAACTTGAAAAACCATGCTTGGTATACATGTGGTAGCTGCACACAGTACTCGGACGACCGAGGTGGTAGCTCTTTCCTCCATGTGGTGGTAGTTTTCACACTCCTCATTGGGATGTAACTCTTTTCACATCTTTTGAGCATAACACTTTTCTTGACTCCCCCTCAATTGGCTATCAATTATTTAAGATATAAAGAACTCAACCAAGATTGATCTCGATTTCATACTCGACTAAATAGTCAAATAAGATAAAAACTATACCAAGAGATCATTGAGAGAGAAATTGACTTTGATCACTTAAAAGTTGACTTAATTGACATAAATGATCATTGCATCAACTGAATTATTATGTTATCTAAAGCATAATAAATTTCTAAATATATAAAAGGATGCAGTTAAGTCAATATTACTAATGCTCAATTAATGTTCTATGTACATGCATAGATAAAGAACAAAAAAAACACAAAACAAAACCTAACCTAAGGATTGGTTTCAAAAGAGATTATTTCAAGGAAAGCATTCCAATTGCCTTACGCAAATGAATAAATCGCTTTTGATCCAAAGGTTTTGTTAGAATGTCAGCTAATTGATCCTCAATTGAAATATAGGAAAGTTGAAGAATATTTGATCCAACTAGCTCTCTAAGAAAATGATATCTAAGTTCAATGTGTTTTGTTCTTGAGTGCAACACAGGGTTTTTGGAAATGTTTATAGCACTGGTGTTGTCACAAAGAATTGTTACCGAAGTTGCTGAAATTCGGAAGTCGCTCAACACACTTTTCATCCAAATGAGTTGGGTTGAACAACTACCCGCTGAAATATATTCTGCTTCGGCTAGTCGAGAGTGCAATGCAGTTTGCTTTTTACTGTGCCATGCAACAAGGCAATGGCCAAGATAAAAACATGCACCACTCGTACTTTTTCGATCATCCACAGATCCTGCCCAATCGGCATATGAATATCCTACAATGTCAAGACTTGTTCCCATAGGATACCAAATTCCAAAATTTACGGTTCCTTTTATGTACCGGATGATCCGTTTCACCGCTTTCAGGTGAACCTCCTTTGGTGCTGACTGATACCTCGCGCAGATCCCAACACTAAAGGATATGTCCGGGCGACTAGCCGTGAGGTAAAGTAGACTTCCAATCATGCTGCGATAAAGGTTTCTCGTCGACATTTTCACTAAGAGATTCACTTCCTAATCCCTTATTGCTAGTTCCCATTGGAGTCGGAAAATCTTTAGAATTTTCTAAATCGAACTTTTGACCAACTCCATTGCATACTTGGATTGACACAGATGGATGCCTTCTTTACTTTGTTTCACTTGCAATCCAAGAAAGTATGTCAATTCGCCCATCATGGACATCTCAAATTCGCTCTCCATGGTTTCAGCGAATTTAGAAGCATCATTATCTCTTGGTCGCACCATATACAATGTCATCGACATAGATTTGTGCTACAATGAAGTTATCCTTGATAATGCTTCACAAAGAGAGTCCGATCTGCTCCCCCTCGAGTATAGCCCTTCCTCCAAAAGGTGCTTTGTCAACCTTTCGTACCACGCTCGCGGTGCTTGTTTTAGACCGTAAAGAGCCTTTTTCAAACGAAAAACATGGTTAGATTGTTTAAGGTCTACAAAACCTTTCGGTTGAGCCACATAAACTTCCTCATTTAAAAACCCATTTAAAAACGCTCGCTCTTAACGTCCATTTGAAAAAAGTTTTATTTTAAAATGACAAGCAAGTGCGAATAAGATACGAATGGACTCGGTCTAGCTACCGGGGCGAATGTTTCATCAAAGTCTATACCTTCTATTTGTGAATAGCCTTGAGCAACTAGACGTGCTTTGTTCCTGATGATGGTACCATCCTCATTTTTCTTATTCTTGAAAATCCATTTAGTACCAATCACATTGTGTTGCTTCGGAGGCTTCGTTAATTCCCAGACTTTTGTTTCGTTCAAATTGATGGAGCTCTTCCTGCATTGCTTCAATCCAGTAGTCATCCTGAAGAGCTTCATCGACATTCTTGGTTCTATCATGGAAACGTAACAAGCGAATCCACAACCAATTGTCTCCGAGTTCTGACTCCTTCTTGTGGGTCTCCAATAATGTTAGATTCAGGACGATCCTTGGAGATGCGTAACGTTTGAGGTAATGGAGTACTCAGAGGTATATGAGATGATTCCTGCACATCAGATAAACTTGAAGAACCATTAGATGCATCATTATTATCGGAAGAATTGTTATGAGAAGATGCATTTGCAGGAGTATCATCACAAGAGAGATATCAGGGGTAGATTTATCAGATGCAAGTGAAAAGCTTCATCTACTTTAACATTTATAGATTCTACCATTGTTTTAGATTCCAAGTTAAATACCCGATATGCTCTACTGTTGTAGAATAACCCATGAAAATCCTTCGTCACTTCGAGAGTCAAATTTTCCAAGATTTTCGCGGTCATGCAAAATATAATAATGACTCCCAAAGATACGAAAATATTTGATATTTGGTTTTCTACAGAACCATAGTTCATATGGTATATTTAAGGTTCCCGGGCGCAAATACACTCGATTATTACATAGACTGCAGTTTCACAGCTTCAGCCCAAAAGTACAACGGTAGTTCCGGCTATGAAGCATAACACGTGCCATCTCTTGTACAAACCCTGTTTTTGCGCTCGGACTACACCATTCTGTTGAGGTGTATAGGGTGCTGAGAATTTATGTTTAATATGCCGTTGGAAGTGCAAAAATCAATGAATTTAGAATTTATGAATTCTCCACCTCTATCACTTCTAATACGAATGATCTTTTCATTCTTTTCAATCATAATACGATGGCAAATCTCGTGAAAAGAATCAAAAGTATCAGCTTTCTCTTTTAAAAATGCTACCCATGAGTATCTAGAGAAATCATCACCAATAGAAAAATGTACCATTTACCTCCCAAAGATGGTTGACGTGTTGGCCCCATTAAATACATGTGCATAATTCTAAAGGCCGTCGCGTGCCAACGTGGTTCAAGTTCTTGTGTGCAGTCCTTGATTGTTTTTCCCTTTTGACAACCGCCACACACAATGTTTTCTCTAAGTGAAAGTTTAGGAACCCCAGTGACAACGTCTTTGTCGAAATTCTAGCAAGTTCCTTAAATTTATGTGACCTAGCCTTGCATGCCAAAGTGTTTCATTATTCAAAGAGGCTAGGTTACAGTTTTCCAGAAATTTTATTTGGAACAACATAACAGTTATTTTCAATCTAACCTCTTGTAAAAAGAAAACTGGGTCCTTATCAGTTACAATACATTCGACAGATGAAAAATAACTGAAAAACTATTGTCACAAAGTTGACTAATACTAATGAGGTTAGTCTTAAGGGCCTTCAACAAATAGCAGCATTATTCAAAACCGGGCCATCTGGAATAGCGATAGTTCCTTTTCCAACAATTTTGGAAGAACGACCGTCTCCGAAAACTACAAGTTCTCCGGAGATTTTCTCAAAGGTTTGAAAATAATTTTTGTCACCGGTCATGTGACGGAACACCGCTATCCAGATACCAAGACGAATTGTCATAGCATGCAAGGAGATATTAGTAACAAGACAAGGGAAGATTTCACCTTTGCGCACCCAAACCTTTTGGACTGCGTTGGCAATGAAGTGAAGTTCTTTTCTTGGTGAAAGTGTCTTGTTCGATTGATGCTGCTCCTTGATAACGTCGTCTTGCGAGGTGAACTACCAAGGCTCTTTTCCTTTGAAAATTTACATTTGATTTCCGAGGAATCACCCTTTTGGTAGTCGTTGCAAGAGGTGCTTGAGTTGATCGTTTGCTCCCATCTTGCAATTTCTTCTTATGTGCCCTGAAAAACCACAACGAAAACATACCTTAGTGCTTGACGATCCTGAAGAGGGTGAAGTAGGCTTGTTGTCGTTGCTTGTCGTGAATTCCGGTGTCGGAGGAGGAGATACCGACTGAGCACAAAAACTGTCTTACTCGAACTAGACTGTCTCCAGTTCGATTGTATCCGGGCCGAACCGGGTTTGTTTGACCGAGACCAAGAAGCTTATCCAACTTACTCCTTCCCGATGAAAATCGCTGTAAGTCATCCTTGAGTTGGAAAATGGTCTTTGTCATTTCCATATTTTTCTGTCGAGCCTTGTTGTAGAGCTTCGAGAAGTAATTCGCTTTATCCACCAATTTTACATGTTCCTTCTCGAAATGCTCATTTTTCTCTTGAAGGAAACATTTGCATTAATCAGGTTATCCCTTTCCACTTCAAGAGCGTTTGAGAGAGAAGATCCCTTTTGCTTCTTCTTCGAGATCCTGCAATCTCCCTCTCAAACTTCGGTTTTGCTTTGCCATTTCTTTGAATCCCTCAGAAGCTTATGGTAGGCAAGAGCAAAATCTTCACCTTCAGAGTTACTCGATTCGTCGTCCATTGCATTCTTTTCAGCATGGGAGGAGTTGGACAATGAATCGGATGTACTTGCCATTAGCACATGAAGGGTGAAGATGCGGACGCGTGGAATGCCGTTGCGTTGTTTTCTTCATCACTGGAAGATGACTCATTTGACGTTGAGGTGTCATCCCAAGTGACGGCTTGCATCGCCTTCTTCTTTGCCGGATTCTTATTGGGACACTCCGTTGCAATGTGGCCGTAGCCTCGACATTTGAAGCATTGTACTTGTCCTCAAGTTTCTCTTGTCCTTTGAAAACTCTCTGCTTTCTTGACTTGTAACTTGAAGAACCCTTGCCTTTCTTCGACTTTCCGAAGGATGGAGTTTTGCTTGAATTACCCCTTCGAAAGTTTCGGCGAAACTTCCTTGTCAAGAGAGCAAGTTGCTTCTCAAAGTCCTCCATAGATAGGTTCTCGTCATCGTCTGAGGAGGATGAATCTGTGTCTTCTTGTAGTGATCCGGCTTTTCTTGTATTTGTGACTCACACTTAATTAAATATTCCTTTTAGTGATAAAATTTCGAGTTTCTGAAACTCGGTCGGTGCGTGCGTGGGCGGGTTATTTTTTCGTCGAAGGGCTCGAAAATGAAGATCGACGGTGCGATCGGATCGGGAATCCGATGTACGATCTCCCGGAATGGGGTTTTCTAAGATCGCGGTGACTTGAGGCGTGAATCGAAATCCGTGCAAAATATCCGGCACGCTTTTTGGGGGAATTTGGATATTCCGTGTGATTAATTATTAAGGAATTAATTAATCGGTGACGAGAAATTAATTTGGGGATTTTATTTTCGATGATTAATTACTTTGGAATTAATTAATCGGCGACTAGGATTTAAAAGGGGTTAAATTAATACGTACGAAAGAAGGAATTCACTTTCTGCAAAAAGAAACCCTAGCCGGAAAGAAAAACGTGAGAGAGAAAGAAAAAAAGACGGAACCCTAGCCGAAGGAAAGAAAGAAGAAAAAGGAGAGAGGAAGGAGTCCGATCATCCCGAACAACGAACTGGAGGCGAGAACGCGATCGGGCGACTTCCCCGTCGATTAATCCGTTGAGTAAACCCTCGTTGTAATTTTTCAGGATTTTCCTTTATTTTCCTCGTTGGGGTTTTCGGTCATCCCCGTCGTCTCCGCCGCCGCCACCGTCGTTGCGCAAGTTAGGGCATGGTGTGGGCGGCGGAGACGCGCGATGCCATTAGGGCATCGCGCGGATGGACGCCGCGGCGGACGGGCGCCGCCCGCGGGCGGCAACCGCGGGAGCCGCGCCGCGCCGGCGCCGCGCGGGCGCAGGCGGGCCGGGCGCCGCGCGGGTGGGCCCCGCGCGGGGGCCGGGCGCCGCGGGGGCCGCACCCGCGCGGGACGGAGCGCCGCCGCGGAGGCACGCCAAGCGCGGTTTTTTTTCCAGGCCAGCGCGGGGCTCCGACGGGCGGCGATGGCGTGTGGGATCCGGCGTTTGGCAAATTTGACGGTTTGGTTGGGGTTTCCTCAAGGGGTAATGTTGGACTTTCGTTTTGGTGATGATTAGCGCGCAGTTTTTGACTATAGTTACCCCTGTGGACTCTTCTTAGGTAACAGGTGTGCGGGCGAGAGTGTGCAAAAGATCCGGTGTTCCGATCTCCCCGCAACCAGGTGGGTACCCTTGCTATAAGTGCAACAAGTGCAGTAAGTGCACCATATCATCGTAAAAGGCTCGTTGACTTGTCTAATAAAGTAATGGACGTTATACCTTTCGGTGAATACTTTATTTACATAATAATTGTGGCGGCTGCGGTCGCGGGCTTAATACAACGCCGACATCGGCAAATTCGGTTTTGGGATGCTGCACGTACACAGGCGGATTGGCCTCCGCATGGGTTTACTTTTCCGGAAAGGGGTTCTACTGGACCCGTGTACCCTACAAGGGAGGGAGCCGTGGGGACCCTTCACGACAGCTAAGGAGCCGCCCTAGCTCCGTGAAGAGGTTAAAAGCATCATGTAAGTATGAGATTGTGCACGAGGGGAGACCTTCCGCCTCCCGACAGTAACTCTGGGTTGGTACCCAGCTTGATTCGATCTTTTGGGGTTGTGCCCAGCGTTAGTTTTGTGGCAGGTTTTAGCGAAAGGTTCCGGTGCAATCGATTTTGTCATGCCCGCGGCTCGAAATCGCGCGGAAGAAGAGCCACCGATGCTCCTGATTCAGCAATATATTTTTTTTGTAAACCAAAGCTGCACCGGTGCGTGTCAGACCCCCGCATCACAAATTCACTCTGCAAACGGGCAGAGTTCCTTTGTATATGCACGGCGTCC
>CM055062.1:31015546-31041623 GCA_029204045.2 Tillandsia leiboldiana | reverse complement strand
CCCGCGCGGAGCTTGGCCGCGCGGGGCCGCCCGCAGGAGGGTGCGCCGCTGCGTGCGTGGCGCGCGGGTCCCACGCACCGCGGGCAGCGCGCCCACGCGGCGCTTGGCGCGCGGGGCGCCCGCAGGAGGGCGCCCGCGCGGCTGTTGCCGCGCGGGGTCGCCCCGCACCGCGGGCAGCGCGCCCGCGCGGCGCTCGCCGCGCAGGGCCGCCCGCAGGGGGCCGCCCGTGCGGGCTGGTGCCGCGCGGGGTCGCCCCGCACCGCGGTCAGCGCGGCCCGCGCGGCGCGGCTCAGGACCGCGCTGGCCGCCCGCCGGAGGGTTACCCCGCGGGCTGGTGCCACGCGGGGCTGTGCCCAGGCGAAGTGTGCGCCGCACGGGCCGGTGCCGTGCGGGGAACTCCGCCGCACGTTGTTGGGAGTCGGTGTGAGTTTCGATCCTTAGTCTTGACTTGCCCATGTTCCTTCAGGAGTGCAGGACGTTGTTGGCGACTGACGCACGATCACGGACGTACCGAACACCGGACGACACACACAAGGTGGGTACTTTCGCCAAGGTTAATTGGGTAAGGGCGGACATGAGCAAAGGTGTTTTCTCGTAAGTTAATTCTCATGAGCAAAGGTGTTTTTCTCTTTAAGTTACTCTCCGTGAGCAAAGGTGTTTTTCTCGTAAGTTAATTCTCACGAGCAAAGGTGTTTTCTCGTAAGTTAATTCTCACGAGCAAAGGTGTTTTTTTTTCTCTTTAAGTTATTCTCATGAGCAAAGGTGTTTTCTCTTTAAGTTATTCTCCGTGAGCAAAGGTGTTTTCCCTTCTAGTTATCCTTATGAGCAATGCTGACCCCGATTTTTACTTCATTCGATTTATCATCTGAGGCTCAAGTTTTGCTACACGCACACCAGCGGTTTGGCCACCGCAAGGGTGTGCTTTTCCGGAAAAGTGGTACGTTGACCCGTGTACCCCACGCGACGGTGGCGTTAGGAATGGGGGCCCTCACGGGTGGAGGGTGTGAGCGGTGACGCCGAGGTTGGTGCTCGGCGGCCGAGGTAGGTGCTCGGCAGAGAGGGGGGCACCGGGGTAGGGGCCCGGTGCGGTGTCCGGGAGGGTGCCCGGTTTATGTTTGGTGCAGTCATGCTCGTTGTTGACGGTGTATGAGGGGTGACGGTTGCTCTGGTTACAGTGGTTTGCTTTATTATAGCTTTCTTGCTCATTATGTTTATTCTAGTCACTGACTTCCCACTCCGTGACAGGTTCGTCCAGGGGCGAGTGCTGGGCACCGTGAGGCTGCGAGAGTGCTGTTCTGGCTTTTAGTGACTTCAGATACAGTGACTTTCCATTCCTTTTCTTTTATTACTCATGCTAGCTAGTTGTGGATTGCGACACCCCCGTGGGGTCGATGTGGATGTTGCCTTTTTCCTTTTGAATAAACGAATGATTATTGCATTCTTTCTTACTTGGCCGTTTTAAACAATGAAAAGCAAAGAAAACCGGTTGCGAAAACTACTTTTAAAATGTGGGTGTTGTGTGGGCACCGAATTTTACAAACCTTGTGGGATTTATGTGTTTGCGAAATGTTTTCACAAAGATCGGCATCGTGTGGATGCCGTTTTCAAAACCTTGTGATTATTTATCCTTTCAAAACATCGGCCTCTATGTTCTAAGTGAATATTAGAATATCATGTGAGTCGTTTGGTTGTATGTGCACGAGACCCCAACTGATGTGGTTAGAGATTGTATGTGCTACGCCTTGTGAGACATTTTGTATGTGAGACGCCGTGCATATACAAAGGAGACTCTGCCCGTTTGCAGAGTGAATTTGTGTATGCGGCGGGTCTGGACACGCACCGGGGAGCGTTGGTTTACAAAAAAAAATATATGGCTGAATCAGGAGCATCGGTGGCTCTTCTTCCGCGCGATTCGAGCCCCGGGGCGTGACAGATTAAGATGGTATCAGAGCGGTAAACTTTAACCACAACAGTCGGGGCCTAACATCCACGGGGCGCAATACTCTGGCTACTGAGTAATAAAGTGAACACGGATAAATAAATAGAACACGAGTGTGCGTGGGGGAGGGTAGAGATTAAGTAGAACCCTTGGGAGCCAGGTTACCTTGGCAGTTTAAGTCTCTATGTCTTGTGACGATCGGTATGCTTTCATTATGTACGCAGATAGCAGTCCGACTCAGTGAGCAACGACCGATGGAAATGGACGCCGCAGCCGGAGCGAACCGCTTGCTGCGCAACCAGCTGCGCGATGTGGCAGGGCAGCTGCTGACTCTCACAGAGCGTCTGTGCATGCTGACGCGGGAGCTTGAGAGCGTTGACCACTTCCAGCACGGCACATAGGACGGTACCCCTCGCGGGATGCCACCAGCGGGTTTTCCCACCTATCATGATGCGGTCAATTTGGCCATGCGTGCGGAGCAAGAGTACGCCCGGCAGGGGTGCCCCTACCCTGACCCGGCGAAGGACCCCTATCTGACGAGCTGGGCGACCAAACGCCCGAAGGTAGGACCGAAGTCTGGACCAACGAAGAAGGAGGGCCCGACCCATTGAAGCCGTGCATCATTTGTGGCAGTGCACATCGAATGATGGCTGCCCCTGGCGGGATGATCACTGTTTCCGGTGTGGTAAACCGGGTCCACGCGTTACACGTGCCCCCAGAAGCCAGCCGTCACTAGGCCCCCGGCGCCGGGACCTGTCGAAACAGAGAAAGCCGCCACCCCCGCCCTGCATGGGAGCCCCAATCCAAGAACCGGGCGAACCAACGCCCGGAGAAAGCAAGGAAGGGTGGGCAGGTGCCAACAGGAACCCCGGAATCGCTGCAAGGGCCCTGCGTCATCTGCGGAAAGGCGCATCGAGTGACAAACTGCCTTTGGAGGTACTCCCACTGCAATGGTTGCGGCAAACCAGATCACACCCGCGCTTCGTGTCCTCAAGAACAGGCCGCTACAGCCGCAACGCCACAACCGGAAGGACAAGAGGATACCGCGGCCCCCGACCCACTGAGGGACCAGCCCGACGGCTCGCGGTCGGCGGACTCGTACGATACCAGGACCCTGCCCTACCACGCAGTGCGGCGCTGGCCCAGGGGTTGTGGGCGGACTACCCCAGCCGCCCCAGCAGATGACGTAACGTCCCGGACTGAGTGACGACAGGTAATCTTTAAACCACCTTTTTTTTTTTTTCTTTTTTTGTTTGCCAGTTGGGGGCACCCGTCGAACCAGAGTAACCCGTCCCTGCCTGACCCCGTCTAACCCCCCCCCAGGTCTTTTGGGATATACCATCCTTCTAGTTGATTGTGTGCTTTGGTTATATCTCGTCATTAGTATTAGCTTCGTTGTTTTCCTTTTTCTTTTCCCCGGGACATCTTGGGAGGGGCGAGCGCCTTTGAAAGGGTTGTGGGGACTCACCGTTGGTGTAGTCCTCAGATTTTTTTTTGGGTTCCTTTCTTTTTTCTTCCGTCCAAAACCAACCGAATTAGGCCTGGATTTATTTAGGCGCGCGTTCTTTTGTTTCCTTCCTACTTATGGACCATGCACTTAGTAGCAAAAAGTAAAGGGTGAAGGCACCGTCTGGGTGCACGACCGACCTACTGGTACGGAAACAGGATGGGGGCTTGCGCCGGTGCGGCGACTAGCCGGAATTAGACGAAAACCCTGTAAAGAGCGGGTACCCCCCCCCCCCCCTTGAACCGCTCGACCCGGAAAGGGGTCAAGCTCTTTTGGACGGCCCAATGCCGGGAAAGTTTGGAGAGCTGGAGAAGCGGTTAACGAGAGCACCCGCGTTTGCCTTACCAACACCCGGGAAGACGTCGAGGTATACCGCGATGCATCGCGAACAGGACCGGAAGGAGTACTGAAACAGCAAGGAAGAGTCGTAGCCTATGCGTCAAGGCAACTCAAGGACTGCAAATAGAACTACCCGGCACACGACCTGGAGCTTGCCGCGGTCGTCATCACCCTGAGACTGAGGAAGCGCTATCTCTCCGGTGCCAACTGTAACGTATTCTCGGACCACCAAAGCCTTAAGCGTCTTTCCACCCAGAAGGAGCTGAACCAACGGCGAAGACGGAGATTAGAATTACCGAAGGATTACGACCTGGACACGCGACCGACTGACCCATGTAACATCGGTAAGTGGGAGGCTACACGGGACGCCGACACCGACTACTTCGGGCCGAGGCACAAGTGTTACGGCATTTTGGTATTGGCATATTTCGTGAGTCAAGTCAGTGAGTTGAGTCGGAGTCTTAAAGGGATCAAATTGTCAATCAGCAATCAAAGACTTAGAGAAGATTCAACAAGAGCTCAAGTTGACACTCAGTGTCTTGAGTCTTGAAGATTGAAGTTGAAGAATTGTGGATCAGTTACATCAATCTCAAGAAGAAAGTATTCAAGAGGATCAGGTATGTTTAACTAAATAATTGTGGTGATCCGAATACTTTCTTATAGTGTAGAAACACTTGGATGAACTTTTAATTGCATAATAATCAAAAACTGGTGTTCGGACATGTTCAGGATCCGGATCAGAGCCAACGATCCGGATCCCGAAGGTTGTTGCTTCATACAAGACTTCGATCCGGATCCATGCAATTTCCGATCCGGATCCCGAATGTTAAGTTTTCTGATTTGTATGAACGATCCGGATCGGGCAATGCGATCCGGATCCCGAACCCTTGGTTTTCTGGAATCGTCAATCTCGTTACGACGATCCGGATCGCAGTAAATCCGATCCGGATCGCCGTCCTGAAAATTTCCAGATAAGGTATGTTTTTGATTCTTATCTCTTTCCAAAGGTTTCTAAACTATAAATAGACATTTAGGGTTTCTCAAAAACGTGGGAGCTACGGCCGATCTTTTTATAAAACTCTTGAGAGCAACCCTAGAGGCTAGGTTTTTATCGTTCTTCTTTATAGCCTCTTTTAGGTCAATTCGATGGTTCTTTCAAGAACATATCTTTTGTCGAATTGATCTAATCTTTGCTTAGAGATTTCTTCTACGGTTCTTCATTGATAATCTAAGCAAAGGATCACCATCGAAGTCAATATTCTTATCGACTGAGTTTGCGTCGTGGATTCGACGTGGCATCGTGGATTCGGTGTGCTAAAGGCGTTTCGTGGATTCGAAGCGTGCGTTCGTGGATTCGAACGTGTGCAGTGGACGTGCAAAATCGGTGGAGCGCGAGGTCCAAGAAATTGAAGGAGGGGTTAAATCCGTGGAGACGGTAATCACCTTGTTATTCTTCTTTTCTTAGGGATTGTTATTGCGTGGATATCCAACCGGTCAGCGCAAGGTCCGAAGAAGCTGAAGGAGGGGTTGAGTCCGTGGAGTCGGTAATCACCTTGTTATTCTTCTATTCTTAGTGGATTGTTATTGCGTGTTGGTCCCGTGGTTTTTCTCCTGGATTGGAGTTTCACGTAAATCTCGTGTGCTTGTTTTATTTTCCGCATTGGTTTTTATTTTGCACTGAGATTGAGTTTTTAAGTATTACAACCTATTTCACACCCCCCCTCTAGGTTGTTGATAGTACCTATTTAGATCCTTGTGGATCCATAATAACTCTAACAATTGGTATCAGAGCGGGTTTTAGGTTTATCTATCTTGATGGGTGAAAGTGGTAATATTTATAGACCTCCTCTTTTTGATGGGACTAATTATGCTTATTGGAAAGTGCGGATGAGAGCTTTTCTCATCGCAATTGATGAGTGAGTATGGCAATCCGTGGAATGCGTTGGGTGCATCCCTGTTGAGGAAGTAGGAAATTCTACTACCCGAAAACCTCGCTCTAGATGGTCCAAAGAGGAATTTGAAAGATCTTCTTACAATGGGAAAGGTATGAACGCTTTATTTAATTCTCTTTCCTCGACTGAGTTCACAAGAATTTCCGCGTGTGAAACCGCGAAGGAAATTTGGGATATTCTCAAAATTACACATGAGGGTACTAATCTTGTAAAAATTCAAAAGCTCCAGATGCTTACAAGTCAATTTGACTCTATTCATATGGAAGGGCATGAATTGTTTACAGATTATTACACTAGACTTCAAGATGTAATAAATACATGTGCTAATTTAGGAGAAAAGATCCCGGAGTCGAAAATTGTAAGAAAGATACTTCGGACTCTTCCGGAACGGTTTAGGGCAAAGGTTACCGCCATGTGAAACCGTTAGTCATCCGGATGAGATGAGTGTAGAGGAATTAGTAGGTGCTTTGCAAACTTATGAAATGACTTTTCCTACTAATCAAGTTTCTTCCAAGTCTTCTTCTAAGCTTACAGGTATTGCATTCAAATCAAACAAAGGAAGAAGATAGCGAATCAAGTTCCGACGATGAAATCTCTTTTGCCGATTTTGAAGAACAATTGGCGCGGATCGTAAAGAAATTTCGTCGAAAATTTTGGAAGAATCGAACCGATGGATCTTCATCCATGAAATCTTCTAAAGGATCATCGGGTTCTAAATCCTCTAAACTCAAAAGCTTTGCAAAACCTTCTAAAGAAAAAGAAAAAGATGATTTCGAAGGGGAAATCCAATGCTATCGATGCAAAGGCTACGGCCATTTTTCAATGGATTGTCCTTCTAAGAAATCATATAAAAAGAAGGCTTTGCAAGCGAAAACTTGGGACGATTCTACTTCTAATGAATCGACCTCAAGTATAGAGGAAAAAATCGTTGCTTCTCATGCCTCTCATTTTCCCTCTTCTAATAATTGTTTATCATCTTTAGTCACTGACTCTACTCCTTTGATTTTGTATGAAACATCAACAACCGGCGGAGAGTCATCAAGTGAGGGGGAGTCGGACGAGGAAGAACTCGTTGAGGCATATCAACAACTTCTTGCGGAATCTAAGAAGATGGCCAAACATATCAAGAAGTTGAGAAAGCAACGACTTGAGAATCAAGACGAGAATCATGCTTTAAAGATCAAACTTCATGATCTCGAGGAGGAACGAGAGCTTTTATTGAATAATAATAAATCCTCCAAGAAAAGATAAATCAATCGGAAACGGTCGTTAATTCCCATATTGACAAGATTGATTTTCTAGAAAAACAGTTTGAGGAGATTCATGTCACCAACCAAGCATTGACCAAACAAGTTCATCAACTTAAATCCGACATACAAAGGATCTCAACCGATTCCAAGAAACTTGAGTGTATGTCCGGTTTAGGTCAAACAAGTAAGGTTGGTTTGGGATTCAAAAGGACCAAACTGTGCATGCTTCAAGTTCCACAATGAAATTGAAAGGAAGAACTTGTCACTTATGTGGACTTGAAGGACATTTGGTGAGGGATTGCCCGAAAAAGAGAAAGAAAAATCCTTCGGCAACTTCATCTACGGAGCGGACTCAACGGACTCAAAAGACACATCAAGTCAAAAGAGTTCACTCAATCCATCAAAGGTCCGAGCCACATCATCAATCATACAAGTGGATCATTGCAAGGCAAAGACCTAAGGTGGATCAACAGTCAAAGCGGACAACCCCCGGCCACAACGAATCAAGACAACCCAAAATCCAACGATTTTGGATTCGGAAAGGTGATATCTTTCCTTGTCTTAAGTTCTAAATAGCTTATGACTGTATGTAATGCTTTGATTGGTTTTCCCTTCATATCTTTCTTAATCTTTGCATTACATGTTTTTCAATGCTCTTCGTTTTTATACTTTGTTTTTGAACAAAAGGATTTTTAATGAACAAGTGCATTGAATGAAAAGGGCTTTCACTTTCATTCACTCCAAATTAATTTTATATGGATTATCAACTTTACTTCATAATCATAATCTTGAAGATACTTCATTATAGGAGTTTTTGATATTATAAGCATCAAATTTTAGAAATCATGTGTGATCTTCAGATGCTTAATCTATCTCGGTTGTGTGAGTTCTTTGTGATAAACATGAGACAACCGATTGACTAAAATTTGGGATTTAATTCTTTCACGTAAGAGATTGCCTTCTTACAAGGGTAAATAATTGAATTATGAAAGATGTGGAAAGAGTTACATCCGAAAGGAGTGTGAAAACTACCACCACATGCTGGAAAGAGCTGCCACCCCGGTCGTCCGGTTTGTGTGTGAAGCTACCACATGTTATGGATGCTTGATAGTATTTTATGAGAAAATCTTTAGTTGAAGCATTTGGAGATTTATATGCAAAACTCTTATATTTTGAACAATCTCCTGGTTGGTATAAGGTGGAATAGTTGAAAGATGCTCAAAGAGCCACCCTTAGGTATTTTAGTGCTTATCTCAAATTTGAAAGGATAAGAAATCAAATTGATGTCATTTGGAAATCTCTGTAAGTCATCTTTGTAAATCCGTTACATCTTGATAGAGTTTGGATCTCAAGATTATTTTGATGACTTGTGTTTGATGAATATAACATGAAAAACGGTTTATAATGTTTTACCTTTATTTTTCATGATTTTGGAGTAAATCTTTTTAATTTTGTGAAATTAATTGGATTGAATGACATCTGTGTGAATTCACTGTTTAAAGCACTTAAATTGATTTCTTGATGGAATACAAATCGGTATTTGAAAAGATTCTAAAATCTGGATTTGTTTCAAGAAATTATTTGATTTTTGCTTTCTGGTATAGGTACGGAATCTGCATTTTTGTTATATACCAGAACTGAGTTTTTATCTCTCTTTCTCTATGAACTAATATTGTTAGTGATTTACTTTTGTCTAGTATGTTCACTGTTTGACAATTTGTGACAAAAAGGGGGAGAAGAGAAATGATCGGAGATGAGATCATCAAGAGAGTACAAACGAAAATGAAAAAATGGGGGAGAACGGAAAATGATGATCGTATCACAAAGGGGGAGAACATAGATGCTCAAGAACATGGAGAACATGGAAAACATGTTAGAGATGCTCAAGATAGGGGGAGACAAAGAAAAAATTGAAAGAGCCGAAAAACAAAAGAACCAAAAGGAAGACGGATCAAATGTAGGATTTTAATTTCTAACAACTAACGTTTGATTTTGTTTGGAGTTTTGTTTTGCAGGAATTACATCACTTTAAGACTCCAAGTCCTAAGTCATAGAGTATGTTCTAGGACTGTTTGGTTCAAATGTAATTTTGTATTTATTGGATCTTTCACGCAAAGAAAATCAATGTTTTGGTGATGACATTGAGTTTCGATTTTTTGGTTTAAGATGAGTGACTTGAGCGCTTTTATGTATTTTTGGGTTTTGTCACGAAATTGCCAAAGGGGGAGATTGTTACGGCTTTTTGGTATTGGCATATTTCGTGAGTCAAGTCAGTGAGTTGAGTCAGAGTCTTAAAGGGATCAAATTGTCAATCAGCAATCAAAGACTTAGAGAAGATTCAACAAGAGCTCAAGTTGACACCCAGTGTCTTGAGTCTTGAAGATTGAAGTTGAAGAATTGTGGATCAGTTACATCAATCTCAAGAAGAAAGTATTCAAGAAGATCAGGTATGTTTAACTAAATAATTATGGTGATCCGAATACTTTCTTATAGTGTAGAAACACTTGGATGAACTTTTAATTGCATAATAATCAAAAACTGGTGTTCGGACTTGTTCAGGATCCGGATCAGAGCCAACGATCCGGATCCCGAAGGTTGTTGCTTCATACAAGACTTCGATCCGGATCCATGCAATTTCCGATCTGGATCCCGAATGTTAAGTTTTCTGATTTGTATGAACGATCCGGATCGGGCAATGCGATCCGGATCCCGAACCATGGTATTTCTGGAATCGTCAATCTCGTTACGACGATCCGGATCGCAGTAAATCCGATCCGGATCGCCGTCCTGAAAATTTCCAGATAAGGTATGTTTTTGATTCTTATCTCTTTCCAAAGGTTTCTAAACTATAAATAGACGTTTAGGGTTTCTCAAAAACGTGGGAGCTACGGCCGATCTTTTTATAAAACTCTTGAGAGCAACCCTAGAGGCTAGGTTTTCATCGTTCTTCTTTATAGCCTCTTTTAGGTCAATTCGATGGTTCTTTCAAGAACATATCTTTTGTCGAATTGATCTAATCTTTGCTTAGAGATTTCTTCTACGGTTCTTCATTGATAATCTAAGCAAAGGATCACCATCGAAGTCAATATTCTTATCGACTGAGTTTGCGTCGTGGATTCGACGTGGCATCGTGGATTCGGTGTGCTAAAGGCGTTTCGTGGATTCGAAGCGTGCGTTCGTGGATTCGAACGTGAGCAGTGGACGTGCAAAATCGGTGGAGCGCGAGGTCCAAGAAATTGAAGGAGGGGTTAAATCCGTGGAGACGGTAATCACCTTGTTATTCTTCTTTTCTTAGGGATTGTTATTGCGCGGATATCCAACCGGTCAGCGCAAGGTCCGAAGAAGCTGAAGGAGGGGTTGAGTCCGTGGAGTCGGTAATCACCTTGTTATTCTTCTATTCTTAGTGGATTGTTATTGCGTGTTGGTCCCGTGGTTTTTCTCCTGGATTGGAGTTTCCACGTAAATCTCGGTGTGCTGTTTTTATTTTCCGCATTGGTTTTTATTTTGCACTGAGATTGAGTTTTTAAGTATTACACCTATTCACCCCCCCTCTAGTTGTTTGATAGTACCTATTTAGATCCTTGTGGATCCATAATAACTCTACAACAAGGTTCGTTCGGACTTTAGCAGAGTCTACGACGAGCTCTGGGGGCCAAGTTACACTTCAGCTCAGCCTTTCACCCCCAGACGGATGGGCAATCCGAGCGGGTGATTCAGATACTCGAGGACTTGCTTCGAGCGTGCGTACTGGATTTGGGAGACGGATGGTCGCGCTACCTACCCCTTGCAGAGTCCGCTTATAACAACAGCTACCAAGCGAGCATCCAGATGGCGCCGTAGGAAGCATTGTACTGCAGACGCTGTAGATCCCCGATATGTTGGGACGATCAGGGGTGAAACGGTTCGGGTTGAGAGACAAGTTGAGCCCACGGTACATAGGACCTTTCGAGATTCTGGAGTGCGTCGGCCCCGTGGCCCATCGCCTCGCCCTACCACCGAATCTCGACCGAGTTCTTGTCGTGTCCGCGCATCCATGCTTCGGAGGTATCCCCCAATCCGTCGCGAGTACTTGACGTCTCTACAATCGAGTTCAAAGAAAACCTGAACTGCGAGGAAGAGCCGGTGCGGACCCTAGCGCGAGAGGACTGAAAAGCTATGAAGTCGGACATTTCCCTACGTAAAGGTGCTTTGGAGCAATCAGGAAGAGCGTGAGACAACTTGGGAACCCGAATCAAAGATGAGGGAGTGCTACCCGGACCCCTTCGCCGCAGGCGGGAGTTAAGTTTCGGGGACGAAACTTGTTTTTATTGGTGAGTGGTGTAAGACCTGGCTTTTCCGTGACCCTTCCCGTTACCCCTTTTCTTACGACTGCCCGACT
Source organism: Tillandsia leiboldiana (assembly GCA_029204045.2). Classification (NCBI taxonomy): domain Eukaryota; kingdom Viridiplantae; phylum Streptophyta; class Magnoliopsida; order Poales; family Bromeliaceae; genus Tillandsia; species Tillandsia leiboldiana. The sequence continues at coordinate 31,030,258 of CM055062.1, read as the reverse complement.
GTGGGACAATTTTTGGTGTTTTTCCGGAAAGTCCGTCGGGGCTCGCGGACATTTTTAGGCGGAAGGGCTCACGAAATGGAGAACGGGGACGCGATCGGTTTCAGATTCCGACTCCCGGTTCTCCCAGAATAAAATTCTGAAGTTCGGACCCCCCTTAGGCGCCCCGGGATCCGTGCGGACGATCGGCACGTTTCTCGGGGTAATTCTAGCCGCCGGATCTGTTCCTAATATTTATTTATTTTTCCTTTGAGGAACCTAGGGTTTTAGGGTTTCCCTCTTAGGTTCCTTCGTTCGGCGGCTAGGGTTTCTTTTTAAGAGACACTACGAGAGGGAAATACAGAAAAACGGGGACCCAACCTTTTTCCGCTCTTATTACGACCGACGGCGGGGCTTACGGGAGAAGGACGGAGGTTTCTTGCTCGCGGGATCAACCGGGCAACGATAGGAAAATCCTCTTCTTCTCTTTTCCGGCGGATCGAAGGTGAGTTTTTCCATTAGGTTTTGGTTAGGCGTTTCGGGGTGGAGTTTTCGTGGGGAGCGCCGCCGCCGCCGCCGCCGCCGGGCCGGCCGCGGGCGGGGCGCCACGCGGCAGGGGCGTCGCGCGGGCACCACCAGCAGGCGAGCACCGCGCAGTGCTTGGCCGCGCGGGGCCGCCCGCAGGTGGGGCGCCCGCGCGGGCTAGGGCCGCGCGGGGCCGCCCCCGCACCGCGGGCAACGCACCCGCGCGGTGCTTGGCCACGCGGGGCCGCCCCCGCACCGCGGGCAACGCACCCGCGCGGCGCTTGGCCGCGTGGGGCCGCCCGCAGGTGGGGCGCCCGCGCGGGCTGGTGCCGCGCGGGGTCGCCCCGCACCGCAGGCGGCGCGCCCGCGCTGCGCTTGGCCGCGCGGGGCCGCCCGCAGGTGGGGCGCCCGCGCGGGCTGGCGCCGCGCGGGGTCGCCCCGCACCGCGGGCGGCGCGCCCGCGCGGCGCTTGGCCGCGCGGGGCCGCCCGCAAGAGGGGCGCCCGCGCGGGCTGGTGCCGCGCGGGGTCGCCCCGCACCGCGGGCAGCGCGCCGCGCGGCGCTTGGCCGCGCGGGGCCGCCCGCAGGAGGGGCGCCCGCGCGGGCTGGTGCCGCCCGGGGTCGCCCCGCACCGCGGGCAGCGCGCCCCGCGCGGCGCTCGGCCGCGCGGGGCCGCCCGCAGGAGGGGCGCCCGCGCGGGCTGGTGCCGCGCGGGGTCGCCCCGCACCGCGGGCAGCGCGCCCGTGCGGCGCTTGTCCGCGCGGGGCCGCCCGCAGGAGGGGCGCCCGCGCGGGCTGGTGCCGCGCGGGGTCGCCCTGCACCGCGGGCAGCGCGCCCGCGCGGCGCTCGGCCGTGCGGGGCCGCCCGCAGGGGGGGGCGCCCGCGCGGGCTGGTGCCGCGCGGGGCCGCCCGCAGGGGGGGCGCCCGCGCGGGCTAGTGCCGCGCGGGGTCGCCCCGCACCGCGGGCAGCGCGCCCGCGCGGCGCTCGGCCGCGCGGGGCCGCCCGCAGGAGGGGCGCCCGCGCGGGCTGGTGCCGCGCGGGGTCGCCCCGCACCGCGGGCAGCGCGCCCGCGCGGCGCTCGGCCGTGCGGGGCCGGCCGCAGGAGGGGCGCCCGCGCGGGCTGGTGCCGCGCGGGGTCGCCCCGCACCGCGGGCAGCGCGCCCGCGCGGCGCTCGGCCGCGCGGAGCCGCCCGCAGGAGGGTTACCCGCGCGGGCTGGTGCCACGCGGGGCTGTGCCCAGGCGGAGTGTGCGCCGCACGGGCCGGTGCCGTGCGGGGAACTCCGCCGCACGTTGTTGTGAGTCGGTGTGAGTTTCGGATCCTTAGTCTTGACTTGCCCATGTTCCTTCAGGAGTGCAGGACGTTGTTGGCGACTGACGCACGATCACGGACGTACCGAACACCGGACGACACACACAAGGTGGGTACTTTCGCCAAGGTTAATTGGGTAACGGCGGACATGAGCAAAGGTGTTTTCTCGTAATTTAATTCTCATGAGCAAAGGTGTTTTCTCTTTAAGTTACTCTCCGTGAGCAAAGGTGTTTTCTCGTAAGTTAATTCTCACGAGCAAAGGTGTTTTTTTTTTTCTCTTTAAGTTATTCTCATGAGCAAAGGTGTTTTTCTCTTTAAGTTATTCTCCGTGAGCAAAGGTGTTTTCCCTTCTAGTTATCCTTATGAGCAATGCTGACCCCGATTTTTACTTCATTCGATTTATCATCTGAGGCTCAAGTTTTGCTACACGCACACCAGCGGTTTGGCCACCGCAAGGGTGTGCTTTTCTGGAAAAGTGGTACGTTGACCCGTGTACCCCACGCGACGGTGGCGTTAGGAATGGGGGCCCTCACGGGTGGAGGGTGTGAGCGGTGACGCCGAGGTTGGTGCTCGGCGGCCGAGGCAGGTGCTCGGCAGAGAGGGGGGCACCGGGGTAGGGGCCCGGTGCGGTGTCCGGGGAGGGTGCCCGATTTATGTTTGGTGCAGGTCATGCTCGTTGTTGACGGTGTATGAGGGGTGACGGTTGCTCTGGTTACAGTGGTTTGCTTTATTATAGCTTTCTTGCTCATTATGTTTATTCTAGTCACTGACTTCCCACTCCGTGACAGGTTCCTCCAGCGGCGAGTGCTGGGGCACCGGTGAGGCCGCGAGAGTGCTGTTCTGGCTTTTAGTGACTTCAGATACAGTGACTTTCCTTTCCCTTTTCTTTTATTACTCATGCTAGCTAGTTGTGGATTGCGACACCCCCGTGGGGTCGAAGTGGATGTTGCCTTTTCCCTATTTGAATAAACGAATGATTATTGCATTCTTTCTTACTTGGCCGTTTTAAACAATGAAAAGCAAAGAAAACCGGTTGCGAAAACTACTTTTAAAACGTGGGTGTCGTGTGGGCACCGAATTTTACAAACCTTGTGGGATTTATGTGTTTGCGAAATGTTTTCACAAAGATCGGCATCGTGTGGATGCCGTTTTCAAAACCTTGTGATTATTTATCCTTTCAAAACATCGGCCTCTATGTTCTAAGTGAATATTAGAATATCATGTGAGTCGTTTGGTTGTATGTGCACGAGACCCCAACTGATGTGGTTAGAGATTGTATGTGCTACGCCTTGTGAGACATTTTGTATGTGAGACGCCGTGCATATACAAAGGAGACTCTGCCCGTTTGCAGAGTGAATTTGTGTATGCGGCGGGTCTGGACACGCACCGGGGAGCGTTGGTTTACAAAAAAAAAATATATGGCTGAATCAGGAGCATCGGTGGCTCTTCTTCCGCGCGATTCGAGCCCCGGGGCGTGACAAAACCGATTGCACCGGAACCTTTCGCTAAAACCCTGCCACAAAAATAAGCTGGGCACCAACCCCAGAATATCGAATCAAGCTGGGTACCAACCCCAGAGTACCTGTCGGGGAGGCGGAAGTCTCCCCTCGTGCACAATCTCATTACTTACATGATGCTTTTAACCTCTTCACGGAGCTAGTGCGGCTCCTTAGCTGTCGTGAAGAGGTCCCCACGGCTCCCTCCCCTTTGTAGGGTACACGGGTCAAGTAGACCACCTTTCCGGAAAAGTACACCCATGCGGAGGCCAATCCGCCTGTGTACGTGCAGCATCCCAAAACCGAATTTGCCGATGTCGGCGTGTATTAAGCCCCGCGACCGCAGCCGCCACAATTATTATGTAAAATAAAAAGTATTCACGCGAAAGGTATAACAGTCCATCTACTTTATTAGACAAGTCAACGAGCCTTTTACGATGATATGGTGCACTTACTGCACTTGTTGCACTTATAGCAAGGGTACCCACCTGGTTGCGGGGAGATCGGAACACCTGGATCTTTTGCACACTCTCGCCGCGCACCTGGACCTAAGAAGAGTCCACAGGGGTAACTATAGTCAAAACTGCGCGCTAACATCACCAAAACGAAAGTCCAACATTACCCACTTGACGGAAACCCCAAACAAACCGTCAAATTTGCCAAACGCCGGATCCCCACACGGCCATCGCCGCCCGTCGGAGCCCCGCGCGGCCTGGAACCGCGCGGCGTGCCTCCGCGGGCGGCGCCCGCGCGGGTGCGGCCCCCGCGGCGCCCGGCCCGCGCGGGGCCCGACCCGCGCGGCGCCCGGCCCGCGCTGCGCCCCGCGCGGCGCCGGCGCGGCGCGGCTCCCGCGGTTGCCGCCCGCGGGCGGCGCCCGTCCGCCCGCGGCGTCCATCCGCGCGATGCCCTAATGGCATCGCGCGTCTCCGCCGCCCACCCCATGCCCTAACTTGCGCAACGACGGTGGCGGCGGCGGAGACGACGGGGATGACCGAAAACCCAACGAGGAAAAATAAAGGAAAATCCTGAAAAATTACAACGAGGGTTTACTCACCGGATTAATCGACGGGGAAGTCGCCCGATCGCGTTCTCGCCTCCAGTTCGTTGTTCGGGATGATCGGACTCCTTCTCTCTCTCCTTTTTCTTCTTTCTTTCCTTCGGCTAGGGTTCCGTCTTTTTTTCTTTCTCTCTCACGTTCTTTCTTTCCGGCTAGGGTTTCTTTTTGCAGAAAGTGAATTCCTTCTTTTCGTACGTATTAATTTAACCCCTTTTAAATCCTAGTCGCCGATTAATTAATTTCCAAATTAATTAATCATCGAAAATAAAATCCCCAAATTTAATTTCTCGTCACCGATTAATTAATTCCTTAATTAATTAATCACACGGAATATCCAAATTCCCCCAAAAAGCGTGCCGGATATTTTGCACGGATTTCGATTCACGCCTCAAGTCACCGCGATCTTAGAAACCCCATTCCGGGAGATCCGTACATCGGATTCCCGATCCGATCGCACCGTCGATCTTCATTTTTCGAGCCCTTCGACGAAAAAATACCCGCACCACGCACCGACCGAGTTTCAGAAACTCGATAATTTTATTCCACTAAAAGGAATATTTAATTAACGTGTGAGTCACAAATACAAGTAAAAGCCGGATCACTACAAGAAGACACAGATTCATCCTCCTCAGACGATGACGAGAACCTATCTATGGAGGACTTTGAGAAGCAACTTGCTCTCTTGACAAGGAAGTTTCGCCGAAACTTTCGAAGGGGTAATTCAAGCAAAACTCCATCCTTCGGAAAGTCGAAGAAAGGCAAGGGTTCTTCAAGTTACAAGTCAAGAAAGCAAGAGAGTTTTTCAAAGGACAAGAGAAACTCTGAGGGACAAGTACAATGCTTCAAATGTCGAGGCTACGGCCACATTGCAACGGAGTGTCCCAATAAGAATCCGGCAAAGAAGAAGGCGATGCAAGCCGTCACTTGGGATGACAACTCAACGTCAAATGAGTCATCTTCCAGTGATGAAGAAAACAACGCAACGGCATTCCACGCGTCCGCATCTTCACCCTTCATGTGCTTAATGGCAAGTACATCCGATTCATTGTCCAACTCCTCCCATGCTGAAAAGAATGCAATGGACGACGAATCGAGTAACTCTGAAGGTGAAGATTTTGCTCTTGCCTACCATAAGCTTCTGAGGGATTCAAAGAAATTGGCAAAGCAAAACCGAAGTTTGAGAGGGAGATTGCAGGATCTCGAAGAAGAAGCAAAAAGGGCATCTTCTCTCTCAAACGCTCTTGAAGTGGAAAGGGATAACCTGATTAATGCAAATGTTTTCCTTCAAGAGAAAAATGAGCATTTCGAGAAGGAACATGTAAAATTGGTGGATAAAGCGAATTACTTCTCGAAGCTCTACAACAAGGCTCGACAGAAAAATATGGAAATGACAAAGACCATTTTCCAACTCAAGGATGACTTACAGCGATTTTCATCGGGAAGGAGTAAGTTGGATAAGCTTCTTGGTCTCGGTCAAACAAACCGGTTCGGCCTCGGATACAATCGAACAGGAGACAGTCCTAGTTCGAGTAAGACAGTTTTTGTGCCTCAGTCGGTATCTCCTCCTCCGACACCGGAATTCACGACAAGCAACGACAACAAGCCTACTTCACCCTCTTCAGGATCGTCAAGCACTAAGGTATGTTTTCGTTGTGGTTTTTCAGGGCACATAAGAAGAAATTGCAAGATGGGAGCAAAACGATCAACTCAAGCACCTCTTGCAACGACTACCAAAAGGGTGATTCCTCGGAAATCAAATGTAAATTTTTCAAAGGAAAAGAGCCTTGGTAGTTCACCTCGCAAGACGACGTTATCAAGGAGCAGCAATCAATCGAACAAGACACTTTCACCAAGAAAAAGAACTACACATTCATTGCCAACGCAGTCCAAAAAGGTTTGGGTGCGCAAAGGTGAAATCTTCCCTTGTCTTGTTACTAATATCTCCTTGCATGCTTATGACAATTCGTCTTGGTATCTGGATAGCGGGTGTTCCTGTCACATGACCGGTGACAAAAATTATTTTCAAACCTTTGAGAAAATCTCCGGAGAACTTGTAGTTTTCGGAGACGGTCGTTCTTCCAAAATTGTTGGAAAAGGAACTATCGCTATTCCAGATGGCCCGGTTTTGAATAATGTGCTATTTGTTGAAGGCCTTAAGACTAACCTCATTAGTATTAGTCAACTTTGTGACAATAGTTTTTCAGTTAATTTTTCATCTGTCGAATGTATTGTAACTGATAAGGACCATGTTTTCTTTTTAAAAGAGGTTAGATCTGAAAATAACTGTTATGTTGTTCCAAATAAAATTTCTGAAAACTGTAACCTAGCCTCTTTGAATAATGAAACACTTTGGCATGAAAGGCTAGGTCACATAAATTTTAAGGAACTTGCTAGAATTTCGAACAAAGACGTTGTCAATGGGGTTCCTAAACTTTCACTTAGAGAAAACATTGTGTGTGGCGGTTGTCAAAAGGGAAAACAATCAAGGACTGCACACAAGAACTTGAACCACGTTGGCACGAGACGGCCTTTAGAATTATTGCACATGTATTTAATGGGGCCAACACGTCAACCATCTTTGGGAGGTAAATGGTACATTTTTCTATTGGTTGATGATTTCTCTAGATACTCATGGGTAGCATTTTTAAAAGAGAAAGCTGATACTTTTGATTCTTTTCACGAGATTTGCCATCGTATTATGATTGAAAAGAATGAAAAGATCATTCGTATTAGAAGTGATAGAGGTGGAGAATTCATAAATTCTAAATTCATTGATTTTTGCACTTCCAACGGCATTAAACATAAATTCTCAGCACCCTATACACCTCAACAGAATGGTGTAGTCGAGCGCAAAAACAGGGTTGTACAAGAGATGGCACGTGTTATGCTTCATAGCCGGAACTTACCGTTGTACTTTTGGGCTGAAGCTGTGAACACTGCAGTCTATGTAATTAATCGAGTGTATTTGCGCCCGGGAACCTTAAATATACCATATGAACTATGGTTCTGTAGAAAACCAAATATCAAATATTTTCGTATCTTTGGGAGTCATTATTATATTTTGCATGACCGCGAAAATCTTGGAAAATTTGACTCTCGAAGTGACGAAGGGATTTTCATGGGTTATTCTACAAACAGTAGAGCATATCGGGTATTTAACTTGGAATCTAAAACAATGGTAGAATCTATAAATGTTAAAGTAGATGAAGCTTTTCACTTTGCATCTGATAAATCTACCCCTGATATCTCTCTTGATGATGATACTCCTGCAAATGCATCTTCTCATAACAATTCTTCCGATAATAATGATGCATCTAATGGTTCTTCAAGTTTATCTGATGTGCAGGAATCATCTCATATACCTCTGAGTACTCCATTACCTCAAACGTTACGCATCTCCAAGGATCGTCCTGAATCTAACATTATTGGAGACCCACAAGAAGGAGTCAGAACTCGGAGACAATTGGTTTGTGGATTCGCTTGTTACGTTTCCATGATAGAACCAAAGAATGTCGATGAAGCTCTTCAGGATGACTACTGGATTGAAGCAATGCAGGAAGAGCTCCATCAATTTGAACGAAACAAAGTCTGGGAATTAACGAAGCCTCCGAAGCAACACAATGTGATTGGTACTAAATGGATTTTCAAGAATAAGAAAAATGAGGATGGTACCATCATCAGGAACAAAGCACGTCTAGTTGCTCAAGGCTATTCACAAATAGAAGGTATAGACTTTGATGAAACATTCGCCCCGGTAGCTAGACTCGAGTCCATTCGTATCTTATTCGCAATTGCTTGTCATTTTAAAATAAAACTTTTTTCAAATGGACGTTAAGAGCGCGTTTTTAAATGGGTTTTTAAATGAGGAAGTTTATGTGGCTCAACCGAAAGGTTTTGTAGACCTTAAACAATCTAACCATGTTTTTCGTTTGAAAAAGGCTCTTTACGGTCTAAAACAAGCACCGCGAGCGTGGTACGAAAGGTTGACAAAGCACCTTTTGGAGAAGGGCTATACTCGAGGGGGAGCAGATCGGACTCTCTTTGTGAAGCATTATCAGGATAACTTCATTGTAGCACAAATCTATGTCGATGACATTGTATATGGTGCGACAAGAGATAATGATGCTTCTAAATTCGCTGAAACCATGGAGAGCGAATTTGAGATGTCCATGATGGGCGAATTGACATACTTTCTTGGATTGCAAGTGAAACAAAGTAAAGAAGGCATCCATCTGTGTCAATCCAAGTATGCAATGGAGTTGGTCAAAAAGTTCGATTTAGAAAATTCTAAAGATTTTCCGACTCCAATGGGAACTAGCAATAAGGGATTAGGAAGTGAATCTCTTAGTGAAAATGTAGACGAGAAACTTTATCGCAGCATGATTGGAAGTCTACTTTACCTCACGGCTAGTCGCCCGGACATATCCTTTAGTGTTGGGATCTGCGCGAGGTATCAGTCAGCACCAAAGGAGGTTCACCTGAAAGCGGTGAAACGGATCATCCGGTACATAAAAGGAACCGTAAATTTTGGAATTTGGTATCCTATGGGAACAAGTCTTGACATTGTAGGATATTCATATGCCGATTGGGCAGGATCTGTGGATGATCGAAAAAGTACGAGTGGTGCATGTTTTTATCTTGGCCATTGCCTTGTTGCATGGCACAGTAAAAAGCAAAACTGCATTGCACTCTCGACTGCCGAAGCAGAATATATTTCAGCGGGTAGTTGTTCAACCCAACTCATTTGGATGAAAAGTGTGTTGAGCGACTTCCGAATTTCAGCAACTTCGGTAACAATTCTTTGTGACAACACCAGTGCTATAAACATTTCCAAAAACCCTGTGTTGCACTCAAGAACAAAACACATTGAACTTAGATATCATTTTCTTAGAGAGCTAGTTGGATCAAATATTCTTCAACTTTCCTATATTTCAATTGAGGATCAATTAGCTGACATTCTAACAAAACCTTTGGATCAAAAGCGATTTATTCATTTGCGTAAGGCAATTGGAATGCTTTCCTTGAAATAATCTCTTTTTGAAACCAATCCTTAGGTTAGGTTTTGTTTTGTGTTTTTTTTGTTCTTTATCTATGCATGTACATAGAACATTAATTGAGCATTAGTAATATTGACTTTAACTGCATCCTTTTATATATTTAGAAATTTATTATGCTTTAGATAACATAATAATTCAGTTGATGCAATGATCATTTATGTCAATTAAGTCAACTTTTAAGTGATCAAAGTCAATTTCTCTCTCAATGATCTCTTGGTATAGTTTTTATCTTATTTGACTATTTAGTCGAGTATGAAATCGAGATCAATCTTTGGTTGAGTTCTTTATATCTTAAATAATTGATAGCCAATTGAGGGGGAGTCAAAGAAAAGTGTTATGCTCAAAAGATGTGAAAAGAGTTACATCCCAATGAGGAGTGTGAAAACTACCACCACATGGAGGAAAGAGCTACCACCTCGGTCGTCCGAGTACTGTGTGCAGCTACCACATGTATACCAAGCATGGTTTTTCAAGTTTAATTAAATAAAATGCATGTTGAAATACTTGACTCTGTCAAATTTCAAGGTTGGTATAAGGTGGGAATTTGAATGAAAGATGCTCAAAGAGCCACTCTCTTCAACAAATTGACTAGATACATTATCTAACATATTTGGGATTTCAAACATCTATTGATCTTGGTATTTCATTTTCTTTACCAAATTGATTATTTGATAAAGGCATTACTCATAAGATCATGATAGATGTAATTGAACTTGTTCAACTTTAAGGGATTTAATTTTTATAAATTTTCGTTTCATTATTTGGATATTTTTGATAGATTTTTCATAATCTATTTCTTGTTATGTGAAACGATGATTTTCATTTAAAGTTGACACACAAAAGTGCTTACAATCTTTTTCTAGATTTTCTAGAATTTTTCTAAATTTTTCTGAAGAAAAAGTTTGGAGCCGGTCCGGACTGGACAAGCCGATTCGGACCCCGAACGCAGGTAAATCCTGCGGGTAGCCGATCCGGACTGGATTCTTCAGGCAGTCTGGACCGCGGCTAGGGTTTTATATAGAACAAAAGGGTTTTGAATTTCTTTACTCCAATCTTTTGTTTCTAAGCCTCCAGACCTTCTCTCTCTAAAAAACAAAGATTTTGGAGCCTTCCCAACTCATCTTCTTCGAATCAAAGTGAGTTCTCATGATCAAATCTCGGTTTTTCACAGTTTTTCATGTTTTTGCTCAAAACGTGATGTAAATCTTGCATCTTTTTCGTTTGAGATTGGTTTTTGATCAAATTTCTTTTGAAATAAGAACTCTGGGTAGATTAGTTTTGATTATATGCTAGTTTTTCTCTAGATTAACGAATTTTTGGGCTTCGATTTCTAAAAATTCAGTTTTAAGGCATATAATAGGAATTTTTGAAAATCATGGAATTGATCTATTTTTAAAATTCTTTTTGCAAAACTAATTTGATTCCTAGTCTCTCTACACGTTAATGATTGTTTGGGTACAATTTTTTAAATTTTTGAAAATTAACAATTTTTTCGTGTTCTTGAGTTGTTGCTCACAGGACTCTTCTTCTCAAAAATTAGCAGCAATGGTGATCACTTGGGTTGTGTTTCTTCTGGCTGCCATGGTTCATACAAGAGATACTGTCAAGCCTAAAATGGCTAAGAAGGCGAAGAAAACTAGGGATGATTCCGAGACGGAATCTGAGACGGAATCGATTGATTGGGATGAGCTCTTGGTGGAGGCCACTTGCTCCTACTGCTTCGAAAGGGAAAGCCTCTGCTGCATCCTCAAAGGCAAAGACTCCGCCGACCGCCGCGGAAAAGGGCAAAGCTCCAATGGAAGATACTTCTCTCAGAACAAAAAGGAAGAGCGTTGCACGAAAAAGAGGAAGTTCACGAGGAATTTCAATTGAAGAGCCACTAGCCAGTCAGCCTCCCCCACAAGATTTTATCAGTTCAGAAAGAATCAAGGACTTTGAAAATAGGGAATGCATTGGTGAGAGGAATGTGAATCTCAAAGCTCTAAGGGAGCGATCCGCACTTTTTGGGACTATCATTGACAATGCGGGTCTTGCCCCAATCTGTCACTTTCCTGACCCCACAGGATATTATCTTCACTCTGTCAGAATGTTTTATCAAAATGGATCAAAGTTGGTTGATCTTGATAATGGACAGAGAGAATTTCACACTATGGTCAGGAACATTAAAATCAAGGTCACTCCACAATTGATTGGAGAGGTGTTGGGAATGAAGGCACGGGCAGAAGGAACACACTATCTGAAAGGACATAGCTTCTCCACCAACTCATGGAGAGTGGTCGTGGATGGTATTTGTCTTCCTGACACCCAATCAACAGGGAACTCTGTTTTCTCTAGAGAACTTCGACCTGAGTATAGATACTTGAACTTTATTGTCTGCTACAACATCCTCCCCAACATGCAAACAAAAGTTCTCAGATGGGACAGGATGTTATTTCTTTATCTTCTGGGAAATCCCACAGCAGCTCTAGGATCAACTTCAACGTTCCTTACCTCATCTGGTCAAGGATGGCTCGGTATGTGGAACATGCCCATCCAACGGAGCGACTTTCCTACCCAATCATTATTATGCGAATTTTGAAGAAATTCAAAGTCGATACTTTCTTCGTCGACTTATATGCACAGTTTGGGAACGATAAACGAGACAACGATCAAAAAGTCGCTACCAACAAAACAAGATGATCCTCCTTCACCTCCTGTCCGACGCAGACCTTCGACTTCAGCAGCTGCAACTTCAGTCCCACCAACACCTGCCACAAGAACTGCACCTCCTTCAACTTCCGACGATGATGCATCAGTTACTTCAATTTATAGATAACAACAGCGTCTCTCTTCCGAGCAAGAGCGCATGTCCAACGAGTTTATAGAAATGAAGGAAGAGATTCGCGGAGGTTAAGAAAGAACAAGTATCAATGAACAAGCGCATCAAGAAGATTTTTCAAAAACTTGGGTGCATCAGTTCTGAGGATTCTGAATAGTGTTTTATTCTAATCATTTCTTTCTTTTGCAGGTTTTTCAGTTTTTATATGTTTAGTTCTCAGGTTTTTCTTGTTTTTGAAACTTTTAACTCATCTCTCATTTGTAATTTTGGCTTTGTTTAGTGACAAAAGGGGGAGAGAGTAAAGAGAACTTGAACAATGCTTGTACTGACAATGCTTGTGAGAACTTGAAACTATGAAGGTAAGTATAACTTCAACTTTTGGTTTTATATTGTGATTTGATGCATGCCTCAGCTAACTATTCGACTAACTATTTGGGCATGTAATATAACTAACAAGTTGATGTTGACTAACAATTTCTGTGACATTTGAATGTTTATTGCTTAGAAGATATGTCGATTTTTTATTGTGATTTTCTTACATATCTGAATTTGAAAATGTCATGGTGAGTATAAACTCTATCTCTGTGTTTTGGTTTTGAATGCAAAATATTCTTGAGTTATCTAACGATCTCTTTTGTCAAGAATGCTTTCTTTTTGCAGAGAGTACAGATGTCTAAGTCTAGAGTCTGTTTTAGGAGTTTACACTTATGTATTCATCTTTGTTTGGATCTCCAATGTAAATTTTTGTTGTATGGTGATAGCAACAAAAATATCTTTTTGAATTTTCTTGAGTGGATTTGTGTTTTGTCATGAAACCGCCAAAGGGGGAGATTGTTACGGAATTTGTGTTGGCGTATTTCGTGAAATTGGTTAAGTCTTGAGGATTGAAGATGAAGAAGTTTGGATCATGTACCTCAATCTCAAGAAAGAAGAATTCAAAAGGATCAGGTACGTCTAACTAAATATTTTTGCTGATCCGAATACTCTTATAGTGTAGACACACTTGGATGAATTTTTAATTGCATAAAAATCAAAACACTGGACATACTACATGTTCAGAGTCCGGATCGGGCATCACAGTCCGGACCCCGAACATAGGTAGTTCATGCGCAATTCCAGTCCGGACCTTGGGAATTTCAGTCCGGACCCCGAACGTGGAAATTGCAGGAATTGCATGAACAGTCCGGACCGTGGAAATTTCAGTCCGGACCCCGAATGTCCTCTTTTCTGGAAAAAGTCTGTTTCGTCATGACAGTCCGGACCGCAGGATTTCCAGTCCGGACCGTCGTCCTGTAAAATTCCAGAAATGGTAAGTTTTTTATTCTTATCTTCTTCCCAAGGGTTTTCTAACCTATAAATAGACCCTACGATTCATTTTTTAGGGCAAGCCGCATAAGCCGTATAGGATCCATATACGACCGAAAAAAGAAAAATCCACATATAGAGAAGAAAGGAAATCAATAGATTAATTCTATGTTTCTTCATCTATATTGATTAATTTGATTCTAGGTTTTTCAAACTCAGATTTTGAGTAGAATCAAATTAATGAATACTTAGATGGTATTTCCGATCTATCTTAATCTAAGTATTCGGCGGATCATCACCACCCAAAAACAACGATTTTTCCCCAAAATCGGCGCGTGGATTCACGTGGCCTTGTGGATTCAAGGTGCAACCGCTTTCGTGGATACGAAGCGAGGTACGTTCGTGGATTCGAGACGTGCTGGTGGTGAAGGCCGTGGATTCGGTCGGACGTCGTGGAGTCGACGTTGGACGCCGTGGATTCGGCGTTGGACGAGATCGTGGATTCGAGAAGCATTGCGGAGCGAGCGGAGAAGATCTACTAGGAGCGTATGGAAAAGGTTGAGTCGTAAGTGTGTACGGTAAATCACCTTGTACGTGTTTTTAATTCTAGTGGATTTCGCCGTGTCATCGGTCCCGTGGTTTTTACTCCGGTTTGGAGTTTTTCCACGTAAAAATCTTGCGTGTTATTTTTATTTCCGCATTGGGTTTTTATTGCGCAATGATTTTTTGAGTGTTTATGTTTTACACTATTCACCCCCTCTAGGTGTTTTTTCCCCTATTTAGATCCAATTATTACATAACCCAGCAGACTCAGTGCGAGAAATAGATCAAGATTGCCTATTTGGGAGTTTCGTCGAAAAATGGAAGTGGTTTTTGCGCAAAACGGACACCGTATTTGGTTCAGCGTGAAAAACGATTTTAAAACGGCTATTTGATTGCATTATTTGGAATTTTGGAGGTCGTTAATTGGACTCTGCGCGCGGGAAAATAGCAAAAAGAGGCTTTTTGCTGGAGCCTTTTGGACCATAGAGGCGACGGGTCCATGGGGTGGCGTTGCACAGGCGCAGCCGGCGCCCCACGCGGCCACGCGGCAGTGCGTGGGAGGCGACCGGCGCACATGTGGCGCACGCCTGTTGGCGCGGCGCCCGCGTGCGCCAGGCGGCCCGCG
>CM055062.1:30782270-31015446 GCA_029204045.2 Tillandsia leiboldiana | reverse complement strand
AAGAAAAGGGGTAACGGGAAGGGTCACGGAAAAGCCAGGTCTTACACCACTCACCAATACAAACAAGTTTCGTCCCCGAAACTTAACTCCCGCCTGCGGCGAAGGGGTCCGGGTAAGCACTACCCTCATCTATGATTCGGGTTCCCACGTTGTCTCACGCTCTTCCTGATTGCTCCAAGCACCTTTACGTAGGGAAATGTCCGACTTCATAGCTTTTCAGTCCTCGCGCTACGCTAGGGTCCGCACCGTCCTTCCTCGCAGTTCAGGTTTTCTTTGAACTCGTGTAGAGACGTCAGTACTCGCGACGGATTGGGGGAATACCTCCGAAGCATGGATGCGCGGACACGACAAGAACTCGGTCGAGATTCGTGGTAGGCGCGTGCGATTGGCCCACGGGGCCGCCGCACTCCAGAATCTCGAAAGTCCTATTTACCGTGGCTCAACTTGTCTCTCAACCCGAACCGTTTCAACCCCTGATCGTCCCCAACATATCGGGGGATTTACATCAGCGGCTGCAGTACAATGCTTCCTACGCGCCATCTGGATGCTCGCTTGGTACTGTTGTTATCAGCGGCTCTGCAAGGGGTAGGTAGCGCGACCATCCGTCTCCTCCCAAATCCAGTACGCCACGCTCGAGCAAGTCCTCGTTATCTGAATCATACCCGCTCGGATTGCCCCATCCGTCTGGGGGTGAAAGGCTGAGCTGAAGTGTAACTTGGCCCCCATAGCTCGTCGTAGACTCTGCTAAAAGTCCGAACGCACCTTGGTGTGTAGAGTTTTATTATGGATCCACAAGATCTAAATAGGTACTATCAAACAACTAGAGGGGGGGTGAATAGGTGTAATACTTAAAAACTCAATCTCAGTGCAAAATAAAAACCAATGCGGAAAATAAAAACAGCACACCGAGATTTACGTGGAAACTCCAATCCAGGAGAAAAAACCACGGGACCAACACGCAATAACAATCCACTAAGAATAGAAGAATAACAAGGTGATTCCGACTCCACGGACTCAACCCCTCCTTCGCTTCTTCGGACCTTGCGCTGACCGGTTGGATATCCGCGCAATAACAATCCCTAAGAAAAGAAGAATAACAAGGTGATTACCGTCTCCACGGATTTAACCCCTCCTTCAATTTCTTGGACCTCGCGCTCCACCGATTTTGCACGCCACTGCTCACGTTCGAATCCACGAACGCACGCTTCGAATCCACGAAACGCCTTTAGCACACCGAATCCACGATGCCACGTCGAATCCACGACGCAAACTCAGTCGATAAGAATATTGACTTCGATGGTGATCCTTTGCTTAGATTATCATGAAGAACCGTAGAAGAAATCTCTAAGCAAGATTAGATCAATTCGACAAAAGATATGTTCTTGAAAGAACCATCGAATTGACCTAAAAGAGGCTATAAAGAAGAACGATGAAAACCTAGCCTCTAGGGTTGCTCTCAAGAGTTTATAAAAAGATCGGCCGTAGCTCCCACGTTTTTGAGAAACCCTAAATTCTATTTATATTTAGAAACCTTTGGAAAGAGATAAGAATCAAAAACATACCTTATCTGGAAATTTTCAGGACGGCGATCCGGATCGGATTTACTGCGATCCGGATCGTCGTAACGAGATTGACGATTCCAGAAAACCATGGTTCGGGATCCGGATCGCATTGCCCGATCCGGATCGTTCATACAAATCAGAAAACTTAACATTCGGGATCCGGATCGGAAATTGCATGGATCCGGATCGAAGTCTTGTATGAAGCAACACCTTCGGGATCCGGATCGTGGCTCTGATCCGGATCCTGAACATGTCCGAACACCAGTTTTTGATTATTATGCAATTAAAAGTTCATCCAAGTGTTTCTACACTATAAGAAAGTATTCGGATCACCATAATTATTTAGTTAAACATACCTGATCTTCTTGAATACTTTCGTCTTGAGATTGATGTAACTGATCCACAATTCTTCAACTTCAATCTTCAAGACTCAAGACACTGGGTGTCAACTTGAGCTCTTGTTGAATCTTCTCTAAGTCTTTGATTGCTGATTGACAATTTGATCCCTTTAAGACTCTGACTCAACTCACTGACTTGACTCACGAAATATGCCAATACCAAAAAGCCGTAACAATCTCCCCCTTTGGCAATTTCGTGACAAAACCCAAAAATACATAAAAGCGCTCAAGTCACTCATCTTAAACCAAAAAATCGAAACTCAATGTCATCACCAAAACATTGATTTTCTTTGCGTGAAAGATCCAATAAATACAAAATTACATTTGAACCAAACAGTCCTAGAACATACTCTATGACTTAGGACTTGGAGTCTTAAAGTGATGTAATTCCTGCAAAACAAAACTCCAAACAAAATCAAACGTTAGTTGTTAGAAATTAAAATCCTACATTTGATCCGTCTTCCTTTTGGTTCTTTTGTTTTTCGGCTCTTTCAATTTTTTCTTTGTCTCCCCCTATCTTTGAGCATCTCTAACATGTTTTCCATGTTCTCCATGTTCTTGAGCATCTATGTTCTCCCCCTTTGTGATACGATCATCATTTTCCGTTCTCCCCCAATTTTTTCATTTTCGTTTTGTACTCTCTTGATGATCTCCATCTCGATCATTTCTCTTCTCCCCCTTTTTGTCACAAATTGTTCAAACAGTGAACATACTAGACAAAAGTAATCACTAACAATATTAGTTCATAGAGAAAGAGAGATAAAACTCAGTTCTGGTATATAACAAAAATGCAGATTCCGTACCTATACCAGAAAGCAAAAATCAAATAATTTCTTGAAACCAATCCAGATTTAGAATCTTTTCAAATACGATTTGTATTCCATCAAGAAATCAATTTAAGTGCTTTAAACAGTGAATTCACACAGCTGTCATTCAATCCAATTAATTTCACAAAATTAAAAAGATTTACTCCAAAATCATGAAAAATAAAGGTAAAAACATTATAAACGTTTTTTCATGTTATATCATCAAACACAAGTCATCAAAAATAATCTTGAGATCCAACTCTATCAAGATGTAACGGATTTACAAAGATGACTTACAGAGATTTCCAAATGACATCAATTTGATTTCTTATCCTTTCAAATTTGAGATAAGCACTAAAATACCTAAGGGTGGCTCTTTGAGCATCTTTCAACTATTCCACCTTATACCAACCAGGAGATTGTTCAAATATAAGAGTTTTGCATATAAATCTCCAAATGCTTCAACTAAAGATTTTCTCATAAAATACTATCAAGCATCCATAACATGTGGTAGCTTCACACACAAACCGGACGACCGGGGTGGCAGCTCTTTCCAGCATGTGGTGGTAGTTTTCACACTCCTTTCGGATGTAACTCTTTCCACATCTTTCATAATTCAATTATTTACCCTTGTAAGAAGGCAATCTCTTACGTGAAAGAATTAAATCCCAAATTTTAGTCAATCGGTTGTCTCATGTTTATCACAAAGAACTCACACAACCGAGATAGATTAAGCATCTGAAGATCACACATGATTTCTAAAATTTGATGCTTATAATATCAAAAACTCCTATAATGAAGTATCTTCAAGATTATGATTATGAAGTAAAGTTGATAATCCATATAAAATTAATTTGGAGTGAATGAAAGTGAAAGCCCTTTTCATTCAATGCACTTGTTCATTAAAAATCCTTTTGTTCAAAAACAAAGTATAAAAACGAAGAGCATTGAAAAACATGTAATGCAAAGATTAAGAAAGATATGAAGGGAAAACCAATCAAAGCATTACATACAGTCATAAGCTATTTAGAACTTAAGACAAGGAAAGATATCACCTTTCCGAATCCAAAATCGTTGGATTTTGGGTTGTCTTGATTCGTTGTGGCCGGGGGTTGTCCGCTTTGACTGTTGATCCACCTTAGGTCTTTGCCTTGCAATGATCCACTTGTATGATTGATGATGTGGCTCGGACCTTTGATGGATTGAGTGAACTCTTTTGACTTGATGTGTCTTTTGAGTCCGTTGAGTCCGCTCCGTAGATGAAGTTGCCGAAGGATTTTTCTTTCTCTTTTTCGGGCAATCCCTCACCAAATGTCCTTCAAGTCCACATAAGTGACAAGTTCTTCCTTTCAATTTCATTGTGGAACTTGAAGCATGCACAGTTTGGTCCTTTTTGAATCCCAAACCAACCTTACTTGTTTGACCTAAACCGGACATACACTCAAGTTTCTTGGAATCGGTTGAGATCCTTTGTATGTCGGATTTAAGTTGATGAACTTGTTTGGTCAATGCTTGGTTGGTGACATGAATCTCCTCAAACTGTTTTTCTAGAAAATCAATCTTGTCAATATGGGAATTAACGACCGTTTCCGATTGATTTATCTTTTCTTGGAGGATTTTATTATTATTCAATAAAAGCTCTCGTTCCTCCTCGAGATCATGAAGTTTGATCTTTAAAGCATGATTCTCGTCTTGATTCTCAAGTCGTTGCTTTCTCAACTTCTTGATATGTTTGGCCATCTTCTTAGATTCCGCAAGAAGTTGTTGATATGCCTCAACGAGTTCTTCCTCGTCCGACTCCCCCTCACTTGATGACTCTCCGCCGGTTGTTGATGTTTCATACAAAATCAAAGGAGTAGAGTCAGTGACTAAAGATGATAAACAATTATTAGAAGAGGGAAAATGAGAGGCATGAGAAGCAACGATTTTTTCCTCTATACTTGAGGTCGATTCATTAGAAGTAGAATCGTCCCAAGTTTTCGCTTGCAAAGCCTTCTTTTTATATGATTTCTTAGAAGGACAATCCATTGAAAAATGGCCGTAGCCTTTGCATCGATAGCATTGGATTTCCCCTTCGAAATCATCTTTTTCTTTTTCTTTAGAAGGTTTTGCAAAGCTTTTGAGTTTAGAGGATTTAGAACCCGATGATCCTTTAGAAGATTTCATGGATGAAGATCCATCGGTTCGATTCTTCCAAAATTTTCGACGAAATTTCTTTACGATCCGCGCCAATTGTTCTTCAAAATCGGCAAAAGAGATTTCATCGTCGGAACTTGATTCGCTATCTTCTTCCTTTGTTGATTTGAATGCAATACCTGTAAGCTTAGAAGAAGACTTGGAAGAAACTTGATTAGTAGGAAAAGTCATTTCATAAGTTTGCAAAGCACCTACTAATTCCTCTACACTCATCTCATCCGGATGACTAACGGTTTCAATGGCGGTAACCTTTGCCCTAAACCGTTCCGGAAGAGTCCGAAGTATCTTTCTTACAATTTTCGACTCCGGGATCTTTTCTCCTAAATTAGCACATGTATTTATTACATCTTGAAGTCTAGTGTAATAATCTGTAAACAATTCATGCCCTTCCATATGAATAGAGTCAAATTGACTTGTAAGCATCTGGAGCTTTTGAATTTTTACAAGATTAGTACCCTCATGTGTAATTTTGAGAATATCCCAAATTTCCTTCGCGGTTTCACACGCGGAAATTCTTGTGAACTCAGTCGAGGAAAGAGAATTAAATAAAGCGTTCATACCTTTCCCATTGTAAGAAGATCTTTCAAATTCCTCTTTGGACCATCTAGAGCGAGGTTTTCGGGTAGTAGAATTTCCTACTTCCTCAACAGGATGCACCCAACCGCATTCCACGGATTGCCATACTCACTCATCAATTGCGATGAGAAAAGCTCTCATCCGCACTTTCCAATAAGCATAATTAGTCCCATCAAAAAGAGGAGGTCTATAAATATTACCACTTTCACCCATCAAGATAGATAAACCTAAAACCCGCTCTGATACCAATTGTAGAGTTATTATGGATCCACAAGGATCTAAATAGGTACTATCAAACAACTAGAGGGGGGGTGAATAGGTGTAATACTTAAAAACTCAATCTCAGTGCAAAATAAAAACCAATGCGGAAAATAAAAACAGCACACCGAGATTTACGTGGAAACTCCAATCCAGGAGAAAAACCACGGGACCAACACGCAATAACAATCCACTAAGAATAGAAGAATAACAAGGTGATTACCGACTCCACGGACTCAACCCCTCCTTCAGCTTCTTCGGACCTTGCGCTGACCGGTTGGATATCCGCGCAATAACAATCCCTAAGAAAAGAAGAATAACAAGGTGATTACCGTCTCCAAGGATTTAACCCCTCCTTCAATTTCTTGGACCTCGCGCTCCACCGATTTTGCACGTCCACTGCTCACGTTCGAATCCACGAACGCACGCTTCGAATCCACGAAACGCCTTTAGCACACCGAATCCACGATGCCACGTCGAATCCACGACGCAAACTCAGTCGATAAGAATATTGACTTCGATGGTGATCCTTTGCTTAGATTATCAATGAAGAACCGTAGAAGAAATCTCTAAGCAAAGATTAGATCAATTCGACAAAAGATATGTTCTTGAAAGAACCATCGAATTGACCTAAAAGAGGCTATAAAGAAGAACGATGAAAACCTAGCCTCTAGGGTTGCTCTCAAGAGTTTTATAAAAAGATCGGCCGTAGCTCCCACGTTTTTGAGAAACCCTAAACGTCTATTTATAGTTTAGAAACCTTTGGAAAGAGATAAGAATCAAAAACATACCTTATCTGGAAATTTTCAGGACGGCGATCCGGATCGGATTTACTGCGATCCGGATCGTCGTAACGAGATTGACGATTCCAGAAATACCATGGTTCGGGATCCGGATCGCATTGCCCGATCCGGATCGTTCATACAAATCAGAAAACTTAACATTCGGGATCCAGATCGGAAATTGCATGGATCCGGATCGAAGTCTTGTATGAAGCAACAACCTTCGGGATCCGGATCGTTGGCTCTGATCCGGATCCTGAACAAGTCCGAACACCAGTTTTTGATTATTATGCAATTAAAAGTTCATCCAAGTGTTTCTACACTATAAGAAAGTATTCGGATCACCATAATTATTTAGTTAAACATATCTGATCCTCTTGAATACTTTCTTCTTGAGATTGATGTAACTGATCCACAATTCTTCAACTTCAATCTTCAAGACTCAAGACACTGGGTGTCAACTTGAGCTCTTGTTGAATCTTCTCTAAGTCTTTGATTGCTGATTGACAATTTGATCCCTTTAAGACTCTGACTCAACTCACTGACTTGACTCACGAAATATGCCAATACCAAAAAGCCGTAACACTTGTGCCTCGGCCCGAAGTAGTCGGTGTCGGCGTCCCGTGTAGCCTCCCCACTTACCGATGTATACATGGGTCAGTCGGTCGCGTGTCCAGGTCGTAATCCTTCGGTAATTCTAATCTCCGTCTTCGCCGTTGGTTCAGCTCCTTCTGGGTGGAAAGACGCTTAAGGCTTTGGTGGTCCGAGAATACGTTACAGTTGGCACCGGAGAGATAGCGCTTCCTCAGTCTCAGGGTGATGACGACCGCGGCAAGCTCCAGGTCGTGTGCCGGGTAGTTCTATTTGCAGTCCTTGAGTTGCCTTGACGCATAGGCTACGACTCTTCCTTGCTGTTTCAGTACTCCTTCCGGTCCTGTTCGCGATGCATCGCGGTATACCTCGACGTCTTCCCGGGTGTTGGTAAGGCAAACGCGGGTGCTCTCGTTAACCGCTTCTCCAGCTCTCCAAACTTTCCCGGCATTGGGCCGTCCAAAAGAGCTTGACCCCTTTCCGGGTCGAGCGGTTCAAGGGGGGGGGGGGGTACCCGCTCTTTACAGGGTTTTCGTCTAATTCCGGCTAGTCGCCGCACCGGCGCAAGCCCCCATCCTGTTTCCGTACCAGTAGGTCGGTCGTGCACCCAGACGGTGCCTTCACCCCTTTACTTTTTGCTACTAAGTGCATGGTCCATAAGTAGGAAGGAAACAAAAGAACGCGCGCCTAAATAAATCCAGGCCTAATTCGGTTGGTTTTGGACGGAAGAAAAAGAAAGGAACCCCAAAAAAAAATCTGAGGACTACACCAACGGTGAGTCCCCACAACCCTTTCAAAGGCGCTCGCCCCTCCCAAGATGTCCCGGGGAAAAGAAAAAGGAAAACAACGAAGCTAATACTAATGACGAGATATAACCAAAGCACACAATCAACTAGAAGGATGGTATATCCCAAAAGACCTGGGGGGGGGTTAGACGGGGTCAGGCAGGGACGGGTTACTCTGGTTCGACGGGTGCCCCCAACTGGCAAACAAAAAAAGAAAAAAAAAAAAAAGGTGGTTTAAAGATTACCTGTCGTCACTCAGTCCGGGACGTTACGTCATCTGCTGGGGCGGCTGGGGTAGTCCGCCCACAACCCCTGGGCCAGCGCCGCACTGCGTGGTAGGGCAGGGTCCTGGTATCGTACGAGTCCGCCGACCGCGAGCCGTCGGGCTGGTCCCTCAGTGGGTCGGGGGCCGCGGTATCCTCTTGTCCTTCCGGTTGTGGCGTTGCGGCTGTAGCGGCCTGTTCTTGAGGACACGAAGCGCGGGTGTGATCTGGTTTGCCGCAACCATTGCAGTGGGAGTACCTCCAAAGGCAGTTTGTCACTCGATGCGCCTTTCCGCAGATGACGCAGGGCCCTTGCAGCGATTCCGGGGTTCCTGTTGGCACCTGCCCACCCTTCCTTGCTTTCTCCGGGCGTTGGTTCGCCCGGTTCCTTGGATTGGGGCTCCCCTGCAGGGCGGGGGTGGCGGCTTTCTCTGTTTCGACAGGTCCCGGCGCCGGGGGCCTAGTGACGGCTGGCTTCTGGGGGCACGTGTAACGCGTGTGACCCGGTTTACCACACCGGAAACAGTGATCATCCCGCCAGGGGCAGCCCATCATTCGATGTGCACTGCCACAAATGATGCACGGCTTCAATGGGTCGGGCCCCTCCTTCTTCGTTGGTCCAGACTTCGGTCCTACCTTCGGGCGTTTGGTCGCCCAGCTCGTCAGATAGGGGTCCTTCGCCGGGTCAGGGTAGGGGCACCCCTGCCGGGCGTACTCTTGCTCCGCACGCATGGCCAAATTGACCGCATCATGATAGGTGGGAAAACCCGCTGGTGGCATCCCGCGAGGGGTACCGTCCTATGTGCCGTGCTGGAAGTGGTCAACGCTCTCAAGCTCCCGCGTCAGCATGCACAGACGCTCTGTGAGAGTCAGCAGCTGCCCTGCCACATCGCGCAGCTGGTTGCGCAGCAAGCGGTTCGCTCCGGCTGCGGCGTCCATTTCCATCGGTCGTTGCTCACTGAGTCGGACTGCTATCTGCGTACATAATGAAAGCATACCGATCGTCACAAGACATAGAGACTTAAACTGCCAAGGTAACCTGGCTCCCAAGGGTTCTACTTAATCTCTACCCTCCCCCACGCACACTCGTGTTCTATTTATTTATCCCGTGTTCACTTTATTACTCAGTAGCCAGAGTATTGCGCCCCGTGGATGTTAGGCCCCGACTGTTGTGGTTAAAGTTTACCGCTCTGATACCATCTTAATCTGTCACGCCCCGGGGCTCGAATCGCGCGGAAGAAGAGCCACCGATGCTCCTGATTCAGCCATATATTTTTTTTTTGTAAACCAACGCTCCCCGGTGCGTGTCCAGACCCGCCGCATACACAAATTCACTCTGCAAACGGGCAGAGTCTCCTTTGTATATGCACGGCGTCTCACATACAAAATGTCTCACAAGGCGTAGCACATACAATCTCTAACCACATCAGTTGGGGTCTCGTGCACATACAACCAAACGACTCACATGATATTCTAATATTCACTTAGAACATAGAGGCCGATGTTTTGAAAGGATAAATAATCACAAGGTTTTGAAAACGGCATCCACACGATGCCGATCTTTGTGAAAACATTTCGCAAACACATAAATCCCACAAGGTTTGTAAAATTCGGTGCCCACACAACACCCACATTTTAAAAGTAGTTTTCGCAACCGGTTTTCTTTGCTTTTCATTGTTTAAAACGGCCAAGTAAGAAAGAATGCAATAATCATTCGTTTATTCAAAAGGGAAAAGGCAACATCCACATCGACCCCACGGGGGTGTCGCAATCCACAACTAGCTAGCATGAGTAATAAAAGAAAAGGGAATGGAAAGTCACTGTATCTGAAGTCACTAAAAGCCAGAACAGCACTCTCGCAGCCTCACCGGTGCCCCAGCACTCGCCCCTGGACGAACCTGTCACGTAGTGGGAAGTCAGTGACTAGAATAAACATAATGAGCAAGAAAGCTATAATAAAGCAAACCACTGTAACCAGAGCAACCGTCACCCCTCATACACCGTCAACAACGAGCATGACCTGCACCAAACATAAACCGGGCACCCTCCCCGGACACCGCACCGGGCCCCTACCCCGGTGCCCCCCTCTCTGCCGAGCACCTACCTCGGCCGCCGAGCACCAACCTCGGCGTCACCGCTCACACCCTCCACCCGTGAGGGCCCCCATTCCTAACGCCACCGTCGCGTGGGGTACACGGGTCAACGTACCACTTTTCCGGAAAAGCACACCCTTGCGGTGGCCAAACCGCTGGTGTGCGTGTAGCAAAACTTGAGCCTCAGATGATAAATCGAATGAAGTAAAAATCGGGGTCAGCATTGCTCATAAGGATAACTAGAAGGGAAAACACCTTTGCTCACGGAGAATAACTTAAAGAGAAAAACACCTTTGCTCATGAGAATAACTTAAAGAGAAAAAAAAACACCTTTGCTCGTGAGAATTAACTTACGAGAAAACACCTTTGCTCGTGAGAATTAACTTACGAGAAAACACCTTTGCTCACGGAGAGTAACTTAAAGAGAAAACACCTTTGCTCATGAGAATTAACTTACGAGAAAACACCTTTGCTCATGTCCGCCCTTACCCAATTAACCTTGGCGAAAGTACCCACCTTGTGTGTGTCGTCCGGTGTTCGGTACGTCCGTGATCGTGCGTCAGTCGCCAACAACGTCCTGCACTCCTGAAGGAACATGGGCAAGTCAAGACTAAGGATCCGAAACTCACACCGACTCCCAACAACGTGCGGCGGAGTTCCCCGCACGGCACCGGCCCGTGCGGCGCACACTTCGCCTGGGCACAGCCCCGCGTGGCACCAGCCCGAGCGGGTAACCCTCCTGCGGGCGGCCCAGCGCGGTCGAGCGCCGCGCGGGCGCGCTGCCCGAGGTGCGGGGCGACCCCGCGCGGCACCAGCCCGCGCGGGCGCCCCCCCTGCGGGCGGCCCTGCGCGGCCGAGCGCCGCGCCGGCGCGCTGCCCGCGGTGCGGGGCGACCCCGCGCGGCACCAGCCCGCGCGGGCGCCCCCCCTGCGGGCGGCCCCGCGCGGCCGAGCGCCGCGCGGGCGCGCTGCCCGCGGTGCGGGGCGACCCCGCGCGGCACCAGCCCGCGCGGGCGCCCCTCCTGCGGGCGGCCCCGCGCGGCCAAGCGCCGCGCGGGCGCGCTGCCCGCGGTGCGGGGCGACCCCTCGCGGCACCAGCCCGCGCGGGCGCCCCTCCTGCGGGCGGCCCCCGCGCGGGCGCGCTGCCCGCGGTGCGGGGCGACCCCGCGCGGCACCAGCTCGCGCGGGCGCCCCTCCTGCGGGCGGCCCCGCGCGGCCGAGCGACGCGCGGGCGCGCTGCCCGCGGTGCGGGGCGACCCCGCGCGGCACCAGCTCGCGCGGGCGCCCCTCCTGCGGGCGGCCTCGCGCGGCCGAGCGCCGCGCGGGCGCGCCGCCCGCGGTGCGGGGCGACCCCGCGCGGCACTAGCCCGCGCGGGCGCCCCACCTGCGGGCGGCCCCGCGCGGCCAAGCGCCGCGCGGGCGCGCCGCCCGCGGTGCGGGGCGACCCCGCGTGGCGCCAGCCCGCGCGGGCGCCCCACCTGCGGGCGGCCCCGCGCGGCCAAGCGCCGCGCGGGCGCGCCGCCCGCGGTGCGGGGCGACCCCGTGCGGCACCAGCCCGCGCGGGCGCCCCACCTGCGGGCGGCCCCGCGCGGCCAAGCGCCGCGCGGGTGCGTTGCCCGCGGTGCGGGGGCGGCCCCGCGCGGCCAATCGCCGCGCGGGTGCGTTGCCCGCGGTGCGGGGGCGGCCCCGCGCGGCCCTAGCCCGCGCGGGCGCCCCACCTGCGGGCGGCCCCGCGCGGCCAAGCGCCGCGCGGTGCTCGCCTGCGGGTGGTGCCCGCGCGACGCCCCTGCCGCGCGGCGCCCCGCCCGCGGCCGGCCCGGCGGCGGCGGCGGCGGCGCTCCCCGCGAAAACTCCACCCCGAAACGCCTAAGCAAAACCTAATGGAAAAACTCACCTTCGATCTGCCGGAAAAGAGAAGAAGAGGATCATCCTATCGTTGCCCAGTTGATCCCGCGAGCAGGAAACCTCCGTCCTTCTCCCGTAAGCCCCGCCGTCGGTCGTAACAAGAGCGGAAAAGGTTGGGTCCCCGTTTTTCTCTATTTCCCTCTCGTAGTGTCTCTTAAAAAGAAACTCTAGCCGCCGAACGAAGGAACCTAAGAGGGAAACCCTAAAACCCTAGGTTCCTCAAAGGAAAAATAAATAAATATTAGGAACAGATCCGGCGGCTAGAATTACCCCGAGAAACGTGCCGATCGTCCGCACGGATCCCGGGGCGCCTAAGGGGGGTCCGAACTTCAGAATTTTATTCTGGGAGAACCGGGAGTCGGAATCTGAAACCGATCGCGTCCCCGTTCTCCATTTCGCGAGCCCTTCCGCCTAAAAATGTCCGCGAGCCCCGACGGACTTTCCGGAAAAACACCAAAAATTGTCCCATAGTCGGGCAGTCGTAAGAAAAGGGGTAACGGGAAGGGTCACGGAAAAGCCAGGTCTTACAGGTTTGTTCTTGATTCTACGTTAATCGTTAAGACATCTACTTTATTTGTCACTGACTTTACCCACTCCGTGACAGGTTTGACTAGGTGCGTTAGCCGGGATGGCGGTGAGACTGCGTCGAGAGGATCGTAGTCGTAGGAGGCTTTCTACTCGTTGCTCCTTGGGTTTATCTCAATTCCTTTTTAACTACTGTCGGTTTAATTTGCATTGTGGATCATGTTAAATGTAGTTAACTAAATAGTAGGCACTGTGGACTGAATGTACTCTTATGGTTTAGGTATACTTTTGCGATTTCGTGTGCGGCATGTTTTAACATCAAAAAAATGTTTGCGAAAACGTTTTCAAATACGGAGTGCCGTGTGGGCACAGATTTTGTAAACCTCTGGATTTATCCTTTCCAAACGATGTTGCCGCTTCCTTGGTTTGAATGTGTAATGTTTCAAAAATTGGGTGTCGAGTGGACACCGTCTGCAAAACTGTAGATAAATATTTCTCCTGCTCTATGTTTGATGACGACTGTATGGTTGATGGTTGGTATTGTAAATGGAACGCCGTGCATATACAAAGGAGACTCTGTCCGATTGCAGAGTGAATTTGTATATGTGGCGGTCTGTCGTGCACCGGGGGCGAGGTTGATTTTCATGTACGAAGAAAAAAAAAATATAATATACGCTTTTCCGCTTATACTAAGACCTCCCGGGGCGTGACACTTCTTCTTTAGTTGATTCCAATGCAAAACCTGAAGACTTAGAAGAGGATGCTTTTCCAGAAGAATAGTTAGTAGGAAATGTCATTTCATAAGTTTGAAGTGCACCAACTAATTCTTCTACATAGATTTCGTCCGGATGTTTAACTGTTGCAATGGCTGTAACCTTGGATCGAAATCTTTCAGGAAGAGTCCTTAGAATCTTTCTTACAACTTTAGATTCTGGAATTTTCTCTCCCAAGTTAGCACATGTATTCACGATGTCTTGCAATCGTGTATAATAATCCATGAACGATTCATTTTCTGCCATAAAAATGGAGTAAAACTTGCTCGTAAGCATTTGCAGTTTTTGAATCTTCACAAGGTTTGTTCCCTCATGTGTAACTTGCAGAACATCCCAGCTTTCTTTCGCAGTCTCACATGCCGAGACGCGAGAGAACTCAGTTTGCGACAAAGCATTAAATAGAGCATTAACACCTTTGCCGTTGTAAGAAGATGAATCAACCTCTTCCTTGGTCCATTTCGACCTAGGTTTGATGGTGCGAACATCAGCAATAATTTCAGTTGGATTAGACCATCCTAATTCAATTGATTGCCACACCCGTTCGTCGATGGAAATTAAAAAGGCTTTCATCCGTACTTTTCAGTAGGCATAATTTGTTCCATCGAAGAATGGGGGTCTGTTGATGTTTCCACCTTCAACCATTATTTACAACCCTATTCCCGCTCTGATACCACTTGTTGGGTTATGTAATAATTGGATCTAAATAGGGAAAAAAACACCTAGAGGGGGGTGAATAGGTGTAAACAGTAAACACTCAAAAAATCATTGCGCAATAAAACCCAATGCAGAAATAAAAATAACACGCAAGATTTTTACGTGGAAAAACTCCAAACCGGAGTAAAAAACCACGGGACCGATGACACGGCGAAATCCACTAGAATTAAAAACACGTACAAGGTGATTTACCGTACACACTTACGACTCAACCTTTTCCATACGCTCCTAGTAGATCTTCTCCCCTCGCTCCACAACGCTTCTCGAATCCACGATCTGCGTCCAACGCCGAATCCACGGCGTCCAATGTCGAATCCACGACGTCCGACCGAATCCACGGCCTTCACCCAGCAGCACGTCTCGAATCCACGAACGTACCTCGCTTCGTATCCACGAAAGTGGTTGCACCTTGAATCCACAAGGCCACGCGAATCCACGCGCCGATTTTTGGGAAAAATCGGCGCTTTTGGGTGGTGATGATCCGCCGAATACTTAGATTAAAGATAGATCGGAAATACCATCTAAGTATTCATTAATTTGATTCTACTCAAAATCTGAGTTCGAAAAACCTAGAATCAAATTAATCAATATAGATGAAGAAATATAGAAATAAATTTATTGATTTCCTTTCTTCTCTATATGTGGATTTTTTTTTTCGGTCGTATATGGATCTATACGGCTTATGCTGCTTGCCCTAGAAAATGAATCGTAGGGTCTATTTATAGGTTAGAAACCCTTGGAAGAAGATAAGAATCAAAAACTTACCATTTTTGGAATTTTACAGGACGACGGTCCGGACTGGAAATCCTGCGGTCCGGACTGTCATGACGAAACAGACTTTTTCCAGAAAAGAGGACATTCGGGGTCCGGACTGAAGTTTCCACCGTCCGGACTGTTCATGCAATTCCTGCAATTTCCACGTTCGGGGTCCGGACTGAAATTCCCAAGGTCTGGACTGAAATTGCGCATGAACTAACCTATGTTCGGGGTCCGGACTGTGATGCCCGATCCGGACTCTGAACATGTAGTATGTCCAGTTTTTGATTTTTATGCAATTAAAAATTCATCCAAGTGTTTCTACACTATAAGAAGTATTCGGATCACCAAAAATATTTAGTTAGACGTACCTGATCCTTTTGAATTCTTCTTTCTTGAGATTGAGGTACATGATCCAAACTTCTTCATCTTCAATCCTCAAGACTTAACCAATTTCACGAAATACGCCAACACAAATTCCGTAACAGAGTCCATTTCTTGGGTCCGATTTGCGCGCAATCAACACTAACCACAGAAATAAGCCTCCACAAGCTGTCGATCACACTGCAATGACCACGAAGATCCGGGTCTTCACAGGAGCGTATGGAAAAGGTTGAGTCGTAAGTGTGTACGGTAAATCACCTTGTACGTGTTTCAATTCTAGTGGATTTCGCCGTGTTATCGGTCCCGTGGTTTTTTACTCCAGTTTGGAGTTTTTCCACGTAAAAATCTTGCGTGTTAATTTTTATTTTCGCATTGGGTTTTATTGCGCAATGATTTTTTGAGTGTTTACTGTTTACACCTATTCACCCCCCTCTAGGTGTTTTTTTTCCTATTTAGATCCAATTAATACATAACCCAACAAGTGGTATCAGAGCGGGAATAGGGTTGTAAACAATGGTTGAAGGTGGAAACATCAACAGACCCCCATTCTTCGATGGAACAAATTATGTTCCGGTACGGATGAAAGCCTTTTTAATTTCCATCGACGAACGGGTGTGGCAATCAATTGAATTAGGATGGTCTAATCCAACTGAAATTATTGCTGATGTTCGCACCATCAAACCTAGGTCGAAATGGACCAAGGAAGAGGTTGATTCATCTTCTTACAATGGCAAAGGTGTTAACGCTTTATTTAATGCTTTGACACAAACTGAGTTCTCTCGCGTCTCGGCATGTGAGACTGCGAAAGAAATTTGGGATGTTCTACAAGTTACACATGAGGGAACAAACCTTGTGAAGATTCAAAAACTGCAAATGCTTACGAGCAAGTTTGACTCCATTTTTATGGCAGAAAATGAATCATTCACAGATTATTATACACGATTGCAAGACATCGTGAATACATGTGCTAACTTCGGAGAGAAAATTCCAGAATCTAAAGTTGTAAGAAAGATTTTAAGGACTCTTCCTGAAAGATTTCGATCCAAGGTTACGACCATTGAAATAGTTAAACACCCGGACGAAATTCATGTAGAAGAATTGGTTGGTGCACTTCAAACTTATGAAATGACATTTCCTACTAACTATTCTTCTGGAAAAGCATCATCTTCTAAGTCTTCAGGTTTTGCATTGAAATCAACAAAAGAAGAAGACGCGGATTCATCCTCCTCAGACGATGACGAGAACCTATCTATGGAGGATTTCGAGAAGCAACTTGCTTTCTTGACAAGGAAGTTTTGCCGAAACTTTCGAAGGGGTAATTCAAGCAAAACTCCATCCTTCGGAAAGTCGAAGAAAGGCAAGGGTTCTTCAAGCTACAAGTCAAGAAAGTAAGAGAGTTTTTCTAAGGATAAGAAAAACTCTGAGGGACAAGTACAATGCTTCAAGTGTCGAGGCTACGGCCACATTGCAACGGAGTGTCCCAATAAGAATCCGGCAAAGAAGAAGGCGATGCAAGCCGTCACTTGGGATGACACCTCAACGTCTAATGAGTCATATTCCAGTGATGAAGAAAACAACGCAACGGCGTTCCACGCATCCACATCTTCACCCATTATGTGCTTATTGGCGAGTACATCCGATTCATTGTCCAACTCCTCCCATGCTGAAAAGAATGCCATGGACGACGAATCGAGTAACTCCGAAGGTGAAGATTTTGCTCTTGCCTACCATAAACTCTTGAGGGATTCAAAGAAATTGGCAAAGCAAAACAGGAGTTTGAGAGGGAGATTGCAGGATCTTGAAGAAGAAGTGAAAACGACAACTTCTCTCTCAAACGCTCTTGAAGTGGAAAGGGATAACCTGATTAATGCAAATGTTTCCCTTCAAGAGAAAAATGAGCATTTCGAGAAGGAACATGTAAAACTGGTGGATAAGGCGAATTACTTCTTGAAGCTCTACAGCGAGGCTCGACAGGAAAATATGGAAATGACAAAGACCATTTTCCAACTCAAGGATGATTTAAAGCGATTTTCTTCGGGAAGGAGTAAGTTGGATAAGCTTCTTGGTCTTGGTCAAACAAACCGGTTCGGCCTCGAATACAATCGAACGGGAGACAGTCCTAGTTCGAGTAAGACAGTGTTTGTGCCTCAGTCGGTATCTCCTCCTCCGACACCGGAATTCACGACAAACAACGACAACAAGCCTAATTCACCCTCTTCGGGATCGTCAAGCACTAAGGTATGTTTTTGTTGTGGTTTTGCAGGGCACATAAGGAGAAATTGCAAGATGGGAGCAAAACGATCGACTCAAGTACCTCTTGCAACGACTACCAAAAAGGTGATTGCTCAGAAATCAAAAGAAAATTTTTCAAAGGGAAAGAGCCTTGGTAGTTCACCTCGCAAGACGACGTCATCAAGGAGTAGCAATCAATCAAACAAGACGATTTCACCGAGGAAAATAACCTCACATTCATTGCCAACGCAGTCCAAAAAGGTTTGGGTGCGCAAAGGTGAAATTTTCCCTTGTCTTGTTGTTAATATCTCCTTGCATGCTTATGACAATTCGCCTTGGTATCTGGATAGCGGGTGTTCCCGTCACATGACCGGTGACAAAAATTATTTTCAAACTTTTGAGAAAATCTCCGGAGGACTTGTAGTTTTCGGAGACGGTCTGTCACGCCCCGGGGTCGAAACTGCGACCCGGGCTCGCCAACAGATCCGCCACCTATGCCAACCTGCATAGGCGAAGCGTCCTACCTGCAAGAAAAGTACTACAGCTAAACATAATATCAGAGCTATAAGTAAAAACCTGCTATATAACTAAAATCAATCACTGTACAACTAGAAATAATACAATAATGTCTGTCTCCCAAAGATGATAATAAGACAATATCCTCATATACAAGCTCTGAACACAACCGGGAGGTATCTCCAATGAATACAACAGTGTACAGTCTCTCGATACATATCATCCTCACTACAACAGTCTCTCAAAAGAGGAAATAAAGTAACTAATCTAATTAAGATCTCCTCTGAAGGGGGTACCGCTACTCTCCAATCGACGGGTAGGGATCTAGCTCGCGACTCCCTCGGAAACGATCAACGACCGCAGAATCAGCAACACCTGCTAAGACTCTGCAACACAAAGGAGAGGAAGGAAAAAGGAGGGGGAAAGCCCCCAAAGGGTGTGAGAACTACACCAAAAAGGGAGTTCTCAGTGGGTACCACCGCCAAACCCGACGGTATGCCCACCAAGTCCTCAAGAGACAAAAACTAACCAAAGCCGTAAAGACTGAAATAAAGAAGCCGGAGCCTCTCAACAGCTATCATGCCTCTATGCTTGCTATGCCTGCCATGCCTGCTATGCCTGCCATGCCTGCCTATGCCTGCCATGCCTGCTATGCCTGCTATGCCTGCCTATGCCTGCCTATGCCTGTCATGCCTGCCATGCCTGCTATGCCTGCCTATGCCTGCCATGCCTGCCTATGCCTGCCATGCCTGCCTATGCCTGCCATGCCTGCTCTGCCTGCCTATGCCTGCCATGCCTGCCATGCCTGCTATGCCTGCCTATG
Source organism: Tillandsia leiboldiana (assembly GCA_029204045.2). Taxonomy (NCBI): domain Eukaryota; kingdom Viridiplantae; phylum Streptophyta; class Magnoliopsida; order Poales; family Bromeliaceae; genus Tillandsia; species Tillandsia leiboldiana. Next base: position 30,996,509 of record CM055062.1, on the reverse strand, counting down.
CCTGCCATGCCTGCCTATGCCTGCTATGCCTGCCTATGCCTGCCATGCCTGCTCTGCCTGCCAATGCCTGCCATGCCTGCCTATGCCTGCCATGCCTGCTCTGCCTGCCTATGCCTGCCATGCCTGCCATGCCTGCTCTGCCTGCCTATGCCCACAATGCCTGCCTATGCCTCTGGTACAACGGTCAACAACTCACAAAGACCTTGGGACAACTGTCGATCCCCAAACGGTTTCCGACAACACTAGCACTGGTCTAGACACAGCTACTAGACTTCACTCGGTCCCCCCTGACACGAGTGCAACAATAAAGCGAATATCTGTAATAAACCCAATCTGGTGCCACCAGTAAAACTGGCATTGCCTGCTCAGCGGAATCTGCACACATGGCTCGAAACCGCGGGATCGGCCCACATGGCTTGCATCCCAAAGTAAGTAACAGATCGGCATCTAAACCGTCCGATCGGAAACTAAAGTAAGTAACAGATCGGCATCTAAACCGTCCGATCGGAAACTAAAGTAAGTAACATATCGACATCTAAACCGTCCGATCGGAAACTAAAGAGTGGCACTCGAGGGGAGCGACCCACACGAGTAAAGTATCTCTGTAAAGCAGGACTTTGATCAAGACTCTGATCAAAGTGGAAAACTCTGTCCACTAAAGAAAAACCCGACCTCAATCGGATGCAAAAGTACTCAATAGGGGGAAACTCTGTCCACTAGAGAATTCAGATACCCAATCTGGTGCATAAATAAATATCCGGTCAACCGCCCAATATCCGCGGTTGCCGCAAAGCCCCACAACTAATCCAACCTGTCCCAGACACCAAGTCCCGACTACACTACCCAGAACCCCTGCTCGAACCCGAGCAACACAGACCACCTGACTAACAAAGAAGGAGAAAAGGGTAACAAGGTTTCTCCTAAGTCAAGTTCCAAAAGTAGTGCAGCGATAAAAGATGGCCTAACTACATGTCCATGCACGCATGCTTTGTCCTCAGAAACAATAAAAGTGGGTGAAGTATATATTAGTAAAGCATGCTAAAACATCCCTACCATGGTATATCAATCTCACCCAAGTAGGCCATTCCTTGCTTACCTCTCGTTCATGTCGGTTGTACATCAAATATGCCTGTTATCAATCATAGAGGGGTGATATCCCCACATGTGCACTTACATTCACCATGATATAAAAACTTTAAGCAGTTACCAAATTAAGCTTACCCACCTGAAGTGCTCAATCTAAGGCAAACCTGGAGTCGGTGAAGAGCGTGGCCATTTGCACGCACAATCCGCTGAACTCGTATCCATGGTACATGTCGCGCAAACCTCGGCTCCAAGCAGTGTTCCGAAAACACTCACGAACCCGCCTGGGTACAACAAAAAGGTCCAAAGTTACACTTAATGCTAAAATATCCAAGTATACACCAACTGCTGAAACCAGCCCGGAAGATGTGTAATTTCTACCTGCAGAACGGACTCGGAAAAATCCAATAAAAATACTGTCGCGTTCCTCGCGTCGATACCTTCAAAACGAGTACCTGCACGTCAAATTCTGAGCCCCGTAGGCCGAGTTACAAGTTCCACAACGCGGTGAGCGCGAAAGTCCACAACATACACATCTGTATCACAATACACAGGAGACCGGGAAAAGTATACCTTCGGGCAATTCCCGGAAAAATTCCAGAAAATACGGTGATAATCCTCGCGTCGAGTAGATGAAAAAAGTGTAAAGGCTCGCCTCGATCCGACGCTCGTACAACAAGTTGCACGCAAAACGGTGCACACTAACGAGTCCACGCGCAAAACGAGGCGCGTCCAAAACGCCAGCCGCAGTCCGCGCAGTAAAACGGCACAGTAAAATACGGTCCCTAACACACACGAGAGTAAGGGGTCAAATCCAATGTCCAAAAAGGACGCTCCAAAACTGTGCCAAAAACACCGTAAAATTAACACACGGGACCAACCTTGACTGCGTCGCGCCGCCCAACTGCTCCGTTGGAAAACCTCGCGCGCTCCACGAGGCCCACGATGCACCGCCGCACCACCCATAACCCTCTCCCTCACACCCTCTCGCTCTCGGTTGGAGAAGAAAGGAAAAGAAGAGGAGAAAAATGGTGTGCGGGGGAGAAAGGAGAAGAAGAAGAGAAGGGGGTGGTCCACGGCACATGGTCCACGGTACACCGGCCAATGGGGAGCCTCCAGCCGGCGGTCCACACGCACAAGGTCGGTGCACCAGGTCCAGGCGCGCGCGCGCCGCGCCACGTGGCCGCGCCCCTGCGCGCCACGCGGGCGCGTAGCCCGCGCGCCACACTGGCGCGTGACACCGTGCCCGCGCAGGCGCGGGACACGGGCGCTCCACACGGGCGCGCGCCCCCGGACGCCCGAGCGGGCGCCAGTGGGGGCCCGCCACGTGGCGGCCCCCGCGTTCCTCCCGCGCAGGCGGGCGCGCTTCCCCAGCGCGCGTAGCGCGCCTGCCGCGCGCCGCACCGCCTTGCTTTCCGTGCCGTCGCCTCGCCTCGGGATTCGTGCCGCGTCGCCTCGAAAAACGCGCACTTCATCCGGTCTCCAAATCAAATAAGTAAATAGTCCATTCTCAACAATTTCGCGCGCTGAATCCAAAAACGATGTCCGTTTCTCCAAATTCTCATCCGAAAATTTGCCGAAAGCCCCCGAAAAGCCCACTTGCTCCGATTTTCACGCTGGGTCCATTTCTTAAGTCCGATTTGCTAAATTCCAACTCTAAATAATTCTGAAGGCATCCTGAGAGGTGATCTTTCATCCAAACTTCGCCCTGAGTCCAAATTTGACATCCGTGTCGCACGAAATCACTTCTAAACACTCGTCGGGTCCTCCAATTACCCACGTGATCCCTTTTTAAGCCCGAAGTCCAACACTATTGTCCAATTGGTGTACAAACGCCACCGCCACGCCACAAAGGCCTCCAGAAGCGGCTGGTCAACCGGTAATCACATCGGGGAAAACCAGGTCCTCACATCCTCCCCCACTAAAGAAAGTTTCGTCCTCGAAACTAGCTCAATTCCACCAGGAGTCACAAACACCAAGGGTAAGTACTCAACATCATCATCTCCAGCTCCTAAGCCATCACTCACTCCCCGTGATTACTCCCCAACAACAACAGCAACATCCTGTACGGCAAAGCCCGATTGCGCAACCTCTAATCTCACGAGCCAGAATTCGCAACGGGCGTCCCTCGTACTCCAAACATTCCTAGATCTCAAATGGGGCGAGTCAATCACGGGCAAGGGATCCAAAAACATAACCTTCCTGAGCTGAGACATGAAACACAACAGGGGTTCCATCCAAAGTGGGGGAAACAAGATAATCGCCAGTGCAACACGCACCAAACCACAACCTGTGTCAACTCTACCAAGGAAATCCGAAACACATCCCCGCAATCATCCAATAAGGAGAAGAGCCCTAACTAGGAGGGGTCCTCACTCGGTCACTCCCGAATCTTGACCATCCGAGTGAACTACTCAGCCGCGGTCTATCATCCAAAGGAACCCTCAGGGACACAACCACAAGCCATGTTTGCCCCAACAGTCCACACAGCGCCAGCTGTGGAATCATCCAACTCAACCCCAGACGGCTTTTCTGCTCCAGGTATCCGCCAACGCCGTGGCCCTGTCTGGGTGATCCAGAATGCTCAACAATAACCCAACGATAACTCCACGGTCACAATAGAAGGCATCACTAAAACTCGCAGATCTCTCTCCCAACACTAGAAATGCTAGCATTGGCGCTGGTATCAGTCTCATCATTCGATTGCCAAGCTCTCCTGGCACTGCCCAGTCCAAGAAACTCCTCACCTCGACAATAATTGTCGATCTCGGCCAATTCCCCAAATAGTATCCATATTGGCCGAAATTCCACCGCCGCCCCTACGGCTAACACAGTGTGACCCAAGAAGGTATGCTTCTGAAGCTAAAACTTGTATCTCAATAACTGGGCATACAGCTTCATCCACACAGGCATTGTAGCACATGCATAAGTTCTCATCTTATTCCTGGTCACTCAGGGAGTAAATCATAATATCTTTGGGGAACACCACTCCCTATTTGTCCAAATACAACTGGAACACACCATTCCTCAAATCTTAAAAGTGGCAGGGCATTAATCAATCCACTTGGCCTCACTGTGAGCTCGCGATGCCCTACCGTGTCCTAAACGCCATCTAGACACGATCCTCGGCTGTTTGATTCTGAGTAGGTACTCGCACCATACTATAACTGCCGGAGTACGACTCCATCAAAAGGTCCTAGATACCACCCGGACCTGTCTGCCCTCGAACCATAAAAGGACCCTCACAGTCGTGTATCAACGACGTGGCATCACCACCGTCTATCAACGGCGTGGCACTAGGTCAAACAGAACCCTCGATCCATCAGATCCTGCAACAGCGCCATCAGCTCTCTCAGCTCTACAGGCGATATCCAATGAGGTGCTATCTAGGGTGGCGCGGTTCCCCGAACCACGTCAAACGCAATCTCTATCTCCCTTACCGGCGGCATTATCAACAGCTCAGGTGAAATCACACCCGGGATCTCATGGGCAACCAAGATATCCCTGAGTCCCGGTGCCGCCAAAAAGCACCTCTCACTCCTCAGCCAAAACATTCTGTGGCATTGTGCCAATCCATCTCAAGCACAGGGTCAAGATACCGAACTGCCACAATTACCAATAAATCTGCCGGTACAACTCGCGGCCTCAACTGCATTGGACATGATCCACAAGCCTCCCCCACATGCACAGCACTAACAGGAACCTGTACCTCGAGTGCACGTGGTAACAAATCTGCCTCTAGTCCATGCAGGAATGCAACATGCTCTAACTCCGACTGCTGTGATGAAATCACACCTGCGACAACTCGATCCACCACCGTGGCGCCCTCCAATCGGGCGGCACAGATTCATCCCCTCGATGCAAGTGGTTGTCGCTCAATCTGCCTGAAAATCAGGACTATCCACAAGGGAGTACGACCTCTGTCTCTGCTCACATTGAGGCGACGAACAGGGTCCGGGTCCTCCGCAGATAACAAATCCACGCTACCGCTGCGCTACTCTGGTACAGACGCTGATACTGTCATCGGGGTCCACCCGATCCCCGATATCTTAGAAATCCAATACCTTGGAAAAAGAAATCAGAAATGCCTCTGCCGGCCGATCTGTCCTCCATCACCCGGCGCCAAGCACCAATATCCAGAACTCGCCTCTTGCGGCAGATCCCTAACCAAAGGAACTGCAGCGCCACGCTCCATACACAACGGCTACTCTATCGAGGCATCCAAGATCCAAAATCATACAGGAGGGATCGAATAAACTGAAAGGTATCCTGGCGCAATCCACTCCCAGTCTCACATATCCTATGCGCCTCATCCCTCGAGACCTGGAGCGCGCAGTTCAACAACTGCATAAACTCTCTAGCACATTGAGGCTCTCATTTAATCACACCATCACCACCAACCACGACCCTGCCTCCAAAGGCTCCAAACTCAATCTCACGAGTCGGGGTGGTTCATCTGCCGAATCTGGCTCAATAGATCGATCATGTCCCCTCAGCTCACTAGCTATCAACTATCCACCCTGCCTCGGTGCCTCGACACTATACATCGGCACAAAAGGGGCTACCTACTCCATCGGTGCCACAAAAATCCCCGCCCCTGAGGATACTGCAACCGGGTGGTCTCAGAAGGAAGCACTGTCGAGCTGCCCGTTGCTCCGACAACGGTGTCACTAAAACCAGCTGCTCGCTCACTCTGCCGTTGACATACCTCTAACAATCCTGTCATCTGGGTCCGGAACTCTCTAACCTCAATCCGGGTATCCGGCCCAAAACCAACCGCTCAAGCTCAACTGCTATGACAGGATGCACGCGGGTAAAAACCCAGCGTCGGGGAGACACAGCTCGCCACGACGAAGCCACAAAAAGCACACAACAGCGCTCGACCCAATCCAGCGAAAGTCTAGAGCATGTCACCCATTCCACAGCATTATGTTGTCTGCAGCCAACATAATCACTTAGGAGAATAAACATGCCAATCACTCTTCCCGTCCCTTGGGAGAGGTATAAAACTCAATCAGGACTCTCGCTAAAATCACGACTCTCACGAGGTCAACCAAAGGTCAAACCACGAGCCTAGGGTTTCTAAGTCCACCATGACCTACAACCTAGGCTCTGATACCAACCTAATCTGTCACGCCCCGGGGTCGAAACTGCGACCCGGGCTCGCCAACAGATCCACCACCTATGCCAACCTGCATAGGCGAAGCGTCCTACCTGCAAGAAAAGTACTACAGCTAAACATAATATCAGAGCTATAAGTAAAAACCTGCTGTATAACTAAAATCAATCACTGTACAACTGGAAATAATACAATAATGTCTGTCTCCCAAAGATGATAATAATACAATATCCTCATATACAAGCTCTGAACACAACCGGGAGGTATCTCCAATGAATACAACAGTGTACAGTCTCTCGATACATATCATCCTCACTACAACAGTCTCTCAAATGAGGAAATAAAGTAACTAATCTAAAGAAGATCTCCTCTGAAGGGGGTACCGCTACTCTCCAATCGACGGGTAGGGATCTAGCTCGCGACTCCCTCAGAAACGATCAACGACCGCAGAATCAGCAACACCTGCTAAGACTCTGCAACACAAAGGAGAGGAAGGAAAAAGGAGGGGGAAAGCCCCCAAAGGGTGTGAGAACTATACCAAAAAGGGAGTTCTCAGTGGGTACCACCGCCAAACCCGACGGTCTGCCCACCAAGTCCTCAAGAGAAAAAAACTAACCAAATCCGTAAAGACTGATATAAAGAAGCTGGAGCCTCTCAACAGCTATCATGCCTCTATGCTTGCTATGCCTGCCATGCTAGCTATGCCTGCCATGCCTGCCTATGCCTGCCATGCCTGCTATGCCTGCCTATGCCTGCCTTGCCTGCCATGCCTGCTATGCCTGCCTATGCCTGCCATGCCTGCCTATGCCTGCTATGCCTGCCTATGCCTGCCATGCCTACTCTGCCTGCCTATGCCTGCCATGCCTGCCTATGCCTGCCATGCCTGCCTATGCCTGCTATGCCTGCCTATGCCTGCTCTGCCTGCCTATGCCTGCCATGCCTGCCTATGCCCGCCATGCCTGCTCTGCCTGCCTATGCCTGCCATGCCTGCCATGCCTGCTCTGCCTGCCTATGCCTGCCATGCCAGCCTATGCCTCTCGTACAACGGTCAACAACTCACAAAGACCTTGGGACAACTGTCGATCCCCAAACGGTTCCCGACAACACTAGCACTGGTCTAGACACAGCTACTAGACTTCACTCGGTCCCCCCTGACACGAGTGCAACAATAAAGAGAATATCTGTAATAAACCCAATCTGGTGCCACCAGTAAAACTGGCATTGCCTGCTCAGCGGAATATGCACACATGGCTCGAAACCGCGGGATCGGCCCACATGGCTCGCATCCCAAAGTAAGTAACAGATCGGCATCTAAACCGTCCGATCGGAAACTAAAGTAAGTAACAGATCGGCATCTAAACCGTCCGATCGGAAACTAAAGTAAGTAACAGATCGGCATCTAAACAGTCCGATCGGAAACTAAAGAGTGGCACTCGAGGGGAGCGACCCACACGAGTAAAGTATCTCTGTAAAGCAGGACTTTGATCAAGAGTATGATCAAAGTGGAAAACTCTGTCCACTAAAGAAAAACCCGACCTCAATCGGATGCAAAAGTACTCAATAGGCGGAAACTCTGTCCACTAGAGAATTCAGATACCCAATCTGGTGCATAAATAAATATCCGGTCAACCGCCCAATATCCGCGGTTGCCGCAAAGCCCCACAACTAATCCAACCTGTCCCAGACACCAAGTCCCGACTACACTACCCAGAACCCCTGCTCGAACCCGAGCAACACAGACCACCTGACTAAAAAAGAAGGAGAAAAGGATAACATGGTTTTTCCTAAGTCAAGTTCCAAAAGTAGTGCAGCGATAAAAGATGGCCTAACTACATGTCCATGTACGCATGCTTTGTCCTCAGAAACAATAAAAGTGGGTGAAGTATATATTAGTAAAGCATGCTAAAACATCCCTACCATGGTATATCAATCTCACCCAAGTAGGCCATTCCTTGCTTACCTCTAGTTCATGTCGGTTGTACATCAAATATGCCTGTTATCAATCATAGAGGGGTGATATCCCCACATGTGCAGTTACATTCACCATGATATAAAAACTTTAAGCAGTTACCAAATTAAGCTTACCCACCTGAAGTGCTCAATCCAAGGCAAACCTGGAGTCGGTGAAGAGCGTGGCCATTTGCACGCACAATCCGCTGAACTCGTATCTATGGTACATGTCGCGCAAACCTCGGCTCCAAGCAGTGTTCCGAAAACACTCACGAACCCTCCTGGGAACAACAAAAAGGTCCAAAGTTACACTTAATGCTAAAATATCCAAGTATACACCAACTGCTGAAACCAGCCCCGAAGATGTGCAATTTCCACCTGCAGAACAGACTCGAAAAAATCCAATAAAAATACTATCATGTTCCTCGCGTCGATACCTTCAAAACCAGTACCTGCACGTCAAATTCCGAGCCCCGTAGGCCGAGTTACAAATTCCACAACGCGGTGAGCGCGAAAGTCCACAACATACACATCTGTATCACAATACACAGGAGAACGGGAAAAGTATACCTTCGGGCAATTCCCGAAAAAATTCCAGAAAATACGGTGATAATCCTCGCGTCGAGTAGATGAAAAAAGTGTATAGGCTCGCCTCGATCCGACGCTCGTACAACAAGTTGCACGCAAAACGGTGCACACTAACGAGTCCCCGCGCAAAACGAGGCGCGTCCAAAACGCCAGCCGCAGTCCGCGTAGTAAAATGACTCAGTAAAACACGGTCCCTAACACACACGAGAGTAAGGGTCAAATCCAATGTCCAAAAAGGACGCTCCAAAACTGTGCCAAAAATACCGTAAAATTAACACACGGGACCAACCTTGACTGCGTCGCGCCGCCCAACTGCTCCGTTGGAAAACCTCGCGCGCTCCACGAGGCCCACGATGCACCGCCGCACCACCCATAACCCTCTCCCTCACACCCTCTCGCTCTCGGTTGGAGAAGAAAGGAAAAGAAGAGGAGAAAAATGGTGTGCGGGGGAGAAAGGAGAAGAAGAAGAGAAGGGGGTGGTCCACGGCACATGGTCCACGGTACACCGGCCAATGGGGAGCCTCCAGCCGGCGGTCCACACGCACAAGGGCGGTGCACCAGGTCCAGGCGCGCGCGCGCCGCGCCACGTGGCCGCGCCCCTGCGCGCCACGCGGGCGCGTAGCCCGCGCGCCACACGGGCGCGTGACACCGTGCCCGCGCAGGCACGGGACACGGGCGCTCCACACGGGCGCGCGCCCCCGCGCACCCAAGCGGGCGCCAGTGGGGGCCCGCCACGTGGCGGCTCCCGCGTGCCTCCCGCGCAGGCGGGCGCGCTTCCCCAGCGCGCGTAGCGCGCCTGCCGCGCGCCTCGAGCCGCGCGCCTCGCCTCGGGATTCGTGCCGCGTCGCCTCGAAAAACGCGCACTTCATCCGGGCTCCAAATCAAACATGTAAATAGTCCATTCTCAACAATTTCGCGCGCTGAATCCAAAAACGATGTCCGTTTCTCCAAATTCTCATCAGAAAATTTGCCGAATGCCCCCGAAAAGCCCACTTGCTCCGATTTTCACGCTGGGTCCATTTCTTAAGTCCGATTTGCCAAATTCCAACTCTAAATAATTCTGAAGGCATCCGGAGAGGTGATCTTTCATCCAAACTTCGCCCTGAGTCCAAATTTGACATCCGTGTCGCGCGAAATCACTTCTAAACACTCGTCGGGTCCTTCAATTACCCACGTGATCCCTTTTTAAGCCCGAAGTCCAACACTAGTGTCCAATTGGTGTACAAACGCCACCGCCACGCCACAAAGGCCTCCAGAAACGGCTGGTCAACTGGTAATCACATCGGGGAAAACCAGGTCCTCACACGGTCGTTCCTCCAAAATTGTTGGAAAAGGAACTATAGCTATTCCAGATGGCCCTGTTCTGAACAACGTGTTATTTGTTGAAGGCCTTAAGACTAACCTCATTAGTATTAGTCAACTTTGCGACAATGGTTTTTCAGTTAATTTTTCTTCTGTTGAATGTATTGTAACTGATAAGGACCATGTTTTCTTTTTAAAAGGGGTTAGATCTGAAAATAATTGCTATGTTGTTCCAAATAAAATTTCTGAAAATTGTAATCTAGCTTCTTTGAATAATGAAACGCTTTGGCATGAAAGGCTAGGTCACATAAATTTTAAGGAACTTGCAAGAATTTCAAACAAAGACGTGGTCAAGGGGGTTCCTAAACTTTCACTTAAAGAAAACATTGTGTGTGGCGGTTGCCAAAAGGGAAAACAATCATGGACTGCACACAAGAACTTGAACCACGTTGGTACCAAACGGCCTTTAGAATTATTGCACATGGATTTAATGGGGCCAACACGTCAACCATCTTTGGGAGGTAAATGGTATATTTTTCTCTTGGTTGATGATTTCTCTAGATGCTCATGGGTAGCATTTTTAAAAGAGAAAGCAGATACTTTCGAATCTTTTCATGAGATTTGCCATCATATTATGATTGAAAAGAATGAAAAGATCGTTCGTGTTAGAAGTGATAGAGGTGGAGAATTCATAAATTCTAAATTCATTGATTTTTGCACTTCCAGCGGTATTAAACATGAATTCTCAGCACCCTATACACCTCAACAGAATGGTGTAGTCGAGCGCAAAAACAGGGTAGTACAAGAGATGGCACGTGTTATGCTTCATAGCCGGAATTTACCGCTATACTTTTGGGCTGAAGCTGTGAACACTGCAGTCTATGTAATTAATCGAGTGTATTTGCGCCCGGAAACTTTAAATACACCATATGAACTATGGTTTTGTAGAAAACCAAATATCAAATATTTTCGTATCTTTGGGAGTCGCTGTTATATTTTACGTGACCGCGAAAATCTTGGAAAATTTGACTCTCGAAGTGACGAAGGAATTTTCATGGGTTATTCTACAAACAGTAGAGCATATCGGGTATTTAACTTGGAATCTAAAACGATGGTAGAATCTATAAATGTTAAAGTAGATGAAGCTTTTCACTTTGCATCTGATAAATCTACCCCTGATATCTCTCTTGATGATGATACTCCTGCAAATGCATCTTCTCATAATAATTCTTTCGATAATGATGATGCATCTAATGGTTTTTCAAGTTTATATGATGTGCAGGAATCATCACATGTACCTCCGAGTACTCCGTTACCTTAAACATTACGCATCTCCAAGGATCATCCTGAATCTAACATTATTGGAGACCCACAAGAAGGAGTCAGGACTCGGAGACAGTTGGTTTGTGGATTCGCTTGTTACGTTTCCTTGATCGAACCAAAGAACGTCGATGAAGCTCTTCAGGATGACTACTGGATTGAAGCGATGCAGGAAGAACTTCATCAGTTCGAACGAAACAAAGTCTGGGAATTAACGAAGCCTCTGAAGCAACACAACGTGATTGGTACTAAATGGATTTTCAAGAATAAGAAAAATGAGGATGGTACCATCATCAGGAACAAAGCACGTTTAGTTGCTCAAGGCTATTCACAAATAGAAGGAATAGACTTTGATGAGACATTCGCCCCGGTAGCTAGACTCGAGTCCATTCGTATCCTATTCGCAATAGCTTGTCATTTTAAAATAAAACTCTTTCAAATGGACGTTAAGAGCGCATTTTTAAATGGATTTTTGAACGAGGAAGTTTATGTGGCTCAACCAAAAGGTTTTGTAGACCATAAACAACCTAACCATGTTTTTCGTTTGAAAAAGGCTCTTTACGGTCTAAAACAAGCACCGCGAGCGTGGTACGAAAGGTTGACAAAGCACCTTTTGGAGAAGGGCTATACTCGAGGGGGAGCAGATCGGACTCTCTTTGTGAAGCATTATCAGGATAACTTCATTGTAGCACTAATCTATGTCGATGACATTGTATTTGGTGCAACAAGAGATAATGATGCTTCTAAATTCGCTGAAACCATGGAGAGCGAATTTGAGATGTCCATGATGGGCGAACTGACATATTTTCTTGGATTGCGAGTGAAACAAAGTGAAGAAGGCATCCATCCGTGTCAATCCAAGTATGCGATGGAGTTGGTCAAAAAGTTCGGTTTAGAAAATTCTAAAGATTTTTCGACTCCAATGGGAACTAGCAACAAGGGATTAGGAAGTGAATCTCTTAGTGAAAATGTAGACGAGAAACTTTATCGCAGCATGATTAGAAGTCTACTTTACCTCACGGCTAGTCGCCCGGACATATCCTTTAGTGTTGGGATCTGCGCGAGATATCAATCAGCACCAAAGGAGGTTCACCTGAAAGCGGTGAAACGGATCATCCGGTACATCAAAGGAACCGTAAATTTCGGAATTTGGTATCCTATGGGAACAAGTCTTGACATTGTAGGATATTCAGATGCCGATTGGGCAGGATTTGTGGATGATCGGAAAAGTACGAGTGGTGCATGTTTCTATCTTGGCCATTGCCTTGTTGCATGGCATAGTAAAAAGCAAAACTGCATTGCACTCTCGACTGCCGAAGCGGAATATATTTCAGCGGGTAGTTGTTCAACCCAACTCATTTGGATGAAAAGTGTGTTGAGCGACTTCCGGATTTCAGCAACTTCGGTAACAATTCTCTGTGACAACACCAGTGCTATAAACATTTCTAAAAATCCTGTGTTGCACTCAAGAACAAAACACATTGAACTTAGATATCATTTTCTAAGAGAGCTAGTTGAATCAAATATTCTACAACTTTTCTACATTTCAACTGAGGATCAATTAGCTAACATTTTAACAAAACCTTTGGATCAAAAATGATTTATTCATTTGCGTAAGGAAATTGGAATGCTTTCCTTGAAATAATCTCTTTTTGAAACCATTACTTAGATTAGGTTTTGTTTTGTGTTTTTGTTCATTATCTATGCTTGTACATAGAACATTAATTGAGCATTAGTTATATTGATTTTAACTGCATCCTTTCATATAATTAGAAATTTATTATGCTTTAGATATCATAATAATTCAGTTGATGCAATGATCATTTATGTCAATTAAGTCATCTTTTAAGTGATCAAAGTCAATTTCTCCCTCAATGATCTCTTGGTATAGTTTTTATCTTATTTGACTATTTAGTTGAGTATGAAATCGAGATCAATCTTTGGTTGAGTTCTTTATATTTTTAAATAATTGATAGCCAATTGAGGGGGAGTCAAAGAAAAGTGTTATGCTCAAAAGATGTGGAAAGAGTTACATCCTAATGAGGAGTGTGAAAACTACCACCACATGGAGGAAAGAGCTACCACCTCGGTCGTCCGAGTACTGTGTGCAGCTACCACATGTATATCAAGCATGGTTTTTCAAGTTAATTAATTAAAAAAAAATTGACTAGATATATTATCTAACATACTTGACTCAGTCAAATTTCAAGGTTGGTATAAGGTGGGAATTTTAATGAAAGATGCTCAAAGAGCCACTCTCTTCAACAAATTGACTAGATATATTATCTAACATATTTGGGATTTCAAACATCTGTTGATCTTGGTATTTCATTTTCTTTACCAAATTGATGATTTGATAAAGGCATTACTCATAAGGTCATGTTAGTTGTGATTGAAGTTGTTCAACTTTAAGGGATTTAATTTTTATAAATTTTCGTTTCATTATTTGGATATTTTTGATAGATTTTGCATAATCTATTTCTTGTTATATGAAATGATGATTTTCATTTAAAGTTGATACACAAAAGTGCTTACAATCTTTTTCTGGATTTTCTGGAATTTTTCTGAATTTTTCTGAAGAAAAAGTTTGGAGCCGGTCCGGACTGGACAAGCCGATCCGGACCCCGAACGCAGGTAATCCTGCGGGTAGCCGATCCGGACTGGATTCTCGAGGCAGTCCGGACCGCGACTAGGGTTTTATATAGAACAAAAGGGTTTTGAATTTTCTTTACTTCAATCTTTTGTTTCTAAGCCTCCAGACCTTCTCTCTCTAGAAAGCAACGATTTTGGAGCCTTCCCAACCCATCTTCTTCGAATCAAAGTGAGTTCTCATGATCAAAACTTGGTTTTTCACAGCTTTTTCCTATTTTTTGCTCAAAACGTGATGAAAATTCTGTATCTTTTTCATTTGAGATTGGTTTTTGATCAAATTTCTTTTGAAATAAGAACTCTGGGTAGATTAGTTTTGGTTATATGCTAGGTTTTCTCTTGATAAACGGATTTTTAGGCTTCGATTTCTAAAAATTCAGTTTTAGGGCATATAATGGGAATTTTTGAAAATAATGGAATTGATCTATTTTTAAAATTCTTTTTGCAAAACTAATTTGATTCATAGTCTCTCTACACGATAATGATTGTTTGAGTACAATTTTTCAAATTTTTGAAAATTAACAATTTTTTTGTGTTCTTGAGTAGTTGTTCGCAGGACTTTAAATTTGTTAAGCACTTGCACCGATGGCGTTTGCATGGATCATTGTTCTTCTGGTTGCGATGGTGCACACGAGAGCGACTAATAAATTGAAAAGGGCGAAGAAAACTCTTCGAAAAGGAGAGTGTGTTCTTCTTGAAGATTCAGAGACTGAATCGGAAAAAGATGAGGTGAATTGGGACGAATTGATGAAAGATGACACAACGCCTGTTAAGCCAAAACAAAAGATTCCCGACTCGCCTAAAGGAAAGACTGCTGTGGATAAAGGAAAAGCACCAATGACTTCATCATCTATTTCAGTGAAAAGAAAAAGACTTGCTCGACGGCTTGGACGAGCACGAGGTGTTGAAATTAACGAACCAATAGCTCCTGATTCTCCACCTCGTATGGAAGAAGTGTTTGTCAATGCTGACCGTCTTAGGGCATTTGAAAATCGAGAATGTATCGGTGAAAGGCATGTCAATGTTGGTGCTCTCCGAGATCACTCACCAGAATTTGGGACTTTAATTGAACAAGGCAATCTTCTTCAAGTCTGCAGATTCCCAGAATTGCTTGGTTATTGTTTGCATCGTGTGAGAACCTTTTACACAAATGCACGACACCTTCAGGAGGATGAACACGGTTCTATGCAGTTTTACACAAACATCCAAGGGACAAGACTCAAAATAACTCCGCAGTTAATTGGGGAAGTCTTAGGGATGCAAGCTAGCAGATCAGGAATCAATTACTTGACCGGAAGAAGTTTGATGAACACAATGTGGCAAACGGTTATTAGGGGAATATGTTTGGAAGGCACTGAATCAACGGAGAAATCTGTCAAGTCCAAACAACTCCGTCTTGAATACCGGTTCTTGAATTTCATCACATGTTACAATATACTTCCAAACATGCAAACGAAGGTTGTGAGATGGGATCGAATGTTATTTCTATATCTCCTAGGACATCCATCAGAAGCAATGGGATTAAACATGAATATCCCATACATTATTTGGAATAGGATGACAAGATACGTTGAGCATCCCATCCTACCGAAAGACTCCCATTTCCTTTGATCATTATGAGGATTTTAAAGAAGTTTCAGATTGATATAAGTTCAACATCATATCAACATTGCTTGGGCATGATCAATGAATCCACTATTGTTAAGTCCCTTCATAAGCTGCCTCATGTCACTTCGACTCCTTCATGCGGAAAGAAACCCTGCGTCGGCACTTCTGCATCTCCGTCACGGCAAGCACCCGCACCAGATGATGAAGCGTCGGTCACATCAATTTATAAGCAGCAACAACGCTTATCCTTTGAATAAGAGCAGATTACGAAAGAGCAGAAGAGAATTTCAGAGGAACTTGAAATCATTACAGCATCCCAGATCACCTTGACCAAGAAGGTCTCTTCGATGAAGAAGTTGATGAAAAAGATGTTTTCGAAAATGGGATGCAGTACCTCAGAGGATTCAGACTCCGATAATTGATTTTTCTTTCTATTTTTTTCTTTTGTAGGTTTTTCAGTTTTTCTTTGTTTAGTTCTCAGGTTTTTCTTGTTTTAAAAACTTTTAACTCTCCGTCTATTTTGTAATTTTGGCCTGTTTCTGTGACAAAAAGGGGGAGAGAGAGAGAGAACACACAATGATACAGTGATACAATGATGGTAGACTATGGTTGTGAACTGTGAACTTTGAACTATTCAAGGTAAGTATGACTTCAACTTTGGTTTTATATTGTGTTTTGATGCGTGCCTCAACTAACTATTCGACTAACTATTTGGACATGTAATATAACTGACAAGTTGATGTTGACTAACAATTCTGTGACATTTGGATTTCTAATGTTTAGAAGAGAGAGAGAGAACACGCAATGATACAGTGATACAATGATGGTAGACTATGGTTGTGAACTGTGAACTTTGAACTATTCAAGGTAAGTATGACTTCAACTTTGGTTTTATATTGTGTTTTGATGCGTGCCTCAACTAACTATTCGACTAACTATTTGGGCATGTAATATAACTGACAAGTTGATGTTGACTAACAATTCTGTGACATTTGGATTTCTAATGTTTAGAAGATATGTCGATTTTTGATTAAGATCTTATTACATATCTGAATTTGTAAATGTCATGGTGAGTATAAACTCCATCTCTGTGTTTGGTTTTGTATGCTAAAATTCTTGAGGTATCTAACGATTTCGTTTGTCAAGAATGCTTCCTTTTTGCAGAGAGTACAGATGTCTAAGTCTAGAGTCTGTTTTAGGAGTTTATCTCATGTATTTATCTTTATTTGGATCTCCATTGTAAATTTTTGTTGTATGGTGATAGCAACAAAAATACCTTTTTGAATTTTCTTGAGTGGATTTGTGTTTTGTCACGAAACAGCCAAAGGGGGAGATTGTTAAGGAATTTGTGTTGGCGTATTTCGTGAAAATGGTTAAGTCTTGAAGATTGAAGATGAAGAAGTTTGGACCATATACCTCAATCTCAAGAGAGAAGAATTCAAAAGGATCAGGTACGTTTAACTAAATATTTTTGGTGATCCGAATACTTCTTATAGTGTAGAAATACTTGGTTGAATGTTTGATTGCATAAAAATCAAAAACTGGACATACTACATGTTCAGGATCCGGATCAGGCATCACAGTCCGGACCCCGAACATAGGTTAGTTCATGCGCAATTCCAGTCCGGACCTTGGTTACTTCAGTTCGGACCCCGAACGTGGAATTTGCAGGAATTGCATGAACAGTCCGGACCGTGGGAATCTCAGTCCGGACCCCGAAGGTTTGTTTTTCTGGAAAAAGTCTGGTTCGCTGTGACAGTCCGGACCACCATAATTCCAGTCCGGACCGTCGTCCTGTAAAATTCCAGAAAAGGTTAGTTTTTTATTCTTATCTTCTTCCAATGGTTTCTAACCTATAAATAGACCCTATGATTCATCTTCTAGGGCAGATCCGTAGAAGGCGAAAAATAGAAAAATCCACATATAGAGAAGAAAGGAAATCAATAGCTTTAATTTTTTGTTTCTTCATCTATATTGATTAATTTGATTCTAGGTTTTCAAACTCAGATTTTGAGTAGAATCAAATTAATGAATACTTAGATGGTATTTCCGATCTATTTCTAATCTAAGTATTCGGCGGATCATCACCACCCAAAAACAACGATTTTCCTAAAATCGGCGCGTGGACTCGCGTGGCCTTATGGATTCAAGGTGCTATCGCTCTCGTGGATTCGGAGCGAGGTACGTTCGTGGATTTGAGACGTGCTATTGGGTGAAGACCGTGGATTCGGTCGGACGTCGTGGATTCGACGTTGGACGCCGTGGATTCGGCGTTGGACGCAAATCGTGGATTCGAGGAGCGTTGCGGAGCGAGCGGAGAAGATCAACTAGGAGCGTATGGAAAAGGTTGAGTCGTAAGTGTGTACGGTAAATCACCTTGTACGTGTTTCAATTCTAGTGGATTTCGTCGTGTTATCGGTCCCGTGGTTTTTTACTCCAGTTTGGAGTTTTTCCACGTAAAAATCTTGCGTGTTAATTTTTATTTCCGCATTGGGTTTTATTGCGCAATGATTTTTTGAGTGTTTACTGTTTACACCTATTCACCCCCCTATAGGTGTTTTTTCCCCTATTTAGATCCAATTAATACATAACCCAACAGTATGCCCACTAAGTCCACCGCAAACACAAGTAAGGTAAACAACAGGTAGATAGATAGATAGATAAGGAAAGCTGTAAATCTACAACTAAGTGCTCAAAGAAATACTGAACTAAGAATCATGCAATGTACCTCACTCATCCATGTCACCCAATCACAATGACTGTCCCACTTTGGACCAGTCAATCAAACCTGCGCTCATCTACTGCCACTCATGCCCAAACAGGGCTTGGTCTTACGTAGGGTGTCCCTCAAGGACTATCTCAGTATCCACATCGCAGCCTCGTCAGGCTCGGTATCATCATCGCATCCGGAGCGTAGCTCGCGGGGAGCGACCCCGCGAACTCAAGTATCTCATAACTGGCGTAAAATCCAGGCTCTGCAGGCTAAAATCCACGATCAAATAGATCGGAAACACAGTGAACAGACGACTCACTCTCATGTCAAGGACGGAGTAAAACTCCACAACTCAAAAAGATGTGCTCTCATAGAACCCCCAACGATACTAGTAAATCTCTAAATATCATAAAAATATCTCCTCGGCCCCCCGGCACGAGAGATCAGGCACCCCGAACCCATGTCATAATTCTAGAAGCCTAAGGAATTTTAAACTATTTTTAAAAGCTAATTTTCGAACAAAAATGGGTTTCGGATTTTTAAAACAGTTCAGGTGCTTAAATAAGGTCAACTAAGCATGTAGCCTAGTGTCTTATAATGCCAAGAATCTACTAAAAATAATCCGGGGTTCAAATAATTTTTCTGTAATTTTTTTCGGGCATTTAACAGATCCAATAACAGTAAAATAATGCAGTTCTGACATGATCAAAGTGTTTCCTTAAGCATTAGAGGGCATCCCGCGATTTTTGGAAGCCAAATCCAACCCACCTGTGGTCTACCACAAGACCGCGCGCTCAACGGCTGTCCCGAAGCAAGCCCGCGGCTCCACGCGGCGAGAAAAACACTCAACAGGCCTCAACGGAAGCTAAAATCTGCACCTCAAGCTGACAGAAAAGAGGAAAACCCAAAATCAGTCAAGGACGGTCGAAACCATGCATTCGGCGGTGAAAAACGGCCTCCGTCGATGAAAACGCTGCGTGCTGCGCAAAAACTGCTCGCGAAAAAGCACAAAAACTGCTCGCGAAAAAGCACAAAAGCTGCTCGCGAAAAAGCACAAAAACTGCTCGCGAAAACTGTGATGACCCGGATTCCTACAGAGACTTTCGCAGCATTATAATGACTTCAGGAAGTTTACACGGTGTAATGGAGCTTATAGGATAGAAATCGGACCCCAGAAATGAACCCGGCGCGAAAATTGGATCAAGTTTGCTTTCCGGGAGCTTTCGACAAAATTTCGGATGAGAATTTCGCAAAACGGACAGCGGATTTGGACTCAGCACGCGAAAATGATCAAAACGGGCTATTTACTTGAATTTTTCGCCAAAAGTTACTGTTCACGCCGGAACAGTAACTCCGGCGAGCGGCGGGCGGTGGCGCGCGGCGGAGCATGGCGGAGCGCAGCGGCGCAGCGGCGGAGCAGGGCCGCGGGCAGGCGCGCAGGCGGGCTGGTCCACAGGCAAGGCGTGCACCGGGAGCATGGAGTGCTGGTCTCGCCACGTGGCATTCCCTCATTGGCTGGGCGGCGTCATGGAAGGCGGCTGGTCTGTGACACGTGGCGGCTCCTGATTGGTGGACATCTTCCGGAAGACCCGGCGCGTGGGCCGGGCGCGTGCGCCGCGTGAACCACGTGGGGACACGTGGCACCATCTCAGTGGCGGGCGCACGCCGCCCACGTGCGCGCGGTGTGCGGAACGCTGGCGGCAGGGACACGTGTCGTGTTCCTGTGGTTCTGAGCGCGCACAGTAATGGGCCGGCCCGTTACTCTAGCAGCCCGAAATAATTCGGGCGCCCGGTTTTGGGCCAAAAGCCCATTTGACTCCTCTTCATGTGTGGGCCTATAAATAGGCCCTTTGCTTGGGCTTTTTAACCCTTTTCCCGAGCTCTCTTTCCATTGAACCCTTTAGCAAAGTTGGAGATCTTCGTGTTGCGCATCTTCTGGCATAGGCCCAAAATTATTGGAAGCCGCGGCGTCGATGATTTCGGCATCGTAGCGCGGTGCGACGATCTTTCATCGGAGGCCCGTTATCGCTGCATTTCGGTCTAAGAGGTCCACAGAGCTACTCCGAAAGTATTTTTGGACGAATTTTGTGGCGTTGGATTTACAAGAGGTATGCCTTCGTTTTCCGTGTTGACCACCTTGCCCGATTCAGAGTTTATGGCATAGTTTTCGAGACTTTTCAAGGACACTATTTGCTGGTAGAGTTTTTGGACAGCACCATCTTGTCGGATTTTTATCTTCGCATCCGGACATCGGAATTCGACGATTAAGGACTCTATCGACATCTACTCTTCACGAGGATCGCGGTCATATTTTTATTGGAATTTTTGAAAATTATTTTATACGTGAAAATTTCGGATAAAGAGGACTATTCACAACAGAATTATAAAACTTGGATTTTATGGAATTAAGTGTAACTTTGGATTGTATTTTTGTACCCAGGGAGTGTTGATCAGTGTTCCTGTACGGTTGGATTGGTGTGTGAGGAGTGATACCTATTTTTGGGTATTCTCAGCTGTGGTACTTTTGTCACGCCCCGGGTGTAAACCAGAACCCGGGCGCGTCTACAGATCCGCCGTACACACGGTATTTCCCGCGTACACGAAGCGCCAAACCTGCTCAGATATAAGAGATAGTAATAAAAGAGCAAAAAAAAATAGAGCTGAACTAAAACTAATACATCTCAGGCTGAAGCTGGAAATAAAATACAATATATCTGTATAAATGATACATCAGTCTCTCCCAGCTCACCAAAAATAAATACAACCTGCTGGCAAAAGCCAGTCCCAAATGTAAAAGTACAACCATCTGAGGAAACATGGGTACACCAACAGTCCAGCTAACCCACTCATCCTGCCTCGAGATCTATCTACTCAGCCGTCCTCTCTCCTCGACCCGCCGCTGAAAGCCCAGCAGCACCCGCAGAAGACACTGCAAAACAAGGGAGAAGAAAAAGAGGAAAGAAGAATTGGGGTGAGAACTACTAGTAAACCAGTAGCCTCCCCTAGTGGGTAAAACCTCAAACTCTGACGCACCCACTAGGTCTACCAGAGGCAAAAAGAAAAGAAGAGTGGTAAGAAATGAAACTGCTAAAAAAGGGAAATCTACCACTACTATTCCTCTAAACTGCAGTCCTAGACTGGAATAACCGTAAGCAACAGTAACCAACCGTCCCAGATGAACCCAATCTGTACCGCCCTCATCATCGGGCAAGTAAGCCGTGCCGATGTGAAAGCAAAACTCCTGCTGCCGCCCTCATCATCGGGCAAATAAGCCGCGCCGATGTGATAGCAAAACTGTCAATAACTGCCTGGCCCCGGCCTCGGGAGGGGATCTCGAGGGGAGCGACCCACACGAGGAAAGCATCACCGGGCAATAACCGCGCCGGTGTGATAAGTATCAAAAGCAGGACTGGATCACAACTATAAAGCCCCAGTGGAACACACCCCTCCACTAAAAGAAACTGATCCCCAATCTGATGCACAAATGAACATCCGGTCAATCGCCCAAAATCCGCGATCGCCGCAATACCTCACAATCCACAACCAGGTCTCACAACCGACCTCCGGTCAACCGCCCAATATCCGCGGTCGCCGGAATAACCCACAATCACAATCATGTCCCACATCCGACATCCGGTCAACCGCCTACTATCCGCGGTAGCCGCTAAAATCCCCCAATCCAAAATCGGGTAAAAATAATATGTATCCGGTCAACCGCCTACTATCCGCGGTAGCCGCAACTCTACCGACTACATCAAGTCCAACCCCTGACCTCTGGTCAGCCGCCCAAAATCCGCGGTTGCCACAAAGCCCTCTAGTTCATAATCAAGCCCTATCACCGATGTCCTATAACCGACATCCGGTCAACCGCCCAATATCCGCGGTCGCCGCCAAAACCCATAATCCACAATCCAGGCCCCGGCTACACTTACCCAAACTCCGGCTCAAACCCGAGCAACAATAACCACCTGACTAAAGAATAAGGAGATTAGAAGCAAACAAGGTTTCTCCTAAGTCAAGTTCCAGCATGAAAGTGTAGCGATAAAAGATGGCCTATCTAGATGTCCATACAAGCATGCAAGTGTTCTCAAGGAAATATAATTAAGTCATTGATCATTAACAGTATCCACTTATGCATGTCACCTACCCTCAAGTAGCACCATTAACAGGATAATCATAAAGTCCAGAATAAAAATTCCATTCCACATGCAAGGTTAAACGCTATCATAGCAACCCTATCCCCACACAGGCATGCATAAATCCAACCCCGATCATGATTAATCAAGATGTCCAAATAAAGGGGATCACTCTAATATTCCTAGTGAGCATGTCAAAATAGAGGTAAACAACAACCACCCACCTCGAGCACTAAATCCTGGTCCCAACAGTGAAGTCCACGCCCGGTCTAAGCAATCACCACAACACTGCACAAAACACCCCAAAAGGACATACACAATTAACATACAATGCTCACACAAAAACTGTCCCAAACACAACAGTCTACAGTTTTGCCTTTTTCACCTGCGAGATCTACTCAAAAAATTCCAGGAAAAATACCGTCACGATCCTCGCGACAAACCGGTCGAAATGAGTACCTGCACGTTCAAATCCGAGTTTCCTACGCTGAGATACCAATTCGACAAGGGAACCACCCCGAAATAAACCAATCACAAAATCTGAATCACGAGGTTCTGTAAACAGGGACTTTTCACCTTGGGGGAAAATTCAGAAAATTCCAAGAAAATTTGGGGATATTCCTCGTGATGTGTAGATGCAAAACGCCTTTTGAATCGCCCCAATCCGATGCCAGTGCGTGAATATATTGTCAAATTACCGTAGCGCTATCCAAAACTCCGCCCCAGAAAATGAGGTCACAAGATGATCCGAAAAACCCATGAAAAGCTCGGAATGGGAAAAACCAGTAAACACGGGAAACGTAGCCCTACCTGTCATGAAGACGATGGCACAAGAATCGCTGGAAAATACTGCCGGGGTAGCTTGGGAGAGTCCATGCACTGAAATGCGACGAAGGGGATCACAAACGAACGAGCATCGTGTCGCGCCGTAAAAATGAAAACCTCAGGATGCGTGCTGCAGAAAAATTCGAGAATAGGTAGATGGAACTGGCTCTGGGAGAGGAGGAAATCTTGTGAAGACCGCACTGTGAGAAGATGAGCAGAAAAGGAGATAGAAGTTGCTGTTCTTGGCCTATTTATAGGCTGGGAAAACAATCCACTTAATTCCCATTTTGTCCTATGTTTCGGGCGCCCTCATGGGATTCGGGCGCCCGAATCCCCCACTAGCTCCCAAACACGGAACGCCCGAAACTCCCTCGTGACGCCACGTCACCACAAAACAGCAAACAACCGAAGGGACCAACCGCCATGCGCCACGTGGCACGCGCCTCACCCGACGCGTGGCGCGCCCCCGGTCGGCGCGCGCCAGCTGCGCCCACGTGCGCGCGCCTGGCGCGCCGCCTGGCGCACCTGCCAGGCACAGTTCCCGAGGCAACCCGCAGTCGTTCCGTGAATCGGGTCCATGCACCGACCTCTTCTAGTCCGCCACGTGTCCTAACCTCAACCAACAGAGAATCGCCACGTGGCATGACGCGCCCTGTGCACCGCGCGCCCGCGTGCCTGCCCGCGCCCGCGCCCGCATGCTGCCGGCGCCTGCTCCGCCGCCTGCCCGAGCCCGCGCCGCCGCGCTCCGCCGCTGCCCGCCGCTGCCGCCGGCCGCCGGCCGCCGGAATCACTGTTCAGGCATGAACAGTAACCGGTTGCGCAAAATTTCAAGTGGTAGTCCATTTTGACCGTTTTCGCGCGCTGAATCCGAATTTGATGCCCGTTTTGCCAAATTCCAACTCTAAAAATTGCCGAATGCACCCGGAAAGGTGTTCTTTTGTCCAAACTTCGCACTGAGCCCAATTTTAATGTCCGTTTCGCGTGAAACCAGTTCCAAGGATCCGACGGAGTCAACCGATCACCCATGTGATCCATTTAAGCTCGAGGTCCAACACTTGTGTCCAATTATGCATAAACATTTCCAATACACAGTACTGGCTCCCCAGAAGTCACCAATGACTCTATCACAGCTCTGCAGAGATCCAGGTCATCACATCCTCCCCCACTAAAAGAAAGTTTCGTCCTCGAAACTAAAGTCATTCCTTGACACGGGACCTCAACCAAATAGAGGGGGTAAATATCCGATCATCCGCCACTCAAGCTCCCAAGGCTGTCTAATACCTCCTCCAGAGACGCGATGCAAATCTCGGGTCTCTAACTAGAACAGAATAAAGGCGGGCACTCCAGGAAACCGCACCACCACAACCAAGTACAGCTGGGCTAACCGCTCGAGCTACCAAGTAGTCCGTATCGGTACAAACATCCGCTCCTCCCAGGGCCTCAGATAATCCAACCACAAGTCCATCGGCACACAAGCTCGATCCAAGTACCTCTGTACTCCTGTGGTATCCAATATAAGTCCCCCAACTGATCCCGTAGCCTCTGATCTCTAATCCAAAAACCGTCGAGATGTAGAAGCAATTCCCTAACTCTCCGGCATCAACACTCAGCCATACGCAGTCGAGAAAACCATATTACAAATCAATTCTTCAAGAAGATCCAGTACCCTTGCAGCTGGTAAATCAAATCCTCCATGCTCAATAAGGGTGCTAGCTCCAGATGGTCACTTCATCTAATTCCCAGGGATCCACGCAAAGCCGAAGTGAACTAACCTTCCACATCTCGAATAGCACCAGCGCCCCCAAAGGCAACTCACTTGGCTTGACAAAATTCCCAAAACATCGAATCCTGGAGTTGTGTCCTCAACTCCCAAACTAGTGACATGCTAGACAACTCCGGTAGAAGAACAGCTGGGAACTCGCAACCAAAGGGGGTATCTCCGAGTCCTGGCGCCGCCGTAGGCCCCTCAACCACGCCAGCCAAAAAGGCAACTCATCCACTGCGAAACATCTGCCTCGCTCACGAAGTCAAAACCATAGAGGCGAAGATAACTCTCAAGCGACCCAGGTACACCAACACCTCCGGGCCTGGCTCCCCACGAAAACCGTCCTCGCGGCATAATCAGCCGCGGCGAAAGAAAAACCGAACCAGCCAGCCCAACGGGTACCACAACAACATCCCGCAGCTGAGTCAAGACCATCAGGTCTACCGGCAAAATTCCAGGACTCAAGCTGCAACGGGCAGGACCAACAACTCTCCTCTATGTGCCACGTGTGATCGGGAAAATAAGCCTCCCGTGTACGTGGTGACCATCCTACCCCCAACCCAAGCAATGAAGCAAAAGCACTACCCACCAAGGAAGGAATACTCCCGTATCAAAAGATATGAACCCAAGAGCCCGGAACAACTCAAACCTACCACCACACTGACCGCTGGAACCTAATGTGCTCTGACAATCTCAAAAATCTACTATCCTGGAAAAAGAAATCGGGAATGCCCCATCCGACTGATCTATCCTCCATCACCCGGCGCCAAGCGCCTCAATCAGAACTCGCCTCAGGCGGCAGATCCCAATCCAAAGGAACTTCAATGCCACGCTCCATACCCGGCGCCTACTCCAATGAGGCGTCCCTAATCCGTACTGGAGGGACCCAACGAGTTAAAAGGTATCCTGGCGCAGTCCACTCTCAGACACTCATATCCTATGCGCCCCCGTCCCTCTACACATGGAGCGTGCAGTTCAGCAACTGCGCTAACTCTTAACACCAAAAAGCTCCCAAGTACTCTCAATCCCCCACCGAACAAGACCCCGCATCCAAAGGCTCCATACTCAATCCCACAAATCGGGGCGACTCATCCGCCAAAACTGGCTCACTCTTTCAATGCAATCCCACAGCTTTCCCCGCTGTCAACGGTCCACCCTTCCTCGGTGCCCCAGCACTATACGTCGGCACGGAGGGGCTACTCACTAGTCCGACAACTGTGCCACTGCGCTGACCCGACAACTGTGTCACTGCGCTGCCCCGACATCTGTGTCACTGTGCTGATCCGACAACTGTGTCACTGCGCTGCTCCGACAACTGTGTCACTGTGCTGATCCGACAACTGTGTCACTGCTCCGACAACTGCCTCCAACACTCCTACCCTTCGGGTCCGGAGCTCTCAGACTCCAATCTGGGTATCCGGCCCGAAACAACCAGCTCAGACCCAACTGCCGCACCAAGGTGCACCCGGGTCAGGGCCCCAACGTCGGGGAGCACCGCTCACCATGACAAAACCGCAAATCAGCACACCCCAAACACTCGACCCAATCTAGCGAAAGTCAAAGACATTCCCCTATTTTTGTAACTTTATGTTGTCTGCAGCCAACATAACTGTCCCACAAAAATAGGATATGTCGATCCCTCTTCACTCACAGGAAGAGTCAAATAAATAAATCACCGACTTTCGCAAAATGTCGCGTCTCTCACGCACTAACATCCTAGGGTCCGCGAAAAAGCCTAGGGTTTCCTAAGTCCCAACTGACCTATCCCTAAGCTCTGATACCAACTAATCTGTCACGCCCCGGGTGTAAACCAGAACCCGGGCGCGTCTACAGATTCGCCGTGCACACGGTATTTCCCGCGTACACGAAGCGCCAAACCTGCTCAGATATAAGAGATAATAATAAAAGAGCAAAAAAAATAGAGCTGAACTAAAACTAATACATCTCAGGCTGAAGCTGGAAATAAAATACAATACATCTGTATAAATGATACATCAGTCTCTCCCAGCTCACCAAAAATAAATGCAACCTGCTGGCAAAAGCCAGTCCCAAATGTAAAAGTAGAACCGTCTGAGAAAACATGGGTACACCAACAGTCCAGCTAACCCGCTCATCCTGCCTCGAGATCTATCTACTCAGCCATCCTCTCTCCTCGACCCGCCGCTGAAAGCCCAGCATCACCCACAGAAGACACTGCAAAACAAGGGAGAAGAAAAAGAGGAAAGAAGAATGGGGGTGAGAACTACTAGTAAACCAGTAGCCTCCCCTAGTGGGTAAAACCTCAAACTCTGACGCACCCACTAGGTCTACCAGAGGCAAAAAGGAAAGAAGAGTGGTAAGAAATGAAACTGCTGAAAAAGGGAAATCTACCACTACTATTCCTCTAAAATGCAGTCCTAGACTGGAATAACCGTATGCAACAGTAACCAACTGTCCCAGATGAACCCAATCTGTACCGCCCTCATCATCGGGCAAGTAAGCCGCGCCGATGTGAAAGCAAAACTCCTGCTGCCGCCCTCATCATCGGGCAAATAAGCCTCGCCGATGTGATAGCAAAACTGTCAATAACTGCCTGGCCCCGGCCTCCGGAGGGGATCTCGAGGGGAGCGACCCACACGAGGAAAGCATCACCGGGCAATAACCGCGCCGGTGTGATAAGTATCAAAAGCAGGACTGGATCACAACTATAAAGCCCCAGTGGAACACACCCCTCCACTAAAAGAAACTGATCCCCAATCTGATGCACAAATGAACATCCGGTCAATCGCCCAAAATCCGCGATCGCCGCAATACCTCACAATCCACAACCAGGTCTCACAACCGACCTCCGGTCAACCGCCCAATATCCGCGGTCGCCGGAATAACCCACAATCACAATCATGTCCCACATCCGACATCCGGTCAACCGCCTACTATCCGCGGTAGCCGTTAAAATCCCCCAATCCAAAATCGGGTAAAAATAATATGTATCCGGTCAACCGCCTACTATCCGCGGTAGCCGCAACTCTACCGACTACATCAAGTCCAACCCCTGACCTCTGGTCAACCGCCCAAAATCCGCGGTTGCCACAAAGCCCTCTAGTCCATAATCAAGCCCTATCACCGATGTCCTATAACCGACATCCGGTCAACCGCCCAATATCCGCGGTCGCCGCCAAAACCCATAATCCACAATCCAGGCCCCGGCTACACTAACCCAAACTCCGGCTCAAACCCGAGCAACAATAACCACCTGACTAAAGAATAAGGAGATTAGAAGCAAACAAGGTTTCTCCTAAGTCAAGTTCCAGCATGAAAGTGTAGCGATAAAAGATGGCCTATCTAGATGTCCATACAAGCATGCAAGTGTTCTCAAGGAAATATAATTAAGTCATTGATCATTAACAGTATCCACTTATGCATGTCACCTACCCTCAAGTAGCACCATTAACAGGATAATCATAAAGTCCAGAATAAATATTCCATTCCACATGCAAGGTTAAACGCTATCATAGCAACCCTATCCCCACACAGGCATGCATAAATCCAACCCCGATCATGATTAATCAAGATGTCCAAATAAAGGGGATCACTCTAATATTCTTAGTGAGCATGTCAAAATAGAGGTAAACAACAACCACCCACCTCGAGCGCTAAATCCTGGTCCCAACAGTGAAGTCCACGCTCGGTCTAAGCAATCACCACAACACTGCACAAAACACCCCAAAAGGACATACACAATTAACATACAATGCTCACACAAAAACTGTCCCAAACACAACAGTCCACAGTTTTACCTTTTTCACCTGCGAGATATGCTCAAAAAATTCCAGGAAAAATACCGTCACGATCCTCGCGACAAACCGGTCGAAATGAGTATCTGCACGTTCAAATCCGAGTTTCCTACACTGAGATACAAATTCGACAAGGGAACCACCTCGACATAAACCAATCACAAAATCTAAATCACGAGGTTCTGTAAACATGGACTTTTCACCTTGAGGGAAAATTCAGAAAATTCCAAGAAAATTTGGGGATATTCCTCGTGATGTGTAGATGCAAACCCCAATCCGATGCCTGCGCGCGAAGATATCGTCAAATTACCGCAGCGCTGTCCAAAACTCCGCCCCAGAAAATGAGGTCACAAGATGATTCGAAAAACCCATGAAAAGCTCGGAATGGGAAAAACCAGAAAACACGGGAAATGTAGCCCTACCTGTCGTGAAGACGATGGCACAAGAATCGCTAGAAAATACTGCTGGGGTAGCTTGGGAGAGTCCATGCACTGAAATGCGACGAAGGGGATCACAAACGAACGAGCGTCGTGTCGCACCGTAAAAATGAAAACCTCGGGATGCGTGCCGTAGAAAAATCTGGGAATCTGCGGATGGAACCGGCTCTGCGAGAGGAGGAAATCTTGTGAAGACCGCACTGTGAGAAGATGAGCAGAAAAGGAGATAGAAGCTGCTGTTCTTGGCCTATTTATAGGCTAGGAAAACAATCCTCTTAATTCCCATTTTGTCCTATGTTTCGGGCGCCCTCATGGGATTCGGGCGCCCGAATCCCCCGTTAGCTACCAAACACGGAACGCCCTAAACTCCCTGGTGACGCCACGTCACCACAAAACAGCAAACAGCCGAAGGGACCAACCGCCATGCTCCACGTGGCACGCGCCGTACCCGACGCGTGGCGCGCCCCCGGTCGGGGCGCGCCAGCTGCGCCCACGTGCGCGCGCCTGGCGCGCCGCCAGGCGCACCTGCCAGGCACGGTTCCCGAGGCAACCCGCAGTCGTTCCGTGAACCGGGTCCATGCACCAACCTCTCCTAGTCCGCCACGTGTCCTAACCTAAACCAACAGAGAATCGCCACGTGGCATGACGCGCCCTGTGCACCGCGCGCCCGCGCGCCTGCCCGCTCGCCTGCCCGCGCACTGCCCGCGCCCGCGCGCTGCCCGCGCCCGCGCGCTGCCCGCGCCTGCTCCGCCGCCTCCCCGAACCCGCGCCGCCGCACTCCGCCGCCGCCTCCGCGCGCCGGCCGCCGGAATCACTGTTCCGGCATGAACAGTAACCGGTTGCGCAAAATATCTAGTAGGTAGTCCATTTTGACCGTTTTCGCGCGCTGAATCCGAATTTGATGTCCGTTTTGCCAAATTCCAACTCTAAAAATTGTCGAATGCACCCAGAAAGGTGTTCTTTTGTCCAAACTTCGCACTGAGCCCAATTTTAATATCCGTTTCGTGCGAAACCACTTCCAAGGATCCGACGGAGTCAACCGATCACCCACGTGATCCATTTAAGCTCGAGGTCCAACACTTGTGTCCAATTATGCATAAACACTTCCAATACACAGTACAGGCTCCCCAGAAGTCACCAATGACTCTACCACAGCTCTGCAGAGATCCAGGTCATCACATCTTTGGACAGTTAGCACCATCAGGTGGGTGGCCTTGTCTTCAAGATTGATGGACTGGATATTAATTCTATTATAGTAGGACTATGCATGATTGTGAGTTTATTGGGTAGCATACTAGAATGTGAGAATTGCTATTCCTGGTGTTATTTATCTAGCATGTGATCTTTTGCTTCCTACCATCGGTTAAATTATTGTTATCTTGGAACTTGACTTAGCACCCCGTCATATGCTGCATGTGTAACCAGACCAGTAGAAAACTCCAACTTGGGCTAGGTTTATTCTGCTTTAGACATCCACACTTCTTATTTCTTTCCTGGACATAGTGTTATACTCGCCCGGGTAGTGGGTCGAGGGGTCGAATTTCTTTTAGTGAGGGATGCATTTTACACTCGTGCTTGGGAGCAGAGTGGAGTCTGGTAGATGTAGTTGATTGTTTATATGTGGCGGGAGCCGTTTGAGTAAACGGCGGTCCCGAGATGTTCTATTTGTCGCCACTGGGTTAGTGGCAGTTGTTTACCAGTGTCAGCAGGACCTAGGACCCAGACTATTTTTAGACACACTTGATTTATGTAAACTAATGTTTTCTTCCAAATCTCAAGGGGTCGCCGGAGCCTGTTCTTGTTTGATTTGGGTGATGGCTATAGCCCTTCGGGGTTTGGAAAATAATACTTATTTAAACGAATTTTCTTTAAAGAGCTAAAATATATTAAATTGGGTTTCTCAGATTAAAATAATTTTCAGTAATAACTGTCATCTTTTTATTACAACTTCCTCACCCGAGAGAGTTTGGGTGATCTGGGTTCTAGGGGCCGTTCCTTTGTCGGGACGAAAGCTACAGGGGCCGTGCCTAGAACCTGTTCTTGTTTGATGGGGTTGTAGGTGTTGTTCTCCCGGAACTTTCGGACCCTGGTTGGTGTCTTCCGCATGTTGTACCGAGGTTGTCGTGTTTCCGAACTGTAAGGGGGTTGGGAACCTCGATAGGCGGAGCCTGGACTCTGTTCTTATTTGATTGGGGTTCTGGGCGCCGACCTATCAGGGTTTTCGAACCATTATGGTGTCGGTCCTTTCTGTGTTATCTACGAATTTGGATTCTGTGTGGGAGTCGTTGGGTTGACGGTGGTCCCAGCTGTGAGTATTTCCAGCCAGTGAGTCAGAGATATGATGTCAGTTACTATTGGCCTTGTTGATCGTGGATTTGGACTACAGCCTGCATGAGCCATATTGAGCTCGACAGAGATGCGCGGATACTTTCCTCGGTGGGGTCGCGCCCCTCGAGTGCCACTCCGGAGTTGGGCCTATTACTCTGCTATCGCGACTTGTCGACGCAGTCCCTCTGGCTGGGCCAGTTTTGGGCAGTCACGGACACCCTACGGTAGACCCGTCCTCTTGTGGATGTGCGGCAGTAGGTGGGCGCAGGTTTGACTGGACCCTATGCGGCAGTCAGTATAGATTGGGTGACTATACTTGAGTATTAGTAGATGCATCATGTTTTACATCTGTTCCACTTTTTGAGCATTTAGATAGAGTCATAGTAGCTGTAGAGTTATTCTTTTCCAGCCCCTTTCTTTCAGTATTACATTGTTACTTTATGCCTCTAGTAGACTTAGTGGGCAGACCGTTGGGCTTGTTGGCGGCTCCCACTGAGAACTACTGTGGGATGTAGTTCTCACACCCGTCGTGGTGTATTTTTCCCCAGGGACTTCTACTCCTGTTCCTGCTACTCCTGTTGCAGATCCGGCTGATCGAGGTAAGGGAGTCGCGAGATAGATCCCTACCAGTCGTCGTCCAGAGAGTAGATGTACCCCCTTACTATTTTGAGAGTTACACTTTGAGAGACCTTTGTAGTGAGGTTCACTTGTACTTTTCTTTTTATTGAGAGACTTATGTATTTGTGAGGACTTGGGTTGTATTTATTTTATTCCTAGTAGTATACTTTTCAACTCTGATATCTGTATAGTTGTAGTATCATTCTTTTTGCAGGATAGACGCTTCGTCTATACGGGGTTCACCGTATGGGCGGCGGATCTGTTGGCGGGCCCGGGGTTGCAGTTTCGACCCCGGGGCGTGACAGATTAGAGTGGTATTAGAGCCTAGGTTGTAGGTCATTATGGACTTAGAAACCCTAGGCTTGTGGTTGGACATTAGGATGACTACGTGAGAGACGTGACTTTTTAGCGAGAGTCCTGATTGAGTTTTATACCTCTCCCGAGGGATGGGATGAGTGATTGGCATGTTTATTCTCCTAAGTGCTTATGTTGGCTGCAGACAACATAATGCTGTGGAATGGATGACATGCCCTAGACTTTCGCTGGATTGGGTCGAGTGTTGTTTTGGTTTTGTCCTGATGTTTGAATGTTGCTGCTGGTGAGCACGATGCCACCCCGACGTAGGATGCGGACGCGTTCTCAGCCTTCATCCTCCGATGAGCCTGAGCAGGAGGAGTCAGCACAGGGTCGACAGAGTGAGGTACAGGAGCTACGGGCTCAGATGACCCAGTTGTCGGAGGCTGTCTGACGTCAGGAGGAGACTTCCCAACGCCAGGAGGAGGTCATGGACCGGATGATGCGCGTGTTTGAACAGAGAGCGCAGCCTGTTGTTACACCCCCTGAGAGTTTCCTCGCACCTCCTTCGCCAGCTGTGGCACCCCCAGTTGTACCAGCAGCACAGGCAGCCCCTACTGCACCGGTTACCAGTAGACAGCCGTCCGGGACGGCAGGACAGTTAACCCTTGCGGAGCGGCGAGAAGTGGTGGAGTTGTTGATGAGGTTTCGTCAGTTTGACCTGCCTCGTTTCTCGGGGCAGAGTTCGGAGCCGTGGGAGGCGGAGTCGTGGATCACTGCGATGGAGCGACATTTCGAGAGCCTGTTTATCGAGGAGCGATTTCAGGTTCTATTGGCGACAAACTTCTTGGAGCACAACGCCGAGGCCTGGTGGCGCCGAGTTCGACCGGTTGGTCCACCTGGGACCCAGCTTCTTACCTGGGCGGAGTTCCGCAGTCTACTTCTTGGAGCCTTTTTCTCGGAGAGCGTCAGGCAGAGGTTGGAGGAACAGCTGAAGAATCTCCGACAGGGAGATCGGCCCGTGCATGAGTACATCGCGGACTTCAACCAGTTGTTAGCCTGTGTACCACATGCGGCGAGGGACGAGGCGCATCGGATTTATATGTTTGAGCGGGGTTTGCGCCGGGAGATTTATCAGTTCGTCCGTTCGCGTAGATTGCAGACGTTGGATGCATCTATGGAGCAGGCACTTTACGTTGAGTGCGGAGAGGCGGTGATGGATGAGGTGGTTTCAGCTCCCGCAGTGATTTCAGTGGCGAAGCGCCCAGCACCGGTTGATGAGGGACAGACGAGTTGGCAGGCACCTCCGAGACCCCCACGATCTCACCCTGAGGGTCGTGGGTTTCAGAGGCGCCAGAGATCGGGTGGGCCCCCGCAGCAGCCACAACATCATCAGCGACAACAGTTTCAGCAGTAGTACCCCCGGCAGCGGCATTATCGGCAGCCGCGACAGAAGCAGTGTGTCATCTGTGGCGGGCCTCATCCACCGTCGCAGTGTGACCAGAGACAGGGACGGTGTTTTCTATGTGGAGAGTTGGGACATTTTCGAGCAGCTTGTCCCCGAGCCATTCTATCAGTGCGACTCCTTGCTACAGCACCTCCCCTCCCTGTTCAGGAAGTGGAAGCCCCTCCGGTACACCATCAGACAGAGTGGGGTACGACGTCGGGACAGACGGGACGACGATCTTCAGCACCCAGTGGACGGGTTTATGCAGCCCTGGTGGAAGGCACCCCGGCAACAGATCGTGTTGCCGCAGGTATGATTTTATTTTCGGCCAGCTGAGTTAAGCATTTCGGTACCGCTGCATCCTTCTGTATATTATAGTAGGACATTTGCATCTTTACATGGATAAGGGCTAGGAATTTTTGTTACATGTATTAGCGATTGGATTCTTCACAGTGTCCTACGAGCAGAGGAAGATTGTGGGGCATGATCAGGACAGTTGAGAACTGGAATTACACCGGCAGGTGTGACAGCTCCACGACTCAGATTGAGCACACGGGATGGACCAGCTGGTGCGGTATCGTTCAACGACTGGTTGCGGAATGAGAACGGTGACCTTTCCACGAGTAGGACAACAGGAGTTCATTTTTATAGGTCACCCGGGTATCCTTCCTGTAGCAGTGGCTTCAGTGGTTCTGGGTTAGGTGCTACTTATTGAGCGTAGGTGACGATTAGGACTAGATGTTGTGTCCTTAGGGGTCACGGTTAGATTGTAGCTTCCGTTTTTGTAGCCACGGCAGGAACGACTTCAACACTTCTCTTCCTTTTTCTCGCCCTTGTACTGGAATTTACGAACAGGACGAAAACTTCGAAAGACTGCTCCAGAAATGGAGACGGTGCCCGAACCTGTTCTTGTTTGATTGGGGCGAAGGCACTGGTCCTTTCGGAAATTTTCGGACTTTTCGTTAATTTCAGCTATTTTCTAAATAGAGAGTTGGGGTTGACGACTTTCCTGCTGGTGGGACTTTTACCCTTCTTGTTGGTTGTGATGGCGTACTTCGTGTACTTTTAGGACGAGTAGAGTTGGTTGTTCCTCCTTGTCCTCTGTCTTTTTGGAGTTCCTGAGGTTTTTCCAGCTTTTGGACTCGCTTTGCGGAGAGTGGGTAGCGACTGGGAAGCTAGAGCCGGAGTTGATGGACATCTACCCTTATTTGTTCGAGGCGCAGACTGAAGTTGTTTAGTTTGGTCTCGTTTCGAGGACGAAACTTTTTTTAGTGGGGGAGGATGTGATGACCCAGATTCCTACAGAGACTTTTGCAGCATTATAATGACTTCAGGAAGTTTACACGGTGTAATGGAGCTTATAGGATAGAAATCGGACCCCAGAAATGAACCCGGCACGAAAATCGGATCAAGTTTGCTTTCCGGGAGCTTTCGGCAAAATTTCGGATGAGAATTTCGCAAAACGGACAGCGGATTTGGACTCAGCGCGCGAAAACGATCAAAACAGGCTATTTACTTGAATTTTTCGCCAAAAGTTACTGTTCACGCCGAAACAGTAACTCCGGCGACCGGCGGGCGGCGGCGCGGCGGCGGCACGCGGCGGAGCACGGCGGAGCGCAGCGGCGCAGCGGCGGAGCAGGGCTGCGGGCAGGCGAGGGCAGGCACGCAGGCGGGCTGGTCCACAGGCAAGGCGTGCACCGGGAGCATGGAGTGCTGGTCTCGCCACGTGGCATTCTCTCATTGGCTGGGCGGCGTCAAGGAAGGCGGCTGGTCTGTGACACGTGACGGCTCCTGATTGGTGGACATCTTCCGGAAGACCCGGCGCGTGGGCCGGGCGCGTGCGCCGCGTGAACCACGTGGGGACACGTGGCACCATCTCAGTGGCGGGCGCACGCCGCCCACGTGCGCGCGGTGTGCGGAACGCTGGCGGCAGGGACACGTGTCGTGTTCCTGTGGTTCCGGGCACGCACAGTAACGGGCCGGCCCGTTACTGTAGCAGCCCGAAATAATTCGGGCGCCCGGTTTTGGGCCAAAAGGCCATTTGATTCCTCTTCATGTGTGGGCCTATAAATAGGCCCTTTGCTTGGGCTTTTTAACCCTTTTCCCAAACTCTCTTGCCATTGGATCCTTTAGCAAAGTTGGAGATCTTCGTGTTGCGCATCTCTTGGCAGAGGCCCAGAATTTTTGGAAGCCGCGGCGTCGACGATTTCGGCATCGTAGCGCGGAGCGACGATCTTTCATTGGAGGCCTGTTATCGCCGCATTTCGGTCTGAGAGGTCCACAGAGCTACTTCGATAGTATTTTTGGACGATTTTTGCGGCGTTGGATTCACAAGAGGTATGTCTTCGTTTTCCGTGTTGACCACCTTCCCTGATTCAGAGTTTATGGCACAGTTTTCGAGACTTTTCTAAGACACTATTTGCTGGTGGAGTTTTTGGACAGCACCTTCTTGTCGGATTTTTATCTTCACATTCGGACATCGGAATTCGATAATTAAGGACTCTATCGACATCTACTCTTCGCGAGGATCGCCATCATATTTTTATTTGAATTTTTGGAAATTATTTTACAGGTGAAAATTTCGGATAAAGAGGACTGTTCACAGCAAAATTATAAAACTTGGATTTTATGGAATTAAGTGTAACTTTGGATTGTATTTTTGTACCCAGGGAGTGTTGATCAGTGTTCCTGTACGGTTGGATTGGTGTGTGAGGAGTGATACCTATTTTTGGGTATTCTCAGCTGTGGTACTTTGGACAGTTAGCACCATCAGTTGGGTGGCCTTGTCTTCAAGATTGATGGACTGGACATTAATTCTATTATAGTAGGACTATGCATGATTGTGAGTTTATTGGGTAGCATACTAGAATGTGAGAATTGATATTCCTGGTGTTATTTATCTAGCATGTGATCTTTTGCTTCCTACCATCGATTAAATTATTGTTATCTTGGAACTTGACTTAGCACCCCGTTATATGCTGCATGTGTAACCAGACCAGTAGAAAACTCCAACTTGGGCTAGGTTTATTCTGCTTTAGACATCCACACTTCTTATTTCTTTCCTGGACATAGTGTTATACTCGCCCGGGTAGTGGGCCGAGGGGTCGAATTTCTTTTAGTGAGGGATGCATTTTACACTCGTGCTTGGGAGCAGAGTGGAGTCTGGTAGATGTAGTTGATTGTTTATATGTGGCGGGAGCCGTTTGAGTAAACGGCGGTCCCGAGATGTTCTATTTGTCGCCACTGGGTTAGTGGCAGTTGTTTACCAGTGTCAGCAGGACCTAGGACCTAGACTGTTTTTAGACACACTTGATTTCTGTAAACTAATGTTTTCTTCCAAATCTCAAGGGGTCGCCGGAGCCTGTTCTTGTTTGATTTGGGTGATGGCTATAGCCCTTCGGGGTTTGGAAAATAATACTTATTTAAACGAATTTTCCTAAAAGAGCTAAAATATATTAAATTGGGTTTCTCAGATTAAAATAATTTTCAGTAATAACTGTCATCTTTTTATTACAAATTCCTCACCGAGAGAGTTTGGGTGATCTGGGTTCTAGGGGCCGTTCCTTTGTCGGGACGAAAGCTACGGGGGCCGTGCCTGGAACCTGTTCTTGTTTGATAGGGTTGTAGGTGTTGGTCTCCCGGAACTTTCGGACCCTGGTTGGTGTCTTCCGCATGTTGTACCGAGGTTGTCGTGTTTCCGAACTGTAAGGGGGTCGGGAACCTCGATAGGCGGAGCCTGGAGTCTGTTCTTGTTTGATTGGGGTTCTGGGCGCCGACCTATCAGGGTTTTCGAACCCTTATGGTGTCGGTCCTTTCTGTGTTATCTACGAATTTGGATTCTGTGTGGGAGCCGTTGGGTTGATGGTGGTCCCAGCTGTGAGTATTTCCAGCCAGTGAGTCAGCGATGTGATGTCAGTTACTATTGGCCTTGTTGATCGTGGATTTGGACTACAGCCTGCATGAGCCATATTGAGCTCGACAGAGATGCGCGGATACTTTCCTCGGTGGGGTCGCGCCCCTCGAGTGCCACTCCGGAGTTGGGCCTATTACTCTGCTATCGCGACTTGTCGACGCAGTCCCTCTGGCTGGGCCAGTTTTGGGCAGTCACGGACACCCTACGGTAGACCCGTCCTCTTGTGGATGTGCGGCAGTAGGTGGGCGCAGGTTTGACTGGACCCTATGCGGCAGTCAGTATAGATTGGGTGACTATACTTGAGTATTAGTAGATGCATCATGTTTTACATCTGTTCCACTTTTTGAGCATTTAGATAGAGTCATAGTAGCTGTAGAGTTATTCTTTTCCAGCCCCTTTCTTTCAGTATTACATTGTTACTTTATGCCTCTAGTAGAATTAGTGGGCAGACCGTCGGGCTTGTTTGCGGCACCCACTGAGAACTACTGTGGGATGTAGTTCTCACACCCGTCGTGGTATATTTTTCCCCAGGGACTTCTGCTCCTGTTCCTGCTACTCCTGTTGCAGATCCGGCTGATCGAGGTAAGCGAGTCGCGAGATAGATCCCTACCAGTCGTCGTCCAGAGAGTAGATGACGCCCCTTACTATTTTGAGAGTTACACTTTGAGAGACCTTTGTAGTGAGGTTCACTGGTACTTTTCTTTTTATTGAGAGACTTATGTATTTGTGAGGACTTGGGTTGTATTTATTTTATTCCTAGTAGTACACTTTTTAGCTCTGATATCTGTATAGCTGTAGTATCATTCTTTTTGCAGGATAGACGCTTCGTCTATACGGGGTTCACCGTATGGGCGGCGGATCTGTTGGCGGGCCCGGGGTTGCAGTTTTGACCCCGGGGCGTGACAAAAACTCGCGAAAACTGCTCGCGCATGCCGCTGCCAGCGAAGCAACCGCGCGGCGCAGCCAGCCGCACGACTCCGGCAAGCCTGCCGCGCGGCGCTGGGCCCATGCCGCGCGGCGCTGGGCCCTTGCCACGCGGCGCTGGGCCTGCCGCGCGACGCTCGGCCCATGCCGCGCGGCGCTGGCCCCTGCCGCGCGGCGCCCCGCGTGGCCCGCGGCGCTGCGCGCGGCCTGCGGCACAGCGCGCACCTCGCGCGCGGTCCGCAGGACGCGCGCGGCCCGCAAGGGGCCCGCAAGGGGCCCGTGGCGCCGCGCTCCCTGCGCGCGGCCTGCGGCACCTCGCGCACCTCGCGCGCGGTCTGCAGGGCTGCGCGTGGCCCACGCAGCGCCCGCGGCGCTGCGCGTGGCCCACGCAGCGCCCGCGGCGCTGCGCGTAGCTCACAAGGGGCCCGCGGCACCGCGCGCGGCCCGCAAGGGGCCTGCGGCGCCGCGTGCCCTGCGCGCGGCCGGCGGCACCGCGCGCACTTCGCGTGCGGTCCGCAGGGCTGCGCGCGGCCCGCGCGGGGCCTGAGGTGCTGCGCGCCTTGCTCGCGGTCCGCCCAAGCTGCGTGCGGCCGCCCCCCAGGGCGCGATGCCCTGGCGCGCCCGCACAAGCTGCGCGGAGCCCAGGGCGCGCCCTCCGCAGGCTGTGCAGCACTTTGCTGCGCGCCTGCGGCAGCATGGCTGGTGTCGCGCGGTGCTCATGCGCGCCCGCGCAGCGTTTCGCCGCAGCCACGCCCGCCCATGCGCGAGCGCGGCTCACACCTCGCCACAGCATCGGACAAAAAGTCCGCAGCAAGGCTTCCAAAAAAAATAAAAATAAAAATAAAATAAGAAATTACAATCAAAACCCAATTAACTTAAAAAAAACCAAAAACTGCACGATCACCTACCTCGCCGTCGCTCGACGCGCGCGCACGCTCGGCTCCACCAACAGGAGGTTCACAAACCAAGTTCACCTTCAAGAACCCACTCTTCCTTTTCTTCCTCTCCTTCTTCTTTTTCCTTTTTCCCTCTTTTCTTCTTTATCTGCTACTTCAAAGCTACAGAGGAGAGGTGGTGACAAGACAACAAGTGGATAAGGACACCACTTATTAGAAGCTACAGGTGCTTCTCTTAATTAACTAAAAACTTAATTAAAGTTTAATTAAGTTAAGTAAGGGATTAATTAAAAGTAAATTGCACTTACCTCCAATCCACAACCCTCAACCCACATCCACTGTCACCAAGCAAAGAGAACCATTAATAAGCAAAACTAATTAATTAAATCATTAAAATAATTCAAAACGCCCAACTCTAACTCACTTTTTGCCTTCGGGCCCTCCGCCGCCGTCCGGAACCTCCCGAACTCCGCTGTAATTTGAAAATACACGCGCTCGCACCTTTCCTCAGTCGAAAAGCTCGTCGGTGGAGTCGGTAAGCTCAATCCAATAATCCGGTACTCTACACTCTCCCCTCCTTTAAAAGGTTTCGTCCTCGAAACCCAATGAACTCAAAACTCAGGGGGGGGGGGGTCTCAAATAAGTCAGGATAGGTAGTCCTCAGCTCATCCTCGGGCTCCCAAGTAACCTCTCTCTCATCATGGTGGCTCCACAATACCTTCACATAAGGTATAACCCGATTTCGCAATTCTCTCGTCTCACGAGCAAGAATTCGAATCGGGCGCTCCTGGAAGTGTAGCTCCTCGTCCTGCTCTAACGAAGTGAAATCCATAATGTGCGAGGGATCATAAACATACCTCCTCAAAACAGATACATGGAACACGTCATGAGTACCAGCCAACCGCGGTGGTAGAGCAACTCGATAGGCGACAGGTCCGATGCGCTCCAAAACCTCAAATGGTCCAACAAAACGCGGACTCAGCTTCCCGCGCACTCCAAAGCGTCGAATCCCTCGAGAGGGCGAGACTTTCAAAAACACATGATCTCCCGCCTGAAACTCCAAGTCTCGCCGCCTCCTATCGGTGTAGCTCCTCTGTCGGCTCTGTGCAGTCTCTAAGTGGCGTCGAATAACTTTAACCTTTTCCTCGGCTTCTAAAAGCAAATCTGGCCCCAAGGTTTTCCTTTCACCCACGTCACTCCAACATAAAGGCGATCGACATTTTTGTCCATACAATGCTTCGTAAGGCGCCGTCTGGATGCTCGCCTGGAAGCTATTGTTATAGGCAAACTCTGCTAATCTCAAATGTCGATCCCAACTGCCGCTAAAGCTCAGGACACAAGCTCTCAACATGTCCTCTAGAGTCTGAATGGTCCGCTCGGACTGTCCGTCAGTCTGTGGGTGAAAGGCAGTGCTAAACTGAAGCTGAGTCCCCAAGGCGGTCTGTAAGCTCCTCCAAAACTGTGAAGTGAACCTCGGATCCCTATCAGACATGAGTCTTGCAGAAACCCCAGGGGACACAACCTCTATATCCAATCTCCTCAGCTGCTCTCTCAGTGGCCTCTGCTGGGTAATCAGTAAGCTCAAGGACTGCCCTGCTCGCCTACTCAATGCATCTGCGACCACGTTGGCCTTGCCGGGATGATACTGTATGCTCAAATCATAATCCTTTAGCAGCTCTAGCCACCGGCGTTGCCTTAAGTTGAGTTCCTTCTGAGTGAACAAGTATTTCAAACTCTGATGGTCGGTGAAGATCTCACAGCGCTCGCCATACAAATAATGTCGCCAGAGCTTCAAAGCAAAAACAATAGCGGCTAACTCCAAATCGTGCGTAGGGTAGTTCCTCTCATAGTCCTTTAACTGGCGCGAAGCATAGGCAATTACCCTACCATGCTGCATCAACACGCATCCTAGGCCGCTGTGGGAAGCATCACTGTAAATCACGAACCCCTCACCCATGACTGGTAGTGCAAGGACTGGCGCTGTAATCAACCTCTGCTTCAGCTCCTCGAAGCTCTGTTGGCATTGCTCTGTCCAAACAAACCTTACCCCCTTCCTAGTCATTCTAGTGAGGGGGGTAGAGAGCTTCGCAAAGCCCTCTACAAATCGACGGTAGTAGCCTGCAAGGCCCAAGAAGCTCCGAATCTCTGTCACCGTCGTAGGTCTAGGCCAATCCCGAACTGCATCGATCTTCGTCGGGTCCACTGCCACTCCTGCGGCTAAAACTAAGTGGCTTAGAAAAGAAACCTCTCGAAGCCAAAAGGCGCACTTCTTCAACTTGGCATACAACTCCTTCTCTCTCAGAAGCTGCAGCACTGTCCTCAAGTGCTCCTCGTGCTCAGAATCGCTTCGGGAATAAACCAAAATGTCGTCGATGAAGACTACCACAAAACGGTCCAAGTACGACTGAAACACTCGGTTCATCAGATCCATAAGAGCAGCAGGGGCATTCGTCAATCCAAAAGGCAACACCGTGAACTCATAATGCCCGTACCGAGTCCTGAACGCCGTCTTGGGTACATCCTCCGCCCTCACCCTCAACTGGTGGTAACCGGACTGAAGATCTATCTTCGAGAAAACCGTAGCTCCCTGAAGCTGATCAAATAAATCATCAATCTGAGGAAGTGGATACCTGTTCCTGACGGTCACTTTATTTAACTCCCGGTAGTCAACACATAGCCTGAGTGACCCGTCCTTCTTCTTTACAAAAAGAATCGGTGCTCCCCACGGAGAAACACTAGGTCTAATGAACCCCCGATCCAAGAGATCTTGCAACTGAGATTTAAGCTCTCTCAACTCTGCCGGTGCCATCCTGTAAGGCGCTTTAGAGATTGGTGTAGTTCCAGGGACTACATCGATCACAAACTCAATCTCACGATCTGGTGGCATAGAGGATAACTCCGAGGGAAAAACATCCGGGTACTCGCAGACAACGGGGATGTCCTCGAGTCCGGGCATCGCCGTAGGCGCCTCTACCACAGTAGCAAGAAAAGCGACACAACCCCTACTCAACATCTGTCGGGCTCTGGCGGAAGATACTGTCACTGCAAACAGTGAACTCAGACATCCCCTAAAGACAAACTCCTCCTGACCCGGCGCCCGAAGGGTCACAGTCCTCAATCTACAATCAATAGTAGCATAGTACCGGGACAACCAGTCCATACCCAAAACTACATCAAAATCCTGGAGCTGACGTAGGACTAACAGATCAATGGGTAAAATCCAAGGCCCTAGCTGCACTGGGCAGGACGAACAACACTCAACTACGTGCAGCACATGATTGGGAATCTGAACCTCTAATGAACGAGTCAAAGGCCCTATCTCAAACCCATGCGATGATGCAAAAGTACTACTGATAAATGAATGCGATGCTCCAGTGTCAAAAAGTGCTCGAGCACGAGTAGAAGAGATACAGATAATACCTGCTACCACCTGATCAGCTGCTGAGGAATCCTGGACCTGAGCAGCGTACACTCGCCCGCTCGCCGGTGGTCGTCTCTCTGACTGTCGCGAGGAGGTGGCACGATCCCCCCGGGTAAAACTCGGTGAAGCTCCCGCTACCTGCAAGGGCAAAGGAGGAGTCGATGCAGTCGAGGGCGCTGACGACCCTACTCTCGGGCAAGTCCATGCTATGTGTCCCGGCTGCCCACAACGATAACATCGGCCTTGGCGCTGCTCGCACTGATGGGGTGCATGGGGCCCACCGCAAATCACACATCGATCAGAACGCCTCTGCTGCTGCGGCTGCTGCTGCTGCTGTCTAGGGGGCCGATAACCCCCCGGCCTCTGCCTCCTCTGTGTCCCACGGCCTCGTGGCTGAAACTGTGGATGTGGTGGTCTCGAGGGCCTCGGTCTACTCGACTGCCCAATGTCCTGCGGTGCTGGGCACTTTTCCCCGGAGCTGGTCCCTGGCGCCCCGTCCCTCTCTGACAATATCACTGTCCCTCGGGAAACCCACCGAGCTCGCTCTATGGCTGCATCCAGAGTCGGTGACCGATGCGAGTGAACAAGATGATAAATATCCCGGTGCAGTCCTCTCTCAAACAAATCCACCCTCTGAGCCTCATCAGGGGCGACGTGTGGCACACTGTTCAGCAACCGCTGAAACTCCCGAATATACTCTTGAAGAGGTCGATCACCTTGCTGCAATCGTCGAAGATCCCCTTCTAGTTTCTGCTTTGCACTATCGGGAAAATAGGCCCCGCGTAGCAAAGCTCGAAACTCTGGCCATGACATCAACTGAACTCTCGGCGGTCCAACTGGGCGGACTCGACGCCACCAAGTCTCGGCGTCCTTCTCCAAATAGTGCACCCCGAAATGCACCTGATGCTCCTCCTTGATGAAGAGGTTCTCAAAAAGCTTCTCCATTACCGCGATCCAGTTCTCAACATCCCACGGCTCTGAACTCTGCCGTGAAAACCGCGGAGGGTGGAATTGGCTAACATAAGCCAACTTGTCGGTGAGCTCCCTCTGCTCTGACTCTGTCAACGGGGCGATCTGAGACGAGGTTGACGATGTCGCGACTGGAGGTGCTGCTGAAGATGTCCTCTGCTCAAGCAACCTCAACATACGCTCCATATTTTCCTCCTGGCGCTTGGCCGCCTCCTCCTGGCGCCGCAACGCCTCTGACATCTGGGCCACCTGGGCCCGCAACTCGTGAACCTCTCCCTGCTCAGTATGCTCAGCCTCCTGCCGCTCGGGCTCCTCATCTACGGCTGGATGAGCCCTCGTAGTCGCTCGACGTCTCGGAGGCATCGCAAATCCTGCAATCAAAACCAAACATCAAGACCAAGAATCGCTCAACCCAATTAAACGAGAGTCTATACATGTTACCCGTTCCAAAGCATGATGTCGTCTGCAGCCGACATGACCCTTTAGAGGAATAACATGCAAAATTACTCGCCCCAATCCCCTTGGGGAGTTACAACTCAATCATGACTCTCGTTACAGTCACGTCTCTCCGACAGTCATCCTAATGTCCAACCAGAATAGCCTAGGGTCTCTAAGTCCTCAATGACCTATACACCTAGGCTCTGATACCACCTAAATCTGTCACGTCCCGAGGTCGAAACTGCGACCCGGGCTCGCTAACAGATCCGCCATCTGTACGGAAACTGCCGTACAGACGAAGCGTCTAACCTGCAAGTAAGTCTATAGCTAGCAGATATCAGAGCAAAAGTAACCAAATACTAGAGAAAGAAAACTAAACATCTGTACAATAGTAAAAATCCAAAATACAGCTATAACTAAAGAT
Source organism: Tillandsia leiboldiana (assembly GCA_029204045.2). NCBI lineage: Eukaryota > Viridiplantae > Streptophyta > Magnoliopsida > Poales > Bromeliaceae > Tillandsia > Tillandsia leiboldiana. The sequence continues at coordinate 30,951,569 of CM055062.1, read as the reverse complement.
ACATACAACTCTCACATCATCTCACTCTACAAATGTCTAGTACAAAAGAGGAAACTCAAAAAGGGTACTACTACCTCTATGCTAAACTGGCTCGGGTAGGCGACTAGCCGGCCACGCCCTTACCTCGATTCAGAAGACTCCGCACGGGAAGGAGTCGGAACCGCCGCCTCAGGAATACCTGCACCACAGCGGGTGTGAGAACTACTGCAAAAGGTAGTTCTCAGTGGGTACCGTCCTCAAAGCACACGGTATGCCCACTAAGTCCACCGCAAACACAAGTAAGGTAAACAACAGGTAGATAGATAGATAGATAAGGAAAGCCGTAAATCTACAACTAAGTGCTCAAAGAAATACTGAACTAAGAATCATGCAATGTACCTCACTCACCCATGTCACCCAATCACAATGACTGTCCCACTTTGGACCAGTCAATCAAACCGGCGCTCATCTACTGCCACTCATGCCCAAACAGGGCTTGGTCTTACGTAGGGTGTCCCTCAAGGACTATCTCAGTATCCACATCGCAGCCTCGTCAGGCTCGGTATCATCATCGCATCCGGAGCGTAGCTCGCGGGGAGCGACCCCGCGAACTCAAGTATCTCATAACTGGCGTAAAATCCAGGCTCAGCAGGCTAAAATCCACGATCAAATAGATCGAAAACACAGTGAGCAGACGACTCACTCTCATGTCAAGGACGGAGTAAAACTCCACAACTCAAAAAGATGTTGTCACGCCCCGGGGTCGAAACTGCGACCCGGGCTCGCCAACAGATCCGCCACCTATGCCAACCTGCATAGGCGAAGCGTCCTACCTGCAAGAAAAGTATTACAGCTAAACATAATATCAGAGCTATAAGTAAAAACCTGCTGTATAACCAAAATCAATCACTGTACAACTGGAAATAATACAATAATGTCTGTCTCCCAAAGATGATAATAATACAATATCCTCATATACAAGCTCTGAACACAATCGGGAGGTATCTCCAATAAATACAACAGTGTACAGTCTCTCGATACAAATCATCCTCACTACAACAGTCTCTCAAAAGAGGAAATAAAGTAACTAATCTAATGAAGATCTCCTCTGAAGGGGGTACCGCTACTCTCCAACGACGGGCAGGGACCTAGCTCGCGACTCCCTCGGAAACGATCAACGACCGCAGAATCAGCAACACCTGCTAAGACTCTGCAAAACAAAGGACAGGGAGGAAAAAGAAGGGGGAAAACCCCCAAAGGGTGTGAGAACTACACCAAAAAGGGAGTTCTCAGTGGGTACCACCGGCAGGACCGACGGTCTGCCCACCAAGTCCTCAAGAGACAAAAACTAACCAAAGCCATAAAGACTGATATAAAGAAGCTAGAGCCTCTCAACAGCTATCATGCCTCTATGCTTGCTATGCCTGCCATGCCTGCTATGCCTGCCATGCCTGCCTATGCCTGCCATGCCTGCCTATGCCTGCCTATGCCTGCCATGCCTGCCATGCCTGCCTATGCCTGCTATGCCTGCCTATGCCTGCCATGCCTGCTCTGCCTGCCTATGCCTGCCATGCCTGCTATGCCTGCTATGCCTGCCTATGCCTGCCATGCCTACCATGCCTGCCATGCCTACCATGCCTGCTATGCCTGCCTATGCCTGCCATGCCTGCCATGCCTGCCTATGCCTGCTATGCCTGCCTATGCCTGCCATGCCTGCTCTGCCTGCCTATGCCTGCCATGCCTGCTATGCCTGCCTATGCCTGCCATGCCTGCCTATGCCTGCCATGCCTGCTCTGCCTGCCTATGCCTGCTATGCCTGCCTATGCCTGCCATGCCTGCTATGCCTGCCATGCCTGCTCTGCCTGCCTATGCCTGCTATGCCTACCTATGCCTGCCATGCCTGCTCTGCCTGCATATGCCTCTCGTACAACGGTCAACAACTCACAAAGACCTTGGGACAACTGTCGATCCCCAAACGGTTCCCGACAACACTAGTACTGGTCTAGACACAGCTACTAGACTTCACTCGGTCCTCCCCTGACACGAGTGCAACAATAAAGCGAATATCTGTAATAAACCCAATCTGGTGCCACGAGTAAAACTGGCATTGCCTGCTCAGCGGAATCTGCACACATGGCTCGAAACCGCGGGATCGGCCCACATGGCTCGCATCCCAAAGTAAGTAACAGATCGGCATCTAAACCGTCCGATCGGAAACTAAAGTAAGTAACAGATCGGCATCTAAACCGTCCGATCGGCAACTAAAGTAAGTAACAGATCGGCATCTAAACCGTCCGATCGGAAACTAAAGTAAGTAACAGATCGGCATCTAAACCGTCCGATCGGAAACTAAAGTAAGTAACAGATGGGCATCTAAACCGTCCGATCGGAAAGTATAGAGTGGCACTCGAGGGGAGCGACCCACACGAGTAAAGTATCTCTATAAAGCAGGACTTTGATCAAGACTATGATCAAAGTGGAAAACTCTGTCCACTAAAGAAAAACCCGACCTCAATCGGATGCAAAAGTACTCAATAGGGGAAAACTCTATCCACTAGAGAATTCAGATACCCAATCTGGTGCATAAATAAATATCCGGTCAACCGCCCAATATCCGCGGTTGCCGCAAAGCCCCACAACTAATCCAACCTGTCCCAGACACCAAGTCCCGACTACACTACCCAGAACCCCTGCTCGAATCCGAGCAACACAGACCACCTGACTAACAAAGAAGGAGAAAAGGATAACATGGTTTCTCCTAAGTCAAGTTCCAAAAGTTGTGCAGCGATAAAAGATGGCCTAACTACATGTCCATGCACGCATGCTTTGTCCTCAGAAACAATAAAAGTGGGTGAAGCATATATTAGTAAAGCATGCTAAAACATCCCTACCATGGTATACCAATCTCACCCAAGTAGGCCATTCCTTGCTTACCTCTCGTTCCTGTCGGTTGTGCATCAAATATGCCTGTTATCGATCATAGAGGGGTGATATCCCCACATGTGCACTTACATTCACCATGATATAAAAACCTTAAGCAGTTACCAAATTAAGCTTACCCACCTGAAGTGCTCAATCCAAGGAAAACCTGGAGTCGGTGAAGAGCGTGGCCACTTGCACTCACAATCCGCTGAGCTCGTATCCATGGTACATGTCGCGCAAACCTCGGCTCCTAGCAGTGTTCCGAAAACACTCACTAACCCTCCTGGGTACAACAAGAGGTCCAAAGTTACACTTAATGCTAAAATATCAAAGTATACACCAACTGCTGAAACCAGCCCCGAAGATGTGCAATTTCCACCTGCAGAACGGACTCGGAAAAATCCAATAAAAATATTGTCGCGTTCCTCGCGTCGATACCTTCAAAACGAGTACCTGCACGTCAAATTCCGAGCCCCGTAGGCGGAGTTACAAATTCCACAACGCGGTGAGCGCGAAAGTCCACAACATACACAACTGTATCACAATGCACAGGAGAACGGGAAAGATATACCTTCGGGAAATTCCCAGAAAAATTGCAAAAAATACGGTGATAATTCTCGCGTCGAGTAGATGAAAAAAGTGTATAGGCTCGCCTCGATCCGACGCTCGTACAACAAGTTGCACGGAAAACGGTGGACACTAACGAGTCCACGCGCAAAACGAGGCGCGTCCAAAACGCCAGCCGCAGTCCGCGCAGTAAAACGACACAGTAAAACACGGTCCCTTGACTGCGTCGCGCCGCCCAACTGCTCCGTTGGAAAACCTCGCGCGCTCCACGAGGCCCACGATGCACCGCCGCACCACCCATAACCCTCTCCCTCACACCCTCTCGCTCTCGGTTGGAGAAGAAAGGAAAAGAAGAGGAGAAAAAATGGTGTGCGGGGGAGAAAGGAGAAGAGGAAGAGAAGGAAGAGAAGAGGGGGTGGTCCACGGCACATGGTCCACGGTACACCGGCCAATGGAGAGCCTCCAGCCGGCGGTCCACAGCACATGGGCGGTGCACCAAGCAAGGCGCGCGCGCGCCGCGCCACGTGGCTGCGCCCCTGCGCGCCACGCGGCCGCGTAGCCCGCGCGCCACACGGGCGCGTGACATCGCGCCACACCCAGCGCGGGACACCGAGAGGACGCACGCCCCCCCGCGTCCGCGCGGGCGCGAATGGGGGCACGCCACGTGGCGGCCCCCCGCGTCACCCGCGCAGTCAGGCGCGTTTTCCCAACGCGCCTGCCTGTGCCCCCCCTCGCGCAGTACGCCAGCGCGCCCCTCGGGATTCGTGCCGCGACGCCACGCCTCGGGATTCGTGCCGCGTCGCCTCGAAAAACGCGCACTTCACCCGGGCACCAAATCAAACAAGTAAGTAGTCCAATCTCAACGATTTCGCGCGCTGAATCCAAAAACGATGTCCGTTTCTCCAAATTCTCAACCGAAAATTTGCCGAATGCCCCCGGATAGCCCACTTGATCCGATTTCCGTGCCGGGTCCAATTCTGAAGTCCGATTAGCCAAATTCCAACTCTAAAAATTCCCGAGGGCAACCGGAGAGGTGATCTTTCATCCAAACTTCGCCCTGAGTCCAAATTTAACATCCGTGTCGCGCGAAATCACTTCTAAACACTCGTCGAGTCCTCCAATTACCCACGTGATCCCTTTTTAAGCCCGAAGTCCAACACTAGTGTCCAATTGGTGCACAAACGCCACCGACATGCCACATAGGCCTCCAAAAGCTGCTGGTCAACCAGTAATCTCGCCGTGGGGATCCAGGTCCTCACATCCTCCCCCACTAAAGAAAGTTTCGTCCTCGAAACTAGCTCGATTCCACCAGGAGTCACAAACACCAAGGGTAAGTACTCAACATCGTCATCTCCAGCTCCAAGTCACTACTCACTCCCCGTGATCACTCCTCAACAACAACAACAACAGCCAGTACGGCATAGCCCGATTGCGCAACCTCTAATCTCACGAGCCAGAATTCGCAACGGGCGTCCCTCGTACTCCAAACATTTCTAGATCTCAAATGGGGCGAGTCAATCACGGGCGAGGGATCCAAAAACATAACCTTCCGGAGCTGAGACATGAAATACAACCGGGGTTCCAAAAAAAGTTGGGGGAAACCAGATAACCGCCAGTGCAACACACACCAAACCACAACCAAGGCAACCCGAAGCACACCCACACGATTAACCAATAAGGAAATGAGCCCTAACAAGGAGGGGTCCTCACTCGGTCACTCCCGAATCTTGACCATCCGAGTGAACTACTCAGCCGCGGTTTATCATCCAAAGGAACCCTCAGGGACACAACCACAAGCCATGTTTGCCCCAATAGTCCACACAGCGCCAGCTGTGGAATTATCAAACTCATCCCCAGACAGCTTTCCTGCTCCAGGTATCCGCCAACGCCGTGGCCCTGTCTGGGTGATCCAGAATGCTCAACAATAACCCAACGAGAACTCCACGGTCACAATAGAAGGCATCACTAAAACTCGCAGATCTCCCTCCCAACACCAGAAATGCTAGCATTGGCGCTGGTATCAGCCTCATCATCCGATTGCCAAGCTCTCCTGGCACTGCCCAGTCCAAGAAGCCCCTTATCTTGACCATAAGTGTCGACCTCGGCCAATTTCCAAATGGTATCCATATTGGCCGGATTTCCACCGCCGCTTCTACGGCTCAAACAAAGTGACTCAAGAAGGTATGCTTCTGAAACTATAACTTGTACCTCAATAACTGGGCATACAGCTTCATCCACACAGGCATTATAGCACATGCATAAGTACTCCTCTTATTCCTGGTCACTCAGGGAGTAAATCATAATATCCTTGGGGAACACCACTCCCAATATGTCCAAATACAACTGGAACACACCATTCCTCAAATCTTAAAAGTGGCAGGGCATTAATCAATCCACTTGGCCTCACTGTGAGCTCGCGATGCCCTACCGTGTCCTGAACGCCATCTAGACACGATCCTCGGCTGTCTGATTCTGAGTAGGTACTCGCATCATATAATAACTGCCTGCATATAGCTCCATCAAAAGGTCCTAGATACCATCCGGACCTGTCTAAACTCGAACCAGAAAAGGACCCTCGCAGTCGTGCATCAACGACGTGGCATCACCACCGTGTACCAACGGCGTGGCATCAGGTCAAACAGACCCCTCGATCCATCAGATCCTGTAACTGCGCCATCAGCTCTCTCAGCTCTACAGGCGATATCCAATGAGGTGCTGTCGAGGGTGGCGCGGTCCCCCGAACCACATCAAACGCAATCTCTATCTCGCTAACCGGCGGCATTGCCAACGACCAAGGTGAATTCACACTCGGGATCTCATGGGCAACAAAGATATCCTTGAGTCCCGGTGCCGCCGTAAGCACCTCTCACACCGTCACACCAAAACTTGTGTGCTCTAACTGTCTCAACAACCAAGCCTTCTCTCATCTGCCTCGTAGAAGGTCCAAGTCTTATCTTCCCGCAGTCAAACATCCTGTGGCATTGTGCCAATCAATCTTAAGCACCTGGTTAAAATACCGAACTGCCACAATTACCAATAAGTCTGCCGGTAACTCGCAGTCTCAGCTGCACTGGACATGATCCAAAAGTCTCCTCCACATGCACATCACTAGTAGGAACCTATACCTCTAGTGTATGTGGTAACAAATCTGCCTCTAGTCCATGCAGGAATGCAACATGCTCTAACTCCGGCTGCTGTGATGAAATCACACTTACAACACTCGATCCACCACCGTGGCGCCCTCCAACAGGGCGGCACAGGTTCATCCGCTCAATGCAAGTGGTTGTCGCTCAATCTGCCTGAAAATCAGGACTATCCTCATAGGGAGCACGACCTCTGTCTCTGCTCACACTGAGGCGACGAATAAGGTCCTCCGCAGATAACACATCCACGCTACCGCTGCGCCACTCTGAAATAGATGCTGATGCGGCCATCGGGGTCCACCCGATCTCTGGCATCCCAGGAACCCGTCATCCTGGAAAAGAAATCAGAAGTGCCTCTGCCGGCCGATTTGTCCTCCGTCACCCGGCGCCAAGCGCCAATATCCAAAACTTGCCCCTGGCGGCAGATCCCTATCCAAAGGAACTGCAGCGCCACGCTCCATACACAATGCCCAATCCAACGAGGCGTCAAAACCTATAACGGAGGGACTGAATGAACTGAAAGGTATCCTGGCGCAATCCACTCCCAGCCACATATCCGATGCACCTCGTCCCTCGAACCTGGAGGGCGCAGTTCAACAACTGCCAAAAATTCTCTAGCACAGGGATGCTCTCAATTGATCACTCCATCACCACCAACCACGACTCTGCCTCCAAAGGCTCCAAACTCAATCTTACGAGTCGGGGTGGTTCATCTGCCCAATCTGGCTCAATAGATCGATCGCGTCCCCTCAGCTCACCAGCTGTCAACTATCCATCCTGCCTCGGTGCCTCGGCACTAAACATTGGCACAGAGGGGGCTACTCACTCCATCGGTGCCACAAAAATCCCCACCCTTGAGGATACTACAACCGGGTGGTCTCAGAAGGAAGCACCGTCGAGCTGCCTGCTGCTCCGACAACTGTGTCACTAAAACCAGCTACTCGCTCACTCTGCCGCTGATAAGCCTCTAACAATCCTGTCATCTGGGTCCGGAACTCTCTGACCTCAATCCGGGTATCCGGCCCAAAACCAACCGCTCAAGCTCAACTGCTATGACAGGATGCACGCGGGTCAAAACCCAGCGTCGGGGAGACACAGCTCGCCACGACGAAGCCACAAAACAGCACACAACAGCGCTCGACCCAATCCAGCGAAAGTCTAGAGCATGTCACCCATTCCACAGCATTATGTTGTCTGCAGCCAACATAATAACTTAGGAGAATAAACATGCCAATCACTCTTCCCGTCCCTTGGGAGAGGTATAAAACTCAATCAGGACTCTCGCTAAAAATCACGACTCTCACGAAGTCAACCAAAGGTCAAACCACAAGCCTAGGGTTTCTAAGTCCACCATGACCTACAACCAAGGCTCTGATACCAACCTAATCTGTCACGCCCCGGGGTCGAAACTGCGACCCGGGCTCGCCAACAGATCCGCCACCTATGCCAACCTGCATAGGCGAAGCGTCCTACCTGCAAGAAAAGTACTACTGCTAAACATAATATCAGAGCTATAAGTAAAAACCTGCTGTATAACCAAAATCAATCACTGTACAACTGGAAATAATACAATAATGTCTGTCTCCCAAAGATGATAATAATACAATATCCTCATATACAAGCTCTGAACACAACCGGGAGGTATCTCCAATAAATACAACAGTGTACAGTCTCTCGATACAAATCATCCTCACTACAATAGTCTCTCAAAAGAGGAAATAAAGTAACTAATCTAATGAAGATCTCCTCTGAAGGGGGTACCGCTACTCTCCAACGACGGGTAGGGACCTAGCTCGCGACTCCCTCGGAAACAATCAACGACCGCAGAATCAGCAACACCTGCTAAGACTCTGCAAAACAAAGGAGAGGGAGGAAAAAGATGGGGGAAAACCCCCAAAGGGTGTGAGAACTACACCAAAAAGGGAGTTCTCAGTGGGTACTACCGCCAGGACCGACGGTCTGCCCACCAAGTCCTCAAGAGACAAAAACTAACCAAAGTCGTAAAGACTGATATAAATAAGCTGGAGCCTCTCAACAGCTATCATGCCTCTATGCTTGCTATGCCTGCCATGCCTGCTATGCCTGCCATGCCTGCCTATGCCTGCCATGCCTGCTATGCCTGCTATGCCTGCCTATGCCTGCCATGCCTGCCTATGCCTGCCATGCCTGCCATGCCTGCCATGCCTGCCACGCCTGCCTAAGCCTGCTATGCCTGTCTATGCCTGCCATGGCTACTCTGCCTGCCTATGCCTGCCATGCCTGCTATGCCTGCCTATGCCTGCCATGCCTGCCATGCCTGCTATGCCTGCCTATGCCTGCCATGCCTGCCATGCCTGCCTATGCCTACTATGCCTGCCTATGCCTGCCATGCCTGCTCTGCCTGCCTATGCCTGCTATGCCTGCCTATGCCTTCCATGCCTACTATGCCTGCCTATGCCTGCTATGCCTGCCTATGCCTGCCATGCCTGCTCTGCCTGCCTATGCCTGCTATGCCTGCCTATGCCTGCCATGCCTGCTATGCCTGCCTATGCCTGCCATGCCTGCTCTGCCTGCTTATGCCTGCTATGCCTGCCTATGCCTGCCATGCCTGCTCTGCCTGCCTATGCCTCTCGTACAACGGTCAACAACTCACAAAGACCTTGGGACAACTGTCGATCCCCAAACGGTTCCCGACAACACTAGCACTGGTCTAGACACAGCTACTAGACTTCACTCGGTCTCCCCCTGACACGAGTGCAACAATAAAGCGAATATCTGTAATAAACCCAATCTGGTGCCACCAGTAAAACTGGCATTGCCTGCTCAGCGGAATCTGCACACATGGCTCAAAACCGCGGGATCGGCCCATATGGCTCGCATCCCATAGTAAGTAACAGATCGACATCTAAACCGTCCGATTGGAAACTAAAGTAAGTAACAGATCGACATCTAAACCGTCCGATCGGCAACTAAAGTAAGTAAAAGATCGGCATCTAAACCGTCCGATTGGAAACTAAAGTAAGTAACAGATCGGCATCTAAACCGTCCGATCGGAAACTAAAGTAAGTAACAGATCGGCATCTAAACCGTCCGATCGGAAACTAAAGAGTGGCACTCGAGGGGAGCGACCCACACGAGTAAAGTATCTCTGTAAAGCAGGACTTTGATCAAGACTATGATCAAAGTGGAAAACTCTGTCCACTAAAGAAAAACCCGACCTCAATAGGATGCAAAAGTACTCAATAGGGGGAAACTCTATCCACTAGAGAATTCAGATACCCAATCTGGTGCATAAATAAATATCTGGTCAACCGCCCAATATCCGCGGTTGCCGCAAAGCCCCACAACTAATCCAACCTGTCCTAGACACCAAGTCCCGACTACACTACACAAAACCCCTGCTTGAATCCGAGCAACACAGACCACCTGACTAACAAAGAAGGAGAAAAGGATAACATGGTTTCTCCTAAGTCAAGTTCCAAAAGTAGTGCTGCGATAAAAGATGGCCTAACTACATGTCCATGCACGCATGCTTTGTCCTCAGAAACGATAAAAGTGGGTGAAGCATATATTAGTAAAGCATGCTAAAACATCCCTACCATGGTATACCAATCTCACCCAAGTAGGCCATTCCTTGCTTACCTCTCGTTCATGTCGGTTGTGCATCAAATATGCCTGTTATCGATCATAGAGGGGTGATATCCCCACATGTGCACTTACATTCACCATGATATAAAAACCTTAAGCAGTTACCAAATTAAGCTTACCCACCTGAAGTGCTCAATCCAAGGCAAACCTGGAGTCGGTGAAGAGTGTGGCCACTTGCACGCACAATCCGCTGAACTCGTATCCATGGTACATGTCGCGCAAACCTCGGCTCCTAGCAGTGTTCCGAAAACACTCACGAACCCTCCTGGGTACAACAAGAGGTCCAAAGTTACACTTAATGCTAAAATATCAAAGTATACACCAACTGCTGAAACCAGCCCCGAAGATGTGCAATTTCCACCTGTAGAACGGACTCGGAAAAATCCAATAAAAATACTGTCGCGTTCCTCGCATCGATACCTTCAAAACGAGTACCTGCACGTCCAATTCCGAGCCCCGTAGGCCGAGTTACAAATTCCACAACGCGGTGAGCGCGAAAGTCCACAACATACACAACTGTATCATAATGCACAGGAGAACGGGAAAGATATACCTTCGGGAAATTCCCGAAAAAATCCCAGAAAATACGGTGATAATCCTCGCGTCGAGTAGATGAAAAAAGTGTACAGGCTCGCCTCGATCCGACGCTCGTACAACAAGTTGCACGCAAAACGGTGCACACTAACGAGTCCACGCGCAAAACGAGGTGCGTCCAAAATGCCAGCTGCAGTCCGCGCAGTAAAACGGCACAGTAAAACACGGTCCCTTGACTGCGTCGCGCCGCCCAACTGCTCCGTTGGAAAACCTCGCGCGCTCCACGAGGCCCACGATGCACCGCCGCACCACCCATAACCCTCTCCCTCACACCCTCTCGCTCTCGGTTGGAGAAGAAAGGAAAAGAAGAGGAGAAAAAATGGTGTGCGGGGGAGAAAGGAGAAGAGGAAGAGAAGGAAGAGAATAGGGGGTGGTCCACGGCACATGGTCCACGGTACACCGGCCAATGGGGAGCCTCCAGCCGGCGGTCCACAGCACATGGGCGGTGCACCAGGCCCAGGCGCGCGCGCGCCGTGCCATGTGGCCGCGCCCCTGCGCGCCACGCGGCCGCGCAGCCCGCGCGCCACACCGGCGCGTGACACCGCGCCACACCCAGCGCGGGACACCGAGCGGACGCGCGCCCCCCCGCGTCCGCGCGGGCGTGAATGGAGGCACGCCACGTGGCGGCCCCCCGCGTCACCCGCGCAGTCAGGTGCGTTTTCCCAAAGCGCCTGCCTGCGCCGCCCCCTCGCGCAGTACGCCAGCGCGCCCCTCGGGATTCGTGCCGCGATGCCACGCCTCGGGATTCGTGCCGCATCGCCTCAAAAAACGCGCACTACTCCCGGGCACCAAATCAAACAAGTAAGTAGTCCAATCTCAACGATTTTGTGCGCTGAATCCAAAAACGATGTCCGTTTCTCCAAATTCTCAACCGAAAATTTGCCGAATGCCCCCGGATAGCCCACTTGATCCGATTTCCGCACCGGGTCCAATTCTAAAGTCCGATTAGCCAAATTCCAACTCTAAAAATTCCCGAAGGCAACCGGAGAGGTGATCTTTCATCCAAACTTCGCCCTGAGTCCAAATTTGACATCCGTGTCGCGCGAAATCACTTCTAAATACTCGTCGGGTCCTCCAATTCCCCACGTGATCCCTTTTTAAGCCTGAAGTCCAACACTAGTGTCCAATTGGTGCACAAACGCCACCGACATGCCACATAGGCCTCCAGAAGCTGCTGGTCAACCAGTAATCTCGCTGTGGGGATCCAGGTCCTCACAGATGTGCTCTCATAGAACCCCCAACGATACTAGTAAATCTCTAAATATCATAAAAATATCTCCTCGGCCCCCCGGCACGAGAGATCAGGCACCCCGAACCCATGTCATAATTCTAGAAGCCTCAGGAATTTTAAACTCTTTTTAAAAGCTAATTTTCCAACAAAAAGGGGTTTCGAATTTTTAAAACAGTTCAGGTGCTTAAATAAGGTCAACTAAGAATGTAGCCTAGTGTCTTATAATGCCAAGAATCTACTAAAAATAATCCGGGGTTCAAATAATTTTTCTGTAATTTTTTTCGGGCATTTAACAGATCCAATAATTGTAAAATAATGAAGTTCTGACATGATCAAAGTGTTTCCTTAAGCATCAGAGGGTATCACGCGATTTTTGGAAGCCAAATCCAACCCACCTGTGGTCTACCACAAGACCGCAGGGCTACGCGCGGCCCGCAGGGCTACGCGCGGCCCGCGCAGGGCCCGCAGCACCGGGCGCGGCCCACAAGGGGCCCGCGGCGCCGCTCGCCCTGCGCGCGGCCTGCGGCACCGCGCGCACTTCGCGTGCGGTCCGTAGGGCTGCGCGAGGCCCGCGCAGGGCCCACGGCACCGCGCGCGGCCCGCAAGGGGCCCGCGGCGCCGCGCGCCCTGCGCGCCGCCTGCGGCACTGCGCGCACCTCGCGCGCGGTCCGCAGGGCTGCGCGCGCCATGCGGCCCGCAGGGCTGCGCCCGCGCGCACCTCTGCTCGCGGCCCGCGCAGGGCCCACGGCCCTGCGCGCGGCCCGCGCGGGGCCTGAGGTGCTGCGCGCCTTGCGTGCTGTCCGCCCAAGCCGCGTGCGGCCGCCCCCCAGGGCGCGATGCCCTGCCGCGCCCGCACAAGCTGCGCGGCGCCTAGGGCACGCCCTCCGCAGGCTGCGCAGCACTTTGCTGCGCGCCTGCGGCAGCAGGGCTGGCTGCGCGCGGCGCTCATGCGCGCCCGCGCAGCGAGGCGCCGCAGCCACGCCCGCCCATGAGCGAGCGCGACTCACACCTCGCCACAGCATCGGACAAAAAGTCCGCAGCAAGGCTTCCAAAAAAAAATAAAAATAAAAATAAAATAAGAAATTACAATCAAAACCCAATTAACTTAAAAAAAACCAAAAACTGCACGATCACCTACCTCGCCGTCGCTCGACGCGCGCGCACGCTCGGCTCCACCAACAGGAGGTTCACAAACCAAGTTCACCTTCAAGAACCCACTCTTCCTTTTCTTCCTCTCCTTCTTCTTTTTCCTTTTTCCCTATTTTCTTCTTTCTCTGCTACTTCAAAGCTACAGAGGAGAGGTGGTGACAAGACAACAAGTGGATAAGGACACCACTTATTAGAAGCTACAGGTGCTTCTCTTAATTAACTAAAAACTTAATTAAAGTTTAATTAAGTTAAGTAAGGGATTAATTAAAAGTAAATTGCACTTACCTCCAATCCACAACCCTCAACCCACATCCACTGTCACCAAGCAAAGAGAACCATTAATTAGCAAAACTAATTAATTAAATTATTAAAATAATTCAAAAAGCCCAACTCCAACTCACTTTTTGCCTTCGGGCCCTCCGCCGCCGTCCGGAACCTCCCGAACTCCGCTGTAATTTGAAAATACACGCGCTCGCACCTTTCCTCAGTCGAAAAGCTCGTCGGTGGAGTCGGTAAGCTCAATCCAATAATCCGGTACTCTACAGGTGATCAATCAATAAGTCCAAATGGGGAATCCTCTAAATAAACTTAGTGAGTAAATCGCAGTAAGAGGTAAGCAACAATTACCCACCTGGCACGCAAATCCAAGTCGACAAAACTCCCCCAACTGTAAAAGAACTCCCCGCTGTCCAACAACTATCCCCGCAATCTAAGAATCTGCAAAACATTGTAAGATATCCGAACACAGCATTAATGGGCCTTCCCCGGGAATAGCGTTTGCTGTTTTGCAAAACAGCGCAGAAAAAGGGGATTTTTCAACTGCGTAAAGTTCTCAGAAAATCCAGAAAAATTACGGCTGCGATCCTTGCGACGAGTAGATCAAAATTGACTTATACGCCTTGATCCGATGCTCCTAGGCCAAGATAGAAAATTAACAAGCCAGTGCTATCCAAAAATCCATCACAAAAAATAGGGTCAAAAGGTGCCTCGGGAACCGTGCCAAAAACCCAAAACGGAGAATTGATCAACACAAAAATCGAAGCCTTACCTCTTAAGAATACGCTGCCGTAGAAATCGCCCAAAAATACCTTCTGGTTTGTGCACGACAATTTTCCGACTGAACTGCGACGGTAATGAGCCGAAAATGGAAATCGTCGAAGGGCGCCGCGTCGCAGAGAACTCGCTGTCGGCAACTCCAAAAATTCTAAAACTTCCTGAAGAGGTAGAGGACAGAGAGGGGAACAACTCTCCTTAAGGCCACAAGCTCATTTTCTCTCTCTAGAATCCGAAAATCGCAAAGAGAGAGAAGTGGCTTAAATAGGCATCAAAATGGGCCAAAACTCATTCGGGCTCCACACCGAATCCGGGTCCAAAACAGGAAACAACAAAACTATCCAACCAGGCCGCGCCACGTGTCCCAAAAAAAAAACAGCCTTGCAAGGCCAATCGAGATGCTCCACGTGTCACCCGCCGCCCACGTGTTCCACGCGCCCGGCACACGTGGGCGGCTCTGCGCCCGCCAATGAACAGTGGCCACGTGTCTCATGTGGTTCACGGGGCAAACGCGCCCGGTCCACGCGCCGGGTCTTCCGAATCTTGTGGGCCAATAGGATGATGCAACGTGTCGCCTCCCCGCCGCCACCATTGACGAAACCCAACCAATCAGGAGCTGCCACGTGGCACGCTCAACCTTCCGTGCTCCCGGTGCACGCCTTGCCCGTGGACCATCCCGCCTCGCGCATGCCCGCGCCTGCCCGCGGCCCTGCTCCGTCGCTACACCGCTGCGCTCCGCCGTGCTCCGCCGCTCGCCGGTCGCTGCCGGTCGCCGGAACAGTTTTTTCGGCATCCGGAGTTACTGTTCCGGCGTGAACAGTACTTTGGCGCCGAAAACAACTAAATAGACCATTTTGATCGTTTTCGTGCGCTGAGTCCAAATCCGCTGTCCGTTTTGCCAAATTCTCATCTAAATATTTGCCGAAAGTCTCCGAAAAAGCTAATTTGATCCGATTTTCACGCCGGGTCCATTTCCGAGGCCCGATTTTGACACTATTAGCTCCATTACACCGTGTAAGCTTCCTATAGTCGCCGTTAATGCTGCAAAAGTCTCTACAAAAGTCCGGATCATCACAGAAGGGAAACATTTATTTTGACCAAGTTATCCTTTTCCTCTTCAAGAGTGTTTGAGAGAGAAGTTGCCTCTTTAGATTGTTCTTCAAGATCCCGCAATCTTCTTCTCAAACTTTTGTTTTGCTTTGCCAATTTCTTTGAATCCTTCAATAATTTATGGTAGGGAAAAGCAAAGTCTTCACCTTCAGAATCGCTCGGTTCATCATCCATTGCATTCTTTTCACTAAAGGAGGAGTTGGATAGTGAACCGGAGGAAGTCGCTGAAAAGCACATGTAAGGTGAAGTTGTGGACGCGTAGAATGCTGTGGCGTTGTTATCCTCATCACTAGAAGATGACTCATTGGAAGTGGAAGTGTCATCCCATGTGACAGCTTGCATAGCCTTCTTCTTTGACGGATTCTTGTTGGGACACTCCGTTGAGATATGGCCATAACCTCGGCATTTGAAGCACTGGATTTGTCCCTCAGAGTTCTTCTTGTCCTTTGAAGAACCCTCTTACTTTCTTGACTTAAAGCTTGAAGATCCTTTGCCTGTCTTGGACTTAATGAAGGAAGAGGATTTACTTGAATTTCCCCTTCGAAAACTTCGGCGAAATTTCCTCGTCAAGAGTGCAAGTTGTTTCTCGAAATCCTCCATGGATAGATTATCATCAGCGTCTGAGGAGGATGAATCCGCGTCTTCTTCCTTTGTTGATTTCAATGCAAAACCTGAAGACTTAGAAGAAGAGGAAGGCTTTCCAGAAGAATAGTTAGTAGGAAAAGTCATTTCATACGTTTAAAGTGCACCAACTAATTCTTCTACCTTGATTTCGTTCGGATGTTTTACTGTTTCAATGGCTGTGACCTTAGGGCGAAATCTTTCAGGAAGAGTTCTCAAAATATTTCTTACAACTTTAGATTCTGAAATTTTCTCTCCTAAGTTAGCACATGTATTAACAATATCTTGCAATCGTGTATAATAATCTGTGAACGATTCATTTTCTGCCATAAAAATAGAGTCAAATTTGCTCGTAAGCATTTGCAGTTTTTGAATCTTCACTAAACTTGTTCCCTCATGTGTAACTTGTAGAGTATCCCAGATTTCTTTCGCATTCTCACATGCCGAAATGCGAGAGAACTTGGTTTGCGACAAAGCATTAAATAGAGCATTAATTCCTTTGCCGTTGTTAGAAGAGGCATCAATTTCTTCCTTAGTCCATTTCGACCTAGGTTTGATGGTGACAACATCGACAATAATCTCAGTAGGATTTGTCCATCCAAACTCAATTGATTGTCAAACCCGTTCATCGATGGAAATTAAAAACGCTCTCTTGCGTACTATGATGACCTGGATCTCTGCAGAGCTGTGGTGGAGTCATTGGTGACTTCTGGGGAGCCTGTACTGTGTATTGGAAGTGTTTGTGCATAATCGGACACAAGTGTTGGACCTCAAGCTTAAATGGATCACGTGGGTGATCGGTTGACTCCGTCGGATCCTTGGATGTGGTTTCGCGCGAAACGGATATTAAAATTGGGCTCCGCGCGAAATTTGGGCTAAGAATACCTTTCCGGGTGCATTCGGTAATTTTTAGAGTTGGAATTTGGCAAAACGGACATCAAATTCGGATTCAGCGCGTGAAAACGGTAAAAATGGACTACCTATTTGATTTTTTGCGCATCGGTTAATGTTCACGCCGTAACAGTGTTTCCGGCAGCTGGCGGACGGCGGTGGCGGCCGTGGGCGGCGGGCAGCGGCGGAGCACGGTGGAACGCGGGCGCGGGCAGCGCGCGGGCGCGGGCAGCGCGCGGGCGCGGGCAGGCGCGCGGGCGCACGGGCAGGTGCGCGGTCCACGCGGCCGGCGTGCACCGGAGGGAGGACACGTGGCGTGATACGGTTGGTCGGGTTCATGGGATCGTGTGCACCGGGTGCAGCAGGCAGAGGGACTGACACGTGGCGTCTTTCCATTGGTTGGGGTACTGTGCGGGCAGGCCGGGCAGGTGTGCGGGCAGGCGCGGTGGTGCAGGCTGGTGGTGTGCCACGTGGCGGTTCCTTATTGGTTGAGAGTTGGACATGTGGCAGATTTTTATTGGTTGGTGCTGTGATCTGGGAGGAAGGAACAGGCTGGTGGTGTACGGTGGACCGGGTAGACACGTGGCGGCCACTGGTTGGCCGGTCCACATGCGCACGGTCCACGGTGCAGGGGGGCTCTGCCTCGGGCTGCGTGCCTGGCAGGGGCGCAGGCTGCGCGCGCTGGCGCGCGCAGGCACGACCGAGCAGCTTGACCGCGCCACGTGTCGACTCCGCAGGGTGGCCACGCGGTGCAGCGGGAGTGGTGGCTCCCGCTGTAGCCTGTTTTGTGGGCTACGTGGAGGCCCAGGAGACTTCCGGGCGTGAACAGTGTTGGATTGGGCCCAACACTATAGCAGCCCGGAAATTTCCGGGCGCCCGGAAGTTAGGACAGGTTGGGTATTTCTTGAATTGTTGAGCTGGGCCTATATAAGGCCGAATTCAAGGCTGGTTTCGGGCTGCTTCTGGGCTTTTTCTCTCCGAGAGTTGTATACGAAAGTTCTTCCTCTTGGGCTGCTTCATCTTGTGGAGAAGTTTGAGAGTTTTTGGTGGCACACACTTTGATGTTTCCGATTTTACGGCGCGGAGCGACGCTCGTTCATTTGTGATCCCCTTCATCGCATTTCAGTGCGCGGACTCTCCCTATCTACCCCGGCAATATTTTCCAGCGATTCTTGCTCCATCGTCTTCTCGACAGGTAGGGATACATTTCCCGTGTTTACTGGTTTTTCCTATTCCGAGCTTTTTATGGGTTTTTCGGATCATCTTGTGACCTCATTTTCTAGGGCGGAGTTTTGGATAGTTCTGCGGTATTTTGACGATATCTTCGCGCACAGGCATCGGATTGGGGTGATTCAAAAGGAGATTTGCATCTACACATCACGAGAAATATCCCCAAATTTTCTTGGAATTTTCTGAATTTTAACCGAAGGTGAAAAGTCCCTGTTTACAGAACCTCGTGATTCAGATTTTGTGATTGGTTTATTTCGGGGTGGTTCCCTTGTCGAATTTGTATCTCAGCGTAGGAAACTCGGGTGTGAACGTGCAGGTACTCATTTCGACCGTTTCGTCGCGAGGATCGTGACGGTATTTTTTCTGGAATTTTTCGAGCAGATCTCGCAGGTGAAAAAGGCAAAACTGTGGACTGTTGTGTTTGGGACAGATTTTGTGTGAGCATAGTATGTTAATTGTGCATGTTCTTTTGGGGTGCTTTGTGCAGTGTTGTGGTGATTGCTGAGAACGGGCGTGGACTTCACTGTTGGGACCAGGATTTAGCGCTCGAGGTGGGTGGTTGTTGCTTACCTCTATTTTGACATGTTCACTAGGAATATTAGAGTGATCCCCTTTATTTGGACATCTTGATTAATCATGATCGGGGTTGGGTTTATGCATGCCTGTGTGGGGATCGAGTTGCTATGATAGCGGTTAACCTTGCATGTGGAATGGAATATTTATTTTGGACTATATGATTATCCTGTTACTCGTACTACTTGAGGGTAGGTGACATGCATAGGTGGATACTGTTAATGATCAATGACTTAAATTATATTTCCTTGAGAACACTTGCATGCTTGTATGGACATCTAGATAGGCCATCTTTTGTCGCTACACTTTCATGCTAGAACTTGACTTAGGAGAAACCTTGTTTGCTTCATTTCTCCTTATTCTTTAGTCAGGTGGTTATGGTTGCTCGGGTTTGAGCAGGGGTTTGGGTTAGTGTAGCCGGGGCCTGGATTGTGGATTATGGGTTTTGGTGGCGACCGCGGATATTGGGCAGTTGACCGGATGTCGGTTATGGGACATCGGTGGTAAGACATGGTTATGGACTATAGGGTTTTGTGGCAACCGCTGATTTTGGGCGGTTGACCGGAGGTCAGGGGTTGGACTTGTTGTAGTCGGTAGAGTTCCGGTGACCGTGGATTTTGGGCGGTTGACCGGAGGTCGGTTGTGAGACCGGGTTGTGGATCGTGGGGTATTGCGGCGATCGCGGATTTTGGGCGATCGGCCGGATGTTCATTTGTGCATCAGATTGGGGGATCTGTGTTCTTTTAGTGGAGGGGTGTGTTCCACTGGGGCTTTACAGTTGTGATCTAGACCTGCTTTTGATGCTGATTATACCGGCGCGGTTATTGCCCGGTGGTGCTTTCCTCGAGTGGGTCGCTCCCCTCGAGTTCCCCTCCGGAGGCCGGGGCCAGGCAGTTATGGACAGGGTTGATATCACATCGGCGCGGCTTATTAGCCCGATGATGAGGACGGCAGCAGGAGGTTTGCTATCACATCGGCGTGGCTTATTTGCCCGATGATGAGGGCGGTGCAGATTGGGTCCATCTGGGACGGTTGGTTACTGTTGCATACGGTTATTCCAGTCTAGGACTGTATTTTAGAGGCATAGTAGTGGTAGTTTCCTTTCTTCAGCAGTCATCATTGCTTACCACACTTCTTTCCTTTTTGCCTCTGGTAGACCTAGTGGGTGTGTCAGGGTTTGAGGTTTTACCCACTATGGGACGCTACTGGTTTACTGGTAGTTCTCACCCCCATTCTTCTTTTCCCCTTTTCTTCTCCCTTGTTTTGCAGTGTCTTCTGCGGGTGCTGCTGGGTTTTCAGCGGCGGGTCGAGGAGAGAGGACGGCTGAGTAGATAGACCTCGAGGCAGGATGAGCGAGTTAGCTGGACTGTTGTTGTACCCATGTTTCCTCAGACGATTGTACTTTTACTTTGGGACTGGCTTTGCCTGCAGGTTGTATTTATTTTGGTGAGCTGGGAGAGACAGATGTATCATTTTTACAGATGTATTGTATTTTATTTCCAGCTTCAGTCTGAGATGTATTAGTTTTAGTTCAGCTCTGTTTTTTATTGCTCTTTTATTATTATCTCTTATATCTGAGCAGGTTTGGCGCTTCGTGTACGCGGAAAATACCGCGTGCACGGCGGATCTGTAGACGGGCCCGGGTTCTGGTTTACACCCGGGGCGTGACACATACTTTTCAATATGCATAATTTGTTCCATTGAAGAATGGTGGTCTATTGCTGTTTCCACCTTCAACCATTATTTACAACCCTACTCCCGCTCTGATACCACTTGTGGGTTATGGATAATATGGATTTGAATAGAGAAAAAACCACCTAGAGGGGGGGTGAATAGGTGTAAACAATAAACATACCAAATCGTTGCGTAAAAAATAACCCAATGCGGAAAATAAATAAAGTACGCAAGATTTACGTGAAAAACTCCGTCACAGGAGTAAAAAACCATGGGACCGATAACACGGCAAAATCCACTAAGATTAAACACGTACAAGGTGATTTACCGTAACCCTATGACTCAACCTTCTCAATACGGTCATAGTTGATCTTCTCCGCTCGCTCCGAACGCTCCTCGAATCCACGATTTGTGTCCCAACGCCGAATCCACGACGCTCAACGTCGAATCCACGACATTCAACCGAATCCACGGTCTTCACCAATGCGGCATGTCTCGATCACACGAACGTGCCTCGCTCCGAATCCACAAGAGCGGTAGCACCTTGAATCCACAAGGCCACGTGAATCCTCGCGCCGATTTTTGGTAAAATCGTTGTTTTGTTTGGTGATGATCCTCCGAATACTTAGATCAAAAATAAATAAGGATATAACATCTAAGTTTTCTTCAATTTGATTCTACAAAAAATAGGAGTTTGGAAAACCCTAGAATCAAATTGAACAATATAGATGAAGAAACATGAATTTAATCGTGTTTTCCTTTCTTCTCTATATTTGTGGATTTTTCTATTATTTTTTCCGATCGATTTTTAGATTACATGGATTAACCCGAAAAGATGAATGATAGGGTCTATTTATAGGTTAGAAACCTTTGGAAAGAGATAAGCATAAAAAACTGACTTAACATAATTTTTCCCGCACGGCGGTCCGGATGGATTTGGCTGATCCGGACTGTCGTCTTTTTCCAGCAATTTTTCTGAAAAAATAGTTTCGGGTCCGGACTGAAACAGGGGAGGTCCGGACTGTTCATGCAATTTCAGCGAACACATAGTTCGGGGTCCGGACTGGAATTCCGCATGAACTAAACTATGTTCGGGGTCCGGACTGGAATGATCTGATCCGGATCCTGAACATCCAACTTGTCCAGTTTTTTATTTTTATGCACTGAAAACTTATCCAAGTCTTTCTAAACTACACAAATGTATTCCAAAATTATTTAGTTAAACGTACCTAATCATTCAAAATCCATTCTTCTTGAGATTAGTGTAATTGATCCACAATTCTCCATCTTCAATCTTCAAGACTTTTACCACTTCAAGAAATACGCCAAAACAAAATCCTAAACAATTTGGGTTGTAGGTTCTAGTTTTTCGGGGTTCCCGGACCCTTCATTGTTGTTGGTTGTGGGGTATACCCAGCTAATGAGTTTACATGTGGAGTTGATGTTCTTTTTGGGGAGCCGTTGGGTTGACAGTGGTCCCGACTGTTCGAGTGGTTCCTGTTATTGAGTTAGAGAGGTGATTTGGGTACTGTCAATCTTGTTGATAGTGGATTGGACTTTAGCCTGCATGAGCCATATTGAGCCATATTGAGCTCGCCCCTCCACTCCGGAGTTGGGCCTGTTACTTTGCTATCGCGACTTGTCGATGCAGTCCCTCTGGCTGGGCCAGTTTTGGCAGTCATGGATGCCCTACGTAAGTCCGGTCCTCCTTGGATGTAACGGCCGTAGGTAGGCGCAGGTTTGACTGGACCCTATGTGGCAGTCAGTATAGATTGGATGATTATATTTGAGAGATAGTAGATGTATCATGTTTCCATCTGTTCCACTTCTTGAGCATTTAGATAGAGGTATAGTAGCTGTAGAGTTATTTTCCTGCTCTTTTCATTTCAGTATTGCATTTGTTACTTTATGCCTCTAGTAGACTCAGTGGGCAGACCGTCGGGCTTGTTGGCGGTACCCACTAAGAACTACTGTGGGATGTAGTTCTCACACCCACCGTGGTGACTTTTCCCCAGGAACCTCTACTCCAGTTCCTGCTGCTCCAATTGCTGATCCTGCTGATCGAGGTAAGGGAGTCGCGAGCTAGATCCCTACCAGTCTTCTTCCGGTGAGAGTAGATGTACCCTTTTCGTGATGTTCTAGTACTATCAGTGATTCTGAGATGTGTCATGTACTTTTTACATTTTGAGAGTTTTAGTTTTTGGAGAGACTTTTGTTTTGTGAGGACCTGACATGTACTATTGGAGGAGTTGTATATTTATTTCAGTAGTTTACTTTCAGCTCTAATATCTGTATAGCTTTAGTATCCTTCTTTTGCAGGTTAGACGCTTCGTCTATACGGGGCTTCCCGTATGGGCGGCGGATCTGTTGGCGGGCGTACGGACCTGGTTTTCCCGGCGTAGACCGCGGCCCGTGCACCCCGCCATGGACTGCGCTGCCACGCGAGCGCCGTGATTGGCGGGTGCGCGTGCACGGGGCGCGCGAGGCGCGAAGCGGGCCACATGGCGCTCCCGGGGGATTTCGGGCACGCACAGTAACGGGCCGGGGCCGGATTCGGCCACCCGAATCTGGATCCCTTCCTTGGTGGACTTGGGCTATAAATAGCCCATGTGGGCTTCTTTTTTGGGCTTTTCCTCCGAGCTTCTGAGCCTATTTTCGGCAGCGAGCGTCGTCTGCGAGTCTTCTTCGATATTTGTGATCCTGGAGATTTTTGGGAGTCGTGCTATCTGCGTTCTTCTCAACATCACGAGCTTTGACGCGCCTTAGATACCAAGTTTTTTCGTCGACGCTTCTTCCACGAGCTCCCCAGGACTGATGGGAGGAAGTTTTTGGCCAATTTTCATGGCATCGATTTCACAAGAGGTAGATATTCGTTTTTCGTGTTTACCACTCCTCTCAGTTTTGGGTTTTTATTAGGGTATTCAGAGCATTTTTGAACCCCTTTCTTGCTGCTGGTTTTCCTGAACCCCCCGAGCTTGTTCGATTTTTATCTTCTCTCTTGGTTATCGGATTTAGGCCTGTGAGGACTCGATCGACATCTACGCTTTGCGAGGATCGCAAACATATTTTTATTGGAATTTTTGGAGATCATATCGCTGGTGATATTTTGGCTTCTTTTGAACTGATCTTTCCACATATTTGTGATCGTGGGGATTTTTGCTTACCGCGATGTTTGGACTGTATCTTTGTACCCAGGAGGAGTTTTCAGGTGTTTTTGGGCTCGTTGGAATTGTGAGAACCTGAGGATTATCCTCGTTCATTTTAGACCTTGGATCAACATGCAGTTTCAGGTGGGTTGCTTCGTCTCCAAAATCGGTGGATGGTTCTCTAATTCTATTAAATAGAATGCATGCATGATTGCGAGAGAAGCTAGGAAGCATGTTAGAAAGAGAGAGATGATATTTTTCTTGTGTTGTTACTGAGTTCATGTCGACTAATGCTTCCTAGTTGTATTAACAAATGTTATTATTGAAACTTGACCTAGCACCCTGTCATATGATGTATGTTCAACCAGACTAGTAGAAAACTCTCACTTGGGCTAGGTTTGTTTATGCTTTAGACATCCACACTTTACATTCTATCCCTGGACATAGTGTTTTCCTCGCCCGGGTAGTGGGCTGAGTGGTCGGGATTTCTCTTACTGTAGGATGCATGTTACAGTCGTGCTTGGGGGCAGAGTGGAGTCTGGTAGATGTAGCTTGTCTTGTACTAGTGACGGGAGCCGTTTGGGTAAACAGTGGTCCCGAGTTGTCAAGTTCTTCGATTTATTTGTCGCCACTATGTTCGTGGTAGTGGCGTACCAGTGATAGCAGGACCTTGAACCCAGAATCTTTTCGGACACACATGATTTTAGTCAACCAATGTTTTTCTTCCAAACATCGAAGGGTCGCCAGAGTCTGTTCTTGTCTGATTGGGCGAAGGCATTAGCCCTTCGGGGTTTGGGAAAAAAACTTGTTTTCTAACTGATTTTCCTAAAAAAAAAGAGCTAAAAATTATTAAAATGTTTTTTTCTCAAATCAAGATGGTTTTATAAAAAGAAAAAGGAACTACTTTTAGTCCTCACCCCGAGGGGGTTCGAGTGAAAATGATTTTTAGTAAGAAATGTCACATTTTCCTGTAAACTTCCTCACCCGATTGGGTTCTAAGGGCTGTTCCTTCTTTGGGTTGTAGGTTCTAATCTTTCGGGGTTTTCGGACCCTTCATTATTGTCGGCTATGGAGTATACCCAGCTAGTGAGTTAGCATATTGAGTTGATGTCCTGTTGTGGGAGCCGTCGGGTTGACGGTGGTCCCGGCTGTTGAGTATTTCCAGCTAGTGAGTTAGAGATGTGATGTTGGTTACTGTCGATCTTGTTGATCGTGGATTTGGACTATAGCCTGTATGAGCCATATTGAGCTTGACAGAGATGCGAGGATACTTTCCTCGGTGGGGTCGCGCCCCTCGAGTACTGCTCCGGAGCTGGGCCTGTTACTTCGCTATCGCAACTTGTCGACACAGTCCCTCTAGCTGGGCCAGTTTTGGCAGTCACGGACGCCCTACGTAAGTCCAGTCCTCCGTGGATGTAATGGAAGTAGGTAGGCACAGGTTTGACTGGATCCCATGTGGCAGTCACTGTGATTGGGTTGATTGAATATATTGGGTTAGAGTCGATGCATTAGTTTTATCTGTATCACCCCTTGAGCATTGTAGATAGAGGCATGATAGCTGTAGATTTCTTTCTAGCTTATCTTTACATTATATGAGTTTTCATGTTATCTTATGCCTCTAGTAGACTTAGTGGGCAGACTGTCGGGCTTGGTGGCGGTACTGTCACGCCCCGAAGGTCTAAGGATAAGAGGAAAAGCGTATATATATATTTTTTCTTTATAAATAACGACCTCGCCCACCGGTGCGTGTCAGACCCGCCACATATACAAATTCACTCTTCAAACAGACAGAGTCTCCTTTGTATATGCATGGCGTCACATTTACAACAACAACAACAACAACAACAACAACATTCTTTAACCACACAGTCACAGTGAACATAGTAAGGAAAAGTAATTCCATTCAATCACATCAAGAGATAACTACGGGTTTGCAAACGGTGTCCACTCGACACCCAATTTTTTCAAAACGTCTACACATTCACAATAAGACGGCTACGTGTTTTTGAAAGGATAAATCCAGAGGTTTTCAAGATTGTGCCCACACGATACTTGATTTTTGGAAAGCGATTTCGAAACCTTTGTTTAATGTAAAATGGCCGCATAAGAATTCATAACAGTATGTTAAATCCACAGTGTCAACTAATTAACTAACCAACACCCAATATGATCCACAATCAAGCAAATTAAACTAACAGTTAAACCAGAAAGAGAAAATGAGATAAACCAAACAAGAGTTCTATAGTGTTCTGGATTTCCCATGCAACCTTTCCAATGAATCCACTGTGTAAAACACCTAGTGTTGGTGTGTCTGGCCCATGGTGCATCAAAAAGGGTGCCACAGGTGGACCTGTGAGACATTTTCAGCTGATTTGGCCTTCGGCTGTGTTTGCCGAATTTTAGAAAAGGAATTGGGCCAAACAGAGGTTGGAAGGTTGGATTTGGATTCAGCGCGGAAAAACGGTTGAAAACGGCTATTTGCTTGTTAAATTCTGAGTCCGGAGGCCCAAAAACGGACTCCCGGAAGTTTCTGCGCAAATTGGTGCACGGGGGGAAACCGTGGACCGGCCAGGACACGTGGCGGCTTCTTATTGGGCCGGCGCACGCTTCCCGGTCCACGGATTAGGCCGCCGGCGCACTGTGGACCGGCGGGCCACGTGTCAATCGGCGGTTGGCTCGGTGCGGTGCGCGCGGCGCATGGACCTTCGCGCGGGCAGCTCGGGTAGGCTGGGCAGGCGGGGGCAGAGGCGCGGTGCACGGTGGACCGGGGTGCGCCACGTGGCGGCCCCGGATTGGAGGGTGCAGGTGCGCGCGGTGCACCCACGCGCGCGCGACTGCGGCCGTACGCGCATGCGGGCGCAGACGCGCGGGCGGCGCGCTGACCAAGTCAGCGGGCGTGTCGGGCGGGGCGGCGCCGCGCCACGTGGCACCATGCCAGTGGATGGCGCCACCCGCCGCGCTGACCCTGAGGGGGGACGCGTGGCGCTTCCCCGCTGGGCTTGCACGGCTGCCGCCTGTTCGGCGGACACATGGCAGGCCCTGAGGTGGGTCGGACGGCGGCGTGAGGGGCGGTTGGATCTGGTGCGCGAGCGGGCTGGGCCGGGCCGCACTGTGTGCGCCCGAAACCGGGCCGGGCGCCCGAAACCGGGGACAAATCCGGAATTTTCGGATTTGTCCCCTCAGCCTATATAAAGGGGATCCGAGCTCTCTTTTGAGGATTTTTCTCCCTCTTCCAGGCCTTTCCACCCCAAGCTCTCTTCTACACTTATTTTTTACTCCGAGTGCTCCATCTACTGGGGGAGTTCCAGGATTTTTGGTGGCACGCATCCCGAGGTTTCGGATTTTACGGCGCGGTGAGACGTTTCATCTTCGGTGATCTTCGTCGTCGCAGTTCAGTGTGAGGACTCCCCTGGCCCACCCCGACCTCCTTTTTCGACGATTCTTGCACAGGCATACTCCTGAGAGGTAGGGCTTCATCTTTTGTGTGATTGCGTACCCCTGTTTTGGGTTTTTGGCACAATTCCCGAGGTGCCTTTGTGACCTCTTTTTCTGTGTGGTTTTTGGGACAGCACTGGAGTATTTTGATGATAACGTCGCACACAGGCATCGGTTTGGGGTGATTCAGGAGGCGATTTGCATCTACACATCACGAGGAACATCCCCAAATTTTCTTGGAATTTTTTAAATTTTCTCCGAAGGTGAAAAATCCCTGTTTACAGAAAGTTTTGCTACAGTTTTTGAGATCGGTTTATTTCGGGGTGGTCCCCTTGTCGGATTTGTTTCTCAGCGTAGGAAATTCGGTTTTGAACGTGCAGGTACTCGTTTCGACCGGTTCGTCGCGAGGATCGAGACAGTATTTTTCTTGGAATTTTTTGAGCATTTTTCACAGGTGAAAATAGGGAAACTCTGGACTGGTGTGTTTTGGACAGATTTTGGGAGTATTGAATGATTAATTTTTGTATGTTCTTTGGGGTTGGTTGTCGCAGTGTTGTGGTGATTGTTTGGACCGGGCGTGGACTTCACTGTTGGGACCAGGATTTAGCGCTCGAGGTGGGTGTTCGTTGCAAACCTCTTAATTTGGATAACCCACTAGGCATACTGGGATACTTCTATGTTAAGGATGCTATTGCACACTAATGAACGGATTTGGCATGCTTGTATGAATTTAAAGAACATGGGTTGATAATCGCCTATTTAGAGATAACTTGCTAAAATTGTGTATCATGCTTAAAGAAAGGCCATCTAATACGTAGGATCATTATACATGTGTATAGGTTGACATGTGACATATTAGTACATCTTGTACTTAGGTGACCATAATTATCTGCAACAGTATACTCTATTTAAGGCAAAATTATGGATACTTGTAATTCTTTTGCTATAAAAAGGATATTTGCATGCCTTGTATGGTCATCTAGTTAGGCCACATTTTCTGCTACACTATCATACTGGAACTGACTTAGGAGAAACCATGCTTTTATTCCTTTCTCCAGTTATCTATGTCACGCCCCGGGTGTAAACCAGAACCCGGGCCCGTCTACAGATCCGCCGTGTACACGGTATTTCCCGTGTACACGAAGCGCTAAATAACCTGCTCAAACATAAGAGATACAATACAAGAGCAATAAAAACATAGCTGAACTAAAACTAATACATCTCAGACTGAAGCTGGAAATAAAATACAATACATCTGTATAAATGATACATCAGTCTCTCCCAGCTCACAAATAATAAATACAACCTGCTGGCAAAAGCCAGTCCCAAAAGTGAAAGTACAACCGTCTGAGGAAAACATGGGTACACCAACAGTCCAGCTAATACGCTCATCCTGCCTCGAGATCTATCTACTCAGCCGTCCTCTCTTCTCGACCCGCCACTGAAAGCCCAGTAGCACCCGCATAAGACACTGCAAAACAAGGGGGAAGAAAAAAAAGAGGAAAGAAGAACGGGGGTGAGAACTACTAGTAAACCAGTAGCCTCCCCTAGTGGGTAAAACCTCAACTCTGACACGCCCACTAGGTCTACCAGAGGCAAAAGGGAATAAAGGTGTATGCTATGAATATAACTCCTGATGAAACGCTACCACTAGTATGCCTCTAAATGCTGAGCTAAGAGAAATAGCTAAAGGTATGCATCAGAATATAAATGCCTGCCTGAATGACCCAATCTGACCACCAGTAAACACTGGTACTGCCTGCTCTGCTGCGACGGGTATGCCAGCCTACGCATAACACCGAAGCAAAGGAGTCCCAAGGACTCGAAGTCTGTCAGCCGCGCACTCCGGAGTGGCACTCGTGGGGAGCGACCCACACGAGGAAAAGTATCTCAGTAACACAAGTATCATAAATCAGCAGGACTGGATCATGACTCTGATCAAAGTGGGAAAACCCATCCAATAAAGAAAGACCCGATCTCAACCCGGTGCAAGATAGACAAACCGTGGGAACTCCATCCACAAGAGACCTGATACCCAATCTGATGCATAAGAAATCTCCGGTCAACCGCCCAATGTCCGCGGTTGCCGCAATACCCTGCCTGTCCCAAAACCCAAGAACCTGACTACACTATCCCATCCACCTGCTCGCGTACGAGCTGCAAATACCCTGAGCCTCAAATGAAAGGAGAAAAGAATAACAAAAAGGGTTTCTCCTATGTCAATTCCAGCATGATAGTGTAGCAGAAAAAGGTGGCCTATCTAGGTGACCATACAAGCATGCAAATGTCCCAAGATGGTATATATAAAATAAAGCAGATATCGATATGATCTTACCTTGCTAAAGCATGCTGATAAATGCATAAGGACAGTAAATAGGAGATAACCTGTGCCTGTCTATACCTCATGCCCAAGCCCACAATTTATTAATCAGCCTTCTAATCATAGAAGCTACTCCAATGCCTAGTGGGTAATCAAAAGTAGGGGTTCACAACAACACCCATGATCACAAACATGTCCCACATATGACATCTGGTCCACCGCCTACTATCCGCGGCAGCCATAATACCCCAGAAGCTAAAATCCAGGCCCCGGCTACACTATGCCAATCCCCTGCTCAAACCGGAGCAACAAATAGTCACCTGACTAAAGAATAGGGGGAGAAGAAGCAAATAGGTTTCTTCTAAATCAAATCCCAACATAAAGTGTAGCGATAAGAAATGCCCCTACAAAATGTCCAAATAAGCCAGCCTATGTCCTCATGAGAGATAGGAGAAAATGTGACAAATAGTGGTTCGACCAGTGTATCAATTAATAGCTTCACCTGGGTATAATCATCATGCTAAAATCATAATCCGACCACACCTGTTTATAATCTGCTAATCACCCTCATATAAACCATCCCCCTATGCCCGTCCAAAATATCCTCAAGTGGTACCTTCCCGCAAGACATTTCATAATATCCCGACATAAAAGTAAATCCCCCATGCTAAGTGAAATGCCAAAATATTCCCATAAGCATGTATAAGTTCCAACCACTATCAAGTTTCCACTATGATATTGTCCATATGATAGGCTCGCAATTATTTCAATTAAGCATGCATGTCCGTTAGATGATCATTCAACATGTCCAATAGAGAGGATCTCTCTAATATTCCTAGTGGGTACATCAGAAAAGAGGGATATAGCAACCACCCACCTGAAATTGCGCAATCCAAGTCTCAAAAGTGTCCTCGCCCAATAAAAGATCACCTGCCGCGATAACTGCAAAATTATACACAGGGGTGTCCAAAATTACACACAATAATCCAAGTTATCCGATGTCCCAAAATCAGTCCCAAAAATACACAGTTTTCACCTGCGAGATGAACTCAGAAAAATCTGAGAAAATAACCACTGCGTTCGTCGCGTCGAGCCGGTCGAAACGAGTACCTGCACGCTCAAATCTGAGTTTCCTACACTGAGATATAAATTCTGCAAGGAAACTACCCCAAAGAATTCTGTACAGAAAACTGCAGCACCAAACACTGAAAATAATGCCTTTTTCACCTTCAGGAAAAATCCAGAAAAAATCCAGGAAAATTCGAGGATGCTCCTTGCGATGTGTAGATGCAAAACGCCTTTTCGAACGTCTCAATCCGATGCCCGATTGCGGAGATATCGCGGAAATACTATGGTGCTGTCCAAAAACTCCGCAATAGAAAATGGGTCAAAGAGAAGCTCAAAAACCTCCAAGAAATGCTCGGAATTAGGAGGAGCTCAAAACACCAAAGTTGAAGCTCTACCTGTAGTGAAGCCAACGGCACAAAAATCATAGAAAAAGGAGCTCAGGGTAGGCCGAGGGAGCTCGTGCACCAAAAAGCGACGGAGAAGAACACCGAAGAAGAAACGTCGCGCCGCGCCGGTAAAATAGAAATCTCGAAATCTGTGCTGGTGAAAAATCTGAAACTTGACAGGTGTATACTACTCTTCATGGAGAAGAACTCTCCTTCACATCACCCTTTGAGCCGAGAGCTCGAAGGGGTCGAAATCCCCCTCCCAAAGCCACTCGGATTGCTTAAAGAGCAAATCTAAAACAAACAAATCAAAAAATACCCGATGTGTCCCCAGAACAGGAAACACCAAAATGGGCCACTCACTGCGCGCCACGTGTCCCTCCCCGCGCCGCTGTCCCGTGCGCCATCGCCTCGGGATCCGCGCCCACGTGCGCGCACGTCGCCGCTGCCGCGCCCATGCCGCGCACGCATCCCGAGGAAACCACCTCGCGCTCCGTGGACCGAGTCCACAACACCCGCGAATCACAGTCCGCCACGTGTCCTCCCATCGGTCCACCGTGCACCCAAAAATTTCCGTGGACCGCGCTACCTGAACCACCCACTCAGAGGACGCCACGTGGCACCGCCCTGGTGCACGCCCACCGCGTGGACCGCGCACCTGCCCGCGCCCATGCGCGCCTGCCCGCGCCGCTCTGCGCCTGCCCGCGGCCGCGTGCCGCCTGCCCGAGCCCGCGCCGCCGCCTTCCGCCGCTGCCCGCCGTCGCTGGCCGCCGCCGGCGATCGCCGGGAACACTGTTCCGGCCGTGAACAGTACAAGTAAATAGCCCATCTTGACCGTTTTCGTGCGCTGATTGCAAATCCGGTGTCCATTTTGCCAAATTCCAATCCTATAAATTGTCGAAGGCTCCCGAAAAGGTATTTTTAATCCGAATTTCGCGCTGAGCCTAAATTTGACATCCATTTTGCGCGTAAACTCCTCTAAACATCCGACGGGGTCCCCCGATTACCCACGTGATCCATTTTAAGCCCCGAGTCCATCACTTGTGTCCAAATTGGCGCACGAACACCGCCGACATGCCACGTAGGCTTCCAGAAGCTGCTGGTCACACTGTAGAAGCCCTGCAAAGATCTGGGTCACCACAATTTAGACTTAGGGGATAGTGCGCTCGGGTTCGAGCAGGGGCTGGGATAGTGTAGTCGGACATCTGGGATTCGGGACAGGCAGGCAGTGAGGACAGGGTATTGTGGCAACCGTGAATTTTGGGCGGTTGACCGGACAGTGGTTATTACATCAGATCGGGGGAGAGGATTTGGGCTTCTTTTAGTGGATGGGTTTTCCACTTAGATCAGAGTCATGATCCAGTCCTGCGACTTATTCAGTTATGACTTCTATTTCTCAGGCATTTTACTCGTGAGGGTCGCTCCCCTCGAGTGCCACTCCGGAGTGTGTGATGTACAGATTTTGAGTCCTTGAGACTCCCATCCCCTATCGGTGTTATGCGTAGGCTGGCATACCCAATTTGGCAGGCATAGCATGCAGTACCAGTTTTTACTGGTGTACAGATTGGGTTGAGTCAGACAGGCTTTTAGATTCTGGTGCATTTACTTGGCTATTCTTTTAGCTCGGCATTTTAGAGGCATTTAGTGGTTGCTTCTCCATCAGTAGTTATATTTACAGCTTACCACCTTGTTTTATTTTCGCCTCTGGTAGTCCTAGTGGGCATGTCTGAGTTTGAGGTTTACCCACTAGGGGAGGCTACTGTTTTATAGTAGTTCTCACCCCTCCCACTGTTTCTCTTTTCTTCCCCCTTTGTTTTGCAGAGTCTTCTGCGGCTGTTGCTGGACCTTCTTCAGCAGATCGAGGTAAGAGGATAGCGGACTAGATAGTCGTCTACCCCGATCACGTACATAGTAGTTTTGGTGTATCCCTTATACTCTCAGACAGTTGTACCTTTTCTTCTATTTTGGGTCTGGCTGCGGCCAGCTGGTTGTATTATATTTGGTGAGTTGGGAAAGACACTTGTATTATTATTATGAGAGTTATGTTGTACTTTTATTTCCAGCTTTTGTCTGAGATGTATTTAGTTTTAGTTCAGCTCTGTTTTATGGTCCTTTATATTATCTCTTATATTTGAGCAGGTTACCAGCGCTTCGTGTACACGGGAAATACCGTGTGCACGGCGGATCTGTGGACGGCCCCTGGGTTCAGGTTTACACCCAGGGCGTGACAAGTTCTGTTGTAAAGCCTCATACGGCTATGGTCATCTAGACGCTGCCTCACCACCATCCCGGTTACTACACCTAGTCGGACCTGTCACGGAGTGGGTAAAGTCAGTGACAAATAAAGTAGATGTTTCAAACAAATAACAATAACTTTAAAACAAACGAAATACACCAGAACCTTTTGCTTTTCCTCATAATGAGTCCACATCACTTGATTTAATCACATAGTACCTGTCGGGGAGTCAACGATCTCCCCTCATGAACAATTACTTTACTTACGTGATGCCTTTAACCCCTTCACGGTGCTAGTGCGGCACTTTTAGCTGGCGTGAAGAGGTCCCCACCCGGCACTTTCACTTTTGTGGGGTACACGGGTCATTCAGACCACTTCTCCGGAAAAGCACACCCATGCGGAGGCCAATCCGCCTGTGTACGTGTAAGCATCTAAAAACATGATAGTCGAAACTGGCGTGTAACAATCGCCGCGACACTTAGTCGCCACAGTTAATAACAGGAGATACGGTACATATTCATGCGAAAGGTTAGATCAATTGAAACATCTCATCTACTTTATTGAACAGATTAATATACTCTTTACGATGACATATTGCACTTATTGCACTTACTGCACTTATTGCAAGGGTACCCACCTGGTTGCGGAAAGATCGGAGCACTTGGATATTTAACACACTCCCGCTGCGCACTTGGACCTAAAGAAGTCCCCAAAAATGATAATTAATAAAACGCACTTACACCGCGAAAACGAAAATCCAAAACTAACCCCGCGACGAAAAGCCCAAAAACGGCGCTCTTACATCACTTGACGGCTCCCCGCGCGCCCTCCCATGCGGAAGTCGTCGCCCGCGGAGTTTGCCCGCGCGGATGCCTCCGCTCGCGGATGCCTCAAGCGGCACGAAACCGCGCGGCGTGCGTCCGCGGGCGGCGCCCGTCGGCCCGCGGGTGCCCCGCGCGGCGCAAGGCCGCGTGGTGCGTGTGCCCGCGGGCGGCCCCAGCGCGGCACCCGCCCGCCCGCGGGTGGCGCCCGCGCGGTGCCTGCCCGCCCGTGGGTGCCACGCGCGGCGCGAGGCCGCGCGGTGCGCGCCCGCGGGCGACGCTCGCGTGGCGCGCGCTAGCCCGCGGGCGCCCCGCGCGGCACAAGGCCGCACGGTGCGCGACCGCAGGCGGCGCCCGCGAGGGGCCCGCACGGTGTCACGCCCCGGGTGTAAACCTGTCACGCCCCGGGGGTTCAAATCACGCGGAAGAGGAGCCACCGATGCCCCTAAATTAGCCATATATTTTTTTTTGGTAAAACATTACTCCCCGGCGCGTGCCCAGACCCGCCGCATACACAAATTCATTCTGCAAATGGGCAGAATCTCCTTTGTATATGCACGGCGTCTCAACTACAAAGTGTCTCACAAGGCGTAGCTCACACAATCTCTAACCATATCA
Source organism: Tillandsia leiboldiana (assembly GCA_029204045.2). Taxonomy (NCBI): domain Eukaryota; kingdom Viridiplantae; phylum Streptophyta; class Magnoliopsida; order Poales; family Bromeliaceae; genus Tillandsia; species Tillandsia leiboldiana. The sequence continues at coordinate 30,917,175 of CM055062.1, read as the reverse complement.
GTTGGAGTCTCGTACACATACAACCAAACAATACACATGGTATTCTAGCATTCACTTAGAGCATGGAGGCCGGTGTTTTGAAAGGATAAATAATCACAAGGTTTTGAAAGCGGCATCCACACGACGCCATCGTTTATGAAAACAGTTCGCAAACACATAAATCCCATAAGGTTTGTAAAGCTCGGTGCCCACTCGACACCCACGTTTTAAAAGTAGTTTTCGCAATCGGTTTTCTTTGCTTTCCATCGTTCAAAACGGCCAAGTAAGAGAGAACGTAGAATTCATTCAATTATTCGAAAAGGAAAAAGGGCAACATCCACTTCGACCCCACGGGGGTGTCGCAATCCACAACTAGCTACCATGAATAATAAAAGATAAGGAAAAAAAAGGTCACTGTATCTGAAGTCACCCAAAATTCAGATCAGCACCCTCGCGTCCTCACCGGCGCCCAAGCACTCGCCCCTGGACGGACCTGTCACGGAGTGGGAAGTCAGTGACTAGAAATAGCATGATAAGCGTAGTAAACAAAGATAAGGCAAACCACAAACACCGGGGCAACTATCCCTCCCATGCATCTTCCACCATAACCACACCCTGTATCAAAACAACATCGGGCACCTTCCCCGATGTCCACCGCCGAGCACCTGCCTCGCAAAACAACATCGGGCGCCTTCCCCGATGCCCACCGCCGAGCACCTGCCTCGGCCGCCGAGCACCTGCCTCGACGTCACCGCTCACACCCCCCACCCACGGGGGCCCCCATTCCTAACGCCACCGCCGCGTGGGGTACACGGGTCAACGTACCACTTTTCCGGAAAAGCACACCCTTGCGGTGGCCAAACCGCGGGTGTGCGTGTAGCAAACTTGAGCCTCAGATTGACATTAAGTAACATAACATAACAGGGTTAGTGCATAAACAGAAGGAGACTGACAATTCCACCTTGCCCCAACATGCTATTTCTAATTGTTAAACCCCATTCCCGAAATCCCCGGGAACGTACCCACCTTGTGTGCGTCGTCCTGCGTTCGTCTAGTCCGCGTCTGTGCTCCAATCGCCAACAGCGTCCCGCACTCCTGAAGGAACATGGGCAAGTCGAGACTTAGAAGTCCGAAACTTACAACGACTCCCAACAGCGTGCGGCGGAGTTCTTCGCACGGCACCGGCCCGTGCGACGAACACTCTGCCTGGGCGCAGCCCCGCGCGGCACCAGACCGCGCGGGCGCCCCTCCTGCGGGCGGCCCCGCGTGGCCGAGCGCCGCGCGGCCGCGCTGCCCGTGGTGCGGGGCGACCCCGCGCGGCACCAGCCCGCGCGGGCGCCCCTCATGCGGGCGGCCCCGCGCGGCCGAGCGCCGCGCGGGCGCGCTGCCCGCGGTGCGGGGCGACCCCGCGCGGCACCAGCCCGCGCGGGCGCCCCTCCTGCGGACGGCCCCGCGCGGCCGAGCGCCGCGCGGGCGCGCTGCCCGCGGTGCGGGGCGACCCCGCGTGGCACCAGCCCGCGCGGCGCCCCTCCTGCGGGCGGCCCCGCGCGGCCGAGCGCCGCGCGGGCGCGCTGCACGCGGTGCGGGGCGACCCCGCGCGGCACCAGCCCGCGCGGCGCCCCTCCTGCGGGCGGCCCCGCGCGGCCGAGCGCCGCGCGGGCGCGCTGCCCGCGGTGCGGGGCGGCCCCGCGCGGCACCAGCCCGCGCGGGCGCCCCCTCTTGTGGGCGGCCCCGCGCGGCCGAGTGTCGCGCGGGCGCGCTGCCCGCGGTGTGGGGCGACCCCGCGCGGCACCTGCCCGCACGGCGCCCCACCCGCGGCCGGCCCCGCGCGCAGCGGTGCGCGACGGCGCCGCCCCTTCTCCCTCCTCGTGACCAACAAAAGAAAAAGGGGGAGATTCCCCCGAACGAAACGCATCCGACTCACCTCGATGTGCGAAAGAGGAGGAAAGAGAGGGATCGTCCGCTTGCCTCCACCGGTCCACCCTTGCGGTGTGCTTGGTTACTCTTTTCCGGCGGCTACGAGGGAGGAAGAAAAAGAAAAGAGGCGGCCACCAAAAGAAAATAAGAGGAACCCTAATCCTCTTTCCCACACGGCCATATAAATACTAACAGGGATTAGGGTTTACCTTAAAAGGTGTGCGGGTTGCCAACACGGATCCCGAGACGCCTAAGGGGGACCCCAACTTCGAGAATTAATTCTGGTCAGACCGGAAGTCGAAAAAAGAAACCGATCGCGCCCGCGCGCTCCGCTCCGCGAGCTCTAACGCCTAAAATTATCTGCGGGCCCCGACGGTCTGTCCGGAAAAACACCAAAAATGAGGCCCTCGGTCGGGCATTACAAGAAGAGGGTGACCAGAAGGGTTAAGGAAAGGCCGGGTCTTACACCACTTACCGCTAAAAACAAGTTTCGTCCCCGAAACTTAATCTTCCCCAGCGGCGAACAGGTCCGGGTAGCACTCCCTCATCTTTGACTCGGGTTCCCAAGTTGCCTCACGCTCTTCTTGATTGCTCCAAAGCACCTTTACATAGGGAATTGTCCGACTACGCAGCTTTTTGTCCTCCCGGGCTAGGATCCGCACCGGTACTTCCGCGAAACTTAAATCCTCCTTGAGTTCAATCGCAGAGGCGTCAAGCACTCGCGATGGGTCGGGGAGGTACTTCCGAAGCATGGACACGTGGAACACATCATGAACGCGGTCAAGGTTCGGTGGTAGGGCGAGGCGGTAGGCTACCGGGCCGATGCGCTCCAGAATCTCAAACGGCCCTATGTACCGCGGGCTCAACTTGCCCCTCAACCCAAACCGCTTTACCCCCTTTGACGGCGACACCCGCAGTAACACGTGTTCTCCCACCTGGAACTCCAAGTCGCGACGTCTCTGGTCCGCGTAGCTCTTTTGCCGGCTCTGGGCGGTCGCCAAACGTCGCCTGATGAGGCGCACTCTTTCCTCTGTCTCTGTGACGCCCCACTTCCCAGGGGGTCACCCATCCTAGAACTACTCTAGCTCTAGCACGCTTAACTCTCATGTTCCTCTTGGATCTTGCTACCATCCAAAATGCTATAGCCGGGTTAGAGATTTAGTCCTATTATATAATTTATATAGAGGACTAATCCAAATTCCGGGGTGTCACATTCTTCCCCCCTTTAAGCCCTGACGTCCACGTCAGGCTCAAGCACACTCACAAGCACCAGGCGATGTGAGACTCGTCTCTCTAGCCTTAGCCGACCTTGTGGGGAGCTGCACTCCACCCACAACGGTCATTAGCCGGGGAGCCTCGCTCTACCCGCTATATAACCCTGGCTCAGCCGAGACTCATCTCACATTTCCGGCTGGTGAATGGCTCTGATACCAACTGTGACGCCCCACTTCCCAGGGGGTCACCCATCCTAGAACTACTCTAGCTCTAGCACGCTTAACTCTCATGTTCCTCTTGGATCTTGCTACCATCCAAAATGCTATAGCCGGGTTAGAGATTTAGTCCTATTATATCATTTATATAGAGGACTAATCCAAATTCCGGGGTGTCACAGTCTCGGCCACTAGGTCCGGCCCCAAAAACTTTCTCTCCCCCAGATCGTCCCAACAGATCGGGGATCTACAGCGTCTGCCGTACAATGCTTCGTACGGCGCCATCTGAATGCTCGCTTGGTAGCTGTTGTTATAAGCGAACTCTGCAAGGGGTAGGTAGCGCGACCATCCGTCTCCCAAATCCAGCACGCACGCCCGAAGCATGTCCTCGAGTATCTGAATCACCCGCTCGGATTGCCCGTCCGTCTGGGGGTGAAAGGCTGAGCTGAAGTGTAACTTGGTCCCCAAGGCTCGTTGTAGACTCTTCCAAAAGTTCGAAACGAACCTCGTGTCCCTGTCCGAGGTGATCGTCGTCGGCACCCCGTGCAGCCTTACAATCTCGCTGAGGTAGACCTGTGCCAGCCGGTCGCGTGTCCAGGTCGTGTGGATGGGTAAGAAGTGAGCGGACTTCGTTAGCCGATCCACGACAACCCAGATGGCGTCGTGTCCCTGCTGCGAACGGGGGAAACCGGTGACAAAGTCCATTGTGACTTGCTCCCACTTCCATTCGGGCACGGGTAGAGGTTGCAATTTCCCCGCCGGCCGTTGATGCTCGGCTTTCACCTGTTGGCAAATCAAACAGTGAGCCACGAACAGCGTCACATCTCCCTTCAATCCTGGCCACCAGAAGGTCTGTCGGATATCCCGGTACATCTTGGTGCCTCCAGGGTGCGCCACGTAGGGGGCGCAATGTGCTTCAGTCAGGATTTCTTTCTTTAGATCCGGCAGATCGGGCACGCAGATCCGCCCTCGGAACCGAAGGGTGCCGTCCGTTCCCACTGCAAAGTCTCCTTCTTGCTCCGGTGAAATCCTATCTCTTTCCAGCTGCAGCTGTGGATCCGTACCTTGGCCCTCCCGAATCCTCTCCAACAGGGTCGGCGCGACTGTTAGGGTCAACAGTCGCTCAACCGTCCCTGCTGGTACCACTTCCAACCTCAATCGTGAAAATTCCGCGATCAAGTCATTCTGCTGCGTGATCGCGCCCGCCGAAGTTCCTTCTGCTTGTCCCTTCCTGCTTAGAGCATCGGCTACCACATTTGCTTTCCCCGGGTGGTACTGGATGGTCAAGTCGTAGTCCTTCAGTAGCTCCAACCACCTCCTCTGCCGTAGGTTAAGCTCCTTCTGGGTGAAAAGGTACTTAAGGCTTTGGTGGTCCGAGAACACGTTGCAATGCACACCGTAGAGGTAGTGCCTCCACAGTTTCAGAACGAAGACCACTGCGGCAAGTTCCAAGTCATGGATCGGGTAGTTCTGTTCGTAATCCTTGAGTTGTCTTGAAGCATAGGCAATGACTCTTCCTTGCTGCATTAGTACTCCTCCCAGTCCTATTCGCGATGCATCGCAGTAGACTTCGTAGTCTTCTCCAGGGGTTGGTAAGGCAAGCACAGGCGCCCTTGTTAACCGTTTCTTAAGCTCTTCAAAGCTCTCTTGGCATTGGACCGTCCAAATGAACTTTACTCCTTTCTGGGTTAGGCGGTTCAGAGGGGTCGCAATCTTCGAGAAACCCTCCACGAAACGTCTGTAGTATCCCGCAAGGCCCAAGAAGCTGCGCACCTCTGTCACTGTGGTCGGCTGGGGCCAGTCGGTCACCGACTCCACCTTCTTGGGATCCACTGCGACTCCTGCTGCTGAAATGATATGCCCTAGAAACCCCACTTCGCGAAGCCAGAATTCGCATTTCTTAAGTTTTGCGAGCAGCTCCTGCTCCCTAAGGGTCTGTAGAACAATTCGTAGGTGCTCCTCGTGCTTCTCATCGGTGGTGGAGTAAATTAGGATGTCGTCGATGAAGACCACGACGAACTGATCCAGGAAGGGTCTAAAAACTCGGTTCATCATGTCCATGAACACCGCTGGGGCATTGGTAAGCCCGAACGGCATTACTGTGAACTCGTAATGGCCATACCGAGTCCGGAATGCCGTCTTCGGAATATCCTCGTCTCGAACTCTGAGCTGGTGGTAGCCCGACTGCAGGTCGATTTTTGAGAAGACAGTTGCACCCCGCAGCTGGTCAAAGAGGTCATCAATCCTAGGTAAGGGGTACTTGTTTTTCACTGTGACCATGTTGATTTCCCGGTAGTCGATGCACAACCGCAAGCTCCCGTCTTTCTTTCGTACAAAGAGTACAGGTGCGCCCCAAGGGGACACACTCGGTCGGATAAACCCCTTGTCCAGAAGGTCCTCTAGCTGCGCCTTAAGTTCCTTCAGCTCCGCGAAGGCCATCCTGTAGGGGGCCTTCGTGATTGGTCGAGTGCCGGGTGGAAGCTCAATAGGAAAGACAACTTCTCGCTCGGGGGGTAAACCAGGTAATTCGGCCGGAAAAAACATCTGGGAAGTCCCTCACCACAGGGATGTCGGGGAGTGCCGTGGAGGATCCGGCGGCCAGGGCCACTGACACCAAGTAGGCCATACACCCGCCCTCTACCAACTTTCTGGCTCGGGATGCAGGAATCAAGGAAGAAAAGGAAACGCTCTTGCAAGCCAAGTACACGTTCTCCGGAAAATCGGGGTACATCAGTCGTACCTCGCGCTTTTCGCAGTCTATGACCGCAAGGTACCACGTGAGCCAATCCATTCCGAGCACTACATCATACTCTTTCAATGGAATGACTACCAGATCCCAGGGGCACGGAAGCCTTCCCATCCATAAAGGGCAGGAAGGCACCATGTTGCGTGCCTCCAACGATCCCCCCGCGGTGTGAACGGTCATCAGACTGGGTAAGGGTCTCAACTCAAAATCATGGGTCAGTGCGAAATCTCGGGACATAAACGAGAGGGTCGCCCCGGTGTCAAAAAGGGTCCTAGCGCGATAAACAGAGGCAAGAGTGATACCTGCGACGACGTGCTCAGACGGGTGTGTCTCCTGCTGACCCATCGAATAGACGCGGCCTCCCGAAGGCGGTGGCTTTTCCCCTACAGATCGGGGTGCTGGCGGTCTGGGGGCTGACGTCATTGGCGCTTTCCCCCGCCCTGCGTGCTGGGGTGAAGGCACGGAGGCTGCTGAAGATGTGGTGCCTTGGTTCAGGGGACAGTTGAAACGGAAGTGTCCCTGCTTGCCACATCGGAAATAATGGTCCTGTCTCTTGGAGCAATCCATCACTCGGTGCGCCCCGCCGCAGATCACGCATGAGCGATCCTCCGGGCGTTGTCCCTCTCCTGGCGCTCCCCTGGTCCTTTGCTGGGGTCTCCACCGCTTAGGGGGCCGATTCCCGCTGGAGGAGCCCCCTCCCCCTGAAGTCGTCTGGGTCCGCTTCCTGTCGTCTTGCTGGTGGGAGCCTTCCCTCCGGGCGCGTGTGACGGCGAAGCCTCGTTCCACGATGGTGGCTCGGTCGACCACCTTCTGAAAGGTATGTAGATCCGCCGCGTCCACCACTTGGAAAATGTCAGTCCTCAACCCATCCACAAACAGTTGTGCCTTATGGGATTCGTCCCGAATGACGAACGGGACACAGTTCGCCAGTCTCACGAACTCCCTCTGGTACTCCATCACTGTTTTGGTTCCCTGCCTGATGTGGTTTAGGTCGTCTTCCAGTTGTTTCTTCACGCTATTGGTAAAGAACGCCCCGAATAGCTGCTGTTTAAAGGTAGTCCATGACGGAAGGGTAGCGCCCGACGCAGAGTCGGGGCGTACGGTCTTCCACCAAATGCGGGCGTTCCCCTCGAGCAAGTGGGCGGCCAGGGGGACCCGCTCGTGGTCTTCCATCAATAGGTCCTCGAATAATTTCTCCATTGTATCCACCCATTTCTCCACAACCCAGGGGTCTGTCGTGTCCCCCTCGAACGTTGGCGGGTCGTATTTCTTGAATTCGGCCAGGTTGGCGCGCACACGGTCTCGCTCGTTTGGTAGATTCGCCCCTTCCTTCGCGACGTTGGCGGTCGCGGCGGGAGTGGGTAACACTACCGTCACACTCGGAGCAATTCCGACGATTGGTGTCGCCGCCGGCCCTGCCGTTGCCGTCGAAGGGGCCACCTGTGGCGCCGAGGCCCGGGTGGGGGCAGCCCCTCCTTCGGTCTCCATCACCGGTGCAGCTGGCCCCGGGAGAGGGCCCGGGGCAACCTCTGCCGTCGCAGCGGCCTGCTGTTGCTGCGTCAGTTGGCGCACGCGGTCGTTCAGGGCTGCCAACTGTTCCGCCATCTCTTGTAGCTGCTGGCTTAGGAGCTGATTCTCCGCGGTCATCGCTTCCGCTGCGTCCGCCCCCGTGTCCTCGGCTGTGGATCTAGTCCTGGCCATGATCTGAACATTTGCACGAACCAGTTACCCCTAGTTTAAATAAAACGGCACGCCACTAGTGCTGGCACTAGAGGGAGAAAAGAAAAAGAACACTAATTCCCCCCCCCCCCCCCCCCCCCCCTTTTTCCCTCAACGAGCACTCGCGTTTTATTTATCCCGTGTTCACTTTATTACTCAGTAGCCAGAGTATTGCGCCCGTGGATGTTAGGCCCCGACTGTTGTGGTTAAAGTTTACTGTCTCTGATACCATCTTAATCTGTCACGCCTCGGGGGTTCAAATCGCGCGGAAGAGGAGCCACCGATGCCCCTAAATTAGCCATATATTTTTTTTTGGTAAAACATTACTCCCCGGCGCGTGCCCAGACCCGCCGCATACACAAATTCATTCTGCAAATGGGCAGAATCTCCTTTGTATATGCACGGCGTCTCAACTACAAAGTGTCTCACAAGGCGTAGCTCACACAATCTCTAACCACATCAGTTGGAGTCTCGTACACATACAACCAAACAATACACATGGTATTCTAGCATTCACTTAGAGCATGGAGGCCGGTGTTTTGAAAGGATAAATAATCACAAGGTTTTGAAAGCGGCATCCACACGACGCCATCGTTTATGAAAACAGTTCGCAAACACATAAATCCCATAAGGTTTGTAAAGCTCGGTGCCCACTCGACACCCACGTTTTAAAAGTAGTTTTCGCAATCGGTTTTCTTTGCTTTCCATCGTTCAAAACGGCCAAGTAAGAGAGAACGTAGAATTCATTCAATTATTCGAAAAGGAAAAAGGGCAACATCCACTTCGACCCCACGGGGGTGTCGCAATCCACAACTAGCTACCATGAATAATAAAAGATAAGGAAAAAAAAGGTCACTGTATCTGAAGTCACCCAAAATTCAGATCAGCACCCTCGCGTCCTCACCGGCGCCCAAGCACTCGCCCCTGGACGGACCTGTCACGGAGTGGGAAGTCAGTGACTAGAAATAGCATGATAAGCGTAGTAAACAAAGATAAGGCAAACCACAAACACCGGGGCAACTATCCCTCCCATGCATCTTCCACCATAACCACACCCTGTATCAAAACAACATCGGGCACCTTCCCCGATGTCCACCGCCGAGCACCTGCCTCGCAAAACAACATCGGGCGCCTTCCCCGATGCCCACCGCCGAGCACCTGCCTCGGCCGCCGAGCACCTGCCTCGACGTCACCGCTCACACCCCCCACCCACGGGGGCCCCCATTCCTAACGCCACCGCCGCGTGGGGTACACGGGTCAACGTACCACTTTTCCGGAAAAGCACACCCTTGCGGTGGCCAAACCGCGGGTGTGCGTGTAGCAAACTTGAGCCTCAGATTGACATTAAGTAACATAACATAACAGGGTTAGTGCATAAACAGAAGGAGACTGACAATTCCACCTTGCCCCAACATGCTATTTCTAATTGTTAAACCCCATTCCCGAAATCCCCGGGAACGTACCCACCTTGTGTGCGTCGTCCTGCGTTCGTCCAGTCCGCGTCTGTGCTCCAATCGCCAACAGCGTCCCGCACTCCTGAAGGAACATGGGCAAGTCGAGACTTAGAAGTCCGAAACTTACAACGACTCCCAACAGCGTGCGGCGGAGTTCTTCGCACGGCACCGGCCCGTGCGACGAACACTCTGCCTGGGCGCAGCCCCGCGCGGCACCAGACCGCGCGGGCGCCCCTCCTGCGGGCGGCCCCGCGTGGCCGAGCGCCGCGCGGCCGCGCTGCCCGTGGTGCGGGGCGACCCCGCGCGGCACCAGCCCGCGCGGGCGCCCCTCATGCGGGCGGCCCCGCGCGGCCGAGCGCCGCGCGGGCGCGCTGCCCGCGGTGCGGGGCGACCCCGCGCGGCACCAGCCCGCGCGGGCGCCCCTCCTGCGGACGGCCCCGCGCGGCCGAGCGCCGCGCGGGCGCGCTGCCCGCGGTGCGGGGCGACCCCGCGTTGCACCAGCCCGCGCGGCGCCCCTCCTGCGGGCGGCCCCGCGCGGCCGAGCGCCGCGCGGGCGCGCTGCACGCGGTGCGGGGCGACCCCGCGCGGCACCAGCCCGCGCGGCGCCCCTCCTGCGGGCGGCCCCGCGCGGCCGAGCGCCGCGCGGGCGCGCTGCCCGCGGTGCGGGGCGGCCCCACGCGGCACCAGCCCGCGCGGGCGCCCCCTCTTGTGGGCGGCCCCGCGCGGCCGAGTGTCGCGCGGGCGCGCTGCCCGCGGTGTGGGGCGACCCCGCGCGGCACCTGCCCGCACGGCGCCCCACCCGCGGCCGGCCCCGCGCGCAGCGGTGCGCGACGGCGCCGCCCCTTCTCCCTCCTCGTGACCAACAAAAGAAAAAGGGGGAGATTCCCCCGAACGAAACGCATCCGACTCACCTCGATGTGCGAAAGAGGATGAAAGAGAGGGATCGTCCGCTTGCCTCCACCGGTCTACCCTTGCGGTGTGCTTGGTTACTCTTTTCCGGCGGCTACGAGGGAGGAAGAAAAAGAAAAGAGGCGGCCACCAAAAGAAAATAAGAGGAACCCTAATCCTCTTTCCCACACGGCCATATAAATACTAACAAGGATTAGGGTTTACCTTAAAAGGTGTGCGGGTTGCCAACACGGATCCCGAGACGCCTAAGGGGGACCCCAACTTCGAGAATTAATTCTGGTCAGACCGGAAGTCGGAAAAAGAAACCGATCGCGCCCGCGCGCTCCGCTCCGCGAGCTCTAACGCCTAAAATTATCTGCGGGCCCCGACGGTCTGTCCGGAAAAACACCAAAAATGAGGCCCTCGGTCGGGCATTACAAGAAGAGGGTGACCAGAAGGGTTAAGGAAAGGCCGGGTCTTACAAAACCAGAACCCGGGCCCGTCTACAGATCCGCCGTGCATGCGGTATTTCCCGCATACACGAAGCGTCGGTAACCTGCTCAGATAAAAGAGATAATAATAAAAGAGCATAAAAATCAGAGCTGAACTAAAACTACTGTATCTCAGACAGAAGCTGGAAGTAAATAAAGTACAACTGTGAAAAATGAATACAAACATCTCTCCCAGCTCACCACAAATATACAAACAGCTGGCAAAAGCCAGACCCAAAAAGAGATGGTAAAAAAAACTGTCTGAGAAAACCGGGTACACCAAAAACTCCAGCTACATCCCTCGGGTGGCTCGCTATCTAGTCCGCAATCCTCTTACCTCGATCAACTGCTGACGGCCCAGCGACTCCCGAAGAGGACCCTGCAAAACAGGGGGGGAGAAGAACAAAGAAAGACAATGGGGGTAAGTACTACTATAAACAGTAGCCTCCCCTAGTGGGTAAAGCCTCAGCTCAAACATGCCCACCAGGTAATCAGAGGCAAAAAGGGGGAAAGCTAAATATGACAACTGATAAAAGTGCTACCACTAATATGCCTCAATATGCAGAGTCAGGATATCAACTATATGAATGCATCTGTACATATGCCCGACAGAATGACCCAATCTAACCACCAATAAAAACTGGCACTGCCTGCTCTGCTGTCGAACTCAAGCTCGCAGCAGCGGAGTCTGCACACATGGCTCGACTCCGCGGGATCGGCACATATGGCTCGCATCCCAAAATAAGTATCTGACCGGCACATATCTCTCAGTCAAGGATCCACCTCCGGAGTGGCACTCGAGGGGAGCAACCCACACGAGTAAAATAACATCTGTAACAAGTAACCCTGTGTAGCAGGACTAGATCACGACTCTGATCAAAGTGGGAAACACCCTCCACTAAAAGAAACCCGTACCCCCAAGCAATGCGATAAAAGATCAGTAAGTGGGAAACTCCATCCACTAGAGGAATCCTATCCCCCAATCTGATGCAATAGTAATAGCCCGGTCAGCCACCCAAGATTCGTGGTCACCGCAATACCCTACCATCGAGCCCAACCTGTCCCAGATCTAAAAATCTGACTACGCTATCCCAGTCCGCGCTCGAACCCGAGCATGCTGTCTCCGAAATCTAAGTGATAGGAGAAAAAAAATAAAAGCATGGTTTCTCCTAAGTCAAATCCCAAAAGATAGTGTAGCAGTAAAAAGTGACTTAGCTAAGTGATCAGTTTAAACATGCAATTGTCCTAGTATTTTAATCTATTTTACAAGAGTAATCAATTTACAGTCATCAATTACTATCCTGCCACTAACATGCTGTCCAGGATAATTAACCGACTAAATAAAGTAAGCATGCTGTCAACATTTTCATCATGGGTTAATTATCAATTAATTAGTTTCCTAGAGCATGCAAGGCTACCAACAATGAACTTAGCATCATTAACATTGGGACACTCTGATGTTCCTAGTGGGCATACCAAAGGAGAGGAGTACAACAACCACCCACCTGAAGTGCTAACTGTCCAAATCCCAACAGCTGAAAATACCAGATAAATCCAATCTCTTGCTCCAATAAGTTCAGCAACACCCGTAACTCTCCTGGCACAATACAAAGTCCACCATTACACAAAAATTCCAAAAACTGCTCTTACAATCACATACAACATCAGTCCAAAAGATGATTAATTTTCACCTGCAGAAAATGCTCAGAAAATTCCCAGAAAAATATCACAGCGATCCTCGCGTCGATACCTTCGAAAGGCTGCTTGCACGCCCAAATCTGAGTTCGGTAAGTCAAGATATAAATTCGGCAAGGTGATACACTCCAATAAAATCTGTATCAAAATACTGTAGCACTATACACAGGGAAACAGGGATTTTCACCTCGAAATAAATCTCAGAAAAATCTAAGAAAAATACTAGCACGTTCCTTGCGATCTGTAGATGAAAATGTTGTATAAGCACGTTTCCGTCTGACGCTCGTGCGTAAAGATATGGCCAAAACACTCTGCTGCTGTCTCAAAAATCCACACAGAAAATGGGTCATTGTGTTGCCTCGGGATCCGTGCCAAAAACTCGAAACGGGAAAACGCGATCAAAATGAAAGATGAAGCCCTACCTCTTAGGAGTCTGTCGGCGCAAGAATCACAGAAAAAGAAGGTCGGGGTAGCCCAGGAGGAAATTTACACCGAACTGCGATGAAGAGGAACACCTGAAATGCAACGTCGCACCGCGCCATAAAATCCATAACCTCGGGATGCGTGCTCCAAAAAATCTCAAAACACTGCAGGATGATCAAGAACTTAGAGAGGAACAATTCATCTTAAGGGAGCTCGGGGAGATCAAGCTTGGGCTGAGAGGAAAAAAGCAAAGAAGAGGGCTCGGGCTGCCTATTTATAGGCTGAGGGAAACAATTGGGAGAATTCCCATTGTGTCCCAACTTTTGGGCGCCCGAAAGTTTTCGGGTGCGCACAGTGCGGCCCGGCCCGCCACTTTCGGGCGCGCACAGTGCTGCCAAGCCCAAAACGCGCCGTCGTACGGGATCCCGGCTTCGTCCGACCCGCCTCGGGGCCCGCCACGTGTCGCCCGAACAGGCGGCAGCCGTGCACGTCTCCGCGGAGAGCGCCACACGTCCTGCCCGCAGTCAACGTGGTAGGTGGCGCCCGCGAATCAGCGGGCGCCACGTGGCGCTGCCCACGACGCCCGCACCTGCCCGCGTACGGCCAACTGCCCCGGTACCTGCCCCGCGCACCGCGTGGACCGCGCGCTCGTGAGCCCGCCAATGAGGTGCTGCCACGTGGCGCGCCCCCGGCCCACGACTCCCCGCGCGCTCCCGTGGACCGAGCGCGCGTGGGCCGCCCAATCGGGCGCTGCCACGTGGACACCCGCCGGTCCACGCCTCCAGCCGTGCACCCCGACCATTCCCCCGACGCTCCGTGGACCAGGCTACGTGCGCCGGCCAATCAAAGCCTGCCACGTGGCACCCCCGCCGGTCCACGGCTCCCCCATGCACCAGAAAACCAGTAAAACTTCCGGGAGTCCGTTTTTGGGCATCCGGACTCAGAATTAAGCAAACAAAAAGCCGTTTTCCAGCATTTTTCCGCGCTGAATCCAAATCCAACCTCCGTTTGGCCTAAAACCTTTTCTAAAATTCGGCAAAAGCAGCCGAAGGCCAACCCAGCTAACAAAAGCTCACAGGGTCCATCTGTGGCATCCCTTTGATGCACTATAGGCCAAATACACCATCAACAGGTGTTTGCACAGTGGATTCACGGAAAAAAACTGCATGGGGTTCCGGGGTCCTACATCCTCCCCCACTAAAAAAAAGTTTCGTCCTCGAAACAAGGAAAAACAAAACAGACGTACCTCAACCAGAAGCCTCGAACAAGAAGGGGTAGGTATCTCTCATCTCTGTCTCCAGCTCCCATGTAGCCTCTCGCTCCTCATGATTGCTCCACAAGATCTTCACATACGGAATGGCCCGGTTGCGCAATTCCCTCACCTCACGAGTAAGAATCCGCAACGAGCGCTCCTCGTAGACCAAGTCCTCGCCGATCTCCAACGAAGTGAAGTCAATCACGTGCGACGGGTCAAAAACATATCTCCTCAGAGCTGAGACGTGGAAGACATCATGAACTCCAGCCAGGCGTGGGGGTAAGGCAACTCTGTATGCCACAGGACCAACTCTGTCAAGTACCTCAAAGGGTCCAATAAAGTGGGGACTGAGCTTCCCCAGCAATCCAAATCTCCGGACCCCTTTCGAGGGCGAGACCTTTAAGAAGACATGATCACCAACCTGAAACTCCAGGTCTCGCCGTCGAGTGTCGGCGTAGCTCCTCTGACGACTCTGGGCTGTCTCTAGATGTTGGCGAATAACTCTGACCTTCTCCTCAGCCTCCAAAAGTAAATCCGGTCCCAAAGTCCTCCTCTCACCCACGTCACTCCAATACAGGGGAGACCGACACTTGCGTCCATACAACACCTCAAACGGAGTCATCTGGATGCTCGCCTGATAGCTGTTGTTGTACGCGAACTCAACCAATGATAAGTGTCGGTACCACCCTCCTCCAAAGTCCATAACGCACGCTCTCAACATATCCTCTAGGGTCTGTATGGTGCGTTCTGATTGTCCATCGGTCTGTGGGTGGAAAGCGGTGCTAAACCTGAGCTGAGTCCCCAATGCTGACTGCAAACTCCCCCAAAAGTGCGACACGAATCTCGGGTCCCTGTCTGAAACAATCGAAGCAGGCACACCATGAAGCCTCACTACCTCATCCAAATATAACTACGCCAGACGCTCCAGTGGCCAAGTCATCTGAACCGACAAGAAGTGTGCCGACTTGGTGAGTCTATCCACGATAACCCAAATCGCATCTACCCCGCTGTGTGCCCTCGGCAATCCAGTGACGAAATCCATAGTGACGTGGTCCCATTTCCACTCGGGAATTGGAAGACTCTGCAACTTGCCAGCAGGAACCCGATGCTCTGCCTTCACTTGCTGGCAAGTTAAACAATGAGCTACAAATCTCCCAATGTCCCGCTTCATTCCGGGCCACCAAAAATGTGCCAGGAGGTCCTTATACATCTTAGTACCACCAGGATGAATGGTATAAGGTGTATAATGGGCCTCCCTCAAAATCTGATCTCTAATCTCATGATCCATAGGCACACACACTCGGTCCCTGTACCGCAGTACTCCCGAGCTATCCACAGAAAAATCCCCTGACTGATCCGCCTGAATCTGCGTCCTGATCCTCGTCAAGTGGGGGTCCTCACTCTGAGTGTCCTTAATCCTGTCCAATAGAGTGGGCTGCAAGACCATAGACATAATGTAGAATACCGGGATTTCGGAAGGCGCGCCGACCGCACAAGATGGCATGGTTCGGAGAGATCGCCTCGAGCGTGTCCCATATTGGATTGCAGATGAGTTCGGGTCGATTCGGTTCAACGCGGAAGCCCCAGGTTGATTCGGAGTTTTCCGGGCTTCGTGCGCCGATAGAGGACTAGTTTTGGGAAACACCGACTCCACAGTGGTGTGCTAAAAATTTGGAAATACTTGGAACATGTGTATTTTCAAATTATAGCGGGGTTCGGGAGGTTTCGGGTCGGTGCGGACACCCCGAAGGCAAAAAGTGACTTGGAGTTGGCTTAAAAAGGGATTAATTTATTTAATTAATTAATTATGGGAGTTATTTAATTGGCTTTAGCATGTGATTTAGAGAAAGGGAATAAGAGAGTGGATTAGAGAATGCATTTAATTAGAGGAATGAGATATTTTTTTTGTGGGCATTAAATGCCAGTCAACCACCGTATTAATTAGCATGCTGCTAATTAATACTCTACCTCATCTTCTCCTTCAAATGGAAACAGAGGAAAGCCCATGGAACAGAGGAAGAGAGAAAGAAAGAAAGAAAGAAGGAAGAAAAGAAGAGAAAGAAGGAGAAGTAGGAGAGGAAGAGGTTTTGGAGGGTGGACTCGGATTGAGAACCTCCTGTTGGTGGAGCCGAGCGGAGCGCGCGCGTCGAGCGTCGGCGAGGTAGGTGGTTTGTTTAGTTTTTGGGATTTTTGTTTTTTGTTATTTTATTTCTTTTTTTTTTGGGAGCCTTGCCGCGGACTGTATGTCCGATGCTTGTGGGCAGCGAGGTGAGCCCCGCGCGCGCAAAGGCGCCGCGCGGCTGTGGCGAACCGCTGCGCGGGCGCGCATGAGCGCCGGGCGCAGCAGGTCCCATGCTGCCGCAGGCGCGCAGCAAAGCGCTGCGCAGCCTGCGGAGGGCGCGTCCTGGGCGCCGCGCAGCCTGTGCGGGCACGATAGGGCACCGCGCCATGGGGGGCGACCGTGCGCAGGGCGCGCACGGCACCGCAGACCCCGCGCGGGCCGCGCGTGGCTGGGCGGGCCCCGCGCGGGCCGCACGCAGGGCGCACGCTGCACTGCGGGCCCCGTGCGGGCCGCGCGCAGCGTTGCGTGCCGCGCGGCTAGCCCTCGCGCGCAGCGCTGCGGGGCGCTGCGCGGCAAGGGCTAGCGCCGCGTGGCTGAGCCCCAGCGCTGTGCGGCAGGGGCCAGCGCCGCGCGGCTTGCTCACTGAAGCCGCGCAGGCCGCGGCTTGGCGGCGCGCTGCAGCGGTGTGCGCTTGCAGGTTTTCGCGCGGCGTGCGGCGTTTTCGTCGGCCGGAGAGCAGTTTTTCTCCGTCGATCGCGTGGGTTTGGCCGCGCTTACCTAATTTTGGTTTTTCCCATTTATTCTTGCAGTTGGTGGTAGCTGTGTTGGGAGCTTGAACTTTGGAGCTTGTGATTGTGAACCCTTGTGAGAGGCTGTGATCAGTGAGGCATGGATGCATTTGGAATTGGTGTGTGCGCAGGGGAGTTGGTGTGTGCTGATTGGGTTTTGTGAATAGTGGTGGTGTTGTGGGTATGGCTGTGTGTGTGTGTGTGTTGTGGCAGCTTCAGGGTGTGAGTGGGTTTTGTAATTTTAATTTGAGGTTTTAATAGGAGCTTAAAGAGTTTATGTGTTTTGAGTGAGCATTTGGAGCTGCTTGTGGGTTGAGGGAGTTTTGTAGGTTGTAGGTGGATTGTGCAAATTGGATAAATGAGCATTATTTTTATGAGCGTGCAGATGTTGTGGTGTGGAGTGAGCCGTTGCACGCAGGAAATTTTGTGTGGACTCGAGAGAATTTATTGGAGCTTCCGAGGATTTTTCCGGGATTTGCGGCACGATTTTCGAGGTTTCGTCAGTTCGAGGTTCCGCCACTTCACCGACTTCAGCAATTGCCTGCGGAAAGCATTCCAGGTGGGTTGGAATTTCTTCAAAATTTATGGAATGCCCTCTAATGCTTCTGTAAGCATATTGATCATTTTTTAGCTTAATTTTTGTGTGTTGATAAATCTGATAGTTGCCTGGATTTTTCTGGAAAATTCATTTGAGCCCTAGATTATTTTTAGCATACTCATGACACTATATGAGACTAGGTTTCATGTTCTGTTGGCCTTACTTATGCACCTGAATCGTTTTAAAAATCGAGAAAGCCCGTTTTGGCAAAAACAGCCTTTTTAAAAGTGGTTTTTAAATCAGGATTTCACCAGAGGTATGGCATAGGTTCCGGGTGCTTCTGACCTCGTGCCTGGGGGCCGAGGGGTCTCTTTTTGAGTTTGAGATGAGTTATAGTGTCATGTGAGTCTTGAGCTTCTGATGGATTTATTCTAGATCATGGGTTGTGGTTTTGATTTAGTGATACCAGTGGTTCTCCCACTTAGCTTTGAGGATTTTGGGGTTCCGGCAGATTGAGTCGTGGAGGTTTCCCGACTCAGCCATGGTCGTGCATTATCAGATTGAGTCGTTGAGGGTTCTTCGACATAGCAGTGAGAGTGTTTGGGTTATTCCTGATTGAGTCGTGGAGTCTTTCTCCGACTGTAGCTTTGAGATTGTGTGGGCAGTTCCTGATCGAGTCATGGAGTTTTTCTCCGACTGAGTTGTGCTTTGAGCTTTGTGATACCGATCTGTTTGATCGTGGATTATAGCCTGCTGAGCCTGGGATTTATCCCAGTTGTGAGATACTTGAGTTCGTGGGGTCGCTCCCCGCGAGCTACGCTCCGGATGCGATGATGATGCCGAGCCTGACGAGGCTGCGATGAGGTTACTGTGTTAGTCCTTGAGGGACACCCTACGTAAGACCAAGTCCTGTTTGGGCGTAGTGGCAGTAGATGAGCGTAGGCTTGACTGTGACTGGTCCAAAAGAGGGACAGTCATTTGGGATTGGGTGATATGTGTGAGTGAGTTTCATAGCATGTTCATAGATGAGATTTCCTTTGAGCATGATACTTGAGGCATGTTAGCAGTAGCGAGTGTATGCACTTTTCATCATTAGTATAGTTTTCTTGAGCATGATGATTAAGACATGTTAGCTAGTTCCTTTCAGCTTTTATCTATCTATCTATCTATCTGCATACCTATCTGTTGTGCCTCCAGTAGACTTAGTGGGCATACCGTGGATATTGGTGACGGTACCCACTGGGATCTACCTTCTGCAGTAGATCTCACACTCGCTGCGGTGACAGGTTTCCTGAGGCTGCTGTTCCGGCTGAGTTCGCGCGGAGACAGCTGATCGAGGTGAGGACGTGACCCTGTAGTTCCTTACCAGCATTGAGAGTCTGAGGTAGATGTACCCGGTTTTATATTTTATATTTTCACTTTTGTACTGGACATTCTGAGAGATCAGTGAGGATTTTGTTTATTGTTTTATAGCTGAGAGACTTTGTATCGAGGTTTTAATCATATCAGATGTTCAGTTGATCTCTATAGCTTCTAGTTTTATTTCAGCTCTGATACAGGTTTAGCTATAGATCTGACTTGCAGGGTAGACGCTTCGTCTGTACGGCAGTTTCCGTACAGTCGGCGGATCTGTTGGCGAGCCCGGGTCGAAGTTTCGACCCCGGGGCGTGACACATAAGTCTAGCAGAGACCCCAGGGGATACCACCTCCAACTGTAACCGCCTCATCTGCTCGACCAACGGCGCCTGCTGCGAGATCATCACACTCAGACTCGTCCTCCTACTCAAAGCATCTGCCACAACATTGGCCTTGCCGGGATGATAAAGGATACTCAGATCATAATCCTTTAACAGTTCCAACCACCGGCTGTGACGCCCCCAATAGTCCGACATCGGATGTGGATGGAATTGTATTTGGATTTATATGAGACTTGGACACTAGTAATAATAACTGGGCTTAAGCATTTTGGGCTGTGGTTTGGGCCCAACGAGTTATTATTGCTAGTGGGCCGGATCGTTACATTTGGTATCAGAGCCAATAACCAGCCGGAAGTGTGTGATAAGTCTCGGCTGAGCCTGGGTCTAGATGACAGGGCTAGCGAGACGAGTCTCACATCGCCTGGTGATCTTGGGCTTATGTGTGTGTGTTTGGGCTGACGAGGACGTCAGGCCTAAACGGGGGGAGTCTGTGACGCCCCCAATAGTCCGACATCGGATGTGGATGGAATTGTATTTGGATTTATATGAGACTTGGACACTAGTAATAATAACTGGGCTTAAGCATTTTGGGCTGTGGTTTGGGCCCAACGAGTTATTATTGCTAGTGGGCCGGATCGTTACACCGGCATTGCCTCAAATTCAGCTCCTTCTGAGTGAACAGATACTTCAAGCTTTTATGATCAGTGTATATCTCGCAATGCTCTCCATACAAATAATGCCGCCACAGCTTCAGAGCAAACACCACCGCTGCCAGCTCAAGATCATGAGTAGGGTAATTTTTCTCATAGTCCTTTAATTGCCGTGAAGCATAGGCAATCACCCTACCATGCTGCATCAGCACACACCCCAGACCACTATGAGAGGCATCGCTGTAAATCACAAATCCTTCTCCCATAACCGGGAGAGCGAGGATCGGAGCGGTCATCAACCTCTGCTTCAGCTCCTCAAAATAGCTCTGGCAAGTCTCGCTCCAAATAAACTTAACCCCTTTTCTGGTCAGACGTGTGAGGGGAGAGGAAAGCTTCGCAAAGCCTTGCACAAAACGCCGATAGTAGCCAGCGAATCCAAGAAAACTCCGCACCTCGGTGATAGTCGTCGCCCTCGGCCAATCTCGAATAGCATCCACCTTGGCCGGATCCACCGCCACTCCAGCAGCTGAAACAACATGACCCAGAAAAGCGACCTCCCGGAGCCAAAACTCGCACTTTTTGAACTTGGCATACAACTTCTTCTCTCGCAGAAGCTGTAGCACAGTCCTCAAGTGCTCCTCGTGCTCCAGATCACTCCGGGAGTAGATCAGAATATCATCTATAAACACCACCACAAACCGGTCCAAAAACGGCTGAAATATCCTGTTCATCAAGTCCATGAATGCGGCAGGGGCATTAGTCAACCCAAAAGGCATCACCGTAAACTCATAATGCCCGTACCGCGATCTGAAAGCCGTTTTGGAGATGTCCTCGGCCCTCACCCTCAGCTGGTGGTAACCGGACTGCAGATCAATCTTCGAGAACACAGACGCTCCCTGCAACTGATCAAACAAATCATCTATCCGGGGGAGGGGATACTTGTTCCGGATGGTCACTTTGTTCAATTCCCTATAATCCACACACAATCGAAGTGACCCATCTTTCTTCTTCACAAACAATACAGGCGCTCCCCACGGAGAAACACTGGGTCTGATAAAGCCCCTGTCCAAAAGATCCTGAAGATGGGCTTTCAACTCCCTCAACTCGGCTGGCACCATCCTATAGGGTGCCTTTGAGATTGGTGCTGTCCCAGGGACCACATCAATCACGAACTCTATCTCCCTCTCCGGCGGCATCGTCGTCAACTCTGGGGGAAACACATCTGGGAACTCTCGGACAATAGGGATATCCTCGAGTCCCAGTGTCGCCGTAGGCACCTCCACAACAGTGGCCAGAAAGGCAGTGCAACCTCTGCTCAACATCCTCCTAGCTCTCGCCGAGGAAATGGTCGCTGCAAATAGCGTGCTCTGGCAGCCTCTGAAGATGAACTCCTCCTGTCCTGGCTCGCGAAGAGTCACCGTCCTCTCTCTGCAGTCGATAGTGGCGGAGTACCGTGATAGCCAATCCATCCCTAACACCAAGTCAAAATCCTGGAGCTGCTGCAAGACAAGCAAGTCTGCAGGCAATATCCAAGGCCCCAACTGCACCGGGCAAGCCACACAACGCTCCTCGACATGCAAAATGTGATCAGGAATCCGCACCTCTAATGCATGTGACAAGACTCTATCTCTAAACCATGAAGGGATGCAAAAGCTCGACTAATGAAAGAATGAGATGCTCTAGTGTCAAATAAAGTGCGAGTCCTAATACCAAAGAGTAGGATAATACCAGCCACCACCTGATCTGCCGCTGAAGAATCTGCTAACTGGGCGGCATACACCCGCCCGCTCGGTGCTGGAGGTCGAAAATCGGTGGGATAAGAAGAAGACGGCCTGCTCGCTGGAGGATAGGGCCACTGAGCTGTCGGCCGCTGCTGTGGTACGGAAGGGGCCGATGCTGAGGAAGGTGCCGCTGATGTCGAAAAAGGGCACGACGATCGCAGATGTCCAGACTGCCCGCAAATATAACAGCGTCCCCACCGCAGTCCACAAGTATTAGCGGGGTGCTGTCCTCCGCAGAAAATACAACTGTCAGGGAACCGGGTCTGAGTCGACTGCTGCGGTGGCCTCTGAGACTGCCGCTGGGACCTGGGCTGTCTCGACTACGACCTCTGCTGCTGCTGACGCTGCTGCTGCTGCTGACGCTGCTGCTGCTGCTGCCGCTGCGGTGACCTCTGGGATCCACCAGGCCCTCGCCTCTCAGAACGCCCACGGCCAGGAAACTGGGGCCGCGGCGGGAGAGGTGGTCTCCATGAACTGGCCTGTCCCCCGTCCTCAGGGGCTGGTCGCTTCTTGTCGGAACTCTGCGCGACCACGTCCCTCCGTCTAGCTACCACCTGACCTCCTCTCTCCACCCACTGTGCATGCTCTGCGGCCGCCTCAAGGGTCTGAAACCTCTGGGCATGCACTAATGTATAAATCTCTGGACGGAGGCCTGCCTCGAACAACTCCACCTGGTGCGGACCGTCACGAGCGACGAAAGGCACACAGTTAAGCAACTCCATGAACTCCTGAAAATAAGGCTGAACAAATCGCTCACCCTGCTGCAGGTTCTTCAAGTCGTCCTCCAACTTTCTCTTCACACTGGTCGAGAAGTAGGTGTCCAAAACCATGCGTCGAAACTCCTCCCAAGGTAGCTGTCGGGAAATCCGGAACTCCAGTGGCTCTACCCACTGCCACCAAGCATCTGCATCTCCGTCCAAACAGTGTACTGCCATGTGCACTCGGTACCTCGGATCGATGAAAAAGTCCCGGAAAAGCTTCTCCATCGCTGCAAGCTATCTCCCAACATCCCAAGGCTGTGCATCCCGCCCTGAAAATCTAGGCGGTCCCCGCTGAACAAACTTGGAGAGTTTATCGGCAATGTCCTGCTCCTCCTCCGCAGTCAAAGGCTGAATAGCTCCTGGAGCCCCGCTACTAGAAGATGGCGCCGAAGGCACAGAAGGTGCAACAGGGGGCACAGGGGCCTCAGGAACAGCCGGGGGTGGTGCCTCTCTCTGGGCAAGGAACTGGTCCATCCTCTGCTCCTGGCGGCGCTGACCCTCCGCCAACTGGGCCACCAAGGCCCTCAACTCGCTAAGCTCAGAGGGTCTGGACTGCTCTGGCTCGTCAGGGGGTGAAGGGGCACCCCGAGCAGGAATCCGACGTCGAGGAGGCATCCTGCCACAAGAAACCAAACATCAGCAACAAAACCCCACACGACCCAATCTAGCGAAAGTCAAAAGACATCCCCCTATTTCTGTAACCTTATGTTGTCTGCAGCCAACATAATGGTTCAACAGAAATAGACTATGTCGATCTCTCTTCACTCACAGGAAGAGTCAACTATAAAAATCACCGACTTTCGCAAAATATCACGCCACTCACGCCCTATCATCCTAGGGTCTGTCCAAAAGCCTAGGGTTTCCTAAGTCCCAACTGACCTATCCCTAAGCTCTGATACCAACTTAATCTGTCACGCCCCGGGTGTAAACCAGAACCCGGGCCCGTCTACATATCCGCCGTGCATGCGGTATTTCCCGCATACACAAAGCGTCGGTAACCTGCTCAGATAAAAGAGATAATAATAAAAGAGCATATAAATCAGAGCTGAACTAAAACTACTGTATCTCAGACAGAAGCTGGAAGTAAATAAAGTACAACTGTGAAAAATAAATACAAACATCTCTCCCAGCTCACCACAAATATACAAACAGCTGGCAAAAGCCAGACCCAAAAAGAGATGGTAAAAAAAACTGTCTGAGAAAACCGGGTACACCAAAAACTCCAGCTACATCCCTCGGGTGGCTCGTTATCTAGTCCGCAATCCTCTTACCTCGATCAACTGCTGACAGCCCAGCGACTCCCGCAGAGGACTCTGCAAAACAGGGGGGGGGGGAGAAGAACAAAGAAAGACAATGGGGGTAAGTACTACTATAAACAGTAGCCTCCCCTAGTGGGTAAAGCCTCAGCTCAGACATGCCCACCAGGTAATCAGAGGCAAAAAGGGGGAAAGCTAAATATGACAACTGATAAAAGTGCTACCACTAATATGCCTCAATATGCAGAGTCAGGATATCAACTATATGAATGCATCTGTACATATGCCAGACAGAATGACCCAATCTAACCACCAATAAAAACTGGCACTGCCTGCTCTGCTGTCAAACTCAAGCTCGCAGCAGCGGAGTCTGTACACATGGCTCGACTCCGCGGGATCGGCACACATGGCTCGCATCCCAAAATAAGTATCTGACCGGCACACATGGCTCAGTCAAGGATCCACCTCCGGAGTGGCACTAGAGGGGAGCGACCCACACGAGTAAAATAACATCTGTAACAAGTAACCCTGTGTAGCAGGACTAGATCACGACTCTGATCAAAGTGGGAAACACCCTCCACTAAAAGAAACCCGTACCCCCAAGCAATGCGAAAAAGATCAGTAAGTGGGAAACTCCATCCACTAGAGGAATCCTATCCCCCAATCTGATGCAATAGTAATAGCCCGGTCAGCCACCCAAGATTCGTGGTCACCGCAATACCCTACCATCGAGCCCAACCTGTCCCAGATCAAAAAATCTGACTACACTATCCCAGTCCGCGCTCGAACCCGAGCATGCTGTCTCCGAAATCTAAGTGATAGGAGAAAAAAAATAAAAGCATGGTTTCTCCTAAGTCAAATCCCAAAAGATAGTGTAGCAGTAAAAAGTGACTTAGCTAAGTGATCAGTTTAAACATGCAATTGTCCCAGTATTTTAATCTATTTTACAAGAGTAATCAATTTACAGTCATCAATTACTATCCTGCCACTAACATGCTGTCCAGGATAATTAAGCGACTAAATAAAGTAAGCATGCTGTCAACATTTTCATCATGGGTTAATTATCAATTAATTAGTTTCCTAGAGCATGCAAGGCTACCAACAATGAACTTAGCATCATTAACATTGGGACACTCTGATGTTCCTAGTGGGCATACCAAAGGAGAGGAGTACAACAACCACCCACCTGAAGTGCTAACTGTCCAAATCCCAACAGCTGAAAATACCAGATAAATCCAATCTCTTGCTCCAATAAGTTCAGCAACACCCGTAACTCTCCTGGCACAATACAAAGTCCACTATTACACAAAAATTCCAAAAAACTGCTCTTACAATCACATACAACATCAGTCCCAAAGATGCTTAATTTTTACCTGCAGAAAATGCTCAGAAAATTCCCAGAAAATATCACAGCGATCCTCGCGTCGATACCTTCGAAGCGGCTGCTTGCACGCCCAAATCTGAGTTCGGTAAGTCAAGATATAAATTCGGCAAGGTGATACACTCCAATAAAATCTGTATCAAAATACTGTAGCACTGTACACAGGGAAACAGGGATTTTCACCTCGAAATAAATCTCAGAAAAATCCAAGAAAAATACGAGCGCGTTCCTTGCGATCTGTAGATGAAAAAGTTCTTTAGCACGTTTCCGTCTGACGCTCGTGCGCGAAGATATGGCCAAAACACTCTGCTGCTGTCTCAAAAATCGACACAGAAAATGGGTCACTGTGTTGCCTAGGGATCTGTGCCAAAAACTCGAAATGGGAAAGCTCGATCAAAATGAAAGATGAAGCCCTACCTCTTAGGAGTCTGTCGGCGCAAGAATCATAGAAAAAGAAGGTCGGGGTAGCCCAGGAGGAAATTTACACCGAACTGCGACGATGAGGAACACCTGAAATGCAACGTCGCACCGCGCCGTAAAATCCAGAACCTCGGGATACGTGCTCCAAAAAATCTCAAAACACTGCAGGATGATCAAGAACTTAGAGAGGAACAATTCATCTTAGGGGAGCTCGGGGAGATCAAGCTTGGGCTGAGAGGAAAAAAGCAAAGAAGAGGGCTCGTGCTGCCTATTTATAGGCTGAGGGAAACAATTGGGAAAATTCCCATTGTGTCCCAACTTTCGGGCGCCCGAAAGTTTTCGGGCGCGCACAGTGCAGCCCGGCCGGCCACTTTCGGGCGCGCACAGTGCGGCCCAGCCCAAAACGCGCCGTCGGACGGGATCCCGGCTTCGTCAGACCCGCCTCGGGGCCCGCCACGTGTCGCCCGAACAGGCGGCAGTCGTGCACGTCGCCGCGGAGAGCGCCACGCGTCCTGCCCTCAGTCAACGCGGTAGGTGGCGCCCGCGAATCAGCGGGCGCCACTTGGCGCTGCCCACGACGCCCGCACCTGCCCGCGTACGGCCAACTGCCCCGGTACCTGCCCCGCGCGCCGCGTGGACCGCGCGCTCGTGAGCCCGCCAATGAGGTGCTGCCACGTGGCGCGCCCCCCGGTCCACGACTCCCCGCGCGCTCCCGTGGACCGAGCGCGCGTGGGCCGCCCAATCCGGCGCTGCCATGTGGACACCCGCCGGTCCACGCCTCCAGCCGTGCACCTCGACCATTCCCCCGACGCTCCGTGGACCAGGCTGCGTGCGCCGGCCAATCAGAGCCTGCCACGTGGCACCCCCGCCGGTCCACGGCTCCCCCTTGCACCAGAAAACCAGTAAAACTTCCGGGAATCCGTTTTTGGGCATCCGGACTCAGAATTAAGCAAACAAAAAGCCGTTTTCAAGCGTTTTTCCGCGCTGAATCCAAATCCAACCTCCGTTTGGCCTAAAACCTTTTCTAAAATTCGGCAAAAGCAGCCAAAGGCCAACCCAGCTAACAAAAGCTCACAGGGTCCATCTGTGGCATCCCTTTGATGGACTATGGGCCAAATACACCATCAACAGGTGTTTGCACAGTGGATTCACGGGAAAAAGCTGCATTGGGTTCCGGGGTCCTACACACGGCGTCCGCCCGCGCGGTGCCCTAGTGGCGCCGTGCGCCTTCCGCCCGCCCACGCAGTGCCCTAGCGGCGCCGCGCGTCTTCCGCCCGCCCGCGCCATGCCCTAGATCGCGCGGCGGCGGCGGTGGGGCTGGCGGTGACGTCGGAGACGGAGACGGCGATGACGACAACAAAATGATACGAAAACCCCAATGATGCAACGAAACGAAATCTACTTATCGAAAATTCCGACGGGGAAGTCGACCGATCGCACTCCTAATTCCGGTACGTGGTTCGGGGTGATCGGATTCCTTCGTCTTCTTCCTCTTTCTTTCTTTTTTCCTCCTCCGGTAAGGATTCCGCCTTTTTCTTCTCTTTTCTCCCTCGTTCTCTCCGGCTAGGGTTTCTCTTTTTGCGAAAAGTGGGATTTTTCCTTTTCGTACGTACAATTAAATCCCACCTTTTAATATCTGTCACCGAATAATTAATTCTTTAATTAATTAATCCCACGGGATAAACCCATATTTCCTCCTAAAGCGTGCAGGATATTTTGCACGGATTCCGACGCACGTTAAGTCACCGCAACTCTAAAAACCCTGTTCCGGGAGATCCCTACGTTAGATTTCAGATCCGATTGCACCATCGGTCATCATTTTTCGAGCCCTTTTACAGAAAAATACTCGTTCCACAACTCGACCGACTCACAAAAACTCGGTAATTCAAATTCACTAAAAAAGACACTTTATTAATAGGAGGGTAAAAATTACTGGAAAAGTCATGTCATTACACCACTCACACTTTATAAGAAGTTTCGTCTTCGAAACTTAATTACAACTCTCGCTAAACAACTCGGGAAAACATTCCTTCTTCTTCGATTCCAATTCCCACGTCGCTTCACGTTCTTCGTGGTTGCTCCACTGGACCTTTACATAGGGAATGGTCCGATTGCGCAATTTCTTATCCTCTCGTGCCAAGATCCGCACCGGCGTCTCCTCAATGCTTAAGTCCTCTTGTAACTCGATAGTGGATACATCTAGGGCGTGAGAGGGGTCGGGGAGGTACTTCCAGAGCATTGAAACGTGAAATACGTTGTGGACTCGATCGAGGTTCGGCGGCAAGGCCAACCGGTACGCCACCGGGCCCAAGCGTTCTAGGATCTCGAACGGTCCCATGTACCTCGGACTTAACTTTCCCCTCAGGCCGAAACGTCGGGTCCCCTTTGAAGGCAAAACTCGGAGCAACACGTGCACACCCACCATGAATTCCAAATCCCGTCGTCTATGGTCCGCGTAACTTTTCTGTCTGCTCTGGGCGGTCAGTAGCCGTTGTTTGATCAGGCGCACCTTTGCCTCGGTCTCCTCCACTAAATTTGGGCCCAAAAACTTGCGCTCTCCCAAGTCATCCCAGCATATTGGAGACCGACAGCGGCGCCCATACAGAGCCTCGTATGGCGCCATTTGAATGCTAGCTTGATAACTGTTGTTGTAGGCGAATTCCACAAGGGGTAGGTATCGAGACCACCCTTCGCCCAAGTCAAGTACGCATGCTCGGAGCATGTCTTCGAGGATTTGGATCACCCGCTCCGATTGTCCATCAGTTTGCGGGTGAAAAGCCGTGCTGAAATGCAGTTTGGTTCCCATTGCTCGTTGCATGCTTTGCCAAAAGTTCGACACAAATCACGTGTCTCTGTCCGACGTAATGGACGCCGATATTCCATGCAACCTCACTATCTCATTAATGTATGTTTGCGCCAGTCGTTCCCGAGTCCACGCCGTATGTATGGGCAGAAAGTGGGCCGACTTCGTCAAACGATCCACTATGACCCATATCGCATCATATCCTTGTGGCGATCTCGGGAAGCTGGTCACAAAATCCATCGTAATCATCTCCCACTTCCATTCCGACACCGGCAACGGTTGTAACTTCCCTGCTAGGCGTTGATGTTCGGCCTTTACTTGTTGGCACACCAGGCAATGTGCCACGAATCGGGTCACATCTCCCTTCAACTTAGGCCACCAGAAAGTTTGCTTTATATCTTTGTACATCTTTGTTCCCCTAGGGTGCACTGCGTAGGGAGCAGTATGCGCTTCCCTCAGGATTTCCTCTTTGAGTTCCGGTAGGTCCGGCATGCAAATTCGTCCTCGGAATCGTATTGTGCCATCAGAGTCTATTGCGAATTCGCCCCCCTTGGTCTGAGGGTACTCTGTCTCGCACAAGTTGTAACTGGGTATCTATCGATTGTCCTTCCAAGATCCTGTCCAGCAGGGTGGGTCTGACCACCAGGGTCGTGAGTCGTGCGACCGTACCCGCTGGCACTACCTCCAGTCTCAATTGCGAAAACTCTGCAATCAGACAGTCCTGCTGGGTAATAGCACTTACCCCTGCTCCTTCTGTCTGCCCCTTGCGGCTCAAGGCGTTGGCCTGTCAAGCCCCGGAGGTCTAAAGATAAGCGATAAAGCATGTATATTTTTTTTTTTTCTTATAAATAAGCAACCTCGCATACCGGTGCGCGACAGACCGCCACATATACAAATTCACTCCTCAAGCAGACGGAGTCTCCTTTGTATATGCACGGTGTCCTATTTACAACAACAACAACAACTACATTCTTTAACCACACAGTCACGGTGAATATAAAAAGGGAAAGTAATTTCATTCAATCACATCAAAGATCACTACGGGTTCGCAAACGGTGTCCACCCGACACCCAATTTTTCCAAAACTTCTACACATTCACAAAAGGCGGTTACATGTTTTTGAAAGGATAAATCCAGAGGTTTTCAAGATTGTGCCCACACGACACTTGGTTTATGGAAAGCGATTTCGAAACCTTTATTTAACGTAAAACGACCGCATAAGAATTCATAACAGTAAATTAAATCTACAGTGCCAACAATTAACTAACCAACATCCAGCATACTCCACAGTCACGCAAATTAAACTAACAGTTAAACTGATAAGTGAAAAGAGATAAACCAAAACGGAAATAGCGTAATAAAGCGTCATACGGCTAAGATCCTCTCGACGCAGCCTCACCACCGTCCCGATTATTACACCTAGTCGGACCTGTCACAGTGTGGTAAGTCAGTGACAAATAAAGTAGATGTTTCAACAATTAGCAATAACTTTAAAAATAAAACGATTACACCGGAGCATTTCGCTTTTCCACCTCATGTATCCACCTCACTTGATTTGATTACAACTCGTACCTGTCGGGGAGTCGACGATCTCCCCTCGTGAACATTTACTTTACTACGTGATGCTTTTAACCCCTTCACGGTGCTAGTGCTGCACTTTTAGCTGGCGTGAAGGAGTTCCCACACGGCACTTTCACTTTTTTGGGACACACGGGTCATCTAGACCACTTCTCCGGAAGAGTACACCCATGCGGAGGCCAATCTGCCTGTGTACGTGCAGCATCTAAAACATGATAGCCGGATTCGGCGTGTACAATCACCGCGACGCTTAGTCGCCACAATTAATAGCAGAAGATCCGGCAATTATTTATGCGAAAGGTTAAATCGGGTTAAAACATCTCATCTACTTTATTAGGCAGATTAATACACTTTTACGATGACATGCTGTACTTATTGCACTTACTGCACTTATTGCAAGAGTACCCACCTGGTTGCGAGAAGATCGGAGCACTTGGGTCTTTTAACACACTCCCGCTGCACACCTGGACCTAAAGAAGTCCCCAAAATGATAGTTAATTAAACGCACTAACACTGCGGAAACGGAAATCCAAAACCAACCCCGCGACGAAAAACCCCTAAAACGACACTCCTACGACACTTGACGGCGCCCCGCGCGGACGCTGCCGCCCGCGGATGCCCCGCGTGGCCCGAAACCGCGCGGTGAGCGTTCGCAGGCGGCGCCCGCGCGGCGCCTGCCTGCCCCACAGGTGCCCCGCGCGGCGCAAGGCCGCGCGGCACGCGCCCGCGGTGGCGCCCGTGCGGCGCCCGCGGGCACCCTGCGCGGCGCAAGTCCGCGCGGTGCGTGCCCGGGGGCGGTGCCCGCGCGGCGCCCGTGCGGCGCTGCCCGCTCGCGGGCGCCCCGCGCGACGCAAGGCCGCGCGGCCGCGCGCCCGGGGGCGGCGCCCGCGCGGCGCTGCCCGCCCGCGGGCGCCCTGCGTGGCACAAGGCTGCGCGGTCGCGCGCCCGGGGGCGGAGCCCGCGAGGCGCTGCCCGCCCGCGGCTCCTCCGCGCGGCGCAAGGCCGCGCGGGTGAGCGTCCGCAGGCGGCGCCCGCGCGGCGCCCGCCCTCCCGCGGGCGCCCCGCGCTGCGCCCGCCCGCCCGGGGTGCCCCGCGCGGCATGTAGCTGCGCGGTACGCGCCCGCGGGCGGCGCCCGCGCGGTGCCCTAGCGGCACCGCGCGTCGTCCGCCCGCCCGCGCCGTGCCCTAGATCATGCGGCAGCGGTAGCAGGGCCGGCGGCGATGACGGGGTTGGAGACGGCGATGTAGACAACGAAAAAGACACGAAAAGCCCCAATGACGCGACAAAACGAAATCTACTTACCGAAAATCCCGACGGGGAAGTCGATCGATCGCTCTTCTAATTCCGGTACGTTGTTCGGGGTGATCGGATTCCTCCGTCTTCTTCCTCATTTCTTTTGCCATTCTTCTGTTAGGGTTCTGCCTTTTTCTTCTCTTTTCTCCCTCGTTCTCTCCGGCTAGGGTTTCTCTTTTTGTGAAAAGTGGGATTTTTCTTTTCGTACGTACAATTAAATTCCACCTTTTAATTTCTGTCACCGATTAATTAATTCCTTAATTAATTAATCCCACAGGATAAACCCACATTTCCTCGTAAAACGTGTAGGATATTTTACACGGATTCCGATGCACGTTAAGTCACCGTAACTCTAAAAACCCTGTTCCGGGAGATCCCTACATCGGATTTCAGATCCGATTGCACCGTCGGTCTTCGTTTTTCGTGCCCTTTCACAGAAAAATACTCATGCAACACACCGACCGACTTACAGAAACTCGATAATTTCGATCCACTAAAAGGGGTACTTTATTAGAAGAAGGGTAAAATATCACTAAAAAGTCGTGTCATTACACCCCTCACACTTTATAAGAAGTTTCGTCCTCGAAACTTAATTACAACTCTCGCTAAACAACTCGGGAAAACATTCCTTCATTTTTTATTCCAGTTCCCACGTCGCTTCGCGTTCCTCGTGGTTGCTCCACTGGACCTTTACGTAGGGGATGGTCCGATTGCGCAACTTCTTATCCTCTCATGCCAAGATCCGCACCGGCGTCTCCTCGACGCTCAAGTCCTCTTGTTGCTCGACAGTGGATACATCCAGTGCGTGAGAGGGGTCGAGGAGGTACTTCCGTAGCATTGACACGTGAAACACATTGTGGATTCGATCGAGGTTCGGCGGCAGGGCCAACCGGTACGCTACCGGGCCCACACGTTCTAGGATCTCGAACAGTCCCACGTACCTCGGACTTAACTTCCCCTTCAGGCCGAAACGTCGGGTCCCCTTTGAAGGCGAAACTCGGAGCAATACGTGTTCACCCAACATGAATTCCAAATCCCGTCGTCTATGATGCGCGTAGCTTTTCTATCTGCTCTAGGCGGTCAGCAGCCGTTGTTTGATCAAACGCACCTTTGCCTCGGTCTCCTCCACTAAATTTGTGCCCAAGAACTTGCACTCTCCCAAGTCGTCCCAGCATATTGGAGACCGACAGCGGCGCCCATACAAAGCCTCGTATAGCGCCATCTGGATACTGGCTTGATAACTGTTGTTGTAGGCGAATTCCACCAGGGATAGGTATCGAGACCACCCTTCGCCCAAGTCAAGTACGCATGCCCGGAGCATGTCTTCGAGGATTTGGATCACCCGTTCCGATTGTCCGTCAGTTTGCGGGTGAAAAGCCATGCTGAAATGCAATTTGGTTCCCATTGCTCGTTGCAGGCTTGTTAAGGAATTTATGTTGGCGTATTTCGTGAAAATGGTTAAGTCTTGAAGATTGAAGATGAAGAAGTTTGGATTATATACCTCAATCTCAAGAAAGAAGAATTCAAAAGGATCAGGTACGTTTAACTAAATATTTTTGGTGATCCGAATACTTCTTATAGTGTAGAAACACTTGGATGAATTTTTAATTGCTTAAAAATAAAAAACTGGACATGTTATATGTTCAGGATCCGGATCAGGCACTACAGTCCGGACCCCGAACATAGGGTAGTTCATGCGCAATTCCAGTTCGGATCGTGGTTACTTCAGTCCGGACCCCGAACGTGAAATTTGCAGGAATTGCATGAACAGTCCGGACCGTGGTTACTTCAGTCCGGACCCCGAATGCATGTTTTTCTGGAAATAGTCTGTTTAGTCACGACAGTCCGGACCGCCAAAATTCCAGTCCGGATCGTCGTCCTGAAAAATTCCAGATAAGGTTAGTTTTTGATTCTTATCATCTTCCAGTGGTTTCTAACCTATAAATAAACCCTACGATTCATTTTTTAGGGTAATCCGAAAAAGAGAAAAATCCACATATAGAGAAGAAAGGAAATAACTAGCTTTAATTCTATGTTTCTTCATCTATATTAATTAATTTGATTCTAGGATTTCAAACTCAAATTTTGAGTAGAATCAAATTAATGAATACTTAGATGGTATTTCCAATCTATTTCTAATCTAAGTTTTCGGCGGATCATCACCACCCAAAAACAACGATTTTCTCAAAATCGGCGCGTGGACTCGCGTGGCCTTGTGGATTCAAGGTGCAACCGCTCTCGTGGATTCGGAGCGAGGTACGTTCGTGGATTCGAGACGTGCTACTGGGTGAAGACCGTGGATTCGGTCTGACGTCGTGGATTCGACGTTGGACGCTAATCGTGGATTCGAGGAGCGTTGCGGAGCGAGCGGAGAAGATCTACTAGGAGCATATGAAAAAGGTCGAGTCGTGAGTGAGTACTTACATCACCTTGTACGTGTTATAATTCTAGTGGATTTCGCCGTTTTATCGGTCCCGTGGTTTTTTTACTCCGGTTTTGAAGTTTTTCCACGTAAAAATCTTGCGTGTTATTTTTCATTTCCGCATTGGGTTTTATTGCGCAACGATTTTTGAGTGTTTACTGTTTACACCTATTCACCCCCCTCTAGGTGTTTTTTCCTCTATTTAGATCCAATTAATACAACCCAACAAGTGGTATCAGAGCGAGAATAGGGTTGTAAACAATGGTTGAAGGTGGAAACATCAACAGACCCCCATTCTTCGATGGAACAAATTATGCCTACTGGAAAGTACGGATGAAAGCCTTTTTAATTTCCATCGACGAACGGGTGTGGCAATCAATCGAGTTAGGATGGTCTAATCCAACTGAAATTATTGCTGATGTTCGCACCATCAAACCTAGGTCGAAATGGACCAAGGAAGAGATTGACTTATCTTCTTACAATGGCAAAGGTGTTAACGCTCTATTTAATGCTTTGTCATAAACTGAGTTCTCTTGCGTCTCGGCATGTGAGACTGCGAAAAAAATCTGGGATGTTCTACAAGTTACACATGAGGGAACAAACCTTGTGAAGATTCAAAAACTGCAGATGCTTACGAGCAAGTTTGACTCCATTTTTATGGCAGAAAATGAATTGTTCACAGATTATTATACACGATTGCAAGACATCGTGAGTACATGTGCTAACTTGGGAGAGAAAATTCCAGAATCTAAAGTTGTAAGAAAGATTTTAAGGACTCTTCCTGAAAGATTTCGTTCCAAGGTTACGGCCATTGAAACAGTTAAACACCTGGACGAAATCCGTGTAGAAGAATTAGTTGGTGCACTTCAAACATATGAAATGACATTTCCTACTAACTATTCTTCTGGAAAAGCATCCTCTTCTAAGTCTTCAGGTTTTGCATTGAAATCAACTAAAGAAGAAGACTCGGATTCATTCTCCTCAGACGATGATGAGAACCTATCTATGGAGGATTTCGAGAAGCAACTTGCTCTCTTGATAAGGAAGTTTCGCCGAAACTTTCGAAGGGGTAATTCAAGCAAAATTCCATCCTTCGTAAAGTCGAAGAAAGGCAAGGGGTCAAGAAAGGAAGAGAGTTTTTCAAAGGATAAGAAAAACTCGGAGGGACAAGTACAATGTTTCAAGTGTCGAGGCTACGACCACATTGCAACGGAGTGTCCCAATAAGAATCCGGCAAAGAACAAGGTGATGCAAGCAGTCACTTGGGATGACACCTCAACGATAAATGAGTCATCTTCCAGTGATGAAGAAAATAACGCAACGGCGTTCCACGCGTCCACATCTTCACCCTTCACGTGCTTAATGGCAAGTACATCCGATTCATTGTCCACCTCCTTCCATGTTGAAAAGAATGCCATGGACGACGAATCGAGTAACTCCGAAGGTGAAGATTTAGCTCTTGCCTACCATAAACTCTTGAGGGATTCAAAGAAATTGGCAAAGCAAAACAGGAGTTTGAGAGGGAGATTGCAGGATCTCGAAGAAGAAGTAAAAAGGGCAACTTCTCTCTCAAATGCTCTTGAAGTGGAAAGGGATAACTTGATCAAAGTAAATGTTTCCCTTCAAGAGAAAAATGAGCATTTCGAGAAGGAACATATAAAATTGGTGGATAAGGCGAATTACTTCTTGAAGCTCTACAGCGAGGCTCGACAGGAAAAAATGGAAATGACGAAGACCATTTTCCAACTCAAGGATGATTTAAAGCGATTTTCTTCGGGAAGGAGTAAGTTGGATAAGCTTCTTGGTCTTGGTCAAACAAACCGATTCGGCCTCGGATACAATCGAACGGGAGATAGTCCTAGTTCGAGTAAGACAGTTTTTGTGCCTCAGTCGGTATCTCCTCATTCGACACCGGAATTCACGACAAACAACGACAACAAGCCTACTTCACCCTCTTCGGGATTGTCAAGCACAAAGGTATGTTTTCGTTGTGGTTTTGCAGGGCACATCAGGAGAAATTGCAAGATGGGAGCGAAACGATCAACTCAAGCACCTCTTGCAACAACTACCAAAAGGGTGATTCCCCGGAAATCAAAAGAAAATTTTTCAAAGGGAAAGAGCCTTGGTAGTTCACCTCGCAAGACGACGTCATCAAGGCGTAGCAACCAATCAAACAAGACGCTTTCACCAAGGAGAATAACTTCACATTCATTGCCAACGCAGTCCAAAAAGGTTTGGGTGCGCAAAGGTGAAATCTTCCCTTGTCTTGTCATTCATACCTCCTTGCATGCTTATGACAATTCGTCTTGGTATCTGGATAGCGGGTGTTCCCGTCATATGACCAGTGACAAAAATTATTTTCAATCTTTTGAGAAAACCTCCGGAGGACTTGTAGTTTTCGGAGACGGTCGTTCTTCCAAAAATGTTGGAAAATGAACAATTGCTATCCCAGATGGCCCGGTTTTGAACAATGTTCTATTTGTTGAAGGCCTTATGACTAACCTCATTAGCATTAGTCAACTTTGTGACAATGGTTTTTCAGTTAAATTTTCTTCTGCGGAATGTATTGTAACTGATAAGGACCATGTATTCTTTTTAAAAGGGGTTAGATCAGAAAATAATTGCTATGTCGTTCCAAATAGAATTTCTGAAAATTGTAACCTAGCTTCTTTGAATAATGAAACGCTTTGGCATGAAAGGCTAGGTCACATAAATTTTAAGGAACTTGCAAGAATTTCAAATAAAGACGTGGTCAAGGGGGTTCCTAAACTTTCACTTAAAGAAAACATTGTGTGTGGCGGTTGTCAAAAGGGAAAACAATCAAGGACTGCACACAAGAACTTGAACCACGTTGGTACAAAACGGCCTTTAGAATTATTGCACATGGATTTAATGGGGCCAACATGTCAACCATCTTTGGGAGATAAATGGTATGTTTTTCTATTGGTTGATGATTTCTCTAGATACTCATGGGTAGCATTTTTAAAAGAGAAAGCACATACTTTCGATTCTTTTCATGAGATCTGTCATCGTATTATGATTGAAAGAAATGAAAAGATCGTTCGTGTTAGAAGTGATAGAGGTGGAGAATTCATAAATTCTAAATTCATTGATTTTTGCACTTCTAACAGCATAAAACATAAATTCTCAGCACCCTATACACCTCAACAGAATGGTGTAGTCGAGCGCAAAAACAGGGTTGTACAAGAGATGGCACGTGTTATGCTTCATAGCCGAAATTTACCGTTATATTTTTGGGCTGAAGCTGTGAACACTGCAGTCTATGTAATTAATCGAGTGTATTTGCGCCCGGGAACTTTAAATACACAATATGAACTATGGTTCTGTAGAAAACCAAATATCAAATATTTTCGTATCTTTGGGAGTCGCTGTTACATTTTACGTGACCGCGAAAATCTTGGCAAATTTGACTCTCGAAGTGACGAAGGGATTTTCATGGGTTATTCTACAAACAGTAGAGCATATCGGGTATTTAACCTGGAATCTAAAACGATGGTAGAATCTATAAATGTTAAAGTAGATGAAACTTTTCACTTTGCATCTGATAAATCTACCCCTGATATGTCTCTTGATGATGATACTCCTGTAAATGCATCTTTTTATAATAATTCTTCCGATAATGTTGATGCATCTAATGGTTCTTCAAGTTGATCTGATGTGCAGGAATCATCACATGTACCTCCGAGTACTCCGTTACCTCAAACGTTACGCATCTCCAAGGATCATCTAGAATCTAACATTATTGGAGACCCACAAGAAGGAGTCAGGGCTCGGAGACAGTTGGTTTGTGGAGTCGCATGTTACATCTCCTTGATAGAACCAAAGAACGTCGATGAAGCTCTTCAGGATGACTACTGGATTGAAGCGATGCAGGAAGAGCTCCATCAGTTCAAACGAAACAAAGTCTGGGAATTAACGAAGCCTCCGAAGTAACACAACGTGATTGGTACTAAATGGATTTTCAAGAATAAGAAAAACGAGGATGGTACCATCATCAGGAACAAAGCACGTCTAGTTGCTCAAGGTTATTCACAAATAGAAGGAATAGACTTTGATGAGACGTTCGCCCCGGTAGCTAGACTCGAGTCAATTCGTATTCTATTCGCAATAGCTTGCCATTTTAAAATAAAACTCTTTCAAATGGACGTTAAGAGCGCGTTTTTAAATGGGTTTTTGAACGAGGAAGTTTATGTGGCTCAACCGAAAGGTTTTGTAGACCTTAAACTACCTAACCATGTTTTTCGTTTGAAAAAGGCTCTTTACGGTCTAAAACAAGCACCGCGAGCGTCGTACGAAAGGTTGACAAAGCACCTTTTGGAGAAGGGCTATACTCGAGGGGGAGCTGATCGGACTCTCTTTGTGAAGCATTATCCGGATAACTTCATTGTAGCACAAATCTATGTCGATGACATTGTATTTGGTGCAACAAGAGATAATGATGCTTCTAAATTCGCTGAAACCATGGAGAGCGAATTTGAGATGTCCATGATGGGCGAACTGACATACTTTCTTGGATTGCAAGTGAAACAAAACGTAGAAGGCATCCATCTGTGCGAATCCAAGTATGCAATGGAGTTGGTCAAAAAGTTTGGATTAGAAAATTCTAAAGATTTTCCAACTCCAATGGGAACTAGCAACAAGGGATTAGGAAGTGAATCTCTTAGTGAAAGTGTAGACGAGAAGCTTTATCGCAGCATGATTGGAAGTCTACTCTACCTCACGGCTAGTCGCCCGGACATATCCTTTAGTGTTGGGATCTGCGCGAGATATCAGTCAGCACCAAAGGAGGTTCACCTGAAAGCGGTGAAAAGGATCATCCGGTACGTCAAAGGAACCGTAAATTTCGGAATTTGGTATCCTATGGGAACAAGTCTTGACATTGTAGGATATTTAGATGCCGATTGGGCAGGATCAGTGGATGATCGGAAAAGTACGAGTGGTGCATGTTTTAATCTTGGCCATTGCCTTGTTGCATGCAATAGTAAAAAGCAAAACTGCATTGCACTCTCGACTGCCGAAGCGGAATATATTTCAGCGGGTAGTTGTTCAACCCAACTCATTTGGATGAAAAGTGTGTTGAGCGACTTCCGAATTTCAGCAACTTCGGTAACAATTCTTTATGACAACACAAGTGCTATCAATATTTTCAAAAACCCTGTGTTGCACTCAAGAACAAAACACATTGAACTTAGATATCATTTTCTAAGAGAGCTAGTTGAATCAAATATTCTTCAACTTTCCTACATTTCAACTGAAGATCAATTAGCTGACATTTTAACAAAACCTTTGGATCAAAAACGATTTATTCATTTGCGTAAGGCAATTGGAATGCTTTTCTTGAAATAATCTCTTTTGAAACCAATCCTTAGGTTAGGTTTTGTTTTGTGTTTTTTTTGTTCTTTATCTATGCATGTACATAGAACATTAATTGAGCATTAGTTATATTGACTTTAACTGCATCCTTTCATATAATTAGAAATTTATTATGCTTTGGATATCATAATAATTCAGTTGATGCAATGATCATTTATGTCAATTAAGTCATCTTTTAAGTGATCAAAGTTAATTTCTCTCTCAAATGATCTCTTGGTATAGTTTTTATCTTATTTGACGATTTAGTCGAGTATGAAATCGAGATCAATCTTTGGTTGAATACTTTATATTTTAAATAATTGATAGCCAATTGAGGGGGAGTTAATGTAAATTGTTATGCTCAAAAGATGTGGAAAGAGTTACATCCCAATGAGGAGTGCGAAAACTACCACCACATGGAGGAAAGAGCTACCACCTCGGTCGTCCGAGAACTGTGTGCAGCTACCACATGTATACCAAGCATGGTTTTTCAAGTTGATTAAGTAAAATGCTTTTTGGAATACTTGACCCCGTCAAATTCCAAGGTTGGTATAAGGTGGGAATTTTAATGAAAGATGCTCAAAGAGCCACTCTCTTCAACAAATTGACTAGATACATTATCTAACATATTTGGGATTTCAAATATCTATTGATCTTGGTATTTCATTTTCTTTACCAAATTAATGATTTGATAAAGGCATTACTCATAAGATCATGATAGATGTAATTGAACTTGTTCAACTTTAAGGGATTTAATTTTTATAAATTTTCGTTTCATTATTTGGATATTTTTGATAGATTTTGCATAATCTATTTCTTTTTATATGAAACGATGATTTTCATATAAAGTTGATACACAAAAGTGCTTACAATCTTTTTCTAGATTTTCTGGAATTTTTCTGAATTTTTCTGAAGAAAAAGTTTGAAGCCGGTCCGGACTGGACAATCCGTTCCGGATCCCGAACGCAGGATTTCCTGCAGGTAGCCGATCCGGACTGGATTCTTGAGGCAGTCCGGACCGCAGCTAGGGTTTTATATAGAACAAAAGGGTTTTGATTTCTTTTTACTTCAATCTTTTGTTCCTAAGTCTCCAGAGCTTCTCTCTCTAGAAAACAACCAATTTGGAGCCTTTCCAACTCAAGTTCTTCGATTCAAAGTGAGTTTTCTTGATCAAAACTTCAATTTTTTTTTTTCACTGTTTTTATCTTTTTGCTCAAAACGTGAAGGAAATCATGTAACTTCTTCGTTAGAGATTGGTTTTTGGTTAAATTTCTATTGAAATAAGAACTCTGAGTAGATTAGTTTTGATTATATGCTAGGTTTTCTCTTGATTAACGAATTTTTAGGCTTCGATTTCTAAAATTTCGATTTTAGGGCATATAATGAGAAATTTTGAAAATCATGGAATTGATCTATTTTTAAAATCCTTTTTGCAAAACTAATTTGATTCCTGGTCTCTCTACACGATAATGATTGTTTGGGTATAATTTTTCAAATTTTTAAAAATTAACAATTTTTTCGTGTTCTTGAGTTGTTGCTCACAGGATTCTCTTTTTCACAAAAGATAGCAGAGATGGTGATCACCTGGATAATCTTTCTTCTTACTGCCATGGTTCACACAAGAGCAACTAACAAGCCCAAGAGGGGTCGAGAGGACTCGGATTCGAGATCAGAAACTGAATCCATTGACTGGGATGAATTATTGGTAGAAGCAACTGCACCTGCTACTTCAAAGGGAAAAGCCCCTGCTGCATCTACAAAGGCTGTACCAACTGCTGCATATAAGGGTAAAGCTCCAATGGAAGAAACTCCTCACAAGTTAAAAAGAAAAAGCGTCGCACGCAAGAGAGGAAGTGCTCGTGGAATATCGATTGAGGAGCCACTAGCAACTCAGCCTCCTCCACGAGAGTTTATAAGCTCAGAAAGAATTAAGGACTTCGAAAAGAGGGAATGCATCGGTGAAAGGCATGTTAATCTCAAAGCTCTGAGGGAGCGATCCGCACTTTTTGGCACTCTCGTTGACAATGCGGGTCTTGCCCTAATCTGTCATTTCCCCGACCCTACAGGATATTGTCTTCACTCCGTCAGGATGTTTTATCAGAATGGATCAAAGTTGATTGATCAGGATGACGGACAGCGAGAATTTCAAACAATGGTTAGAAACATTAAGATCAAGGTCACTCCACAACTGATTGGAGAGGTGTTGGGGATGAAGGCCAGCGCTGAAGGAAGTCATTACCTAAAAGGTCGTGCTTTCTCCACCACCTCATGGAGAGTAGTCGTAAATGGAATATGTCTACCAGATACTCAGTCAACCGGAAACTCAGTCTTTTCAAGAGAACTTCAACCGGAGTATCGATACTTGAACTTTATTGTTTGCTACAACATTCTTCCCAACATGCAAACAAAAGTTCTTCGATGGGACAGGATGCTATTCCTCTATCTCCTTGGAAACTCGGCAGCAGCTATGGGTTCTAACTTCAACATTCCCTTCCTGATCTGGTCAAGGATGGCACGGTATGTGGAACATGCCCATCCCACAGAGAGACTTCCCTTCCTAATCATAATTATGCGAATTTTGAAGAAATTTAAAGTTGATACTTCATCATCGACTTATATGCATAGTTTGGGAACAATCAACGATACGACTATCGTCAAGTCCCTCTCCACGAAACAAGATGAGCCTCCCTCACCTCCTCTCAGACGCCGACCTTCAACTTCAGCAGCAACAGCTTCAGCACCTTCAGCACAACCGGCACCTCCTTCGACTTCAGATGATGATGCATCGGTTACCTCAATTTATAGAGAGCAACAACGTCCTTCCTCCGAGCAGGAACGCATGTCAAATGAATTTGTTGAAATGAAGGAAGAAATAAGAGAAGTAAAAAAGGAACAAGTGTCCATGAACAAGCGCATAAAGAAAATTTTTCAAAAACTCGGATGCATTAGTTCAGAGGACTCTGAATAATTTTATTTTGTTCTAATCTTTAACTTTGTTTTGCAGGTTTCAAGTTTTTTTTTAGTTTAGTTCTCAAATTTTTCTTGTTTTGAACTTTTAACTCTCCTTTTATTTTGTAATTTTGGCTTGATTTTGTGACAAAAAGGGGGAGAGAGAACAAACAAACAATGTGATCGACTGATGGTTGTGAACTTTGAACTATGAAAGGTAAGTACAACTTCAACTTTGGTTTTGCATTGTGTTTTGATGCATGCTTCGACTAACTATTCGACTAACTATTTGGGCATGTAATATAACTAACAAGTTGATGTTGACTAACAATTCTGTGACATTTGGAATTTTAATGTTTAGAAGATATGTCGATTTTTTTATTCTGATCTTATTACATATCTGAATTCGTGAATGTCATGGTGAGTATAAACTCTATCTCTGTGTTTGGTTTTGAATGCTAAAATTCTTGAGGTATCTAACGATCTCGTTTGTCAAGAATGATTCCTTTTTGCAGAGAGTACAGATGTCTAAGTCTAGAGTCTGTTCTAGGAGTTTATCTCATGTATTTACCTTTATTTGGATCTCCAATGTAAATTTTTGTTGTATGGTGATAGCAACAAAAATATCTTTTTGAATTTTCTTGAGTGGATTTGTATTTTGTCACGAAACCGCCAAAGGGGGAGATTGTTAAGGAATTTGTGTTGGCGTATTTCGTGAAAATGGTTAAGTCTTGAAGATTGAAGATGAAGAAGTTTGGATCATATACCTCAATCTCAAGAAAGAAGAATTCAAAAGGATCAGGTACGTTTAACTAAATATTTTTGGTGATCCGAATACTTCTTATAGTGTAGAAACACTTGGATGAATTTTTAATTGCTTAAAAATAAAAAACTGGACATGTTATATGTTCAGGATCCGGATCAGGCACTACAGTCCGGACCCCGAACATAGGATAGTTCATGCGCAATTCCAGTCCGGATCGTGGTTACTTCAGTCCGAACCCCGAACGTGGAATTTGCAGGAATTGCATGAACAGTCCGGACCGTGGTTACTTCAGTCCGGACCCCGAATGCATGTTTTTCTGGAAATAGTCTATTTAGTCACGACAGTCCGGACCGCCAAAATTCCAGTCCGGACCGTCGTCCTGAAAAATTCCAGATAAGGTTAGTTTTTTATTCTTATCATCTTCCAATGGTTTCTAACCTATAAATAAACCCTACGATTCATTTTTTAGGGTAATCCGAAAAAGAGAAAAATCCACATATAGAGAAGAAAGGAAATAACTAGATTTAATTCTATGTTTCTTCATGTATATTAATTAATTTGATTCTAGAATTTCAAACTCAGATTTTGAGTAGAATCAAATTAATGAATACTTAGATGGTATTTCCGATCTATTTCTAATCTAAGTATTCGGCGGATCATCACCACCCAAAAACAACGATTTTCCCAAAATCGGCGCGTGGACTCGCGTGGCCTTGTGGATTCAAGGTGCAACCGCTCTCGTGGATTCGGAGCGAGGTACGTTCGTGGATTCGAGACGTGCTACTGGGTGAAGACCGTGGATTCGGTCGGACGCCGTGGATTTGACGTTGGACGCCGTGGATTTGGCGTTGGACGCTAATCGTGGATTCGAGGAGCGTTGCGGAGCGAGCGGAGAAGATCTACTAGGAGCGTATGAAAAAGGTCGAGTCGTGAGTGAGTACTTACATGACCTTGTACGTGTTATAATTCTAGTGGATTTCGCCGTGTTATCGGTCCCGTGGTTTTTTTACTCCGGTTTTGGAGTTTTTCCACGTAAAAATCTTGCGTGTTATTTTTCATTTCCGCATTGGGTTTTATTGCGCAACGATTTTTGAGTGTTTACTGTTTACACCTATTCACCCCCCTCTAGGTGTTTTTTCTCCTATTTAGATCCAATTAATACAACCCAACAAGGCTCTGCCAAAAGTTCGACACAAATCGCGTGTCTCTGTCCGACGTAATGGACGCCGGTACTCCATGCAACCTCACTATCTCAATAATGTATGTTTGCGCCAGTCATTCCCGAGTCCACGTCGTATGTACGGGCAGGAAGTGGGCCGACTTCGTCAAACGATCCACCATGACCCATATCGCATCATGTCCTTATGGCGATCTCGGGAAGCCGGTCACAAAATCCATGGTAATCATCTCCCACTTCCATTCGGGCACCAGTAACGGTTGTAACTTCCCTGCTGGGCGTTGATGCTCGGCCTTTACTTGTTGGCACACCAGGCAATGTGCCACGAATCGGGTCACGTCTCCCTTCAATTTTGGCCACCAGAAGGTTTGCTTTATATCTTTGTACATCTTTGTTCCCCCAGGGTGCACTGCGTAGGGAGCAGTATGCGCTTCCCTCAGGATTTCCTCTTTGAGTTCCTGCAGGTCCGGCACGCAGATCCGTCCTCGGAATCGTACTGTGCCATCAGAGCCTATGGCGAAATCGCCCCCTTGGTCTGAGAGTAACCTGTCTCGCACCAGTTGTAACTAGGTATCTGTCGATTGTCCTTCCAAGATTCTGTCCAGCAGGGTGGGTCGGACCACCAGGGTCGTGAGTCGTGCGACCGTACCCGCTAGCACCACCTCCAGTCTTAATTGCAAAAACTCTACAATCAGACAGTCCTGCTGGGTAATAGCACTTACCCCTGTTCCTTCTGTCTGCCCCTTGCGACTCAAGGCGTCGGCCACCACATTTGCCTTCCCCGGGTGGTAGTGGATCGACAAGTCATAGTCTTTCAGTAGCTCGAGCCACCGCCTTTGCCGCAAGTTTAGCTCCTTCTGGGTGAAGAGGTACTTGAGGCTTTGATGATCGGAATACACATTGCAGTGTGTCCCGTACAGATAGTGTCTCCACAACTTGAGGACAAACACGACTGCTGCAAGCTCCAAGTCGTGCACGGGATAATTTCTCTCGTACTCCTTCAATTGTCTTGACGCATAGGCTATGACCTTATCCCGTTGCATAAGCACACCTCCGAGGCCGTTTCGCGACGCATCGCAATAAACCTCATAATCCTCCCCAGGTTCCGGTAAGGCGAGAACCGGGGCCCGCGTCAATCTGTCCTTGAGTTCCTCGAAACTTCTCTGGCACTGATCCGTCCAGATAAACTTCTCCCCCTTCCGGGTCAGACGATTTAAGGGGGTAGGTATTTTGGAGAAG
This sequence comes from Tillandsia leiboldiana, assembly GCA_029204045.2. Classification (NCBI taxonomy): domain Eukaryota; kingdom Viridiplantae; phylum Streptophyta; class Magnoliopsida; order Poales; family Bromeliaceae; genus Tillandsia; species Tillandsia leiboldiana. Next base: position 30,872,243 of record CM055062.1, on the reverse strand, counting down.
CCTTCCACAAAGCGCCGGTAATACCCTGCCAGCCCCAGGAAGCTTCGTACCTCTGTTACCGTTGTCGGTCGGGGCCAGTCTGTCACCGATTCTATCTTCCTCGGGTCCACTGCAATTCCCGACGCCGAAACAACGTGCCCCAAAAAGTCCACCTCACGGAGCCAAAACTCACACTTTTTGAGTTTGGCATAGAGTTTCTGATCCCGAAGGGTCTGAAGGACTATACGTAGGTGCTCCTCGTGTTCCTCATCCGTACGGGATTAGATGAGGATATCATCGATGAAGACCACTACGAATAAATCTAAGAAGGGTTTGAACACCCTATTCATCATGTCCATAAATACCGCTGGGGCATTGGTGAGCCCGAACGGCATTACCGTGAATTCGTAGTGGCCGTAGCGAGTCCGGAAGGCCGTTTTCGGGATGTCCTCACCCCTAACTCTGAGCTGATGGTAGCCGGACTGCAGGTCAATCTTTGAGAACACCGTTGCCCCTTGTAACTGATCGAATGGATCGTCGATCCTCGGCAGGGGGTATTTATTCTTAATGGTGACCTTGTTTATTTCCCGATAGTCCATGCACAGCCGAAGGCTTCCATCATTCTTTCTTACGAACAGAACGGGTGTGCCCCATGGCGACACGCTCGGTCTGATGAAGCCGTTATCCAAAAGGTCTTCCAGCTGTGCCTTGACTTCCTTCAACTCGGCGAAAGCCATCCTGTACGGTGCTTTGGTGATGGGTTTCGTGTCTGGGAGCAGCTCAATAGGGAATTCAACCTCTCGTTCAGGTGGCATCCCAGGGAGTTCCGCCGGAAATACATTCGAAAATTCCCTCACGACTGGGATGTCGGACAGTGAGGGGGTGGGTCGAGCCGCTAAGTCCACCGAGGCCAAATAGGCCACGCACCCGCCCTCTATTAGTTTTCTAGCTCGTGACGCGGAGATGATGGTTAAGAAGGAAGTACTTTTACACGCTAGGTAAACGTGTTACGGGAATCCCGGTTTCTGCAGTCGTACCTGACGTTTCTCGCAATCGATCACCGCCTAGTACTCGGTGAGCCAATCCATGCCTAGCACCACGTCGAATTCCTTTAACGGGATAACCACCAGATCGCAGGGGCAGGACAACCTCCCCAGCTTTATCGAGCAAGAAGGTACAAAACTAGTTGCTTCAATTGGTCCCCCAGGGGTCTGGACGGTCATCAGGTCGCAAAGGGGTCTACTCTCTAGCAGATGGGCATGTGCGAAGGTACGGGATACGAAGGAGCGAGACGCCCCGGTGTCAAAAAGAGTTCGAGCTCGAAAATCGGAAATTGAAGTAATACCTGCTACTACGTCCGCCGGCGGTTCCGGTCCTTGCTGGCTCATGGCTAGACCCTCTCTCCCGGTTGGGGCCGCGCTTCCCCTTCCTGTCGAGTTGCTGGGGGACGTGGGAGTCCTCCCGATGGCGCTCTCCCTCGTCCCTGCGGCTGCGGTGTCAAGGTGGAAGCTGCGGAGCATGCCGCCCCCATGTTCGAGGGGCAATTGAACCGGAGATGCCCAGGCTTGCCGCAGCGATAACAATGGTCCTGTCTTATGGGGCATTCTGTAACTCGGTGTGTTCTTCCGCAAATAATGCAGGGTTTATCTACTGGCCGCTGTCCCCCCGCCGGTGTGCTCTTGGCCCCGTGTTGCATCTTGGGGTACTTTGTGGGCCGGCTCCCGCCAGAAGAGCCCCCTCCAGGGTAAGACTGCGACCGCTTCTTGTCCCGATTGTACTCTGAGGCTTCCCGCCGGGCGCGTGTGACAGCAAAGCCACGTTCCACGATAGTGGCCCGATCAACTACTGCCCGGAAAGTGTGTAAATCTGCCGCTTGGACTACTTCGAAGATGTCGCTTCACAGCTCGTCTACGAAAAGACGGGCCTTGTGGGATTCATCCCGTATGACGAACGGGACACAATTAGTTAATCTCACGAACTCGCGCTGGTATTCCATGAGTGATCGATTCCCTTGCTTAATGTGTTTGAGGTCGTCTTCCATCTGTCGTTTAACACTGTTAGAAAAGAAGGCTCCAAACAGCTCCTCTCTGAAAGCTGACCACGATGGTAGCAGAGTATTCATAGACGGGTCCGGGCGTACCGTCTTCCACCAAATGCGGGCCTTCCATTCAAGGAAGTGGACGGCTAAGGGGACCCGCTCATGTTCCTCCATCAATAGGTCTTCAAACAGCTTCTCCATGGTATCCACCCATTTTTCTACGACCCAGGGGTCGGTCGTTTCTCCCTCAAAAATGGGCGGATCGTACTTCTTGAACTCTGCCAAGTTCGTCCTAACTCGATCGCGTTCAGTTCGCTGATCTGTAGCTCCTCCTACAGCCGCGGTGCTCCCAGGAGTAGGGGTCGTCGCTGCCTCTCTTGCCGAGTCTCCCGCAGTCGCTCCCAGTATGGGCCCCGAAGCTGTCGGGGTGGGGGAGTCCAACGGGGCTGTGGGTCGCTCTGCCGACACGCCCGTCATCGAGGTCTGGTGGGGTGCGGCTGTGGTTGTACCACCCGCCCTTGGCGGTCCCGTAGCGGGGGCGGTAGGTTCGAGCGGAGGGGTCGGAGCGTCCTCCACTGACGCAGTGGCCTGCCGCTGCGTTATCTGTCGGACTTGTTCCGTCAGCGTTGCCAGTTGCCCGACCATCTCTCACAGTTGCTGACGGAGAAGTTGGTTCTTCGTGGTGGCCGGGGCCGTATCTTCCGCACCCGCGTTATCAGTCGTTGACCGAGTCCGGACCATTATTTGCTGTATACAAAGAAACCGCATTAACCCTAAGGTTACTGGCCTAGCACTTGACCTACGGACGCACCAAAATTAAGTCCCTTTTTCCCCGTACACTCACGATCTACTACACCTACATCTTGGTTATCTCATGTTCAATTTGCTTGTGGCATCATGCACTGTGGATGTTGGTCACCGACTACTGTGGTTAAAATTGTTTTCTCTTATACCATTTAATCTGTCACGCCCCGGAGGTCTAAAGATAAGCGGAAAAGCATGTATATATTTTTTTCTTATATTAAGCGACCTCGCCTACCGGTGCGCGACAGACTGCCACATATACAAATTCACTCCTCAAGCGGACAGAGTCTCCTTTGTATATGCACGGCGTCCTATTTACAACAACAACTACTACTACATTCTTTAACCACACAGTCACGGTGAACATAAGAAGGGAAAGTAATTTCATTCAATCACATCAAAGATCACTACGGGTTCGCAAACGGTGTCCACCCGACACCCAATTTTTCCAAAACTTCTACACATTCATAAAAGGCGGCTACATGTTTTTGAAAGGATAAATCCAGAGGTTTTCAAGATTGTGCCCACACAACACTTGGTTTATGGAAAGCGATTTTGAAACCTTTATTTAACGTAAAACGGCCGCATAAGAATTCATAACAGTAAATTAAATCTACAGTGCCAATAATTAACTAACCAACATCCAGCATACTCCACAGTCACGCAAATTAAACTAACAGTTAAACTGAGAAGTGAAAAGAGATAAACCAAAACGGAAACAGCGTAATAAAGCATCATACGGCTAAGATCCTCTCGACGCAGCCTCACCACCGTCCCGATTATTACACCTAGTCGGACCTGTCACAGTGTGGGAAGTCAGTGACAAATAAAGTAGATGTTTCAACAATTAGCAATAACTTTAAAAATAAAACGATTACACGAGAGCCTTTCGCTTTTCCACCTCATGTATCCACCTCACTTGATTTGATTACAACTGGTACCTGTCGGGGAGTCGACGATCTCCCCTCGTGAACATTTACTTCACTACGTGATGCTTTTAACCCCTTCATGGTGCTAGTGCTGAACTTTTAGCTGGCGTGAAGGAGTTACCACACGGCACTTTCACTTTTGTGGGACACACGGGTCATCCAGACCACTTCTCCGAAAAAGTACACCCATGCGGAGGCCAATCCGCTTGTGTACGTGCAGCATCTAAAACATGATAGCCGGATTCGGCGTGTACAATCACCGCGACGCTTAGTCGCCACAATTAATAGCAGAAGATCCGGCAATTATTTATGCAAAAGGTTAAATCGGGTTAAAACATCTCATCTACTTTATTAGGCAGATTAATACACTTTTACGATGACATGCTGTATTTATTGCACTTACTGCACTTATTGCAAGAGTACCTACCTGGTTGCGGGAAGATCGGAGCACTTGGGTCTTTTAACACACTCCCGCTGCACACCTGGACCTAAAGAAGTCCCCAAAATGATAGTTAATTAAACGCACTAACACTGCAGAAATGGAAATCCAAAACCAACCCCGCGACGAAAAACCCAAAAACGACGCTCCTACGACACTTGACGGCGCCCCGCGCGGACACCGCCGCCCGCGGATGCCCCGCGCGGCCCGAAACCGCACGGTGTGCGTCCGCGGGCGGCGCCCGCTCGGCGCCCGCCTGCCCCGCGGGTGCCCCGCGCGGCGCAAGGCCGCACGGCACGCGCCCGCAGTGGCGCCCGTGCAGCGCCCGCGTGGCACACACCCGCCCGCGGGCACCCAGCGCGGCGCAAGGCCACGCGGTGCGTGCCCGGGGGCGCCGCCCGTGCGGCGCTGCCCGCCCGGGGGCGCACCGCGCGGCGCAAGGCAGTGCAGCCGTGCGCCCGGGGGCGGCGCCCGCGCAGTGCTGCCCGCCCGCGAGCGCCCTGCGCAGCACAAGGCCGCGCGGCCGCGTGCCCGAGGGGGGCGCCCGCACGGCGCTGCCCGCCCGCGGCCGCTCCGCGCGGCGCAAGGCCGCGCGGGTGCGCGTTCGCGGGCGGCGCCCGCGCAGCGCCCGCCCGCCCGCAGGCGCCCCTCGCAGCGCGGGGCCGCGCGGTGCGCTCCCGCGGGCGGCGCCCGCGCGGCGCCTGCCCGCCCGGGGCGCCCCGCGCGGCATGTAGCCGCGCGGTACGTGCCCGCGGGCGGCGCCCATGCGGCGCCCGCCCGCGCGGTGCCCTAGCGGCACCGCGCGTCGTCCGCCCGCGTGTGCAGTGCCCTAGCGGCACCGCGCGTCGTCCGCCCGCCCGCGCCGTGCCCTAGATCATGCGGCGGCGGCGGCGGTGCCGGCGGCGGCGACGACGAGGTTGGAGACGGCGATGGAGACAACGAAAATGACACGAAAAGCCCCAATGACGCGACAAAACGAAATCTACTTACCGAAAATCCCGACGGGGAAGTCGACCGATCGCTCTTCTAATTCCGGTGCGTTGTTCGGGGTGATCGGATTCCTCCGTCTTCTTCCTACTTCTTTCTTTTGCCCTTCTCTGGTTAGGGTTCCGCCTTTTTCTTCTCTTTTCTCCCTCGTTCTCTCCGGCTAGGGTTTCTCTTTTTGCGAAAAGTCGGATTTTTCTTTTCGTACGTATAATTAAATCCCACCTTTTAATTTCTGTCACCGATTAATTAATTCTTTAATTAATTAATCCTACGGGATAAACCCACATTTTCTCGTAAAACGTGCAGGATATTTTACATGGATTCCGATGCACGTTAAGTCACCGCAACTCTAAAAAACCTGTTACGGGAGATCCCTACATCGGATTTCAGATCCGATTGCACCATCGGTCTTCGTTTTTCGTGCCCTTTCACAGAAAAATACTCATGCAACACACCGACTGACTTACAGAAACTCGATAATTTCGATCCACTAAAAGGGATACTTTATTAGAAGGAGGGTAAAATATCACTAAAAAGTCGTGTCATTACACCGCCACCACATTTGCCTTCCCCGGGTGGTAGTGGATCGACAAGTCATAGTCTTTCAGTAGCTCGAGCCACCGCCTTTGCCGCAAGTTTAGCTCCTTCTTGGTGAAGAGGTACTTGAGGCTCTGATGATCGGAATACACATTGCAGTGTGTCCCGTACAAATAGTGTCTCCACAACTTGAGGACAAACACGACTGCTGCAAGCTCCAAGTCGTGCACGGGGTAATTTCTTTCGTACTCCTTTAGTTGTCTTAATGCATAGGCTATGACCTTACCCCGTTGCATAAGCACACCTCCGAGGCCGTTTCACGATGCATCGCAATAAACCTCATAATCCTCCGCAGATTCCGGTAAGGCAAGAACCGGGGCCCGCGTCAATCTGTCCTTGAGTTCCTCAAAACTCCTCTGGCACTGATCCGTCCAGATAAACTTCTCCCCCTTCCGGGTCAGGCGATTCAAGGGGTTAGCTATTTTGGAGAAGCCTTCCACGAAGCACCTGTAATACCCTGCTAGACCCAGGAAGCTTCGTACCTCTGTTACCGTCGTCGGTCGGGGCCAGTCTCTCACCGAGTCTATCTTCCTCGGGTCCACTGCAATCCCAGACGCCGAAATAATATGCCCCAAAAAGTTCACCTCGCGGAGCCAAAACTCACACTTTTTGAGTTTGGCATAGAGTTTTTGATCCCAGAGGGTCTGAAGGACTATACGTAGGTGCTCCTCATGTTCCTCATCCGTGCGGGAGTAGATGAGGATGTCATCAATGAAGACCACCACGAATAGATCTAAGAAGGGTTTGAACACCCTATTCATCATGTCCATAAATACCGTTGGGGCATTGGTGAGCCCGAACGGCATTACCGTGAATTCGTAGTGGCCGTAGCGAGTCCGGAAGGCCGTTTTGGGGATGTCCTCGCCCCTAACTCTAAGCTGATGATAGCCGGACTGCAGATAGACCTTTGAGAACACCGTTGCTCCTTGTAACTGGTCGAATAGATCATCGATCCTCGGCAGGGGGTATTTATTCTTAATAGTGACTTTATTTATTTCCCGGTAGTCTGTGCACAAACGAAGGCTTCCGTCCTTCTTTCTTACGAACAGAACGGGCGCGCCCCATGGCGACACTCTCGGTCTGATGAAGCCTTTATCCAAAAGGTCTTCCAGCTGTGCCTTGAGTTCCTTCAACTTGGCGAAAGCCATCCTGTACAGTGCTTTGGTGATGGGTTTAGTGCCTGGGAGCAGCTCAATAGGGAATTCGACCTCTCGTTTCGGTGGCATTCCAGGGAGTTCCGCCGGAAATACATCCGAAAATTCCCTTACGATCGGGATGTCGGACAGTGAGGGGGTGGGTCGAGCCGCTAAGTCCACCGAGGCCAAATAGGCCACGCACCCGCCCTCTATTAGTTTTCTGGCTCGTGACGCGGAGATGACGGTTAAGAAGGGAAGTACTTTTGCACGCCAGGTAAATGTGTTTCGGGAAACTCGGTTTCTGCAGTCGTACCTGACGTTTCTCGCAATCGATTACTGCCTGGTACTTGATGAGCCAATCCATGCCTAGCACCACGTCGAATTCTTTTAACAGGATAACCACCAGATCCCAGGGGTAGGACAACCTTCCCAGCTTTATGGAGCAAGAAGGTACAAAACTAGTTGCTTCAATTGGTCCCCCAGGGGTCTGGACGGTCATCAGGTCGCATAGGGGTCTACTCTCTAGAATATGTGTATGTGCAAAAGTACGGGAGACGAAGGAGCGAGACGCCCCGGTGTCAAAAAGAGTTCGAGCTCGAAAATCAGAAATTGAGGTAATACCTGCTACTACGTCCTCCGGTGGTTCCGCTCCTCGCTGGCTCATGGCGTAGACCCTCCCTCCAGGTTGGGGTCGCGCTTTCCCTTCCTGTCGAACTGCTGGGGGACGTGGGAGTCCTCCCGATGGCGCTCTCCCTCGTCCCTGCGGCTGCGGTGTCGAGGTGGAAGCCGCGGAGGATGCCGCCCCCGTGTTCGAGGGGCAGTTAAACCGGAGATGCCCAGGCTTGCCGCAGCGATAACAATGGTCTTGTCTCTTGGGGCATTCTGTAACTCGGTGCGTTCCTCCGCAAATAATGCAGGGTTTGTCTACTGGCCGCAGTCCCCCCGCCGGTGTGCTCTTGGTCCCGTGTTGCGTCTTGGGGTACTTTGGGGGCCGGTTCCCGCCAGAAAAGCCCCCTCCAGGGTAAGACTGCGACCGCTTCTTGTCCCGATTGTATTCCGAGCCTTCCCGCCGAGCGCGTGTGACAGCAAAGCCACGTTCCACGATAGTGGCCCTATCGACTACTGCCCGGAAAGTGTGTAAATCTACCGCTTGGACTACTTCGAAGATGTCGCTTCGCAGCCCGTCAACAAAAAGACGGGCCTTGTGGGATTTATCCCGTATGACGAACAGGACACAATTAGTTAATCTCACAAACTCGCGCTGATATTCCATAACCGATCGATTTCCTTTCTTAATGTGTTTGAGGTCGTCTTACATCTGTCGTTTAACACTGTTGGAAAAGAACGCTCCAAACAGTTCCTCTCTGAAAGTTGACCACGACGGTAGTGGAGTGTTCGTAGACGGGTCCGGTCGTACCGTCTTCCACCAAATGCGGGCGTTCCCCTCAAGAAAGTGAACGGCTAAGGGGACCCGTTCATGTTCTTCCATCAATAGGTCTTCAAAAAGCTTCTCTATGTTATCCACCCATTTTTCTACGACCCAGGGGTCGGTGGTTTCTTCCTCGAAGATGGGCGGATCGTACTTCTTGAACTCTGCCAGATTCATCCTAACTCGTTCACGTTCAGTTCGCTGATCTGTAGCTCCTCCTGTAGCTGCGGTACTCCCGGGAGTAGGGGTCGTCGCCGCCTCTCTTGCTCAGTCTCCCGCAGTCGCTCCCGGTACGGGCCCCGAAGCTGCCGGGGTGGGGGAGTCCAACGGGGCTGTGGGTTGCTCTGCCGACACGCCCGTCATCGAAGTCTGATGGGGTGCGGCTGTGGTTGCACCACCCGCCCCTGGCGGTCCCGTAGTGGGGGCGGTCGGTTCGAGCGGAGGGATCGGAGCGTCCTCCACTGACGCAGTTGCCTGCCGCTGCGTTAACCGACGGACTTGTTCCGTCAGTGTTGCCAATTGTCCCGCCATCTCTCGCAGTTGCTGTCGGAGGAGTTGGTTCTTCGCGATGGCCGGGGCCGTATTTTCTGCACCTGCGTTATCAGTTGATGACCTAGTCCGGGCCATTATCTGCTGTATACAAAGAAACCGCGTTAACCCTAAGGTTACTGGCCTAACACTTGACCTACGGACGCACCTAAATTAAATCCCTTTTTCCCCCGTACACTCACGATCTACTGCACCTACATCTTGGTTATCTCATGTTCAATTTGCTTGTGGCATCATGCACTGTGGATGTTGGTCACCGACTACTGTGGTTAAAGTTGTTTCTCTCTGATACCATTTAATCTGTCACGCCCCGGAGGTCTAAGGATAAGCGGAAAAGCGTATATATATTTTTTTTCTTTATAAATAACGACCTCGCCCACCGGTGCGTGTCAGACCCGCCACATATACAAATTCACTCTTCAAACTAATAGAGTCTCCTTTGTATATGCACGGCGTCACATTTACAACAACAACAACAACAACAACATTCTTTAACCACACAGTCATAGTGAACATAGTATGGAAAAGTAATTCCATTCAATCACATCAAGAGATAACTACGGGTTTGCAAACGGTGTCCGCCAGACACCCAATTTTTACAAAACGTCTACACATTCACAATAAGGCGGCTACGTGTTTTTAAAAGGATAAATCCATAGGTTTTCAAGATTGTGCCCACACGACACTTGGTTTTTGGAAAGCGATTTCGAAACCTTTGTTTAATGTAAAACAGCCGCATAAGAATTCATAATAGTATGTTAAATCCACAGTGTCAACTAATTAACTAACCAACACCCAATATGATCCACAATCAAGCAAATTAAACTAACAGTTAAACCAGAAAGAGAAAATGAGATAAACCAAACAAGAGTTCTGTTGTAAAGCCTCATACGGCTATGGTCATCAATACGCTGCCTCACCACCATCCCGGTTACTACACCTAGTCGAACCTGTCACGGAGTGGGTAAAGTCAGTGACAAATAAAGTAGATGTTTCAAACAAATAACAATAACTTTAAAACAAACGAAATACACCGGAACCTTTCGCTTTTCCTCACCATGAATCCACATCACTTGATTTAATCACATAGTAGCTGCCGGGGAGTCGACGATCTCCCCTCGTGAACAATTACTTTACTTACGTGATGCCTTTAACCCCTTCACGGTGCTAGTGCGGCACTTTTAGCTGGCGTGAAGAGGTCCCCACCCGGCACTTTCACTTTTGTGGGGTACACGTGTCATTCAGACCACTTCTCCGGAAAAGCACACCCATGCGGAGGCCAATCCGCCTGTGTACGTGTAAGCATCTAAAAACATGATAGCCAAAACTGGCGTGTAACAATCGCCGTGACACTTAGTCGCCACAGTTAATAACAGGAGATACGGTACATATTCATGCGAAAGGTTAGATCAATTGAAACATCTCATCTACTTTATTGAAAAGATTAATATACTCTTTACGATGACATATTGCACTTATTGCACTTACTGCACTTATTGCAAGGGTACCCACCTGGTTGCGGAAAGATCGGAGCACTTGGATCTTTAACACACTACCGCTGCGCACTTGGACCTAAAGAAGTCCCCAAAAACGATAATTAATAAAACACACTTACACCGCGAAAACGGAAAACCAAAACTAACCCAGCGACGAAAAACCCAAAAACGGCGCTCTTACATCACTTGACGGCTCCCCGTGCGCCCTCCCACGCGGAAGTCGTCGCCCTAGGAGTTTGCCCGCGCGGATGCTGCCGCTTGCGGATGCCCCACGCGGCACGAAACCGCCCGGTGTGCGTCCGCAGGCGGTGCCCGCGCAGCGCCCGTGCGGCGCCCGTCGGCCCGCGGGTGCCCCGCGTGGCGCAAGGCCGCATGGTGTGTGTGCCCACGGGCGGCGCCCGCGCGGCACCCACCCGCCCGCGGGTGGCGCCCGCGCGGTGCCTGCCCGCCCGCGGGTGCCCCGCGCTGCGCGAGGCCGCGCGGTGCGCGCCCGCGCGGCGCCCGCCACTCCGCGGGCGCCCGCCCGTCCGCGGGCGCCTCGCGTGGCACGAGGCCGCGCGGTGCTCGCCTGTGGGCGACGCCCGCGCGGCGCCCGCCCGCCCGCGGACGCCCCGCGCGGCACGAGGACGCGCGGTGCGCGCCCGCGGGCAGCGCCCGCGGGCAGCGCCCGCACGGCGCCCGCACGGCGTCCGCCCGCGCGGTTCCCTAGCGACGCCGCGCACCTTCCGCCCGGCCGCGCCGTGCCCTAGCGGCGCCGCGCGTCTTCCGCCCGCCCGCGCCGTGCCCTAGATCGCGTGGCGGCGGCGGCGGTGACGTCGGAGACGGAGACGGCGATGACGACAACGAAAAGATACGAAAACCCCAATGATGCAACGAAACGAAATCTACTTACCGAAAATTCCGACCGGGAAGTCGACCGATCGCACTCATAATTCCAGTACGTTGTTCGGGGTGATCGGATTCCTCCGTCTTCTTCATCTTTCTTTCTTTTTCCCTCCTCCGGTTAGGGTTCTGCCTTTTTCTTCTCTTTTCTCCCTTGTTCTCTCCGGCTAGGGTTTCTCTTTTTGCGAAATGTGGGATTTTTCTTTTTCGTACGTACAATTAAATCCCACCTTTTAATATCTGTCACCGAATAATTAATTTTTTAATTAATTAATCCCACGGGATAAACCCACATTTTCTCGTAAAGGTTGTAGGATATTTTGCACGGATTCCGACGCACGTTAAGTCACCGCAACTCTAAAAACCCTGTTCCGGGAGATCCCTATGTCGGATTTCAGATCCGATTGCACCGTCGGTCATCATTTTTTGAGCCCTTTTACAGAAAAATACCTGTGCCACAACTCGACCGACTCACAAAAACTCGGTAATTCAAATTCACTAAAAGAGACACTTTATTAACAGGAGGGTAAAAATTACTGGAAAAGTCGTGTCTTTACAGGTACCCACTGAGAACTACGTGATGGTGTAGTTCTCACACCCGCTGTGGTGACAGGTTTTTCCGAGGTTGTTGTTCCGGCTTCTGTTCGAGCGGAGACAGCAGTTCGAGGTGAGGGGGTCGCGAGCTAGTTCCTTACCCATCCTTGGAGTATAGTGGTATCTTTTTTGGAGCTTTATAGTACAGTCTGCTGGATTCTAGTAGATAGTTACTTTTCAGAGTTTTATTTTTTGAGAGACATATGTATTGTGAGGTTCAGATCTGTACTATTTGGAGTTGTACATTTATGTTTTAGTAGTTTATTTTACAGCTCTGATATTTGTATAGTCGTAGTTTTATCTTTTGCAGGTTAGATGCTTCGTCCATACGGGGTTTTCCGTATGGGCGGCGGATCTGTTGGCGGACCCGGGTCGCAGTTTTGACCCTCGGGCGTGACACGTCGAGTATTCTCCGATCTATTGTCGCCACCGAGTTCGTGGCAGTAGTGCGCTTGTGCTATCAGGATCTTGAACCCAGAATCTTTTTGAACACACATGATTTCAGTAAACCAATATTTTCCTTCCAAATGTCGAATGGTCGTCGCAGCCTGTTGTTGTTTAATTGGGCGAAGGCATTAACCCTACGGGGTTTGGAAAATAAAATTTGTTTTTACTGATTTTCCTAAAGAATTAAAATTCATTAAAATGGGTGTCACGCCCCGAGGGTTTCATTCAGCGGAAACGGTTCACTAAAAGGATGTATTTTTGCGCGAAAGATTTTTTTTTTGAAAAACCTTCTTCCCCGGTGCGTGCCCAGACCCGCCGCATATACAGAATCACTCTGCAAACGGACAGAGTCTCCTCTATATATGCACGGCATCGCGGCTAGTACAACATCCAAACACAGTCATCATTTCAATCACAACAGTTTCTAACATACATACATACATACACACACAAAACTGAACAATTCCCACGGCCGATCGGTTTGAAAGGATAAATCCACAATTGTTGAAAACGGCGCCCACCCGGCGCCCAGATTTCTAAACCAGTTTCGAAAACAACATAAATCCTCAGGATTTTGAAAACAGTGCCCACACGACACTTAGGTTTTGAAATCTATTTTCGCAAACCATAAATACACAGGGTTTGAAAGCGGTGCCCACACGACACCCAAGTTTTAAAAACGGTTTTCGCAAACTTTTCTTTTGTTTTGTTTTTCTCTTTTTTTTTTAAAAAAAAAAACGGCCAACAGAGAGAGAAAAGGAAGCTTAATAAATAAATAGGAATATGCTGACATCCATACCGACCCCACGAGGGTATCGAGAACCACACGATAGTCTAAAAATAATAAATGAAATGCGAAAGAAAGGAGAAAGTACAGTCCGGGGTCTCCAGGGACCCAGGTACTCCTGTCTCGGCCTCACCGTCGCCTAACTCTCCCCCCTGTAGGACCCTGTCACAAAGTGGGAAGTCAGCGACACAAAAGTAATAATAAGGAAAGCAGGGTAAAGAAATGCATCCAACCGTAAACTATCCGGAGCAACCACCCTCCCAAAAAGGGAAAAACCACGCTAAGTCCCAAAATAGTTATTTAATTTAAAACGAGATACAACTGCCGGGAACCCGACTCTAAGTCCCAAAATAAAACCCACCTCAACCATGAAGGAGAAGACGTGCGGAAGCTCCAACTAAAATACCCTCGCCGGGTGCCCGAACAGCTACAATAAGAAATATTTGTTAAAAAACATCGTCGTGGTTAAAAACACTCAAAAAATAGGGCGAAACGGGCTAAAAACGGAGCTTCTGGACCCTTTTCTGAAGATTGGTGCACGGATCCTGGCGTGGACCGGGTCCACGACCAAACGCGGCCGCGGCGCGGGCCGGGAGCACGCTGCAGCGGTGGACCACGGCATCTTGGGCCGGGCCGCGCACAGGTAGGGGCGCGCGCCGGGTCCATCGCTTCCCGCTGCGGTGGCAAGCACCGGGTGCACGCCCAGAGCGTGCACCGCGCGGCCTGGCGCACGACTCTGTGCACCGGGTCTGCGCCCTCAGTTCGCGAAGGCGTGCACCGGGTGCACGCCGGCCCGGTGGACTGCGCGGCCTGGCGCACGACTTTGTGCGCCGGGTCTGCGCCCCCGGGTCGCGAAGGCGTGCGCCGGGTGCACGCCGGCCCGGTGGACCGCGCAGCCTGGCGCACGACTTTGTGCGCCGGGTCTGGGCCCCCGGGCCGTGGAGCGTGCGCCGTGTGCACACCGGTGTGTGGACCGCGACCAGAAACCTCCAAGATGTGAACAGTGCACGCTCGCTTTCGGTTCCGGTTGCGACCCCGCGATCACGGCGGCTCCGGCGATGAACCCGTGAACACGGTGACGGCGGCGGCGGCCTCCCGTTTAACCACGGCGGCGGCGGCCTCCCGTTTGGTCCCGAAACTCTCCTTGCACGCGACACGACAAGAAAGAAAACCCACACCGAAAAACCGGAAAGACCCGAACCGCTCACCTCGTTTTCGCCGGTAAGGGAGGAAGGAGGAGGATCGTCCCGCTCTCGTTCGCCGAATTCCGCAGGATGTTCCTTCTCCCCGTCTCGTCGCCTCGGTTCTTCACGCCAACCGATGGAGGGGAAAACCAAGGGATTGGGGCTCGGATGGGAAACTACGCACAGGAAATGAGAAGTGGGGAAAAGCCCTACGCCCCCAACCAAAAAAGTAAATTGATCGTACGGGTGCGAATGGGGGGTGTGATTGGACCCTAAACCCCCAAATTCGAAACTTAGCGATCGGGTGCGGATCAGGGTCCACTTACCTCGAAAAGCGTGTCGATCTCCCGCACGCTTTTTGATGCACCCGGGACCGCTGGTAACCTTCCAAAATTTATTCTGGGAGATCCCGGGGTCGGAATTCGAATCCGATCGCGCCACCGTTCTCCGTTTTGTGAGCTTTATTGCCTAAAAAAAAACCTGCGAGCCCCGACGGTCTGCCCAGAAGCAAAGAATTATTAGTCCACCCTCCGGACCCCTAAAAGGGATGCGGGAAAAAACTAAAATCTGAAAAACCCTTTTACCTGTGGTTACTACACCACTCACCTCTTAAAACGAGTTTCGTCCTCGAAACTCAAACCTGGGTCGCGGTGAAAAGGTTGGGGTAGCACTCCCTTATTTTTGACTCCAGCTCCCACGTCGCTTCTCGCTCCTCATGGTTGCTCCAGAGCACCTTCACGTAGGGGATGGCTCGATTTCGCAGCGATTTGCTTTCCCTTGCTAGGATTCTCACTGGGGTTTCCTCGAAGCTTAGGTCTTCCTTAAGTTCGAGTGCAGAGACGTCCAGAACGTGTGATGGATCGGAAAGGTACTTCCGGAGCATTGAAACGTGGAACACGTCGTGGACTCGGTCGAGGTTTGGTGGTAGGGCAAGGCGGTAAGCCACTGGGCCAATGCGCTCCAGGATCTCGAATGGCCCCACAAACCGTGGGCTCAGCTTGCCCTTCAGCCCGAAATGCTTGATTCCTCTGGATGGTGAGACCCGTAAAAACACATGCTCTCCCACTTGGAATTCCAAGTCGCGGCGCCTCTGGTCTGCGTAGCTCTTCTGTCAACTCTGGGCGGTCAGTAAGTGCTGTCTGATGAGGCGTACCTTCTTTTCAGTTTCTTCCACTAAGTCGGATCCCAAGAACTTCCGTTCTCCCAAGTCGTCCCAACAGATCGTGGATCGGCAGCGCCTCCCATATAAGGCTTCGTAGGGTGCCATCTGGATGCTGGCCTGGTGGCTGTTGTTGTAGGCGAATTCCACGAGAGGTAGGTAGCGTGCCCAACCGACCCCCCAGTCAAGTACACAGGCGCGAAGCAGGTCCTCGAGAGTCTGAATCACTCGCTCCGACTGTCCGTCTGTCTGGGGGTGGAAGGCTGTGCTGAACTTGAGTTTGGTCCCCAAGGCCCGCTGTAGACTCTGCCAAAACTTCGAGACAAAGCGCGTGTCTCTATCCGAGGTGATCGATGCCGGCACTACATGCAGTCTCACGATCTCTGTCACGCCCCTAGGTCGAAACTGCGACCCGGGCTCACTAACAGATCCGCCATCTGTACGGAAACTGCCGTACAGACGAAGCGTCTAACCTGCAAAAAGAATCAACTATAGAAATACAGATATCAGAGCTGAAAGTAAACTACTAAGAACTGAAAACCAAACACTGTACAACTGAAAATAATACAATATCCATCTCCCAAATACGATCGTATACAAAGTCCTCTGATACAAAACTCAAAAGGGAGATATCTCCAATAAAGTACATCCGTGTACAAGCTCTCACTACAAAAATATCCTCACTACATCAGTCTCTCAAACTGTAAAATAAAGTACAACTCTATACCTCACAACAAAGGTCTCTCAACAGAGGAAAAAGAAGTAAACTATCAACCGAAGCTCTCCTCTGAAGGGGTACCGCTACACTCCAACGACGGGTAGGGAACTAGCTCGCGACTCCCTCGCCTCGGTCCGAAGGCTCAGCAACAGGAGCACAGGAACTGAAGAAGAAGTCCCTGGGGAAAAGACACCACGACGGGTGTGAGAACTACTTCCCACAGTAGTTCTCAGTGGGTGGCGCCAACAAGCCCAACGGTCTGCCCACTAAGTCTACCAGAGGTAAAAGATAACAGTGCAATGAAAACTGAACAAGAAAAGCTGGAGCTACTCTACAGCTACTATGCCTCAATCTAGACACTCAAAAGTGGAACAGATGAAAGTAAATGAGACCACTCGCACCCAAGGTGCTCAATCGACCCAATCGAACTGACTCGATCATAGGGTCCAGTCAAGCCTGCGCCTGGCGACTAGGAAACGCACCTGCCCACTACCACACATCCACATGAGGACGGGATTTACGTGGGGCGTCCTGTCCGGCTAACTCATCCCTCGCGCACAACTTCCTCAACAGGCCCATCGTTGCCTCCACTGCGGAAACTGCCCCAACAGGCCAACCATCGCATCCACAGCGGCATCTCAGGGGGCACGACTCTAACTGAGGAAAACGGCGCGGCACAGAGTATCAAACCTTGGTATATGCAGGCTAATCAAAATCCACGCTCACTCTCAGAACGGTAGGACTCAAGATCCCCAAATATCTCGCACAATAGTCGGAGCACTCTCTACGACTCAGCTGATCAGCTCACACAAAACACGAGACACTAGCCTCTCCAACAGCTCGCAGCACAAAGCACACTGGCTGGAGGTACTCCACAGCCAGGAACGACCCACAACTCAAGCTGACAATACTGGTCGGACCACACTCAACGACCTGGGATCACCGTTAACCCCAACGGTTCCCAACAACACTGACCGGAAGATACTCGACGGCCCGGGACTACCGCCTGCTCAACGGCTCCCTTCCACGACAGTGCAACAGGGAAACAAGACCTCTCGGGACTACCGTTTACCCAAACGGCTCCCGACACAGATAAGCAACCCGCTACAACTACCAGACTCCACTCTGCTCCCAAGCAAGAGTGCAAAAGCATCCCACACTAAAAGCAAGTCCCGACCTCTCGGCCCAATAACCGGGCGAGGATAACACTATGTCCAGGAATGAAAGAACAGTGTGGATGTCTAAGCATAAAATAACCCTAGCCCAAGTGAGGGTTTTCTACTGGTCTGGTTACACATGCAACATATGACGGGGGTGCTAGGTCAAGTTCCAAGATAACTATGTTAACAGCTGATAAAAGGAATAACCATTCAAACAATCTAGCATGCTACACAAGGAAATAAACTATCATGCATAGTCCTACATCAATAGAATTAATGTACAGTCCATAAAACTTGGAGATAAGGCCACCTACCTCGATTTGCCACCAATTGCTCGTGGACACTTGCAATTGGCCTCCACGCGATCCGCACGCAAAACGATGTCCGCTGCCGGAATCCGCACGCAAAACGGAGCACGCCGCCGGAGTCCGCACGCAAAACGGAGCGCGATGCCGGAATCCGCACGCCAAACGGAGTCAGCACGCAAAACGGTGCACGGTACCGGAGTCCGCACGCAAAACGGTGCACGGTGTCGAAGTCCGCACGCAAAACGGAGTTCGCACGCAAAACGGTGCATGGTGCCGAAGTCCGCACACAAAATGGTGCACGGTGCCGGAGTCCGCACGTAAAACGGTGCACGGTGCCGGAGTCCGCACGCAAAACGGTGCACGGTGCCGGAGTCCGCACGCAAAATGGTGTCCGCACGCAAAACGGTGCACGGGGCCCAACACAGAAAGGAGCAAGAGGGTCAATTACAGTCTAAAAGAACGCTCCAAAAACTCTACAAAAATACAGAAAAACCAACCCACGGGACCTACCCGATTGCGCCGCCGTCGCCGAAACGCTCCACCGGGCGACCTCGCATGCAAAACGAGGTCCACGACGCGCCGCCGCACCTCACGCAACCTCCTCCCTCACTCCCTCTCGCTCTCGGGTGCAGAAGAAAGAAAAGAAAGGGAGAAAATGGCGGTGCGGGGAGGAAGAAGAAGAAGAAAAGAGGGAGAGAGAGAAAAATGGTCCACGATGCCGGTCCACGGAGCCGGTCCACCGCGCCAACCAAAGGGAAGGGCCCAACCGCGGTCCACCAGGCCGGGGCGCGTGCTCCGGGTCCACGCACGCGCCTCGTGCGCCAGGTGGCGTGCGGTAACGCGCCCGCCACACGGGCGCGTTACACCGCGCTACCCCAGGCGCGGGACACGCGACCGCCACACGGGCGCGCGTGCCCTCGCGCCCGCGCGGGCGCCAACAGGGGCCCGCCACGTGGCGGCCCCCGCGCGACCCCCGACGAAGCGCGTCAGCGCCCACTGTCGCATCCGTACACCCTCGAGCAGCGCGCGCCACACCTCGATTCCGGTGCCGCAACCTCGGGATTCGTGCCGCGTTGCCTCGAAAAACGCGCACGACATCCGGGCTCCAAAACTAACAAATAAATAGTCCATTCTTAGCGATTTCGCGCGCTGAATCCAAAAACGATGTCCATTTCTCCAAATTCTCAACCGAAAATTTGCCGAATGCCCACTCGATCCGATTTTCGCGCCGGGTCCATTTCTGAAGTCCGATTTGCCAAATTCCAACTCTAAAAATTCCCGAAGGCGACCGGAGAGGTAATATTTTATCCAAACTTCGCCCGGAGTCCAATTTTGACATCTGAATCGCGCGAAACCACTTCTAAACACCCGACGGGTCCTCCAAATTCCCACGGGATCTCCTTTCAAGCACGAAGTCCAACACTTGTGTCCAAAATGCGCGCAAACACCACCGACGCATCACGCAGGCCTCCAGTGATGCAACTAAATCCCAAATTGCATCACAATTCCATTTCTTGGGCCCGACAAGCGCACATACACTTCCAACGGCCCCTAAAAGCTGCCAAACAACCGGCAAACCCTACGCGGGAGATTCCGGGACCTCACACTCTCCCCCACTAAAAGAAAGTTTCGTCCTCGAAACTAGCTCAAGCCCATCTGGAGTCAAGAATACCACGGCTAGGTATCTAACAATACGCCTCCCGCTCCCTAAACCCCACTCGCTCCTCGTGATTACTTCGCAACAACAACAACAAGTACGGTATGACCCGATGTGCAATTCTCTCATCTCTCGAGCCAGAAATTGCTACGGGCGTCCCTCGTACTCCAACAATCACAGATCTCAAGAGGCAAGTCAATCACGGGTGAGGAAAATCACATCATTACTGAGCTGTGACGTGAAAAACAAAAGGGCTCCACTAAAAGGCTGGGGGAAACTGAAATAACCACAAGTGTAACACGCACCAAACCACAACATGGTGCCAACCTCAACAAGACGACCCGAGCATACCCGCATATTAATCCAATAAGGAAGGGAATCCAATACGCTGGGGTCTTCACTCGGTTACCTCCCGATCCGAAACCACTCGAGTGGACAACACAACTGCAGGCTACCCTCAAAAGGGATCCTCAAAAGGCACAATCTCGTGCCACAGTTGGTCGCTCAACATGCTATCATAACCCCAACGGACCCACGGGTCGAAGTCAATCCCTCAACTAATAAAGAACACCCTGACGGGGACCAAACCGTCGGTGAACGGGACTGAAAACTGGCTCACAAGGCGATCATAAAGCTGATGCCCAAACTCGCGGTCAAAGTCCGCAACATCCACAAAACTCTCACCGTTGTGTACCTACAACGTGGCATCACTGCCGTGCACCAACGGCGTGGCATCACTGCCGTGCACCAACGGCGTGGCATCACCACCGTGCACCAACGGTGTGGCATCACCACCGTGTATCAACGGTGTGGCATCATCACCGTGTATCAACGGTGTGGCATCACCACCGTGTATCAACGGCGTGGCATCACCACCGTGTCTCAACGGTGTGGCATCACCACCGTGTCTCAACGGTGTGGCATCACCACCGTGTATCAACGGCGTGGCATCACCACCGTGTATCAACGGCGTGGCATCACCACCGTGTATCAACGGCGTGGCATCACCACCGTGTATCAACGGCGTGGCATCACCACCGTGTATCAACGGCGTGGCATCACCAAGCATCAAGGCCTCAGATCCTCACAGTACTATACCCAACACTACCTCGAAATCCCGGAGCTGAGGAAGAGCCAAAAGATCAACAGGCAAAAACCAGGGCCCCAACTGCACTGGGCAGGACCAATAACACCCATCTATGTGCAACACGTGATCAGGTATCTGAACCTCACGAGCACAAGCTAAGGGTCCTATCTCTACCCCATACAACAAAGCAAATGCCCTACAGAAGAAATGAATGCGATGCTCCGGTAACAAATAACGCTCAAGTGCGTGAAGGGGAGATAAGATTAGTATCTGCCACCACGTGGCTAGCTGCCCCCGAATCCTCATCCTGTGCGACATAGACGCTCTCGCTCGGGGGTGGTCGTCCGTCGGACTGCAGCGAAGAAGTGGCCCTAACTATCTGGCCATAACCTGTCGAAACTCCGCCTGTCTGGAAGAGCGGAGGAGGAGGAGCCGAAGCTGCCAACGCGACTGATGACCCCGCTTTAGGACAAGACCATGATCTGTGCCCTGCATGTGGTCACACTACGGCGCAGAATGCAGCCCACCACAAAAGACAGTCATCCCGCTGCTGCTGATACAACGGCTGTGGAGAAACTCCTGGTCTCTGTCTCCTCTGAGACTCACGACCCTCAGACTGGGATCGTGGCGGTCCCGGGGGTCTCGATCTATCCGACTGTCTAAACACAGGCGGCACTGGATGCCTCTCCCCGGAGCTGGTCCCTGGCGCCCCGTCTCTCTCTGACATGATCACTGATCCTCGGTCAACCCGCTAAGCATGCTCAATCGCTGCATCTAACGTTGGCACCCGCCGAGAATACACCAAGTGATAGATATTCCGATGCAGTCCTTTCTCAACTAGCTAAACCTCCTGGGCCTTATCCAGGCGACATGAGGTACACCACTCAACAATCGCAAAACTCGCGAACATACTCCAGAAGAGGTCGACTCCCCTGCTGCAGGAGTCTAAGATCCCCTTCCAGTTTCTGCTTACACTGTCGGGAAAGAAGGCCCTGAGCCGCAAAGCACAAAACTGGTTCCAAGTCAACAACTGCGCTCCAGGTAGTCCAACAGGATGAACTCGACGCCACCAAATCTAACACTAGCAACCGCCTAGTAACCCGGCCAGGGCATGTGCCCACCTGGCAACTCAGCCAGGGCATATGCCCACCTGGTAACTCAGCCAGGGGCAACACCCTCCTGGTAACTCAGCCAGGGAAAAATGCCCTCCTGGTAACTCAGCCAGGGAGAAATGCCCTCCTGGTAACTCAGCCAGGGAAAAATGCCCTCGTAGTAACTCAGCCAGGGAAAAATGCCCTCCTGGTAACTCAGGCAGGGAAAAACGCCCTCCTGGTAACTCAGCCAGGGAAAAATGCCCTCCTGGTAACTCAGCCAGGGAAAAACGCCCTCCTGATAACTCAGCCAGGGAAAACGCCCTCCTGGTAACTCAGCCAGGGAAAAACGCCCTCCTGGTAACTCAGCTAGGGAAAAACGCCCTCCTGGTAACTCAGCCAGGGAAAAACGCCCTCCTGGTAACTCAGCCAGGGAAAAACGCCCTCCTGGTAACTCAACCAGGGAAAAACGCCCACCTGGTAACTCAGCCAGGGAAAAACGCCCTCCTGGTAACTCAGCCAGGGAAAAACGCCCTCCTGGGTCTCGCTCTGCTCTGATAGCTCTGCCCCCCCGCTGGGGGGGTATTCATCAGGTGCGGGGTGTGTCCTCTTCACAACACGACGTCTCAGGGGTATCGCAATCCGCTGCACAATAACAAACGTCAGGACACAACAACCATACGACCCAATCCAGCGAAAGTCTAAGACATGTCATCCATTCCATAGCATTATGTTGTCGCAGCCAACATAATCGCTTGGGAAAGTAAACATGGCAAACACTCATCCCGTCTCTTGGGAGAGGTAAAAACTCAATCAAGACTCTCGCTATAAGTCACGACTCTCACGTAGACATCCTAATGTCCAACCACAAGCCTAGGGTTTCTAAGTCCACCACGACCTACAACCTAGGCTCTGATACCACTCTAATCTGTCACGCCCCGAGGTCGAAACTGCGACCCGGGCTCACTAACAGATCCGCCATCTGTACGGAAACTGCCGTACTGACGAAGCGTCTAACCTGCAAAAAGAATCAACTACAGAAATACAGATATCAGAGCTGAAAGTAAACTACTAAGAACTGAAACCCAAACACTGTACAACTGAAAATAATACAATATCCATCTCCCAAATACGATCGTATACAAAGTCCTCTGATACAAAACTCAAAAGGGAGATATCTCCAATAAAGTACATCCGTGTACAAGCTCTCACTACAAAAATATCCTCACTACATCAGTCTCTAAAACTGTAAAATAAAGTACAACTCTATACCTCACAACAAAGGTCTCTCAACAGAGGAAAAAGAAGTAAACTATCAACCGAAGCTCTCCTCTGAAGGGGTACCGCTACACTCCAACGACGGGTAGGGAACTAGCTCGCGACTCCCTCGCCTCGGTCCGAAGGCTCAGCAACAGGAGCACAGGAACTGAAGAAGAAGTCCCTGGGGAAAAGACACCACGACGGGTGTGAGAACTACTTCCCACAGTAGTTCTCAGTGGGTGGCGCCAACAAGCCCAACGGTCTGCCCACTAAGTCTACCAGAGGTAAAAGATAACAGTGCAATGAAAACTGAACAAGAAAAGCTGGAGCTACTCTACAGCTACTATGCCTCAATCTAGACACTCAAAAGTGGAACAGATGAAAGTAAATGAGACCACTCGCACCCAAGGTGCTCAATCGACCCAATCGAACTGACTCGATCATAGGGTCCAGTCAAGCCTGCGCCTGGCGACTAGGAAACGCACCTGCCCACTACCACACATCCACATGAGGACGGGATTTACGTGGGGCGTCCTGTCCGGCTAACTCATCCCTCGCGCACAACTTCCTCAACAGGCCCATCGTTGCCTCCACTGCGGAAACTGCCCCAACAGGCCAACCATCGCATCCACAGCGGCATCTCAGGGGGCACGACTCTAACTGAGGAAAATGGCGCGGCACAGAGTATCAAACCTTGGTATATGCAGGCTAGTCAAAATCCACGCTCACTCTCAGAACGGTAGGACTCAAGATCCCCAAATATCTCGCACAATAGTCGGAGCACTCTCTACGACTCAGCTGATCAGCTCACACAAAACACGAGACACTAGCCTCTCCAACAGCTCGCAGCACAAAGCACACTGGCTGGAGGTACTCCACAGCCAGGAACGACCCACAACTCAAGCTGACAATACTAGTCGGACCACACTCAACGACCTGGGATCACCGTTAACCCCAACGGTTACCAACAACACTGACCGGAAGATACTCGACGGCCCGGGACTACCGCCTGCTCAACGGCTCCCTTCCACGACAGTGCAACAGGGAAACAAGACCTCTCGGGACTACCGTTTACCCAAACGGCTCCCGGCACAGATAAGCAACCCGCTACAACTACCAGACTCCACTCTGCTCCCAAGCAAGAGTGCAAAAGCATCCCACACTAAAAGCAATTCCCGACCTCTCGGCCCAATACCCGGGCGAGGATAACACTATGTCCAGGAATGAAAGAACAGTGTGGATGTCTAAGCATAAAATAACCCTAGCCCAAGTGAGGGTTTTCTACTAGTCTGGTTACACATGTAACATATGACGGGGGTGCTAGGTCAAGTTCCAAGATAACTATGTTAACAGCTGATAAAAGGAATAACCATTCCAACAATCTAGCATGCTACACAAGGAAATAAACTATCATGCATAGTCCTACATCAATAGAATTAATGTACAGTCCATAAAACTTGGAGATAAGGCCACCCACCTCGATTTGCCACCAATTGCTCGTAGACACTTGCAATTGGCCTCCACGCGATCCGCACGCAAAACGATGTCCGCTGCCGGAATCCGCATGCAAAACGGAGCACGCCGCCGGAGTCCGCACGCAAAACGATATCCGCTGCCGGAATCCGCATGCAAAACGGAGCACGCCGCCGGAGTCCGCACGCAAAACGGAGCGCGATGCCGGAATCCGCATGCCAAACGGAGTCCGCACGCAAAACGGCGCACGGTGCCGGAGTCCGCACGCAAAACGGTGCACGGTGCCGGAGTCCGCACGCAAAACGGAGTCCGCAAGCAAAACGGTGCACGGTGCCGGAGTCCGCACGCAAAACGGTGCACGATGCCGGAGTCCGCACGCAAAACGAAGTCCGAACGCAAAACGGTGCACGGGGCCCAACACAGAAAGGAGCAAGAGGGTCAATTACAGTCTAAAAGAACGCTCCAAAAACTATACAAAAATACAGAAAAACCAACCCACGGGACCTACCCGATTGCGCCGCCGTCGCTGAAACGCTCCGCCGGGCGACCTCGCACGCAAAACGAGGTCCACGACGCGCCGCCGCACCTCACGCAACCTCCTCCCTCACTCCCTCTCGCTCTCGGGTGCAGAAGAAAGAAAAGAAAGGGAGAAAATGGCGGTGCGGGGAGGAAGAAGAAGAAGAAAAGAGGGAGAGAGAGAAAAATGGTCCACGATGCTGGTCCACGGAGCCGGTCCACCGCGCCAACCAAAGGGAAGGGCCCAACCGCGGTCCACCAGGCCGGGGCGCGTGCTCTGGGTCCACGCACGCACCCCGTGCGCCAGGTCGCGTGCGGTAACGCGCCCGCCACACGGGCGCGTTACACCGCGCTACCCCAGGCGCGGGACACGCGACCGCCACACGGGCGCGCGTGCCCCCGCGCCCGCGCGGGCGCCAACGGGGGCCCGCCACGTGGCGGCCCCCGCGCGACCCTCGCCGAAGCGCGTCAGCGCCCACTGTCACATCCGTACGCCCTCGAGCAGCACGCGCCACACCTCGATTCCGGTGCCGCCAACCTCGGGATTCATGTCGCGTCGCCTTGAAAAATGCGCACGACATCCGGGCTCCAAAACTAACAAATAAATAGTCCATTCTTAGCGATTTTGCGCGCTGAATCCAAAAACGATGTCCATTTCTCCAAATTCTCAACTGAAAATTTGCCGAATGCCCACTCAATCCGACTCCACTCTGCTCCCAAGCAAGAGTGCAAAAGCATCCCACACTAAAAGCAAGTCCCGACCTCTCGGCCCAATACCCGGGCGAGGATAACACTATGTCCAGGAATGAAAGAACAGTGTGGATGTCTAAGCATAAAATAACCCTAGCCCAAGTGAGGGTTTTCTACTAGTCTGGTTACACATGTAACATATGACGGGGGTGCTAGGTCAAGTTCCAAGATAACTATGTTAACAGCTGATAAAAGGAATAACCATTCCAACAATCTAGCATGCTACACAAGGAAATAAACTATCATGCATAGTCCTACATCAATAGAATTAATGTACAGTCCATAAAACTTGGAGATAAGGCCACCCACCTCGATTTGCCACCAATTGCTCGTAGACACTTGCAATTGGCCTCCACGCGATCCGCACGCAAAACGATGTCCGCTGCCGGAATCCGCATGCAAAACGGAGCACGCCGCCGGAGTCCGCACGCAAAACGATATCCGCTGCCGGAATCCGCATGCAAAACGGAGCACGCCGCCGGAGTCCGCACGCAAAACGAAGCGCGATGCCGGAATCCGCATGCCAAACGGAGTCCGCACGCAAAACGGCGCACGGTGCCGGAGTCCGCACGCAAAACGGTGCACGGTGCCGGAGTCCGCACGCAAAACGGAGTCCGCAAGCAAAACGGTGCACGGTGCCGGAGTCCGCACGCAAAACGGTGCACGATGCCGGAGTCCGCACGCAAAACGAAGTCCGAACGCAAAACGGTGCACGGGGCCCAACACAGAAAGGAGCAAGAGGGTCAATTACAGTCTAAAAGAACGCTTCAAAAACTATACAAAAATACAGAAAAACCAACCCACGGGACCTACCCGATTGCGCCGCCGTCGCCGAAATGCTCCGCCCGGCGACCTCGCACGCAAAACGAGGTCCACGACGCGCCGCCGCACCTCACGCAACCTCCTCCCTCACTCCCTCTCGCTCTCGGGTGCAGAAGAAAGAAAAGAAAGGGAGAAAATGGCGGTGCGGGGAGGAAGAAGAAGAAGAAAAGAGGGAGAGAGAGAAAAATGGTCCACGATGCTGGTCCACGGAGCCGGTCCACCGCGCCAACCAAAGGGAAGGGCCCAACCGCGGTCCACCAGGCCGGGGCGCGTGCTCTGGGTCCACGCACGCACCCCGTGCGCCAGGTCGCGTGCGGTAACGCGCCCGCCACACGGGCGCGTTACACCGCGCTACCCCAGGCGCGGGACACGCGACCGCCACACGGGCGCGCGTGCCCCCGCGCCCGCGCGGGCGCCAACGGGGGCCCGCCACGTGGCGGCCCCCGCGCGACCCCCGCCGAAGCGCGTCAGCGCCCACTGTCGCATCCGTACGCCCTCGAGCAGCGCGCGCCACACCTCGATTCCGGTGCCGCCAACCTCGGGATTCATGTCGCGTCGCCTTGAAAAATGCGCACGACATCCGGGCTCCAAAACTAACAAATAAATAGTCCATTCTTAGCGATTTTGCGCGCTGAATCCAAAAACGATGTCCATTTCTCCAAATTCTCAACTGAAAATTTGCCGAATGCCCACTCAATCCGATTTTCGCGCCGGGTCCATTTCTGAAGTCCGATTTGCCAAATTCCAACTCTAAAAATTCCCGAAGGCGACCGGAGAGGTAATATTTTTTCCAAACTTCGCCCGGAGTCCAATTTTGACATCTGAATCGCGCGAAACCACTTCTAAACACCCGACGGGTCCTCCAAATTCCCACAGGATCTCCTTTCAAGCACGAAGTCCAACACTTGTGTCCAAAATGCGCGCAAACACCACCGACGCATCACGCAGGCCTCCAGTGATGCAACTAAATCCCAAATTGCATCACAATTCCATTTCTTGGGTCCGACAAGCGCACATACACTTCCAACGGCCCCTAAAAGCTGCCAAACAACCGGCAAACCCTACGCGGGAGATTCCGGGACCTCACAATCTCGCTGATGTAGACTTGAGCTAACCGCTCTCGGGTCCAGGTGGTATGAATGGGCAGGAAGTGTGCTGACTTGGTTAACCGGTCCACTATGACCCAAATCGAGTTGTGCCCCTGCTGCGAACGTGGAAACCCAGTGACAAAATCCATGGTGATCTGATCCCACTTCCACTCTGGCACCGGTAAAGGCTGTAACTTTCCTGCTGGTCGCTGATGCTCAGCCTTTATCTGTTGACAAACCAGGCAGTGAGCTACGTGTCGTGTCACATCCCCCTTCAGGTTAGGCCACCAAAAAGTCTGCTTGAGGTCCCTGTACATCTTCGTGCCTCCCGGATGCGCCGCATAAGGGGCGCGGTGTGCCTTTGTCAAGATTTCCTCTTTTAACTCCGGCGAATCTGGTACGCAAATCCGCCCCCGGAATCGTAAGGTGCCATCGCCTTCCAACGAAAAGTCGCTTTCTTGGTTCGGGGAGATCTTGTCTCGTACAAGCTGTAGGTGAGGATCTGTCTGTTGCCCCTCCTGGATTTTCTCGAACAGTGAGGGTTTGACTATCAAGGTTAGCAATCGTGCGACCGTGCCTGCTGGTACCACTTATATCTTCATTCGTGCGAACTCTGCGATCAGGCTGTTCTGCTCAGTCAAGTCGTCTACAGACGTCCCTTCCTTTTGCCCCTTCCTGCTCAAGGCGTCCGCCACCACGTTGGCTTTTCCAGGGTGGTATTGGATTGATAGATCATAATCCTTTAGTAACTCCAACCACCGTCTCTACCGCAAATTTAGCTCCTTCTGAGTGAATAGGTACTTCAGACTTTGGTGGTCCGAGAATGTAGTAACCTAGAAATTTAAAGACTTTAGGAATTTATTTAATTAGTAATTTTAGCAAGATTTAGAACTTAGTGGATCAATAGTGGCCCAGAAATATCGACTTTTGATCGGGGCCTGATCTCGAAAATCTGAGAGCACCATTGCGATCGTTTCGACGAAACATGAAAGTTTCATATTCACTTGTCGACGATCTGACGGTCGGATCTTCCGCAAAACAGCGGAGAAGAACGGGTCCCACAACTTAAGTTGTGAATAGTAACCTTGCATTTTTAATTCCCTTTCGACCACTGTTGGCCGATTCGCTGTCTGAAACCCTGACATAAGGGTATGAGTAGTCAAACCTAGCTAATTTCGACGTTCTAAGCACAATGGCACTGACGGATTTCGCGTTTGGCGACCCGGGTGCATCGAAGTGCGTGCGTCGATATGCGACATACAAGAACTAGTTGGCCCGAGATTTTGTACGAGCATCAAATCAAACAAATGAATACGCTACTTGACAGGTCTCGACGAGCCGGACGTCGTGGCGAAGTCTGTTTCGTAAATCGTCGAGCGGATTTTCTCGAATAGCGTAAAAGGTGTTGAAAAATCAATATTTTCTTAAAGAATCTATATATTTTGTGTACCAAAAATTTAGTGGATTAATCTATAAGGTTCTGGGTGCATTTTACATCTCCTGTGAAGATCTCGGAGGTTGAGGTTGAGTGTGAAATGGGTTTGGGGTTATTTTGCAAAGGGATCTAGCATTAAGTGTAAGTTGTCTCTTGATCTCCTTGGGCCAGAGCTCGAGGAGTCTGAGGGAAATCCAAAGCATCAGCCTCCTCTGCATCACCCCAGACCAGCCCCGAAGTGCTGGAGTGGCTAAGGAACACCAACCCATTAAGAGACAATCCGAGAGAGAGAGAGGGAGAAGGAGAGATTGGAACCAAACTTTCCAAGGTTTGGTTTAGAGGTGTTCCCCTGTGACTGTGGAGCATCTTAGGTGGTTGCCGTGGCCGCGCGAAGGAGGAGAAGAGAAACCGGCTTCTTCCTTCTTCATCAACTCCGGCAAGGTAAGATGTTCTAAACCTCTGGTTGTATGAGCCCGAGACCACTAGCAGTAGACTTATTAGGACCTAGGCATGCTTCGTGCCAAGCCCCGAGCCCCCATGCACGTTGCATGGCCGGCGAGAGCAAGTTGTGGCCATAAACCTAGCCGAGCTCCGCCGCGACCGTTCTCGTTAATCAGGGGACCAAAATGTAAAATAAAATTATAGGTATGGACTGTAGGACCTATATATTATTTCTGCAAAGTTTGAGAAAAGATGGTGGAGTATTCACGAAGAAAATCAAAACCCTAGTTTTTCGGTTTTATGCATGTGGCCGAGCTCTCTGCTCCGGCGTCGGCGAGCCCCTCCGCCGCCGGCCACATGCCAAGAACTGTTGCTGGGACCAAGGGGACTTCAACCATGCACTTGCATGGCTTCCATGCATCTTGAAAATCAAGATGCCATGGTTGACCCGAGAATGAACCAAGAAGCCTTCACCGGCGTTCCGGCCAACTCCGGCCGGGATGGTATGGTCCGGAAGCTTCCTATGGTCCATTAGAAGCATTCCATCCAAGTTGGAAGACTCCATAATGCCTTAGTAAAAATCCGCCATTAATGGTGGGAAGCTCCAAACCGAGCTTGCTCGCCGCCCGCTGCCGCCGTGCCCTGTCGCCGGGCACGGGTCCAGGTGAGGTTGTTTTGAGTTTTAGCCTCCAACTGGTCAAGTTGTTTGGTCCCAGAGCCCCTGTAAGGATGATCACAAATTTCGAAGCAAAAGCTTCATCTTCAACCTTGAGCTGCGGCCAACCCAGACAGTAAGGATGGCTCAGATTTGTTGGGGGGTGTTCTTGCAACTTAGAGGAACATTTCCTTCCAAGTTGGAAAGGTTTTGGTGCATTGATTGCAGAGAACAAGCTCGGGCAATGAGTTTGGTAGTTGTTAAGCTTTTGTGCACATAAGGTGTTTGATGAAATGCCACAGTGAGTTTTTAAATGGAATTAGGGTTCGATTATAAAATGAAAGTTGCTCCAAATTGACCCCTGAGCTTGATGCTCACTTCAGATCAAACAAGATCTGTGAGGATTGATGTTTGGAGCATGGTGCTTGATGGTAGAGAGCTAAGGTGTTGGATCTTCTAATCCAGCAACTTCTGTGCTGCACTTGGGCAAGCACAGTAATTTTTAAGGTATTTTAAGCATGACTCTCAAACAGAATTTGAATTGGTCAAGTAAAAGTTGAGTTCTAATGTAATCATGCTCTAGAATGAATAGTTGGCCAAAGTCCTATTTTTGGACTGTTTGAAAAATTGTAACAGTGAGCTTTTGACTAATTTGGGGTCACTGGACGCGATGCTCGCGTTAGATTTAGGTTTAAGATTGACTTGAAATAAGTTAGAGTTAAAGTTGATCCCTGATTAATATGTTGATTCAGGTCTATCCAGTTTGTCTCTGGTCCTCAAGCATACAGTGGATTACAGTTTAGTCGCCTGCGATTTGACAGGTGGGTTTATCTTCGGTCCGGTCTTTATCATTTCGGCCCTCTGGGGTATAGTATTGGTTGGACCCCTGTTCTTGTAGCCTAATTGATAATTGAGCCTGTCTTCCTTTTGATCAGTTTTGGTTTTGCTATAAACCTGTTTTTAGTCAACCAATGTTTTGTCTCCAAGCATCGCAGAGTCGCCTGAGTCTGTTCTTGTTTGATAGGACGAAGGCATAACTCTTTGAGGTTTGGACATAAAACATGTTTTCAAATTGTTTTCCTAAAAAGATTTTTAGTTCTGCATGATTGGTTCTGAGTTGCTTCCATATATTATGACTTTATTTCTGGACATTTGCCATGCCTGATTGGTCATTTGCTAGGTTAAATACCTGATTATCAGTACTTCCTGATTATATCTGATCCATGATATTTAGTTGCTGCTTATTCTTGCATATGAGTTGAGACTCAGTTGATTCTGATATTGCATCCCAGTGGGGATTTCCCGGCGTGTTGCCGATTACCCGGTCAGTGGACCGAGAGCTTGAGCATTTGCATTATGATTGAGCCTGCTTTCCTATTGATCAAATATTACATTATTGAACACATAATTTTAATCAACTAAATGTTTTACTGAACGTCGTAGGGTCGCCTGAGTCTGTTCTTGTTTGATAGGACAAAGGCATTGCTCTTCGAAGTTTGGGCCTAAAACCTGTTTTCAAAATAGTTTTCTCAAAAATATGTGTTTAGTTTTGTATGTTTGGTTGGTCTGAACGATTGAGTTGAGATTTGCTGTTGATCTTATGTTGAGTTGAGATTTGCCTTTGATCTTGCATAAGAGTTGAGATTTAGTTGATTATTCCTGCATGAGAGTTGAGATTCAGTTGACTTTGTTATTGCATCCCAGTGGGGATTTCCCGGCTTGTTGCCGATTACCCGGTCAGTGGGCCGCGAGCTTGAGCATAGCATTATGATCGCCACGCACCGCTGTACTTCACGTACACTGGCGGTTTGGCCACCGTCACAGTGTTCTTTACCGGTAAAGTGGTCTAGAGAAAGGCCCGTGAGCCCCCTGATAGCACATGTGGGTGCGGGGTTATGTCAGCCAGATAGGTGCCAGATAGTGGCATGAGCCTGAGGTCTTCGTGACCAATAGTGGCATGAGCCTGAGGTCTTCGTGACCAATTGTGGCATTGATTGGGAACTTGATATTCTTATGATTGATGCATAGCTTTTATACTTCCATATTCTAGCATGATCAGTACCTATTGCATATGTTGCTTTTAGTCTGCTTTTGTTTTATCTCATGATTCCTGATTTCGGTTTGAAGATATTCATTTGTTTGATACCTGCCTATACAATTATTCCGCATGCTTGGTTCATTATATTCCTGTCAAGATTTTACTAATTCCTGTTGGTTATTCATTCGCTTCATAAATGCTTACCTAATGTGATCTTTACTATCCGCTAGTATTGTATACCAGTTGGTACGATCTGCTATTTCTCGGCTCGTCGTGCCCACTGGGATACACTCCGGCGTGTCTCACACCCTCGGGTGACTGTTTTTCAGGTCAAACGGGTGTTGGGATGTCGGGACGAATTGGCGAGGTATCGATATAGAGGTTGACCCTGGACAGCCGAAAAGTTATGTAATAGATGTTTGAGAGAAAGGAATTGTATTTCAGTTGTATATTTGTAAAGATAGTTGTAAAGTTTACTTGTTGTTGTTATTTGTAGTACGTAGTTAGTACTCTGATGTTGTTGCCAAGCTAGCCGTGCATATATAGAAAAGGCTCAATTCCATAGGGGATTGGGACTCTTCTATATATGTGGCGGTTTGTCATTGCCCTGGCTGTGTTTTGTAACTCTGATTTAAAAAAAAAAATTTATACACTGGTTTTTTTGAACTCGGGGCGTGACAGAGAACACATTACAGTGGACACCAAAGAGGTAGTGCCTCCAAAGCTTCAAGACAAAAACCACTGCGGCCAGCTCCAAATCGTGCGTCGGATAGTTCCTTTCGTACTCTTTCAACTGCCTGGACGCATAAGCTATACCTTCCCCTGTTGCATCAATACACCCCCAAGGCCAATCCTGGATGCGTCGTAGTATACTTCGTAATCTTCCCCGAGGGTCGGTAGTACAAGCACAGGTGCCCTGGTTAGCCTTTTCTTGAGTTCTTCGAAGCTCTCCTGGCATTGGGCCGTCCACACAAACTTTTCTCCCTTCCTGGTCAACCGGTTCAGAGGGGCAGCAATCTTCGAGAAGCCCTCGACGAAGCGTCGGTAGTAACCTGCCAAGCCCAAGAAACTGCGG
This sequence comes from Tillandsia leiboldiana, assembly GCA_029204045.2. Taxonomy (NCBI): domain Eukaryota; kingdom Viridiplantae; phylum Streptophyta; class Magnoliopsida; order Poales; family Bromeliaceae; genus Tillandsia; species Tillandsia leiboldiana. The sequence continues at coordinate 30,839,233 of CM055062.1, read as the reverse complement.
ATCTCCATTACTGTAGTTGGCGGCTGCCAGTCGATTACTGATTCCACCTTCTTGGGGTCCACCGCGATTCCCTCTGTCGAGATCACATGTCCTAGAAATCCCACTTCTCGAAGCCAGAATTCACACTTCTTGAGCTTAGCAAACAGCTTCTGGTCCCTGAGAGTCTGGAGAATCGTTCGCAGATGGTCCTCGTGCTCCGCGTCGGTGGGCGAATAGATCAGAATGTCGTCGATGAAGACCACTACGAACCGGTCTAGGTAGGGCCTGAAAATCCGATTCATCATATCCATAAATACCGCAGGGGCGTTCGTAAGCCCGAACGGCATAACCGTGAACTCGTAGTGGCCATACCGGGTCCGGAAGGCGGTCTTTGGAATATCCTCGTTCCGAACTCGGAGCTGGTGGTAGCCCGATTGCAGATCAATTTTTCAGAAAACCGTCGCTCCCCATAGCTGGTCGAAGAGGTCGTCGATTCTGGGCAGGGGGTACTTGTTCTTTACCGTAACCTTGTTAATCCCTCTGTAGTCGATGCAAAGTTGTAGGCTTCCGTCTTTCTTTCGCACAAAGAGTACTGGTGCACCCCAGGGCGATACACTCGGCCTGATAAATCCCTTGTCCAAGAGGTCTTCAAGTTGTGCTTTGAGCTCCTTCAATTCCACGAAGGCCATTCGGTAGGGTGCCTTCGTAAGAGGTTACGTGCCCGGTAGGAGTTCGATAGGGAACACCACTTCCCGTTCAGGGGGCACCCCGGGCAGTTCCGTCGGGAAAACATCGGGAAAGTCCCTCACCACTGGGATGTCTGAAGGTGACGCCGAGGGTCGGGTAACTAGATCCACATATGCCAAGTAGGCCACACACCCACCCTCCACCAATCTTCTAGCCCGTGCCGCTGAGATGACCGCTGGGAAGGAGGTGCTCTTGCACGCCAGATACACGTGCTCAGGGAAACCCGGTTCTTGTAGTCGCACCTGCCGCTTCTCACAGTCGATAAGTGCTTGGTACCTTGAGAGCCAATCCATGCCCAACACTACATCGTACTCCTTTAGGGGGATTACCACCAAATCTGAAGGGCAAGATAGTCGCCCTAGTTTAATCGGGTAGGCGGCCACAAAGCTAACCGCCTCCAAAGCCCCACCCGCCGTTTGGACCGTGATTTGACTTTGGAGAGGTATCTCCCCAAGACCATGCACAAACACAAAGTCACGAGAAACGAAAGAGTGTGTCGCTCCGGTGTCAAAAAGGGTTCTAGCACGGAAATTTGAAACAGAAGTAATACCTGCTAGGACGTCCTCCGGTGGATCCGACTCCTGGCGGGTCATCGAGTAAACCCTCCCGCCTGCCTGAGGTTGCCTCTCCCCCTCTCGCCGTGGTACAGGAGGTCTAGAAGTTGACCCCATAGGTGCTTTTCCCCGTCCAGAAAGCACTGGTGAAGGCGCCGAAGCTGCTGAGGAAGCCGCTCCCAGGGTTAAGGGGCAGTTGTGGCGGAAGTGCCCCTGCTTGCCGCAGCGGAAGCAATGATCATATCACTGGGGGCAATCTGATACCCGGTGCGCTCCTCCGCAAATCACACAAGGCCTATCCCCCGGCCTCGGTCCTCCTGCTGGTGCGCTCCGAGATCCCGCCTGTGGTCTCCACCGTTTGGGGGGTCGGCTTCCGCTAGAAGCGCCTCCCCCAGAGTACTGTTGTTGTCGCTTCCTGTCCTCTTGCTGCGCCGGGCCCTCCCTCCTGGCGCGCGTAACAGCGAACCCGCGCTCCACCACAGTGGCCCTGTCGACCACTTTCTGAAAAGTGTGCAAGTCGGCTGCTTGTACCACTTGGAAAATATCACTTCGCAAGCCATCCACGAAAAGTTGCGCCTTGTGGGATTCGTCCCTTATGACGAAAGGGACGCAGTTGGCCAGCCGCACGAATTCACGCTGATATTCCATAACTGTCTTGCTTCCCTGCTGGATGTGGTTCAAGTCGTCCTCCAGTTTCTTTTTGACGCTGTTGCTGAAGAAAGCCTCGAATAGCTCCTATTTGAACGTCGTCCACGATGGAAGCACGGTACCCTTTGTGGGATCGGGGCGTACCGTCTTCCACCACAAGCGGGCGTTCCCCTCCAGGAAGTGGACCGCTATGGGAACCCGCTCGTAATCCTCCATGAGCAAGTCCTCGAATAATTTTTCCATCGATCCCACCCACTTCTCGACGACCCAAGGGTCGGTCGTCTCTCATTCGAACACGGGTGGATCGTATTTCTTGAAATTCGCCAGGTTGGCCCGTACCCGCTCCCACTCAGTCAGTGAAGCTGTCCCCTCCCCCGTGGCGGCGGCGGCCACGGTAGGGGAAGGTGTCACCACGGTCTCTCCCAAGGTACCCCCGCTGGTGGCCCCCGACGCCGGTCCCGCGGTCGCTGTCGGCGGGGCTGCTGCCGATGCCGTAGCCTGGGCTGGCGGTACCCCGGTTGCTGCAGTCGGTAGAGGGGCGACTCCTGTCCAGGCCCCCATCCCTTGCGGTCCCGTCGCCGGCGCGGTTGGCCCCTGTGGAGGGGCCGGGGCGACCGTCACCGTCGCGGCCTGTTGTTGTTGCGTCAACTGACGCACGTGATCCGTGAGGGTTGCCAGCTGCCCCACCATCTCCCGCAGTTGTTGCCGCAGGAGCTGGTTCTCCGCGGCCGTCGACGCCGTCGCATCTGCCCCTCCGTCCTCGGCCGATGATCTAGTACGGGCCATGTCTGTACACACACAAGACAAAAGTCAGCCCTAAACTTTGCTAATAAAGCAACGAACCACTTATCGAGAGAAAAGGACTTAGACTCTCCCCCCCCCCCCACCTCGATCACTCACGTTCTACCCTCCTATGCCCTATCCATTCCATTCATTTGTAGCCAAGTGAGGTATCCCTGTGGATGTCGGCACTGACTGTTGTGATTGAAGGAAATTTTGCTCTGATACCATCTTAATCTGTCACGCCCCGGGGGTTTCATTCAGTGGAAATGGTTCATTAAAAGGATGTATTTTTGCACGAAAGATTTTTTTTTTGAAAAACCTTCTTCCCCGGTGCGTGCCCAGACCCGCCGCATATACAGAATCACTCTACAAACGGACAGAGTCTCCTTTGTATATGCACGGCGTCGCGGCTAGTACAACATCCAAACACAGTCATCATTTCAATCACAACAGTTTCTAACATACATACATACATACACAAAACTGAACAATTCCCACGGCCGATCGGTTTGAAAGGATAAATCCACAATTGTTGAAAACGGCGCCCACCCGGCGCCCAGATTTCTAAACTAGTTTCGAAAACAACATAAATCCGCAGGGTTTTGAAAACAGTGCCCACACGACACTTAGGTTTTGAAATCTATTTTCGCAAACCATAAATCCACAGGGTTTGAAAGCGGTGCCCACACGACACCCAAGTTTTAAAAATGGTTTTCGCAAACTTTTCTTTTGTTTTGTTTTTCTCTTTTTTTTTTTTTTTTTTAAACGGCCAACAGAGAGAGAAAAGGAAGCTCAATAAATAAATAGGAATATGCCGACATCCATACCGACCCCACGAGGGTCACACGATAGTCTACAAATAATAAATAAAATGTGAAAGAAAGGAGAAAGTACAGTCCGGGGTCTCCAGGGACCCAGGTACTCCTTTCTCGGCTTCACCGTCGCCTAACTCTCCCCCCTGTAGGACCCTATCACAAAGTGGGAAGTCAGCGACACAAAAGTAATAATAAGGAAAGCAGGGTAAAGAAATGCATCCAACCGTAAACTATCCGGAGCGACCACCCTCCCAAAAAGGGAAAAACCACGCACACCTGCATAACCTAAACCGGGCACCTGCCCCGGCACCCCAACCGAGCACCTACCTCGGTAAACCACGTCGGGCACCTACCCCGACGGGTCGCACCGCTCACACCTCGGCGCCTCAAAACCCCCACCTGCGGGGGCCCCCACTATGTCACCTTGTGGGTTTACACGGGTCATAGACCACTTTTCCGGAAAAGCGCACCCTTTGCGGTGGCCAAACCGCGGATGCGCGCGCTGCAGCCTCGAGCAAAGTAACCAAGTATACTCAACGGTAAGGACCATAAATACTACCATGTTAGCACCAACAGTTATTTAATTTAAAACGAGATACAACTACCGGGAACCCGACGCTAAGTCCCAAAATAAAACCCACCTCAACCACGAAGGAGAAGACGTGCGGATGCTCCAACTAAAATACCCTCGTCGGGTGCCCGAACAGCTACAATAAGAAATATTTGTTAAAAAACATCGTCGTGGTTAAAAACACTCAAAAAAGGGGCGAAACGGGCTAAAAACGGAACTTCTGGACCCTTTTCTGAAGATCGGTGCACGGATCCTGGCGTGGACCGGGTCCACGACCAAACGCGGCCGCGGCGCGGGCCGGGAGCACGCTGCACCGGTGGACCACGGCATATTGGGCCGAGCCGCGCACGGGTAGGGGCGCGCTGAGTCCATCGCTTCCCGCTGCGGTGGCGAGCACCGGGTGCACGCCCAGGGCGTGCACCGTGCGGCCTGGCGCACGACTTTGTGCGCCGGGTCTGCGCCCACGGGCCGCGAAGGCGTGCGCCGGGTGCACGCCGGCCCGGTGGACCGCGCGGCCTGGCGCACCACTTTGTGCACCGGGTCTGCGCCCGCGGGCCACGGAGCGTGCGCTGGGTGCATGCCGGCGCGTGGACCGCGGCCAGAAACCTCCAAGATGTGAACAGTGCGCGCTCGCTTTCGGTTCCGGTTGCGACCCCGCGATCACGGCGGCTCCGGCGATGACCCCGTGAACACGGTGACGGCGGCGGCGGCCTCCCGTTTAACCACGGCGGCGGCGGCCTCCCGTTTGGTCCCCAAACTCGCCTCGCACGCGACATGACAAGAAAGAAAACCCACACCGAAAAATCGGAAAGACCCGAACCGCTCACCTCGTTTTCGCCGGTAAGGGAGGAAGGAGGAGGATCGTCCCGCTCTCGTTCCCCGGATTCCGCAGGATGTTCCTTCTCCCCGTCTCATCGCCTCGGTTCTTCACACCAACCGATGGAGGGGAAAAGCTAGGGATTGGGGCTCGGATGGGAAACTATGCACAGGAAATGAGAAGTGGGGAAAAGCCCTACGCCCCCATCCAAAAAAGTAAATTGATCGTACGGGTGCGAATGGGGGGTGTGATTGGACCCTAAACCCCCAAATTCGAAACTTAGCGATCGGGTGCGGATCAGGGTCCACTTACCTCGAAAAGCGTGCCGATCTCCCGCACGCTTTTTGATGCACCCGGGACCACTGGTAACCTTCCGAAATTTATTCTAGGAGATCCCGGGGTCGGAATTCGAATCCGATCGCGCCACCGTTCTCCGTTTCGCGAGCTTTATTGCCTAAAAAAAAACCCGCGAGCTCCGACGGTCTGCCCAGAAGCAAAGAATTATTAGTCCACCCTCCGGACCCCTAAAAGGGATGCGGGAAAAAACTAAAATCTGAAAAACCCTTTTACCTGTGGTTACTACAATGAGTTTCTAAAATCTAGATGGTTTTATAAAAAAGGAACTACTTTTAGTTCTCATCCCGGGAGGGTTTGAGTGAAAATGGATTTCAGTAATAAATATCATCTTTCTTATAAACTTTCTCACTCGAGAGGGTTCGAGTGATCTCGGTTTTAAGGGTTGTTTTTATATTTGGGTCAAGAGCTACGGGAAGCTGTACCGAAACCTATTCTTGTTTGATTTGGGTTCTAGGTGCTAGTATTGTGAGTTGAGTTTTGCCGATCTGATTGATCGTGGTTTTGGACTATAGCCTACATGAGCCATAACGAACTCGACAAAGATGCGCGGATACTTTTCTCAGTGGGATCGCTCCCTTCGAGTGCCTCTCCGGAGCTAGGCTTGTTACTTATCTTTCGCAGCTTGTCGACGCAGTCCGAGTGGGACAGCCTACGTAAGTCCAGTCCTCCATGGATGTAATGGCAGTGGGTAGGCGTAGGTTTGACTAGACCCTATGTGGCTGTCACGCCCCGAGTGTAAACCAGAACTCGTGTGCGATAATAGATCCGCCGTATATGCAGTATTTCCCACATATACGAAGCGATACAATAACTCAAGCAACCAAGTGTAGTGTACAAGAGAATGTATAGCCACAAAAAGTGGCACAGAGCGAGAAATGAATAAAGACTACTGTATCAATAAACCATCCACAAAACTCTTCACAACAAATAGTATTACAACTCCACACCACCACTAAATATAATCACTCCAAAATTCAACTACAAAGATATACTAACCAACTAAAACTCCCAAAATCTACACTAAGTACAATTCCACTACTAACAACAACATTCACATATACAACTCCAAATACCAACATCATACAAGTCCACGATAACTCCAATAATACAACTCTTAAGCAATATAAATACAATTCTTAACAATTTACAACTCTCAAAATTAAGACAACACTGGGACTGACATAATACATAAAGCTGGCTCCAGCCAGACCAAAAATACAGTAGCCTGGGTACATAAAAAGACTGAAAGAAATAAATAAACTGTAGGGCAACCTCTATCAGAACCATCAGGGTGAAGCTCTATCTAGTCCGCGACTCCCTTGCCGCGCTCTGCCAGTACTGCTGCTCCAGAAGAGATCACTGGGGAGCAACAACGGGTGTGAGAACTACTAACAGCAGTCCTCAGTGGGTAAATCATCGAACCTCCAACCTACCCACCGAGTCTACCGGAAGGGCAAAGTAGGTGATAGTCGAAGAATAACAGTAATAGCTGAAAGGGAACTACTCTACTATGCCCAATACTAACTGAATAAAAGAGAGTGTATGCATGAATAAAAGTAACACTACCCTCGTGTACCAATAATGCCCTCAACTGTATGATCTCAAATAGACACATGCATACCTCATAAAAAGACAACTACTGAGTTATATGATATCCTCAACTGTATGAATCTCAAATATGTATATATATATATGTATGCATAACTCATAGAAAGACAACTACTAAGGTATATGATTTCCTCAACTGTATGAATCTCAAATATGTATATATGTATGCATCATGGAAAGATAACTGCCAAAGTATAACCCAATCACATGGTCCTGTATAGGCCCAGACTTGCCTGTATAAATCAATGTCAACAACCGGTACATCAACCCGGTATATAGCTCAAACTCATCGCCGGTACAACAACCCGGTCCAAATATCACTCTCAATGCCGGTACAACAACCCGGTCCAAATATCACTCTCAATGCCGGTCCAACGACCCGGTCTCGCCTACTCCGGAGTGGCCCTCGAGGGGAGCGACCCGCTCGAGTCAACGAGTAACTCATGTCCAACATCTCTGTATCTCAGTCAAGTAGGCATAAGTCGACAGTATGCTCAAAGTGGAGACTCACTCTATCCACAATGCAAAACCCAGCCCTAACTGATGCATAACACTAATCGGTCCAACCGCCCACAATCCGCGGTTGCCGAAACAAAACCCGAGTCGATAATCTGGTGCTATCCCACTTGAGTCAACAAAATAGCTATACTATCCCTATCCCTGCTCTCTAACCCGAGAAATAAAAGTATAAGAGAAAAGAAAAGGTTTTTTCCTAAGTTTGATTCCAGCATGAATAGTATAGCATGAATAAAAGAGATATAGCCTATCTTTATGTCCAGATGTCAAGGAATAGTTCTCACACATGATCAATATAGTTCTCAATAAGAAACTGAAATAAAAGCATAATTAAACCCAACTATAGATAATAAACATCACACAAGGTTGCACTTTTGGTTGAGTCGACTTGTAGGCCGCAATTTCGATGTGCTCAACAACCCACCTATTTACTCGCTGCTTTGAAGTCCGATTGATCTATTTTTTTGGCGAGCACACTCGTTACATTCTCAGCTTTCTAACAAACCTGCAATCGCCTCAAAACTCCTGTCGGATAGAAAGTTATAACGAAAATATTACTACTTGCGCAGAATTTCAGCAACTCGAACGGATAGTGAAAGAACTCAAAATCTGCTATGTATGTCTCATGAATCTCTAATACCACAGCCCAAACTTGATTTCTAAGTTCCCAATTACCATAGAAATTCCATTAGGTTTACAAAAAGCCAAACTTAACTCTTTCAAATAAACTCATCCCACAAATACATCAATGTTGTCCCAAATTCCAACATAATCTTAAGCTGAAATTCAACTTTGTATACCTCCCAATTTAGACATAATTACAAGTTGAAACCAAAAGGAAAATTGTCCATCATGCTTCTGAGATTACAAATATCCATTTAAGTTAACCCTCACAACAAGTACTAACCACGAAATTGAAGCCAACACTCAATTAGCTACATAAGTCTTTCCCAACTTACATGCAGATTTTCAGCAACAATGTACTACAAAGAGGACTAAATATGGTATATCAATTCTTATCCAAATTTCGAGAGTAAGGTATCAAATTGTTCCTCTTGAAGTCTAGAAAATTACCCAACTTGAAATTCACCATTTCATAAAGAGAAGAAAGAGATATCCCAAGATTACCACATGCTGTCCAAAATTGCAATCTGAACAAAGGGCTTCAAAGATGATGAAATTTACCTGGTTTGTAGCAAGATTTAATCTTTCACGCCCCGAGTCCGCCAATTTGGTCAATTCGGGCACGCCAACAGACCCGCCAATCGGGTATGACCTTTTACTACCCGAAAGGAACGGTAACATCCATAATAATACAACAAGTGTATGCAGAAGCTCAATATCGGAGTACTAAAAATCACTACTAATTTAAAACTTTCATTCATTAAACAATTAGTTTAAGTGGAAATGAAAGCATACAAGAGTGAACCATAACATAACTTTATTACACTTTACATTTCTGAACTTGCAATTAAAATATTACAATTCTTTTACATCATTTCTTCACCATACAAAGTTCACTCAAGAAATATAAAAAGGTACATCTTCTAGACCCTCTAGGTCTCTATGCTACTGGGCCCTTGCCTTTGTCATCTGTCTCGACCGCTGTATTTGGACCTGGAAAAATGGTCACCCGAGGGTGTGAGAACTACAACAAAGTTCCCAGTGGGTTCAACCACCGAGAAAGAATGTCCTACAACACTTGGTCCAATGGAAGCATTAATAATAGAATGCTAGGAAACTATAAACCTCAATATTAAAATGCTGATATGCATATAATATATCACTGCACTATCTGTGTATAATCATCATCCCAATACTACTCTGTCCAGCCATACCAGGCTACCATCCCTAAACTCGGCCACTATGCCCCCACTGGGCTACTATCATAAACTCGGCCATTATGTCGCTGTAGAAAGGGTTCACTAACCCGGCCACCTTGGCCACTCTACTTTTCTTTACTCTTTACATTCAGGTACTTTAGTTAAAGTTAACCCTCGAAAGTTCTTGTCCAATGGGCCCCAGCCCAGTAGTCATGCTACCATAAGACAGGAATCTCTAAGGTTGCCGATAACACCACAAGTGTTACCCCGTCCTACGGGAGAAACGTGCCAGATAGGTCACTGCCTGGGAGAGGGACACTGCCCATAACTCCAACAATAACTACGTTTCACCCCCGAAGGTACGCCTGTTTTATCTTTATCTTTTCCACATAACCTAGAGTACATTTAACTCTTTACTTGCCTTTCACTTTGGAAGCTGAGTCTTGCTCACACACTTCCCCTTGGGAGTGAAATATGCTCAACCCTCCCGATGGAAACTTGCCTTTAATTCTTTAATTCACTTGGGAACGGCATATGCTCAACCCTCCCATTTGCCATTTAGACTTTTCTTTTACAGCTTATATTTACCGGGTCCGAAGGTTCCAAAAGACGGATGCATACAACCCCAATCAAACAAGAACAGGTTGTAGCACCGCCTCCCGTAGTGCTCGGCCCAATGTACTTTATTTTTTCTTTTTGCCTTTCTTTAAGCATTATCTTCTTTTGTTCAATTAAGCCTTTAGCTTCTTTGCTCCTTAAGCATTTTCTTTACACTTTGGTTTCAGATGAGTTTAAAGCACCTTGGCACTCATATACCCGGGAGTGACATATGCTCAACCCTCCCGTTAGCATTTATGCCTCAATGCTTTCTCTTTTACTTTTCTCTTTTATCCTAAGTTCTTTACTCTAGGATAGCTTGGGTGTCTCTAACACCAATTTAGATTTGAACCTCTTGTTCATTTGTTTTTACACTTAATCTTGCCACTTGGCAATTTTTCTTAAGCATTTAGCTCTTTACTTTCACTTTTAGCCTTTCGAAAGTACCTTGTCCGATGGGTTACTGCCCAAGGAGTCCTGCTCCACTAATGATGAGTCTCAAATTCGAAGGCGTCATTTACATTCTCTTTCTGTTCTTTTTCTTTTAAGCCTTTTAGCTTATCTTTCACTTTTACACTTTTCTTTAGTTAATCGGCCCCCTGAAGGAGTACCACATCCGATTTCCTTTAGAAAGGTCTCACATTCAGGGGCACCATTTGCATTCTCTTTTGCTCTTTAGCCACTTTTAGCTTGCTTTTAAACTTTGCCTTTTTATATTCATTTATCTCTTATCCTAGGTCTCGCCATAAGGATAACTATAGAGTCTCTTGGTGTGAGGACCTGAATTTCCGCAAGAGAATTACTGTTGGAACTACGGAGCTTCTGCAGCGTGTTTGGCACCTTTTGGAGGCCTTTACTATGTATTGGAGGTGTTTGTACACAAATTGGACACAAGTGTTGGACTCAGGGATTAAAATAGATCACGTGAGTGATCGGAGGACCCCGTCGGATGTGTAGAAGTGGTTTCGCGCGAAACGAATATTAAAATTAGGCTCAGCGCGAAGTTTGGACAAAAGAACACCTTTCCGGATGCCTTCGGCAATTTTTAGAGTTGGAATTTGGCAAAATGGATAACGGATTTGGATTCAGCGTGCGAAAACGATGAAACTGGACTATTTACTTGTATTTTTCGGAGCCCGGATGCCGCGCATGGATTTCGAGGGAAGGGGGCACTGTTCTGGCGGCTGGGGCCGCGCCGGCGACGGCGGAGGGCGACGGCGCGGGCTCGAGCAGGCGCAGGCGCGGCGGCGGGCAGGCGCGTGGGCAGGCGCGCGGGCGCGCGGGCAGGTGCGCGCTCCACGGGGCTGGCGTGCACCGGAGGGCAGGACGCGTGGCAGCTGGCAGTAGGCCGGTGCAGTGGACTGGGTCCACAGAGCGGGTGCAGGCTGCCTCGGAGCGCGTGCGTGCAGGGATGGCAGGCGGCGCTTGCAGCGCGCACGTGGGCGTGTCAGCGACGCTGTCACGCCCCGGGGGTCGAAACTGCGACCCGGGCTCGCCAACAGATCCGCCACCTATGCGAAACCCCGCATAGGCGAAGCGTCCAACCTGCAAAGTACCATATAACAACTAAACAGATATCAGAGCTGAAGCAAAACTGTTGTAATAAAAACCTGAATCACTGTACAACTGAAAAATACAAGTACAATATCCATCTCCCATAAATAACGATACAATAATCTGGTCCACCAAAACTGTAATACAAGTAAAGGCCACCTATACAAAATCTATAAATCCAAAAAGGGAGATAAACTGAAATAATAAAATACAACTGAGTACAGTGAAACCCACAATCTGGGTTGGTACATCTATCCCACTGTAGAAATCAACACTGGTAGGGATCTATCTCGCGACTCCCTCGCCTCGAACTGTCAACCGAAGATCCGCAACTCCCGCAGCAGACACTGCAAAACAAAGGGAGGAAAGGGGAAAAACAACAATGGGGGTGAGAACCACTAGTAAAACCAGTAGCCTCCCCCTGTGGGTAAAGCCTCAAACCCCGACGTACCCACTAAGTCTACCAGAGGCAAGAAAAGAAAAAGAGAGGTGGTAAGCTATAAACAGAACTACTGATAAAAGAGAGCTACCACTAAAATGCCTCTAAATGCCGAGCTAATAAGGATAGCTAAATATGTGCATCAGAATATAAATGCCTGCCTGACTAAACCCAATCTATACACCAGTAAACACTAGTACTGCCTGCCATGCCTACCGAACTCAAGACTCAACTGCGGGAATACTGACCGACTACTGACCGGTACGGTCGCATCCCGAAATAGGTGACAGACCGACTACTGACCGGTACGGTCGCACCCAAAACAAGTAACAGACCGGCTCCTGACCGGCACGATCACACACTCCGGAGTGGCACTCGAGAGGAGAGACCCACACGAGTGAAATAAGTAGTCATAAGTAACCTGATATAGCAGAACTAGATCACGACTCTAAATAAGTGGGAAAAACCATCCACTAAGGAAGCCCGATCCCTCACCTCCAATCTGATGCAATAATAATAACCCGATCAACCGCCCACAGTTCGCGGTTGCCGCAATCCCTGCCATCAGGCCCTGCCTGTCCCAAATCCCCAGAAATCTGACTACACTATCCCAAACCCCCTGCTCGCACCCGAGCCACAAATACCCAGAGTCTAAAATGAAAAGGAGAAAAGTATAAAGCATGGTTTCTCCTAAGTCAAGTCCAACATGATAGTGTGGCAGAAAAAGGTGGCCTATCTAGATGACCATACGAGCATGAAGATGTCTCAAGATGATATAAAGTAAACAGGTGTCGATGTTCTTACATTTATTAGAGCATGCTATCCAAAATACATAATCAATCTTATAAAAGAATTGGATGTTAACATAGCATACATCAAGTCTACACAAGTATGCACCTTTCACATTTGGAAATAAAGAGAGAATAGTATCCAACATGGTTTTCACCTAACATGACTCAGGAAACAAATGACGATCATTACTTTCATAAAGAGTGAATCTCACATAGATAGATCATGATTAATGTAGTCACCTATTCTCACACAAACCACTAATCACCCTCATATGAAACATCCATTCACATATAGATTTGCCAAAGATCATTTAACACTACTTGAATATGGACATTCATTCCACTATCACCAATGAATAGACTAAGGTTCAACAACTTTTATTGATCTCACATAGGATGCACATAGGATCTACCAACAACATCCCATCTCATTTGGAGGAATTAAGAGTCATTAACAAAGCTTAGTCTTATAAGGAATAGGCCTCATCTCACAATGATAATCATCTTTTCATGAATGAATTAGGAGTCAAAAGCATAGGTCATTCGCACATCAACTAGATCAATAATCAACATCAACACCCATTTTCACATAAGCTAGATCGAAGTTCTCACATAAGCTACCAAGCACTTGTCACATAATCCCATCAAGTCCTCACATAAATCAACCAACCATTCACACATAACTATCACCATCATTCACCATAATTAGGTCAACCATTCATCACAAGGTGTAGGTTAAAGATTAAGTTCCCAATTACCCTCACATAGCATAGGTTTAAGAATGGTCACTTATAATGAACTTCATATGAGATAATCCAACATCAATCAAACTATTCATTCACTCATGTATACACTGAGGATCAATTAACTTAATCTAAACATGGATATCCAAGCATATTATACCGAGGAGAAGAGAACATCAACCACAATGCCATGAGGGAAACCAATAGCCCGAGTGGGTAAATCGATGTTTTCGGCAAAGCACAACCACCCACCTGAAACTTGACGATCCGCTGCCCGCTGTAGCTGAAATTTGGCGTGAGTAATCCTTATCCTCCCAGGAGACCGATGCCGCGAAAATCATCCAAATCCGCCTCACGGATTGGGCACAATCACTGAAACAATGCACGCTGCGTAATTAAATTCCAGAATTTCAGCAATTGAGACTAAGTTAAAGAAGATGTAAGTGCAGCCCCAAATACCTCAAAATGAAGTCTCTAACAATAAAACAAGGATGTCCTCTTTCATACAAACATCTCCAAGTCCTCAAAATCCACCATTAATTTTCCCTTAACATTCAATTGTAGCAAGAATCACAATGCTGTCCAAAAATTGCTAACATAAACTTGCTAGCATTTCCAAGCTTAATTAGGGGCTTTTTCAAAGGGATTTATCCACAGATCATACAAGATAATTTGCTCACCTTGAAGTTAAGAAGAAGAACCAACTTGAATTTCAGAAAAAGACCTTATATCCACAAAGTTATTTGCATTCCAAGGTGCATTGCTCAAATCAAAACTAAAACAGGGACTGCAGTAATCCATATAATAGCACTTGGAAAGATTATTAATGTTACCTAATCAAACGTGCTCCAAATCCTGCAAGAGAGGTACCATTGGATTCCTTGTCGAGAGTAGATACAAATTGAGCTAAAGAACTCCAATTTTCATGCTCGGATGAAGGAGAAAACCCATAAACACTTTGAACTATCCACCAAGTTCCATCTGTACACGAATGCAGCAAGGTGCTCCAAAGATCATACATAAACCCTAATAAAAACACAGATCTGGGGAAAATGGTACATACCAATATTGTAGATCTTCGAGTCCTGGAAAATTTTCCGCAAAAATCATCCAAAACTTCCACTCGTACAATTCAGAAAAGCCAACACACTGAGGACTGTTCAGGATTCCAGACTGAAATGAAGGGTCCCAAAGATGACCCTAAAACTCTATAAAACCAAGGGATCTGAGGGGAGAGTTGAATACAAAGATTGTAGCCTTACCTCTTGTGAAAACGTAGAACCAATAATGAGCTCAAAATTCCAAGAAATGAGTCCAGGGGAATTTTCGCACTGAAATGCGACGGGAAGGTCCACCAACAGCAACAATGGTGGTGCTTGCCTCAAGGAGAAGATGATGGTGATGAAGCCCCTTTTGTCCATCTCTTTGCTGATGAAGATGAAGGAGGGTTGCATGTGATTCCTCTGTAGAAGTCCCCAAGGTTGGAAGCACCAAAAGAGGGAGAAGGAGGTGGTAGAAGCTCTTAAATAGAAGAGGAAGAAGAAGGAAATAAAAAAAAAAGAGAGGGGGGTTTGCTACTGTGCGTAGCACAGTAGTGGGCTCGGCCCGGCGCCGGCCCAACCCGCACCACGGGCGGGGGACACGTGGCGCCCATCCGGGCGCCCCGCCCCCGGGCGGATGGCCCGGATGGGGCCACTTGCCCATGGCGCCCGCCACTGGCGCGGCGACACACGTCCCGCACAGGGACGCGCGCTGTGCCAGCGGGCGCGCGTGGGCGTGTCGCGTGGCCCGAGCGGCCCTCCCCAGCGCCGACACCTGGCGCTTCCCCCGGCCGTTGCGCCTGGTGCACGCCTTCTCCCGTGGACCGGCAGCCTGAAATAAATCCTATAAGCTCCAAAAATGCCACTTTTTGCTGTTTTCGCGCGCTGAGTCCAATTCCGGAGTCCAAAATTCCAAATAATGCAACCATATAGCCGTTTTGATCATTTTTTTGCGCTGAATCCAAATACAGTGCCCGTTTTGCGTGAAACCCCTTCTATTTTTCGACGAAACTCCCAATTAAGCAATCTTGATCCATTTCTCGCACTGAGTCCATTTCTTGGGTCCGATTTGCGCGCAACCAACACTATCCACAGAAATTGGCCTCCACAAGTTGTCGATCACACTGTAATGACCACGAAGATCTGGGTCTTCACATCCTCCCCCACTAAAAGAAAGTTTCGTCCTCGAAACTAACATAGCTCAAAAGAAGTCTCAAATCAGAAGGGCAAATATCCAACATCCTCGTCACCAGCTCTCAAAGCATCACCCGTTTCCCGTGATTATTCCACAACAACATCAACCACCTGTACGGCATGGCCTAGTTGCGCCGTTCCTCCATTCTCGAGCCAGAATCCGCAACGGCGTCTCACGTACTCCAGACACTCACAGGTCTCAAGTGAAGCGAGTCAAACATCGACGGGAAAACCAAACATATCACCTCTAAGCTAAGACATGGACAACAACAAGGATTCCAACATGTCACGGGGAAAAGAAGAAACAACCAGGTAACCACTTATCCAAACACTCCAAAATCTCATCCTCAATACCAACTCATTCAAGAAACCTGAAATACACCCACGTAGTTATCCATAAAAGAAGGGAGTCCAAAATCAGAAACATCCACAAGTACTACAACCCTGAGTTGGAGAGTCACCGAAAAATAGCGAAGAGTTGAAGTATCCCTGTTGTGGCTGTCATTCTGTCCTTACTCCACATCAACTGTGGACCCTTAATTCAACACTCACTGATCTCATCCATCGGTGTGGGTTGCTCGACTGAAACCAAAACATAGAAAGGATCACTCTGGGGCACGATCCCTGGTCCTAATCATCCCATCCATTCCAGTAATGACACTTACTGCGCAAGAATTGCTCAAGCTCTGCGCTGTACTTCGGCCCAAACATCTACACACATCCCAGACCACCGTGGGGGCATCATTACAATTCAGTCGCCGTTGACAGGATGAAAGACCCATCGTCTCCTCCATCAGGTAAAACACCGGGTTTAACAACCCCCTTTATCCATCAGCTCTCAACTGTACAGGTGCTATCCAATAAGGTGCCTTCAATATCAACGCGGTTCCCAGAACCACATTAATAACAGTCTCCATGTCCTTACCCGGCGGCATTGTCAACGGCTCAGGTAGACTCACATCCGAAAACTTGTGGACAATAGGGATACCCTGGAGTCCCGGGGCCGCCGGAGGCACCTTTATCACAGTCACTAACTGGGCAACGCATCCTCGGCTCATCATCTGCCTGACTCTTGTTGACACGCTGTCGCTGCAACTAGTGCAATCTTCCAACCCCTGTAAACGAACTCCTCCTGTCCAGCTCGCAGAAGTTCATAGTACTATCACCATAATCAAAAATTGTAAGATGTTACACCGACCAATCCAATACACCGAGTCAAAAATCCAGGGCTGCCACAAGACCAGCTAGTCAACGGGTATAATCCACGGCCTAATTGCATTGGACGTATTCCACAAACCTCCTCCATGTGCACATCCTAATCAAGGATCTATACCTCACGTGCACGTAGTGACAACTCTACCTTTAGTCCATGCAGGGATGCACCTCATCCTAACTCAAATAGCTGTAAAGGAAATCATGCTTGCGACAACACATCCCACTGATGGGACGCCCTCCAACTCGGTTGCCCAGACTCAACTGCCAGCGCTAGTGGTCGTCGCTCAATCAGCTTGAGAATATCCTGACTATCCCCAAAGAAAGCACCATCTCTGCCTCCACTCATACTGCGGCAATGATCGTAGCCCATCATGCTTCCGCTGCGCTACTCTAATACTGATACTGATGCTGCCGTCGGGGTCCACCCGACCTCTGGCGCCTCAGAAGTCCTTGACCTTAAAAAGGGATCGAGAAGGCCTCTGCCTACTAGTCTGCTCTCCATCAACTGGCACCGAGTGCCTCCATCTGTCCCAAGGAACTACAACACTATGCTCCATCGGGGCATCCAAAATCTGAAGTAAAAGGGACCAACGAGCCAAAGAGGTATCCTGGCGCAATCCTAACCCAACACACACATCCCATGCGCCTCGTCCCTCTTAACATGGAGCGTGTAGTTCATCAACTGCGTGAACCCTCTGGCATAAAAAGGCTCTCAAATAGGCTGTCCAGCACCACCAACCATGACTCTGCCTCCTCAGGCTCCAAACTCAATCCTACGAGTCGGGACAGGTCTAACAGCCAAAGCTGTCTCAGTCGATCAATGATGTCCCACTGCATACCTGCTATCAACTGTCCACCCTGCCTCGGTGCCTCCGCACTAAAAGTCGACATTGAGGGGGCTGTTGCTCAATTAGCGCCACTGAAATCGTTGCCACCAGGGATACTACAAAGGGGTTGGTCTCGACGGAAGGCACTGTCGGAGGTGCCCACTGTTCCGACAACTGTATCATCCTATCCAGCTGCTCTCTCTGCTGCTGATGTGCCACAGTCAATCCAGTCATCTGGGTCCGGAGCTCTCTGACCTCAATCTGGGTATCCGGCCCGACACTGCATATCCTCGCCTAAAAGCTGCAATGGGGGACACACGGTGTAGGACCCCTGAACCCCATGCAGCTTTTTCCCGTGAATCCACTGTGCAAACACCTGTTGATGGTGTGTTTGGCCCATAGTGCATCAAATGGATGCCACAGATGGACCCTGTGTGTTATTGTCAACTGGGTTGGCCTTCGGCTGCTTTTGCCGAATTTTAGAAAAGGTTTTAGGCCAAATGGAGGTTGAATTTGGATTCAGCGCGGAAATACGCTTGAAAAAGGATATTTGCTTGTTAAATTCTGAGTCCGGATGCCCAAAAACGGACTCCCGGAAGTTTTACTGGATTTCTGGTGCATGGGGGAGCCGTGGACCGGCGGGGGTGCCACGTGGCAGCCCCTGATTGGCCGGCGCAGGCGGCTTGGTCCACGGAGTAGCAAGGGTGAGGCCGGGGTGCACCGCGGGAGGCGTGGACCGGCGGGTGTCCACGTGGCAGCGCCGGATTGGGCGGCCCACGCGCACTCGGTCCACGGGAGCGTGCGGGGGAGCCGTGGACCGGGGCGCGCCACGTGGCAGCCCCGGACTGGCGGGTCCACGGGCGCGCGGTCCACGTGGCGCGGGGAGCAGGCGGGAGCAGGCGGGGCAGTTGGCCCGTACAGCGGGCAGGTGGGAAGCGCCACGTGGCGCCCGCTGATTCGCGGGGGCCAGCCACCGCGTTGACTGTGGGCGAGAACGCGTGGCGGCTTCTGGCGGGGCTTGCACGGCTGCCGCCTGTTTGGTGGACACGTGGCAGGCCCCGAGGCGGGTCGGACGGCGGCGAGCGGGACGGATGGATCCCGTGTGCGGCTGGGCTGGGCCGGGCCGCACTGTGCGCGCCCGAATGTTGGCGGGCCGGGCCGCACTGTGCGCGCTCGAATTCCCTTCGGGCCGGACCGGGCGCCCGAAAGTGGGGACAAATCCGGAATTTCCGGATTTGGTCCCCACAGCCTATAAAAGGTAACCCAAGCTGCCTTCTTTGGGTTTTTTCACCCATTTCCAAGCCCCATCTCCCCGAGCTCTCTTCTAGTGATTTGTTCATCTTTGAGTGCTTGATCCACTTGCAGAGTTTTGAGATTTTTAGGAGCGCACATCCCGAGGTTACTGCTTTTAAGGCGCGGCGCAACGTTTCATTCCCGGTGTTCTTCTTCGTCGCAGTACAGTGTGAGGGCTCCCCTGGGCTATCCCGACCCTCGTTTTCAGCGATTCTTGCGCCGACTTACTCCTAAGAGGTAGGGCTTCATCTTTTGTATTGATCGCGCTTTCCTGTTCTGAGTTTTTGGCACGGATCCGGAGGTGCCATTGTGACCCTTTTTCTGTGTGGATTTTTGGGACAGCATTGGAGTGTTTTGGCGATATCTTCGCGCACGAGCGTAAGACGGAAACGTGCTTATACAACTTTTTCATCTACAGATCACAACGAACGCGCTCGTATTTTTCTTGGATTTTTCGAAGATTTTATTAGAGGTGAAAATCCCTGTTTCCCTGTGTACAGTGCTACAGGTTTTGATGCAGGAATTGTTTGAGTACACCACCTTGCCGAATTTGTATCTTGACCTACCGAACTCGGTTTTGGACCTACAGGTATCCGTTTCGAAGGTATCGACCCGAGGATCGCTATGATATTTTTCTTGGATTTTTCTGGGCATTTTTAGAAGGTGAAATTTGGACATCTTTGGGACTGATTTTGTGTGTGGTTGTAAGGGTAGTTTTGTAACTTATGTGTATTTGTGGACCTTGTGTTGTACCCAGGAGAGTTGCGGGTATTGCTGGACCCATTGGAGTAGGAGATTTGGATTTACCTGGTATTTTCAGCTGTGGGATTTGGACAGTCAGCTCTTCAGTGGGTGGTTGTTGTACTCCTCTCCTTTGGTATGCCCACTGGGAACATCAGAGTATCCCAATGTTAGTGAGGCTTAGCTTATTGTTGGTAGCCTTGCATGCAATAGGGAATTAAATAATTGATGGTTTATCCTTGATGATGACATTGTTGGCATGAGTTCGGTATCATGATCACTTGTTTAATCAATTAATTATCCTGGACAGCATGTTTAGTGGTAGGTTAGTACTTAATGACTTTGCAATAAGAATTATCACCTTGAGACAATAATCCTGACATTTGCTGCTTTATTCTAATTATTCCTGTGAAATAGACTAAAATACTGGGACAATTGCATGCTTAAATTGATCACATAACTAAGTCACTATTTACTGATACACTATCTTTTGGGATTTGACTTAGGAGAAACCATGCTTTTATTTCTTTCTCCTATCATTTAGACTTCTGAGATAGCATGCTCGGGTTCGAGCTGGGACTGGGATAGTGTAGTCAGATTTTGAGATCTGGGACAGGTTGGGCTCGATGGTAGGGTATTGCGGTAACCACGAATCTTGGGTGGTTGACCGGGCTATTACTATTGTATCAGATTGGGGGATAGGATTCCTCTAGTGGATGGAGTTTTCCACTTACTGATTATTATCGCATTGCTTGGGGGTACGGGTTTTATTTAGTGGAGGGTTTTTCCCACTTTGATCAGAGTCATGATCTAGTCCTGCTACACAGGGTTATTTGTTACAGATGTTACTTTACTCGTGTGGGTCGCTCCCCTCGAGTGCCACTCTGGAGGTGGATCTTTGACCGAGCTATGTGTGCCGGTCAGATACTTATTTTGGGATGCGAGCCATGTGTGCCGATCCCGCGGAGTCGAGCCATGTGTGCAGATTCCGCTGCTGCGATCTTGAGTTCGACAGCAGAGCAGGCAGTGCCAGTTTTTATTGGTGGTTAGATTGGGTTATTCGGTCAGGCACATGTACAGATGCATTCTTATAGTTTTTTTATCCTGACTCTACATGTAGAGGCATATTAGTGGTAGCACTTTTATCAGTTGTTATACTTAGCTTTTCCCCTTTTTGCCTCTGGTTGACCTGGTGGGCATGTCTGAGTTGAGGCTTTACCCACTAGGGGAGGCTACTGTTTTATAGTAGTACTTTCCCCCATTGTCTTTTCTTTGTTTCTTTTTCCCCTTGTTTTGCAGAGTCCTCTGCGGGAGTTGCTGGGCCGTCAGCAGCTGATCGAGGTAAGAGGATTGCGGATTAGATAGCGAGCCACCCGAGTGATGTTAGCTGGAGTTTTTGGTGTACCTGGTTTTCTCAGACAGTCATCTTTTTATTTCTTTTCGGGTCTGGCTTTTGCCAGCTAGTTGTATATTTGTGGTGAGCTGGGAGAGATGTTTGTATTTATTTTACAGTTGTACTTTTTTTACTTCTAGCTTCTGTCTGAGATACAGTAGTTTTAGTTCAGCTCTGATTCTTATGCTCTTTTATTATTATCTCTTATATCTGAGCAGGTTACCGACGCTTCGTGTATGCGAGAAATACCGTATACACGGCGGATCTGTAGACGGGCCCAGGTTCTGGTTTACACCCGGGGCGTGACAGATTAAGTTGGTATCAGAGCTTAGGGATAGGTCAGTTGGGACTTAGGAAATCCTAGGCTTTTGGGCAGACCCTAGGATGATAGGGCGTGAGTGGCATGACATTTTGCGAAAGTCGGTGATTTTTATAGTTGACTCTTCCTGTGAGTGAAGAGGGATCGACATAGTTTATTTCTGTTGAACCATTATGTTGGCTGCAGATGACATAAGGTTACAGAAATAGGGGGATGTCTTTTGACTTTCGCTAGATTGGGTCGTGTGGGGTTTTGTTGCTAATGTTTAGTTTCTTGTGGCAGGATGCCTCCTCGACGTCGGATTCCTACTCGGGGTACTCCTCTACCCCCTGATGAGCCAGAGCAGTCCAGACCCTCTGAGCTTAGCGAGCTGAGGGCCTTGGTGGCCCAGTTGGCGGAGGGTCAGCGCCGACAGGAGCAGAGGATGGACCAGTTCCTTGCCCAGAGAGAGGCACCACCCCCGGCTGTTCCTGAGGCCCCTGTGCCCCATGTTGCACCTTTTGTGTCATCGGCGCCATCTTCTAGTAGTGGGGCTCCAGGAGCTATCCAGCCATTGACTGCGGAGGAGGAGAAGGACATCGCCGACAAACTCACCAAGTTTGTTCAGCGAGGACCGCCTAGATTTTCAGGGTGGGATGCACAGCCCTGGGATGTTGGGAGATGGCTTTCTGCGATGGAGAAGCTTTTCTGGGACTTTTTCATCGATCCGAGGTACCGAGTGCACATGGTGGTGCACTGTTTGGATGGAGATGCAGATGCTTGGTGGCGTTGGGTAGAGCCACTAGAGTTCCGGATCACCCGACAGCTGCCTTGGGAGGAGTTTCGACAGATGGTATTGGATACCAACTTCTCGACCAGTGTGAAGAGGAAATTGGAGGACGACTTGAAGAACCTTCAGCAGGGCGACCGATTGGCCCAGGCTTATTTTCAGGAGTTCATGGAGTTGCTCAACTGTGTGCCTTTCGTCGCTCGTGATGGTCCGCACGAGGTGGAGTTGTTCGAGGCAGGCCTCCATCCAGAGATTTACACATTAGTGCATGCCCAGAGGTTTTAGACCCTTGAGGCGGCCGCAGAGCATGCACAGTGGGTTGAGAGAGGAGATCAGGTGGTAGCTAGACGGAGGGCCGTGGTCGCGCAGAGCTCCGACAGGAAGTGACCAGCCCCAGATGACGGGGGACAGGCCAGTTCATGGAGACCACCTCTACCGCCGCGGCCCCAGTTTTCTAGCCGTGGGCGTTCTGAGAGGCGAGGGCCTGGTGGATCCCAGAGGCCACCGCAGCAGCAGCAGCGTCAGCAGCAGCAGAGGTCGCAGTCGAGGTAGCCCAGGTCCCAGCGGCAGTCTCAGAGGCCACCGTAGCAGTCGACTCAGACCCGGTTCCCTGACAGTTGTATTTTCTGCGGAGGACAGCATCCCGCTAATACTTGTGGATAGCGGTGGGGACGCTGTTATATTTGCGGGCAGTCTGGACATCTGCGATCGTCATGCTCTCTTTCGACATCAGAGACACCTTCCTCAGCATCGGCCCCTTTCGTACCACAGCAGCGGCCGACAGCTCAGCGGCCCTATGCTCCAGCGAGCAGGCCGTCTTCTTCTTATCCCACCGATTTCCAACCTCCAGCACCGAGCGGGCGAGTATATGCCGCCCAGTTAGCGGATTCTTCAGCGGCAGACCAGGTGGTGGCAGGTATTATCTTACTCTTTGGTATTAGGACTCGCACTTTATTCGACACTGGAGCATCTCATTCTTTCATTAGTCGAGCATTTGCATCCATTCATGGTATAGAGATAGAGTCCTTGTCACATGCATTAGAGGTACAGATTCCTGATCACGTTTTGCATGTCGAGGAGTATTGTGTGGCTTGCCCGGTGCAGTTGGGGCCTTGGATATTGCCTGCAGACTTGCTTGTCTTGCAGCAGCTTCAGGATTTTGACTTGGTGTTAGGGATGGATTGGCTGTCACGGTATTCCGCCACTATCGACTGCAGAGAGAGGACGGTGACTCTCCGCGAGCCGGGACAGGAGGAGTTCATCTTCAGAGGTTGCCAGAGCACGCTGTTTGCAGCGACTATTTCCTCGGCGAGAGCTAGGCGGATGATGAGCAGAGGTTGCACTGCCTTTCTGGCCACTGTTGTGGAGGTGCCTACGGCGGCACTGGGACTCGAGGATATCCCTATTGTCCGCGAGTTCCCAGATGTGTTTCCCCCAGAGTTGACGACTATGCCGCCGGAGAGGGAGATAGAGTTTGTGATTGATGTGGTTCCAGGGACTGCACCAATCTCAAAGGCACCCTATAGGATGGCGCCTGCCGAATTAAGGGAGTTGAAGGCCCAGCTTCAGGATCTTTTGGACAGGAGCTTTATCAGGCCCAGTGTTTCTCCGTGGGGAGCGCCTGTATTGTTTGTAAAGAAGAAGGATGGATCGCTTCGATTGTGTGTGGATTATAGGGAGTTGAATAAAGTGACCATCCGGAATAAGTATCCCCTTCCACGGATAGATGATTTGTTTGATCAGTTGCAGGGAGCGTCTGTGTTCTCGAAGATTGATCTGCAGTTCGGTTACCACCAGCTGAGGGTGAGGGCCGAGGACATCTCCAAAACGGCATTTAGATCTCGGTACGAGCATTATGAGTTTACGGTGATGCCTTTCGGATTGACTAATGCCCCTGCCGCATTCATGGACTTGATGAACAGGATACTTCAGCCGTTTTTGGACCGGTTTGTGGTGGTGTTTATTGATGATATACTGATTTATTCCCGGAGTGATCTAGAGCACGAGGAGCACTTGAGGACTGTGCTACAACTTCTGTGAGAGAAGAAGCTGTATGCCAAGTTTAAGAAGTGCGAGTTTTGGCTCCGGGAGGTCGCCTTTCTGGGCCACGTTGTTTCAGCTGCAGGAGTGGCGATTGATCCGGCCAAGGTGGATGCTATTCGAGATTGGCCGAGGCCGACGACTATCACCGAGGTGCGGAGTTTTCTTGGATTGGCTGGCTACTATCGGCGATTTGTGGAAGGCTTTGCGAAGCTTTCCTCTCCCCTCACACGTCTGACCAGGAAAGGGGTTAAGTTTATTTGGAGCGAGACTTGCCAGAGCAGTTTTGAGGAGCTGAAGCGGAGATTGATGACCGCTCCGATCTTGGCTCTCCCGGTTATGGGAGAAGGATTTGTGATCTACAGCAATGCCTCTCACAGTGGTCTGGGATGTGTGTTGATGCAGCATGGTAGGGTGATTACCTATGCTTCACGGCAATTAAAGGACTACGAGAAAAATTACCCTACTCATGATCTTGAGCTGGCAGCGGTGGTGTTTGCTCTGAAGCTGTGGCGGCATTATTTGTATGGAGAGTACTGCGAGATCTACACTGATCATAAAAGCTTGAAGTATCTGTTCACTCAGAAGGAGCTGAATTTGAGGCAACGCCGGTGGTTGGAATTGTTAAAGGATTATGATTTGAGTATCCTTTATCATCCCGGCAAGACCAATGTTGTGGCAGATGCTTTGAGTAGGAGGACGAGTCTGAGTCTGATGATCTCGCAGCAGGCGCCGTTGGTCGAGCAGATGAGGTGGCTACAGATAGAGGTGGTATCCCCTGGGGTCTCTGCTAGACTTATGTCTATGGTCTTGCAGCCCACTCTGTTGGATAGGATTAGAGACACTCAGAGTGAGGACCCCCACTTGGCGAGGATTAGGTCGCAGATTCAGGCAGATCAGATAGGGGATTTTTCTGTGGATAGCTCGGGAGTACTGCGGTACAGGGACCGAGTATGTGTGCCTACGGATCCTGAGATTAGAGACCAGATTTTGAGGGAGGCCCATTATACACCTTATACCGTTCACCCTGGTGGTACTAAGATGTATAAGGACCTCAAGGCACATTTTTGGTGGCCCGGAATGAAGCGGGACATTGGGAGATTTGTGGCTCATTATTTAACTTGCCAGCAAGTGAAGGCAGAGCACCGGGTTCCTGCTGGCAAGTTGCAGAGTCTTCCAATTCCCGAGTGGAAGTGGGACCACGTTACTATGGATTTCGTCACTGGATTGCCGAGGGTGCAGAGCGGAGCAGATGCGATTTGGGTTATCGTGGATAGACTCACCAAATCTACACATTTCTTGCCTGTTCAGATGAATTGGTCGTTGGAGCGTCTGGCGCAGTTGTATTTGGATGAGGTAGTGAGGCTTCATGGGGTACCTGCTTCGATTGTATCAGATAGGGACCCGAGATTCGTCTCACACTTTTGGGGGAGTTTGCAGTCAGCTTTGGGGACCCAGCTCAGGTTTAGCACCGCTTTCCACCCACAGACTGATGGATAGTCTGAGCGCACCATACAGACCCTCGAGGATATGTTGAGAGCGTGCGTTATGGATTTTGGAGGAGGGTGGTACCGACACTTATTATTGGTTGAGTTTGCGTACAACAACAGCTATCAGGCGAGCATCCAGATGGCTCCGTTTGAGGCGTTGTATGGACGCAAGTGTCGGTCTCCCTTGTATTGGAGTGACGTGGGTGAGAGGAGGACTTTGGGACCGGATTTACTTTTGGAGGCTGAGGAGAAAGTCAGAGTTATTCGCCGACATCTTGAGACAGCCCAGAGTCGTCAGAGGAGCTACGCTGATACTCGACGGCGAGACCTAGAGTTTCTGGTGGGTGATCATGTCTTCTTGAAGGTCTCGCACTCGAAAGGGGTCCGGAGATTTGGAGTGCATGGGAAGCTCAGTCCCCGCTTTATTGGACCCTTCGAGGTACTTGACAGAGTTGGCCCTGTGGCTTACAGAGTTGCCTTACCCCCACGCTTGGCCGGAGTTCACGACGTTTTCCACGTCTCAACTCTGAGGAGATATGTTTTTGACCCATCGCACGTGATTGACTTCACTTCGTTGGAGATCGGCGAGGACTTGGTGTACGAGGAGCGCCCGTTGCGAATTCTTGCTCGTGAGGTGAGGGAATTGCGCAACCGGGCCATTCCATATGTGAAGATCTTGTGGAGCAATCGCGAGGAGCGAAAGGCTACTTGGGAGCTGGAGACAGAGATGAGAGATACCTACCCCTTTTTGTTCGAGACTTCCGATTGAGGTACGTCTGCTTGTTTTTCCTTATTTCGAGGACGAAACTTTTTTTAGTGGGGGAGGATGTAGGACCCCTGAACCCCATGCAGCTTTTTCCCGTGAATCCACTGTGCAAACACCTGTTGATGGTGTGTTTGGCCCATAGTGCATCAAAGGGATGCCACAGATGGACCCTGTGTGTTATTGTTAGCTGGGTTGGCCTTTGGCTGCTTTTGCCGAATTTTAGAAAAGGTTTTAGGCCAAACGGAGGTTGGATTTGGATTCAGCGCGGAAAAACGCTTGAAAACGGCTATTTGCTTGTTAAATTCTGAGTCCGGATGCCCAAAAACTGACTCCCGGAAGTTTTACTGGATTTCTGGTGCATTGGGGAGCTGTGGACCGGCGGGGGTGCCACATGGCAGCCCCTGATTGGCCGGCGCAGGCGGCTTGGTCCACAGAGTAGCAGGGGTGAGGCCGGGGTGCACCGCAGGAGGCGTGGACCGACGGGTGTCCACGTGGCAGCGCCGGATTGGGCGGCCCATGCGCGCTCGGTCCACGGGAGCGTGCGGGGGAGCCGTGGACCGGGGCGCGCCACGTGGCAGCCCCGGACTGGCGGGTCCACGGGCGCGCGGTCCGCGCGGCGCGGGGAGCAGGCGGGGCAGTTGGCCCGTACAGCGGGCAGGTGGGCAGCGCCACGTGGCGCCCGCTGATTCGCGGGCGCCACCCACCCCGTTGACTGCGGGCGGGGACGCGTGGCGGCTTCTGGCGGGGCTTGCATGGCTGCCGCCTGTTTGGTGGACACGTGGCAGGCCCCGAGGCGGGTCGGACGGCGGCGAGTGGGACGGATGGATCCCGTGTGCGGCTGGGCTGGGCCGGGCCGCACTGTGCGCGCCCGAATTCCCTTCGGGCCGGACCGGGCGCCCGAAAGTGGGGACAAATCCGGAATTTCCGGATTTGTTCCCCACAGCCTATAAAAGGCAACCCGAGCTGCCATCTTTGGGTTTTTTCGCCCATTTTCAAGCCCCATCTCCCCGAGTTCTCTTCTAGTGATTTGTTCATCTTTGAGTGCTTGATCCACCTGCAGAGTTTTAAGATTTTTAGAAGTCCGCATCCCGAGGTTTCTGATTTTAAGGCGCGGCGCGACGTTTCATTCCCGGTGTTCTTCTTCGTCGCAGTACAGTGTGAGGGCTCCCCTGGGCTACCCCGACCTTTGTTTTTGGCGATTCTTGCGCTGACTTACTCCTAAGAGGTAGGGCTTCATCTTTTGTACTGATTGTGCTTTCCCGTTCTGAGTTTTCGGCACGGATCCCGAGGTGCCATTGTGATCCTTTTTCTGTGTGGATTTTTGGGACAACATTGGAGTGTTTTGGCGATATCTTCGCGCACGAGCGTCAGACGGAAACGTGCTTGTACAACTTTTTCATCTAAAGATCATAAGGAACGCGCTCGTATTTTTCTTGGATTTTTCCAAGATTTTATTGGAGGTGAAAATCCCTGTTTCCCTGTGTACAGTGCTACAGTTTTTGATACAGGAATTGTTTGAGTACACCACCTTGCCGAATTTGTATCTTGACCTACCGAACTCGGTTTTGGACGTACAGTTATCCGTTTCGAAGGTATCGACGCGAGGATCGCTATGATATTTTTCTTGGATTTTTCTGGGCATTTTCAGCAGGTGAAATTTGGACATCTTTGGGACTGATTTTGTGTGTGGTTGTAAGGGTAGTTTGGGAACTTACGTGTATTTGTGGACCTTGTGTTGTACCCAGGAGAGTTGCGGGTATTGCTGGACCCATTGGAGTAGGAGATTTGGATTTACCTGGTATTTTCAGCTGTGGGATTTGGACAGTCAGCTCTTCAGGTGGGTGGTTGTTGTACTCCTCTCCTTTGGTATGCCCACTGGGAACATCATAGTATCCCAATGTTAGTGAGGCTTAGCTTATTGTTGGTAGCCTTGCATGCAATAGAGAATTAAATAATTGATGGTTTATCCTTGATGATGACATTGTTGGCATGAGTTCGGTATCATGATCACTTGTTTAATCAATTAATTATCCTGGACAGCATGTTTAGTGGTAGGTTAGTACTTAATGACTTTGCAATAAGAATTATCACCTTGAGACAATAATCCTGACATTTGCTGCTTTATTCTAATTATTCCTGTGAAATAGAGTAAAATACTGGGACAATTGCATGCTTAAATTGGTCACATAACTAAGTCACTATTTACTGATACACTATCTTTTGGGATTTGACTTAGGAGAAACCATGCTTTTATTTCTTTCTCCTATCATTTAGACTTCTGAGATAGCATGCTCGGGTTCGAGCGGGGACTGGGATAGTGTAGTCAGATTTTGAGATCTGGGACAGGTTGGGCTCGATGGTAGGGTATTGCGGTAACCACGAATCTTGGGTGGTTGACCGGGCTATTACTATTGTATCAGATTGGGGGATAGGATTCCTCTAGTGGATAGAGTTTTCCACTTACTGATTATTATCGCATTGCTTGGGGGTACGGGTTTTATTTAGTGGAGGGTTTTTCCGACTTTGATCAGAGTCATGATCTAGTCCTGCTACATAGGGTTACTTGTTACAGATGTTACTTTTGTCACACCCCGGGTGTAAACCGGAACCCGGGCTCATCCACAGATCCGCCGTGCACACGGTATTTCCCGTGTACACGAAGCGCTGGTAACCTGCTCAGATATAAAGATATAATAAAGGAGCATAAAACAGAGCTAAACTAAAACTAGTACATCTCAGACAAGTGCTGGAAATAAAAGTACAATAAAACTCTCAAAAATATATACATGTGTCTCTCCCAGCTCACGAAATAAATACAATCAGCTGGCCGAAACCAGACCCAAAATAAAGGAAAAATACAACTGTCTGAGTGTACCGGGGATACATCAAAGTACTAACTCGATACCGGGGAAGCAGCTATCTAATCAGCGATCCTCTTACCTCGGTCCTGGGAAGAGGGTCCCGCAACTCCCGCAGAGGACTCTGCAAAACAAAGGGGAAAAGAAAAGGGAACCAGTGGGGGGTAAGAACTACTATAAAAACAGTAGCCTCCCCTAGTGGGTAGACCTCTAACTCAGACCTGCCCACTAGGACTACTAGAGGCGGAAAAATAAAACAAGGTGGTGAGCTATAAGTACAACAACTGATAAAAGCTACCACTAAGGTGCCTCTAAAGTAATACGCTAAAAAGTAGCTAAATGCATGCATCAGAGTATACATATGCCTGCCTGGGTAACCCAATCTAGACACCGGTGAACACCGGTACTGCCTGCTATGCCTACTAACTCACAACTCAGCTGCGGGGTGCAGACCGGTTCCTGACCGACACGGTCCCATCCCAAAGGCAACAGACCGGCTCCTGACCGGCTCCGTCACAAGTACACACACTCCGGAGTGGCACTCGAGGGGAGCGACCCTCACGAGTGAAATAAGTCGCCAAAGTAACCAGATAAAGTAGGACTGGATCAAGACTCTAATTAAGTGGGAGAAACCCAATCCACTAAAGAAGTCCTGATCCCCTATCCCCAAATCTGATGCATTAATAACAGTCCGGTCAACCGCCCGAGATCTGCGGTTGCCGCAAATACCCTGTCCTCAACCTGCCTGTCCCCAAATCCCCAATAGCTGACTATACTATCCCAGTCCCTGCTCTAACCTGAGCATACTATCCCCTATGCCTACGTGACTGGAGAAAGAACAAAACATGGTTTCTCCTAAGTCAATTCCAGCATGATAGTGTAGCAGAAAAAGGTGGCCTAACTAATTGACCATACAAGCATGCAAAGTCCTCATGATGGTAATTAAATACAGGTTTAGTTATTCAAGTAATTAACAAACATGCTATTCCAGGATACTAGTAATCACATGAGTCACTAGGTACCAACACCACAATGCCTGCCTATGCCACAAGTATAGTATCTCCAATGTATTAGTAAGCATTCCTATAAACATGCTTCTACATTTCCTGATGATAATTTCCTGCAAGGGGAATACTTAAATAGCATTTCTAATTAATGCAAGTATTCATCTACTTATGCATTTTAATCCAATAAGCATGCAAGTATTCAAGCAAACATAAACTCATGCAAGGATTCATCCTCATATGCATTTTAACCTTTCATACATGAATTGCTCCAATAAGCCTAGTGGGTAGCCTAATTTAAGAGGTTCACAATGATCACCCACCTCGAGCGCTAAATCCTGGTCCCCAAAGGTGAAGTCCTCACCCGGTCCAAACAATCTCCGCTACACTGCGCAACAAACCACAAAAGAACATATATAAATAATCATATAATATTCCATCTTAAACTGCCCAATTTACAACAGCCCACTCTTTGCCTGTTTTCACCTGTGAAAAATGCCCGGAAAAATCCAAGATAAATACTGTCACGATCCTCGCGACGAACCCGTCGAAACGAGTACCTGCAAGCTCAAAACCGAGTTTCCTACGCTGAGTTATAAATTCGGCAAGGGAAACACCCCAATACAGAATTTCTGTACCAAAGAGCTACAGTAAAAGGAGATTCTCACCTGCGAAAAATATTCAAAAAAATCTGGTAAAATTCCAGGAGATTCCTTGCGAAGTGTAGATGAAAAATACCTCTTGAATCTCCTCGATCCGACGCCTGTGCGCAAAGATACAGCTAGAACACCACAGTGCTGTCCAAAAATCCGCGAAGAAAAATGGGTCAAATGGAAGCTCGGGAAACTCCAAGGTCGGCACGGAAAATGAGGAAAATCACCACAGAAGTTGGAGTCCTACCTGTCGTGAGTCCAACGGCGAAGAAATCGCTCGAAAAGGTGGTCGGAGTAGGCCGGGGGAGCTCGTGCACCGAAACACGACGGAAGAAGCACCGAAGAAAGAACGTCGCGGCGCGCCAAGAAAATGGGAATCTCGAAAAGCGTGCCTAAAAAATCCCCAAACTCTGCAGATGGAAGCAGCACAACCCGAGGAACAACTTCTCTGAAGAAACCCGAGCGAAAAGAGGCCTAAATCAGCGAAAAAACTCAAGGTGAAGCGGGCTCGGGCTATTTATAGGCTAAAAAAAACTTTTCGAAAAATGACGAATGAGTCCTAATTTCCGGGCGCCCGAATTTTTCGGGCTGCTACAGTGTTGGGCCCGGCCCAACACTGTGCGCGCCTGAAACGGCCCGAGGCCGCCACGAGGCCCAACAAACAGGCGACAGCGGGTAGGGCCACTCCGCTGCGGCCACGTGGCCCCCCCCCGGAGAACGACACGCGTCCCGCACAGCAAACAACTGTGCGGGGCGCGTGAGGTGCCGCCGCGTGGCGCCTCCCCCGGTCAACCGGGGTAGGTGGCGCCCGCCAATGGCAGGGCGCCACCTGGCCTGCACAGTGTCGCGGTCACACGTGCGGGCAGGCGGCGCCTGCCATGCACGCGCCCCGAGGCGGGGTCCCGCGCCTCCGTGCACCGCGCCCGGTGAGCCAACCAATGACACGTCGACACGTGTCCCATGCACCCGGTCCACCCACCCTAGTTCGAGTTCCGTGGACTGCGCCGCGTGCACCGACCAACCGCGGGCTGCCACGCGTCCCCCCGCCCTGGTCCATGCACCGCCGCGCCAGCTCTGTAGACCGCGCGCCTTACGCCCGCCAACCAGGCGGCGCCACGCGTCCTTGCGTCGGGCTCGTGCACCCCGCCGCGACGCTCTATGGACCGAGCGTCGCGGACCAGCCAATAACAGGGTGCCACGTGGCAATCCCGCGGTCCATGGCCCCTCCCATGCACCGAAAGCCAATAAAAACTTCCGGGAGTCCGTTTTTGGTCATCCGGACTCCAAATTTAACAAACAAATAGCCGTTTTCAAGCGTTTTTCCGCACTGAATCCAAATCCAACCTCTGTTTGGAACAAAACCTTTTCTAAACTTCGGCAAATACAACCGAAGGCCAAATCAGCTAAAAATGTCTCACAGGGTCCATCTGTGGCACCCCTTGATGCACCATGGGCCAGACACACCAACACTAGGTGTTCTACATAGTGGATTCATCGGAAAAGTTGCATGGGAAAAACTGGACCACTACATCCTCCCCTACAAGAAAAAGTTTCGTCCTCGAAACAAAAGTCATACCTCAAGCCGGGGCCTCGAACAAGTGGGGGTAAGCGTCCATCATCGCCGACTCCAGCTCCCAAGTAGCCTCGCGCTCATCATGGCTGCTCCAAAGGATCTTCACATAAGGGTTGGCTCGGCTGCGCAACTCTCTAAGCTCACGGTCCAAGATCCTCAATGGCCGCTCGACATAGCTCAAGTCCTCCGCGATCTCCAGTGGGGTGAAATCGATGATATACGACGGGTCATAAACATACCTCCTCAGAGTCGATACATGAAAAACATCGTGAACACCTGAAAGTCTGGGAGGGAGTGCAAGCCTGTAGGCAACTGGCCCTAAGCGCTCCAATACCTCGAAAGGTCCAATATAACGAGGGCTCAGTTTCCCACGAATCCCAAATCTCCGAATTCTCTTCGAAGGCGAGACATTCTAAAAGACGTGATCGCCCACCTGAAACTCTAAGTCTCACCGTCGGGTATCAGCATAACTCCTCTGTCGACTCTGGGCGGTCTCGAGATGTCGTCGTACCAATCTGACCTTTTCCTCTGCCTCCAATAGTAGATCAGGACCCAAAGTCTTCTTCTCACCCACGTCACTCCAATATAGGGGTGACCGACACTTGCGTCCATACAACGCTTCAAACGGAGCCATCTGAATGCTCTCTTGATAGCTGTTGTTGTACGCGAACTCGACTAATCCCAGGTGTCGGTACCACCCTCCTCCCAAGTCCAGAACGCATGCTCTCAACATATCCTCGAGGGTCTGAATAGTGCGCTCTGACTGTCCATCGGTCTGTGGGTGGAATGCTGTACTAAACCGGAGCTGCGTCCCCAAGGCTGTCTGTAAACTCCTCCAGAAATGCGAGACAAACCTCGGGTCTCTATCTGATACGATGGAAATGGGTACCCCGTGTGTAGTACACTGAACTTTAGCAAATTGCGAAGTTCGAGTGTGTGGAGGGTTGAATGATACCCTTAGAATGTTTTTGTAAGCTTCCGGAAGGTTCTAGAAGGTTTCCGGAGAGTTTGGGCGCAAATCGGAAATTTTCGAAAATTTTGATTTTTTTGGGGTTTTTGGCTTCGGGATCCGGATCGGATGGGCGCAATCCGGATCGTCCGCGCGAAACTAGAAATTCCACGTTCGGGATCCGGATCGGATAGGGCAATCCGGATCGTGCAGGTCTGGACAGCACAGTAAGAAACGAAATAACGTTTCTTGCAAGGGGCTTTTTGACTTTTGTTGCTTGAGGGTTTTTTTAACCCTTGTCACCTCTCTTTTCCTCTCATTTGGAGAGGGCAAGAGAAAGTGCTAGAGAGAGAAAGGGAGAGGAAGAGATCTTGGATTTCCTTCTCCAACACCTCTCTCTACTTGGGTTCTTCTTCAACCTCCCCTTCTCCACCATTGAAGCTTGCTACAAGAGCTTGGAGGAAGGCTAGCACTTGGAGAAGAAGGAAGTTTGGAGCTTTTGTGCCTATCCTTTGCTTTTCCAAGGTGGGATTCAAGCTCAAAGAGGTTTAGAATACTTCTTTTTCATTTCTTTTGGGATTTTTGA
The DNA here is from genome assembly GCA_029204045.2 of Tillandsia leiboldiana. Classification (NCBI taxonomy): domain Eukaryota; kingdom Viridiplantae; phylum Streptophyta; class Magnoliopsida; order Poales; family Bromeliaceae; genus Tillandsia; species Tillandsia leiboldiana. The sequence continues at coordinate 30,805,181 of CM055062.1, read as the reverse complement.
AGGAAAACCTAGCTTTTGGAAAACTAGGGTTTACTTTAGGGCTTTTTGACCTATAGCTTTTGGGGTGGAATTGATGGGTGTAGAACACTCTTGTGGGTTGGTTTTGAAACTTTTCTTGTTTGGATTTCAAGATTTAGCAAGATTTCTCAACCCAAGGTATTTTTTCCACCTATTTTCCTTATAATTTTAAGGGATTTTGTGATTAGGGTTTTGTGATGTTTAAACCCTTTGGAAACTTCTCTTAGGGCATAAGAGGAAGTGTGGGCTTCTTGGTAAGGATCCTTCATAAGGATTTGGTAACCTTCCGGTGGGTCTGACGTCACCGAAATGGGTGAACTCCCCCTATGTCTTCTATAGACTTTTAGGGCATCATTGTTATATTAAATATGCATCGTTTGATTTATCATGATTTATGATCATGCATTTGAACCCCTTCATGTGTAGAAAAATTCATACTCTATGTAGTAGAGGTAAACATTGTAGGTGCATGGGCACTTTGAGGGGGGATTGAATAGGAATTTTCGTGAACTTAAGCTTTTGGATACGAATAGAGAATAACTATACATGTTATAGAATTATTGAGGTATGTTATGCATATGATCATGTGTAACTGGACATTTTGACATTAGGGCCATCTAGTGTTGTGAGATACAAGTAGAAAACTTCTAAACTTGTACAATCAAGATGAAATAGTCAGATTCCATGTTTGAGACATGAGGACAACTTGTAAATGTTTTACTCTTTCATTATGCAAGATAATGTTAATATTGTATATGAAACATTGACACTTGAGATACTATACCCCGACCTAAAGGTCGATGATGCTATTCCGTGTTTTAGACACGATGACTTGCTATTCCGTGTTTCAGACACGATGATCGAGACTTGCTTGCTTGCCGTTTGTGCTCATTCGCACATGCTTGGTAGGGTCGCTCCCTCCAAGCCGGCACTCCGGAGTTGGCCATTTGCGACAGTATGATCGCCGTGCGGGATTGGGTGCCGATTGGGACGCCGTTGGATTGGTATAGCTCCTTGGGGGGTACCACCACGGGACCATGAGGTGTGGCTCAAGCTTAGACTCAAAGAAAGTCTTCAAGAGAAAAGGATTAAGTTAACCAAACTTGACATTGAAATATCACATAGATGATACATTCATGGTAGTTGGGCATACATGATAGCAAACTTGACATTGGACACCACATGAATAATACTACTGATTGTAGTTGGACATTATGATAACATGATAGATTCATATCATCATTACTTTGTACATGAGCATAGAGGCATGATAGTAGTAGAGTACTTTACTTTGCTTCAGTTGTTTATTACCTGCATTTTATTTCAGCAGTTATACTATCTTATGCCTCAGTTGACCTAGTGGTGTAATTCGCTTCTCTCGGCGGCTTACCCACTGGGAACTATTGATTAATAGTTCTCACCCCATTTGGGTTGTTGTTTTGCAGAGCCATCCGCAGCGGGAGGGGCTCGGGACCGTGGCAAGGGGTTATCGCATAGTTAGCTAATCCCCGTCGCACCATTCGAGGTGGTTGCGGGGCACCTTTTCTTTTGTTTTTCTTGGAGAGGTGTCAGTGTATTTTGGCATAGAAACCACCCATGTATTTTGATAAGTTGTATTTGAAGGGACCAAATTTGTATATTGGATTTTAACTTCTTGTATGTTAGTTGTTATCTACTTTCCTCTTTGATGTATAGATTAGTTCTGTTGTGCTCTGATTACTAGTAGGATGTGTATATTGCTTCCTTTCCGCTTGGTTGTTGTAGACGCCTTGTGTGTACCGGGGGGTACCTTGTGCACACGGCGGGTCTGTGCACGTGCCGGGTAGGCTTACGCTGGGGCCTGGGGCGTGACACCGTGCAATCTAACCACCTCAGCTAAATACACCTGTGCCAGTCGCTCCATCGGCCAAGTCATCTGAACCGGTAAAAAGTGAGCAGACTTGGTGAGTCTGTCCACGACTACCCAGATCGCATCCGCTCCAGTCTGTGCTCTCGGCAATCCAGTGACAAAATCCATGGTAACATGTTCCCATTTCCATTCAGGGATTGGGAGACTCTACAACTTGCCAGCAGGTACATGATGCTCAGCCTTTACTTGCTGACAAGTTAGACAGTGTGCTACAAATCTCCCAATGTCTCTTTTCATCCCACTCCACCAAAACTGTGCCTTGAAGTCCCTATATATCTTAGTCCCACCAGGATAAATGGTATAAGGTGTATAGTGGGCCTCCCTCAAGATCTGATCTCGAATCTCTGCATCCATAGGCACACAAGCTCGGTCCCTGTACCGCAGTACTCCCGAAGCATCAACTGAAAAGTCCCCTGTCAAACCAGTCTGGATCTGCTCTCGAATCCTCATCAGGTGGGGGTCCTCACTCTGTCCCTCTCGAATCCTGTCCAACAGAGTGGGCTGCACGACTAGAGACATAAGTCTAGCAGAGACCCCAGGGGACACAACCTCGAGCTCTAACCGCCTCATCTGCTCAAGTAATGGCGCCTGATCAGTGATCATCAAAGATAGACTCTGTACTGCTCTCCTGCTCAGGGCATCAGCAACCACGTTGGCCTTGCCAGGATGGTATAATATGTCCACATCGTAATCCTTCAACAATTCCAACCATCTGCGCTGCCTCAAGTTGAGCTCCTTCTGTGTGAACAGGTATTTCAAGCTCTTGTGGTCGGTGTAAATCTCGCAGTGCTCCCCATGCAGGTAGTGGCGCCACAACTTCAGTGCGAAAATCACTGCAGCCAACTCCAAATCATGGGTAGGGTAATTCTTTTCATAGTCCTTCAGTTGCCGAGAGGCATAAGCGATTACCCTACCCTCCGGCATCAGCACACAACCAAGTCCACTGTGCGATGCATCACTATAAATCACGTACCCTTTCCCCATAACTGGGAGGGAAAGGATAGGAGCCGACATCAATCTATTCTTTAATTCCTCAAAGATCCTTTGGCAATCCTCACTCCAAACAAACTTAATTCCTTTACGCGTCAGACGAGTGAGGGGTGTGGAAAGTTTCGCAAAACCTTCCACAAACCGACGGTAATATCCAGCCAAGCCCATAAAACTGCGGACCTCTGATACCGTCATCGATCGGGGCCAATCCCGGACTGCCTCAATCTTCGCCGGATCTACTGCCACTCCAGCGGCTGAAATCACGTGGCCCAAAAAGACAACCTCCCGAAGCCAAAATTCGCACTTAGACAACTTGGCATACAACTTCCTCTCTCTTAGAAGTTGCAGCACAATCCTCAAGTGCTCCTCGTGCTCCGCATCGCTCTGGGAATAAACCAGGATATCATCAATAAAAACAACGATGAACCGATCCAGGTATGGTCGAAAGATCCTGTTCATTAAATCCATAAAAGCAGCAGGGGCGTTTGTCAATCCAAAAGGCATGACGGTGAACTCATAATGCCCGTACCGCGTCCTGAATGTCGTCTTTGGGATGTCCTCGGCCTTCACCTTCAATTGGTGGTAACCAGACTGTAAATCAATCTTGGAGAAGACACAAGACCCTTGCAGCTGGTCAAATAAGTCATCAATGCGCGGCAAAGGGTACTTGTTCTTGATGGTCACTTTATTCAGCTCTCGGTAATCAACACACAGTGGAAGTGAACCATCCTTCTTCTTCACAAATAGCACCGGCGCTCCCTAAGGCGATACACTCGGTCTTACAAAGCCCTTGTCCATTTAATCCTGGAGTTGCGCCTTTAACTCTCGCAGTTCAGCCGGTGCCATTCGGTAAGGAGCCTTAGAGATTGGCGCAGTTCCTGGGACTACGTCAATCAAAAACTCAACCTCCCTATCCGGCGGCATACAAATCAGCTCTGGAGGAAACACATCCGGGAACTCGTGGACAATAGGGATATCCGCGAGTCCCGGCACCGCCGTAGGCTCATTAACCACAGAAGCCAAAAAGGCCACGCATCCACTGCGCATCATCTGCCTCGCACGAGAAGTCGAAACTACCGAGGCAAAGAAAGCACTCTGGCACCCCCTGTAAACAAACACCTCCTGGCCTGGCTCGCTAAAAGTAACTGTCCTCGCGGCGCAATCAATCGTCGCGAAATAGCGAGCCAGCCAATCCATCCCCAGTATAATGTCGAAATCTCGCAGCTGACTAAGGACCATCAGGTCCGCTGGCAAAATCCATGACTCAAGCTGTACAGGGCAAGACCAACAACACTCCTCTACATGCAATGTATGCTCGGGAATCTGTACCTCTAATGCATGTGGCAACCGACCTAACTCTAGTCAATGAGATGATGCAAATGATCTACTGATAAAAGAATGTGATGCATCGGTATCAAATAAAGTGCGAGCTCTAGTACCGAAAAGTAAAGTGATACCTGCCACCACGTGGTCGGCTGCCGAGGAGTCCTCTACCTGGGCGGCATAAACCCGCCCGCTCTGAGCTGGTGGTCGGTAGTCTGAAGGGTGGGAAGAAGGAGCCCTGCTCGCTAGAGCATAGGGCCGCTGCTGGGGCACCGAAGGGACTGATGCTGAGGAAGGAGCCGGCGATGTCGAAAAAGGGCAAGTAGCTCGCAGATGACCGGACTGCCCGCATCTGAAACAGCGACCGTGCCTCAAATCACAAGTATCAGAGGGGTGCTGACCCCTGCAGAAAACACACCCAACTGTAGACCGGGGCTGCCTCGACTGCTGCTGCTGCTGTGAGGACCCGGGATTCCCACTTATTGATCACTGTTGCGTCTACTGCTTCTGGAGGTAATTGTGGCGCGTTGGCGGGGTTTGTGCACATTTTGGACACAAGTGATGGACTTCGGGCTTATAAGGAGATCCCGTGGGAATTTGGAAGACCCGTCGGGTGTTTAGAAGTGGTTTCGCGCGATTCAGATGTCAAAATTGGACTCCGGGCGAAGTTTGGATAAAGGATTACCTCTCTGGTCGCCTTCGGGAATATTTAGAGTTGGAATTTAGCAAATCAGACTTCAGGTTTGGACCCGGCGGGGAAAATCGGATCGAGTGGGCATTCGGCAAATTTTTGGATGAGAATTTGGAGAAACTCACATCGTTTTCGGATTCAGCGCGCGAAATCGCTAAGTTTGGACTATTTACTTTTTTGATTTGGAGCCCGGATGAAGGGCACGCTTTTCGAGGCGCGTGCACGGATCCCGAGGTGCGGCACGCTTTTCGAGGCGGAGTCGCGCGGCTCGGAGCGCGGCGGCGCTCTGCGCGAGGCGCGCAGGCGCCTCGGGAACGCGCTCCTGCGCGGGTGACGTTGGCGCCCGCGCGGAAGGGGAGCGGGGGCTACGGTGTGGCGCTCGCGGTGTCCCGCGCGCATGCAGCGCGCGGGTGCGGCGCCTGCGTGGCACGCGGCGACGCGTGCCGCGTGGCGCTGTGGGCGCGCGCGTGGACCGGGCGCGCGCGCCCATGTGCTGTGGACCGGGGGGAGGGAGGCTCCCATTGGCTGCCGCGGTGGACCTGGGCTGTGGACCGGGTCCGTGGACCATCTCCCTCTTCCCCTTTTTCTTCTTCTTCTTCTTTCTCCCCCGCGCCATTTTCTCCTCTTTTCTTTCTTTCTTCTCCACCCGAGCGAGAGAGGGAGTGAGGAGGGAATTTTTGGGTGGCACGGCGGTGCGCCGTGGACCTCGCGAAGCGCGCGAGGTGTCCCAAGGAGGCGGTTGGGCGGCGCGACGCGGTCGAGGTAGGTCCCACGTGTTATTCTTGCGGTATTTTGGCACAATTTTGGAGCGTCCTTTTGGACATTGGATTTGACCCCTTACTCTCGTCTGTGCTAGGGACCTGTTTTATTGCTCCGTTTTGCGTGTGGACCCCGACGGTGTGCACCGTTTTGCGTGCGGACTCCTTTTTGCGCGCGGGTTTCGGCACCGTGCACCGTTTTGCGTGCGGACTCCTTTTTGCGCGCGGGTTTCGGCACCGTGTTCCGTTTTGCATGCGGACTTCGTTTTGCGTGCGGGTTTCGGCACCGTGCTCCGTTTTGCGTGCGGACTCCGGCGGTGTGCACCGTTTTGCGTGCAACTTGTTGTACGAACTCGGATTGGGTCGTGCCTTTACACTCTTTGGATCTGCGCGTCGCAAGGATTACCGTCGTGTTTTTCGGGGAATTTGCTGAGATCCGCCCGAAGGTATACTTCTTTCCCCTTTACTGTGCGGCGTATTACAGTTGTGTTTGTTGTGGACTTTCGCGCTCACCGCGTTGTGGAATTTGTAACTCGGCCTCCGGGACTCGGATTTTGGCGTGCAGGTACTCGTTTCGAAGGGCTCGACGCGACGATCGCGTCCGTATTTTTGGTGGATTTTTCTGAGTCCGTTCTGCAGGTGAAAATTTCACATCTTCAGGGCTGGTTCCAGCAGATGGTGTATACTTGGATATTTTAGCATAAAGTGTAACCTTGGACCTTTTGTTGTACCCAGGAGGGTTCGCGAGTATTTTTGGAACACTGCTAGGAGCCGAGGTTTGCGCGACATGTACCGTGGTTATGGGTTCAGCTGATTGTGCGTGCAAGTGGACACGCTCTTCACCGACTCCAGGTTTGCCTTGGATTGAGCACTTCAGGTGGGTAAGCTTAATTTAGTAACTGTATAAGATTTTTATATCACGGCGAATGTAAGGGCACAGGTGGGGTTATCATCCCTCTATGATTGATAACAGGCGTATTTGATGTACAACCGATATGAGCGAGAGGTAAGCAAGGAATGGCCCACTTGGGTGAGACTGGTATACCATAGTAGGAATGTTTTAACATGCTTTACTAATATATGCTTCACCCACTTTTATTATTTCTGAGAACAAAGCATGCGTGCATGGACATGTAGTTAGGCCATCTTTTACCGCTGCACTACTTTTGGAACTTGACTTAGGAGAAACCATGTTATCCTTTTCTCCTTCTTTGTTAGTCAGGTGGTCTGTGTTGCTCAGGTTCGAGCAGGGGTTCTGGGTAGTGTAGTCGGGACTTGGTGTCTGGGACAGGTTGGATTAGTTGTGGGGCTTTGCGGCAACCGCGGATGTTGGGCGGTTGACCGGACATTTATTATGCACTAGATTGGGTATCTGATTTCTCTAGTGGATGGGTCTTCCCACTTTGATCAGAGTCATGATCCAGTCCTGCTGATTATGTTACTGGATACTGAGATACTTTACTCGTGTGGGTCGCTCCCCTCGAGTGCCACTCCGGAGTGCGCGGCAGACAGACTTTGAGTCCTTGAGACTCCTTTGCTTCGGTGTTATGCGTAGGCTGGCATACCCGTCGCGGCAGGCAGAGCAGGCAGTACCAGTGTCTACTGGTGGCATTAGATTGGGCTTATTACAGACATTTGCTTTATAATTGCGCTCGTGTCAGGGGGGACCGAGTGGAGTCTAGTGGCGGTGTTGGACCAGTGCTAGTGTTGTTGGGAACCGTTTGGGGGTACGGTGGTCCCAAGGTCTTTGTGAGCGGTTGACCGTTGTATGGCAGGCAGGCAGGCATGGCAGGCATAGTAGGCAGGCATGGCAGGCATAGGCAGGCATAGTAGGCAGGCATGGTAGGCATAGGCGGGCATAGCAGGCATAGGCAGGCATGGCGGGCAGGCAGGCATGGCAGGCATAGTAGGCATAGGCGGGCATAGTAGGCATAGGCGGGCATAGCAGGCATAGGCAGGCATGGCGGGCAGGCAGGCATGGCAGGCATAGTAGGCATAGGCAGGCATGGCAGGCATAGTAGGCATAGGCAGGCAGGGCAGGCATGGCAGGCATAGGCAGGCAGAGCAGGCATGGCAGGCATAGGCAGGCAGAGCAGGCATGGCAGGCATAGGCAGGCATAGGCAGGCAGAGCAGGCATGGCAGGCATAGGCAGGCATAGCAGGCATGGCAGACATAGGCAGGCATAGCAGGCATAGCAGGCATAGCAGGCATGGCAGGCATAGGCAGGCATGGCAGGCACAGCAGGCATGGCAGTCATAGCAAGCTTAGTGGCTTGATAGCTGTTGAGAGGGTCCAGCTTCTTTTTATCAGTCTTTACGGCTTTGATTAGTTTTTGTCTTTTGAGGACTTGGTGGGCAGACCGTCGGTCCTGGCGGTGGTACCCACTGAGAACTCCCTCCTTTGGTGTAGTTCTCACACCCTCTGGGGTTTTCCCCCTTCTTTTTCCTTCCTCTCCTTTGTTTTGCAGAGTCTTAGCGGGTGTTGCTGATTCTGCGGTTATTGATCGAGGCGAGGGAGTCGCGAGCTAGATCCCTACCCATGTTTGGAGAGTAGCGGTACCCCTTCAGAGGAGAGCTTCAGTAGATTAGTGGTTTTATTTCCTCTTTTGAGAGACTGATGTAGTGAGGCTGATTTGTATCGAGAGACTGTACATTGTTGTATTATTTTTCTGTTGTACAGTGGTTGTTTTTAGTTATACAGCAGTCTTATCTTATAGCTCTGATATCTGTTAGCTGTAGCACTTTTCTTGCAGGTAGGACGCTTCGCCTATGCGGAGTTTGGCATAGGTGGCGGATCTGTTGGCGAGCCCGGGTCGCAGTTTCGACCCCGGGGCGTGACAGCTGCTGCCTCTGCCGCTGTGACCCCTGCTGTCGCGTCTGCGACCTGTGCTGCTGCGAGTGCTGCTGCTGTCGCTGGGGCTGCTGCTGCTGCTGTGGGGGCCTCTGGGATCCCCCAGGCCCTCGCCGCTCCGAACGCCCACGGCCCGTAAACTGAGGCGGTGGCGGTCGGGGCGGCCTCCAGGAACTGGCCTGTCCCCCATCGTCCGGCGCTGGTCGCTTCCTCTCAGAACTCTGAGCGACCAAGCCTCCACGTCTAGCGACAACGTGACCTCCCCTCTCAACCCACTGCGCATGATCCACTGCCTCTGACAAAGTCTGAAGCCTCTGGGCATGCACCAAGGTATATATCTCAGGGCGCAGACCCGTCTCAAAGAGCTCCACCTGGTGCAGTCCATCCCTGGCAACATAGGGTACGCAGTTGAGCAACTGCGTGAACTCCTGGAAATAGTCCCACACTGGCCGGTCACCCTGCTGAAGATTCTTCAGATCATCTTCTAGCTTTTTCTTCACGCTCGTGGAGAAATACGTATCCAGAATCATCCGTCTAAACTCTGACCAAGGTAGCTGTCGGGTAATCTGGAACTCCAAAGGCTCGACCCGATGCCACCAAGCATCTGCATCCCCCTCTAGACAATGTACTACCATATGCACTCTGAATCTCGGGTCAATGAAGAAGTCCCGGAATAACTTCTCCATTGCCGCTAGCCATGATCCTATCTCCCATGGGTGAGTGCTCCGCCCAGAGAACCTAGGTGATCCTCGCTGACAAAACTGAGTGAGTTTGTCAGCAAACTCCTGCTCCTCCGCCGGGGTCAATGGCCTGATCACTCCCTGAGCCCCACTGCTCGACGACGGTGCCGTAGGGACTGGTGGAATAGTCGGCGGTACAACTGGGGGTACAGGGGCCTCTACAGTAGTAGGGGGAGGTGCCTCTGCCCGGGCAAGCAACTGCTCAATCCTCTCCTCCTGCCGGCGGTGACTCTCCGCCAACTAGGCCACCATGGCCCTCAGCTCACTGATCTCTGATGGCCCGGACTGCTCCAGCACCTCCGGGGGTGTAGGAGTACCCCGGTAGGGATCTGCCGCCTAGGAGGCATCCTGCCACAAAAGAAACCACGCGTCAGTAAACAAAACTACACTCAACCCAATCCAGCGAAAGTCATGGTTATCCTCCTATTTATGTAACCTCATGTTGTCTGCAGCCAATATAATAGTCTACCAGAAATAGGATATGCCCGTCCCTCTTCACTCACAGGAAGAGTTTAATAATAATAAATTGCCGACTTTCGCAAAATATCGCGTCACTCGCGCCCTGCCGTCCTAGGGTCTGCCAAAAGCCTAGGGTTTCCTAAGTCCCAACTGACCTATCCCTAAGCTCCGATACCAACCTAATCTGTCACGCCCCGGGTGTAAACCGGAACCCGGGCTCGTCCACAGATCTGCCGTGCACACGGTATTTCCCGTGTACACGAAGCGCTGGTAACCTGCTCAGATATAAAGATATAATAAAGGAGCATAAAACAGAGCTAAACTAAAACTAGTACATCTCAGACAAGTGCTGGAAATAAAAGTACAATAAAACTCTCAAAAATATATACATGTGTCTCTCCCAGCTCACGAAATAAATACAACCAGCTGGCCGAAGCCAGACCCAAAATAAAGGAAAAATACAACTGTCTGAGTGTACCGGGGATACATCAAAGTACTAACTCGATACCGGGAAAGCAGCTATCTAATCAGCGATCCTCTTACCTCGGTCCTGGGAAGAGGGTCCCGCAACTCCCGCAGAGGACTCTGCAAAACAAAGGGGAAAAGAAAAGGGAAACAGTGGGGGGTAAGAACTACTATAAAAACAGTAGCCTCTCTTACGGAATTTGTGTTGGCATATTTCGTGAAATTGGTTAAGTCTTGAAGATTGAAGATGAAGAAGTTTCGATCATGTACCTCAATCTCAAGAAAGAAGAATTCAAAAGGATCAGGTACGTTTAACTAAATATTTTTGGTGATCCGAATACTTCTTATAGTGTAGAAACACTTGGATGAATTTTTGATTGCATAAAAATAAAAAACTGGACATACTACATGTTCAGGATCCGGATCGGGCATCACAGTCCGGACCCCGAACATAGGTTAGTTCATGCGCAATTCTAGTCCGGACCGTGGGAATTTCAGTCCGGACCCCGAACGTGGAAATTGATGGAATTGCATGAACAGCCCGGACCGTGGAAATTTCAGTCCGGACTCCGAATGTCCTCTTTCTGGAAAAAGTCTGTTTCGTCATGACAGTCCGGACCGCAGAATTTTCAGTCCGGACCGTCGTCCTGTAAAATTCCAGAAATGGTTAGTTTTTGATCTTATCTTCTTCCAAGGGTTTCTAACCTATAAATAGACCCTACGATTCATTTTCTAGGGTAAGCCGTATAGATCCATATACGACCGAAAAAGAAAAATCCACATATAGAGAAGAAAGGAAATCAATAGATCTAATTCTATGTTTCTTCATCTATATTGATTAATTTGATTCTAGGTTTTCCAAACTCATATTTTGAGTAGAATCAAATTAATGAATACTTAGATGGTATTTCCGATCTATTTCTAATCTAAGTATTCGGCGGATCATCACCACCAAAAAACAACGATTTTCCCAAAATCGGCGCGTGGACACGCGTGGCCTTGTGGATTCAAGGTGCTACCGCTCTCGTGGATTCGGAGCGAGGTACGTTTGTGGATTCGAGACGTGCTACTGGGTGAAGACCGTGGATTCGGTTGGACATCGTGGATTGGGCGTTGGACGCTAATCGTGGATTCGAGGAGCGTTGCGGAGCGAGCGGAGAAGATCTACTAGGAGCGTATGGAAAAGGTTGAGTCGTAAGTGTGTACGGTATATCACCTTGTACGTGTTTTAATTCTAGTGGATTTCGCCGTGTTATCGGTCCCGTGGTTTTTTTACTCCGGTTTGGAGTTTTTCCACGTAAAAATCTTGCGTGTTATTTTTTATTTCCGGATTGGGTTTTATTGCGCAATGATTTTTTGAGTGTTTACTGTTTACACCTATTCACCCCCCTCTATGTGTTTTTTCCCCTATTTAGATCCAATTATTACATAACCCAACAAGTGGTATCAGAGCGGGAATAGGGTTGTAAACAATGGTTGAAGGTGGAAACATCAACAGACCCCCATTCTTCGATGGAACAAATTATGCCTACTGGAAAGTACGGATGAAAGCCTTTTTAATTTCCATCGACGAACGGGTGTGGCAATCAATTGAATTAGGATGGTCTAATCCAACTGAAATTATTGCTGATGTTCGCACCATCAAACCTAGGTCGAAATGGACCAAGGAAGAGGTTGATACATCTTCTTACAATGGCAAAGGTGTTAACGCTTTATTTAATGCTTTGTCACAAACTGAGTTCTCTCGCGTCTCGGCATGTGAGACTGCGAAAGAAATCTGGGATGTTCTACAAGTTACACATGAGGGAACAAACCTTGTGAAGATTCAAAAAATGCAAATGCTTACGAGCAAGTTTGACTTCATTTTCATGGCAGAAAATGAATCATTCACAGACTATTACACACGATTGCAAGACATCATGAATACATGTGCTAACTTGGGAGAGAAAATTCCAGAATCTAAAGTTGTAAGAAAGATTTTAAGGACTCTTCCTGAAAGATTTCGTTCCAAGGTTACAGCCATTGAAACAGTTAAACATCCGGACGAAGTCCATGTAGAAGAATTAGTTGGAGCACTTCAAACTTATGAAATGACATTTCCTACTAACTATTCTTCTGGAAAAGCATCCTCTTCTAAGTCTTCAGGTTTTGCACTGAAATCAACAAAAGAAGAAGACGCGGATTCATCCTCCTCAGACGATGACGAGAACCTATCTATGGAGGACTTTGAGAAGCAGCTTGCTCTCTTGACAAGGAAGTTTCGCCGAAACTTTCGAAGGGGTAATTCAAGCAAAACTCTATCCTTTGGAAAGTCGAAGAAAGGCAAAGGTTCTTCAAGCTACAAGTCAAGAAAGCAAGAGACTTTTTCTAAGGAATAGAAAAACTCTGAGGGACAAGTACAATGCTTCAAATGTCGAGGCTTCGGTCACATTGCAACGGAGTGTCCCAATAAGAATCCGGCAAAGAAGAAGGCGATGCAAGCCGTCACTTGGGATGACACCTCAACGTCTAATGAGTCATCTTCTAGTGATGATGAAAACAACGCAACGGCGTTCCACGCGTCCACATCTTCACCCTTCATGTGCTTAATGGCAAGTACATCCGATTCACTGTCCAACTCCTCCCATACTGAAAAGAATGCCATGGACGACGAATCGAGTGACTCCGAAGGTGAAGATTTTGCTATTGCCTACCATAAACTTTTGAGGGATTCAAAGAAATTGGCAAAGCAAAACAGGAGTTTGAGAGGGAGATTGCAGGATCTCGAAGAAGAAGTAAAAAATGCAACTTCTCTCTCAAACGCTCTTGAAGTGGAAAGGGATAACCTGATTAAAGCAAATGTTTCCCTTCTGGAGAAAAATGAGCATTTCGAGAAGGAACACGTAAAAATGGTGGATAAGGCGAATTACTTCTTGAAGCTCTACAACGAGGCTCAACAGGAAAAAATGGAAATGACAAAGACCATTTTCCAACTCAAGGATGACTTACAGCGATTTTCATCGGGAAGGAGTAAATTGGATAAGCTTCTTGGTCTTGGTCAAACAAACCGGTTCGGCCTCGGATACAATCGAACGGGAGACAGTCCTAGTTCGAGTAAGACGGTTTTTGTGCCTCAGTCGGTATCTCCTCCTCCGACACCGGAATTCACGACAAACAACGACAACAAGCCTACTTCACCCTCTTCGGGATCGTCAAGCACTAAGGTATGTTTTCGTTGTGGTTTTTCAGGGCACATAAGGAGAAATTGCAAGATGGGAGCGAAACGATCAACTCAAGCACCACTTGCAACGACTACCAAAAAGGTGATTCCCCGGAAATCAAAAGGAAATTTTTCAAAGGAAAAGAGCCTTGGTAGTTCACCTCGCAAGACGACGTCATCAAGGAGTAGTGAACAATCAAACAAGACGCTTTCACCGAAGAAAATAATCTCACATTCATTGCCAACGCAGTCCAAAAAGGTTTGGGTGCGCAAAGGTGAAATCTTCCCTTGTCTTGTTGTTAATATCTCCTTGCATGCTTATGACAATTCGTCTTGGTATCTGGATAGCGGGTGTTCCCGTCACATGACCGGTGACAAAAACTGCTTTCAAACTTTTGAGAAAATCTCCGGAGGACTTGTAGTTTTCGGAGACGGTCGTTCTTCCAAAATTGTTGGAAAAGGAACTATCGCTATTCCAGATGGCCCGGTTTTGAACAATGTGTTATTTGTTGAAGGCCTTAAGACTAACCTCATCAGTATTAGTCAACTTTGCGACAATAATTTTTCAGTTAACTTTTCTTCTGTCGAATGTATTGTAACTGATAAAGACCATGTTTTCTTCTTAAAGGGGGTTAGATCTGAAAATAACTGTTATGTTGTTCCTAATAAAATTTCTGAAAATTGTAACTTAGCCTCTTTGAATAATGAAACACTTTGGCATGAAAGGCTAGGTCACATTAATTTTAAGGAACTTGCAAGAATTTCAAACAAAGACGTGGTCAAGGGGGTTCCTAAACTTTCACTTAAAGAAAACATTTTGTGTGGCGGTTGTCAAAAGGGAAAACAATCAAGAACTGCACACAAGAACTTGAACCACGTTGGTACCAAACGACCTTTAGAATTATTGCACATGGATTTAATGGGGCCAACACGTCAACCATCTTTGGGAGGTAAATGGTATATTTTTCTATTGGTTGATGATTTCTCTAGATATTAATAGGTAGCATTTTTGAAAGAGAAAGCAGATACTTTTGATTCTTTTCACGAGATTTGCCATCATATTATGATTGAAAAGAATGAAAAGATCATTCGTGTTAGAAGTGATAGAGGTGGAGAATTCATAAATTCTAAATTCATTGATTTTTGCACTTCCAACGGCATTAAACATGAATTCTCAGCACCCTATACACCTCAACAGAATGGTGTAGTCGAGCGCAAAAACAGGGTTGTACAAGAGATGGCACGTGTTATGCTTCATAGCCGGAATTTACCGCTATACTTTTCGGCTGAAGCTGTGAACACTGCAGTCTATGTAATTAATCGAGTGTATTTGCGCCCAGGAACTTTAAATACACCATATGAACTATGGTTCTGTAGAAAACCAAATATCAAATATTTTCGTATCTTTGGGAGTCGTTGTTACATTTTGCGTGACCGTGAAAATCTTGGAAAATTTGACTCTCGAAGTGACGAAGGGATTTTCGTGGGTTATTCTACAAACAGTAGAGCATATCGGGTATTTAACTTGGAATCTAAAACAATGGTAGAATCTGTAAATGTTAAAGTAGATGAAGCTTTTCACTTTGCATCTGATAAATCTACCCCTGATATCTCTCGTGATGATGATACTCCTGCAAATGCATCTTCTCATAATAATTCTTCTGATAATGATGATGCATCTAATGGTTCTTCAAGTTTATCTGATGTGCAGGAATCATCACATATACCTCCGAGTACTCCGTTACCTCAAACGTTATGCATCTCTAAGGATCATCCTGAATCTAACATTATTGGAGACCCACAAGAAGGAGTCAGAACTCGGAGACAGCTGGTTTGTGGATTAGCTTGTTACGTTTCCATGATAGAACCAAAGAACGTCGATGAAGCTCTTCAGGATGACTACTGGATTGAAGGAATGCAGGAAGAGCTCCATCAGTTCGAACGAAACAAAGTCTGGGAATTAACGACGCCTCCGAAGCAACACAACGTGATTGGTACTAAATGGATTTTCAAGAATAAGAAAAATAAGGATGGTACCATCATCAGGAACAAAGCACGTCTAGTTGCTCAAGGCTATTCTTAAATAGAAGGTATAGACTTTGATGAAACATTCGCCCCTGTAGCTAGACTCCAGTCCATTCGTATCCTATTCGCGATAGCTTGTCACTTTAAAATAAAACTCTTTCAAATGGACGTTAAGAGCGCGTTTTTAAATGGGTTTTTGAATGAGGAAGTTTATATGGCTCAACCGAAAGGTTTTGTAGACCTTAAACTACCTAACTATGTTTTTCGTTTGAAAAAGGCTCTTTACGGTCTAAAACAAGCACCGCGAGCATGGTACGAAAGGTTGACAAAGCACCTTTTGGAGAAGGGCTATACTCGAGGGGGAGCAGATCGGACTCTCTTTGTGAAGCATTATCAGGATAACTTCATTGTAGCACAAATCTATGTCGATGACATTGTATTTGGTGCGATAAGAGATAATGATGCTTCTAAATTCGTTGAAACCATGGAGAGCGAATTTGAGATGTCCATGATGGGCGAACTGACATATTTTCTTGGATTGCAAGTGAAACAAAGTGAAGAAGGCATCCATCTGTGTCAATCCAAGTATGCAATGGAGTTGGTCAAGAAGTTTGGTTTAGAAAATTCTAAAGATTTTCCGACTCCAATGGGAACTAGCAACAAGGGATTGGGAAGGGAATCTCTTAGTGAAAATGTAGACGAGAAGCTTTACCGCAGCATGATTGGAAGTCTACTTTACTTCACGGCTAGTCGCCCGGACATATCCTTTAGTGTTGGGATCTGCGCGAGATATCAGTCAGCACCAAAGGAGGTTCACCTGAAAGCGATGAAACGGATCATCCGGTACATCAAAGGAACCGTAAATTTCAGAATTTGGTATCCTATGGGAACAAGTCTTGACATTGTTGGATATTCAGATGCCGATTGGGCAGGATCTGTGGATGATCGGAAAAGTACGAGTGGTGCATGTTTTTATCTTGGCCATTGCCTTGTTGCATGGCATAGTAAAAAGCAAAACTGCATTGCACTCTCGACTGCCGAAGCGGAATATATTTCAGCGGGTAGTTGTTCAACCCAACTCATTTGGATGAAAAGTGTGTTGAGCGACTTCCGAATTTCAGCAACTTCGGTAACGATTCTCTGTGACAACACCAGTGCTATAAACATTTCCAAAAACCCTGTGTTGCACTCAAGAACAAAACACATTGAACTTAGATATCATTTTCTTAGAGAGCTAGTTGAATCAAATATTCTTCAGCTTTCCTACATTTCAACTGAGGATCAATTAGTTGATATTTTGACAAAACCTTTGGATCAAAAACGATTTATTCACTTGCGTAAGGCAATTGGAATGCTTTCCTTGAAATAATCTCTTTTTGAAACCAATCCTTAGGTTAGGTTTTGTTTTTGTGTTTTTGTTCATTATCTATGCTTGTACATAGAATATTAATTGAGCATTAGTTATATTGACTTTAACTGCATCCTTTTATATATTTAGAAATTTATTATGCTTTTGATATCATAATATTTCAGTTGATGCAATGATCATTTATGTCAATTAAGTCATCTTTTAAGTGATCAAAGTCAATTTCTCTCTCAATGATCTCTTGGTATAGTTTTTATCTTATTTGACTATTTAGTCGAGTATGAAATCGAGATCAATCTTTGGTTGAGTACTTTATATTTTAAACAATTGATAGCTAATTGAGGGGGAGTTAAAGAAAAGTGTTATGCTCAAAAGATGTGGAAAGAGTTACATCCCAATGAGGAGTGTGAAAACTACCACCACATGGAGGAAAGAGCTACCACCTCGGTCGTCCGAGTACTGTGTGCAGCTACCACATGTATACCAAGCATGGGTTTTCAAGTTTGATTAAATAAAATGCATGTTGAAATACTTGACTCTGTCAAATTTCAAGGTTGGTATAAGGTGGGATTTTTAATGAAAGATGCTCAAAGAGCCACTCTCTTCAACAGATTGACTAGATACATTATCTAACATATTTGGGATTTCATACATCTATTGATCTTGGTATTTCATTTTCTTTACCAAATTGATGATTTGATAAAGGCATTACTCATAAGATCATGTTAGATGTGATTGAAGTTGTTCAACTTTAAGGGAATTAATTTTTATAAATTTTCGTTTCGCCATTTGGATATTTTTGATAGATTTTGCATAATCTATTTCTTGTTATATGAAACGATGATTTTCATTCAAAGTTGATACACAAAAGTGCTTACAATCTTTTTCTGGATTTTCTGAAATTTTTTTGAATTTTTCTGAAGAAAAAGTTTGGAGCCGGTCCGGACTGGACAAGCCGATCCGAACCCCTAACGCAGGTAATCCTGCGGGTAGCCGATCCGGACTGTATTCTTGAGGCAGTCCGGACCGCGGCTAGGGTTTTATATAGAACAAAAGGGTTTTGAATTTTCTTTACTTCAATCTTTTGTTTCTAAGCCTCTAGACCTTCTCTCTCTAGAAAGCAAAGATTTTGGAGCCTTCCCAACTCATCTTCTTCGAATCAAAGTGAGTTCTCATGATCAAAACTCGGTTTTTCACAGTTTTTTCACTTTTTGCTCAAAACGTGATGAAAATCTTGCATCATTTTCGTTTGAGATTGGTTTTTGATCAAACTTCTTTTGAAATAAGAATTCTGGGTAGATTAGTTTTGATTATATGCTAGGCTTTCTCTAGATAAATGAATTTTTGGGCTTCGATTTCTAAAAATTCGATTTTAGGGCATATTTTGAGAATTTTTAAAAATTATGGAATTGATCTATTTTTAAAATTCTTTTTGCAAAACTAATTTGATTCCTAGTCTCTCTACACGATAATGATTGTTTGGGTATAATTTTTTCAAATTTTTGAAAATTAACAATTTTTTGTGTTCTTGAGGTGTTGCTCACAGGACTCTTCTCTCACAAGCAACAACAGCAATGGTGATTATGTAGAACACCGGGATTTGGATGACGCACCGACCTTGCAGGATGGTGTGGTGCGGAGGAATTTGCCTTGGATGTGTCCCACTTGTGTTTTCAGAGGAGTTCGGGTTGATTTGGATCCCCGCGGAGGCCTCTGCTTGTTTCGGGCTTTGTACGCGTTAGGTGACTGGTACGGGAAGCTCCGACACCGCTATGGGTTGCAGAAAAATTGGGAAACACTTGGAGCAGGTGTACTTTTGATTTACAGCGAGGTTCGGGAGGTTCCGGACTGACGCGGAGGACCCGGAGGCAAAAAGTGAGTCGGAACTGGCATTTTTGGAGCCGGTATTTGATTTGAGCACCCCGACTCAACGGTCGAGCTTTTTGAGGAGAAAAAGCTGTGGACACGCGTACTTTTGATTTACAGCGAGGTTCGGGAGGTTCCGGACTGACGCGGAGGACCCGGAGGCAAAAAGTGAGTCGGAACTGGCATTTTTGGAGCCGGTATTTGATTTGAGCACCCCGACTCAACGGTCGAGCTTTTTGAGGAGAAAAAGCTGTGAGCGCGTGTACTTTGGAATTACAGCGGAGCTCGGGAGGTTCCGGGCGGCGGCGGAGGGCCCGAGGGCAAAAAGTGAGTTGGAGTTGGGTTTTTGGAATTAAGTTATTTAAGTTAATTATTTTTAATTAAAGCCTCTGCTTTATGAAACCCTCCCCTCCACCTCTGCAGCAAGGAAAAAAAAAAAAGAGAAAGAAAGAAAGAGAGAAAAGGAAAGATAAGGAAAGGAAAAGAGAAGAAGGAAGAAGAAGGAGGAATTGGAGAGGGCTCTTGAGCTTTTCTTCCCCGAGCGAGGGCGTGAAGCCGAGCGAGGTCGGCGAGCCTCGTGGAGGTTGGTTTTATTTTTTGATTGTGGTTTTTGCTTCTCTCCTCTCCTCTCTTTATTTGCTTTCCTTCTTTGCTGCTTGGGAGGGTTGTGTGCGGGTTGGTGGAGCTTGGCGAGCCACGCGCGCGCGGTGGTTGGCGGCGCGAGGCTGTGGGGCCATCGCTGCGCGGCCGCGTTGGAGCGACGCGCGCAGCTTGCGCCCTGCTGCCAAAATCTGGGCAGCAGGGCGCCGGTCCACCCTGGCTGTGCAGCAGGCCGCGCGGCATGCGGCCTGCTGCCGTGGTGCACTGCAGGCCGCGCGCTGGGCGCGCGGCACTGCAGGCGGGCCGCGCGGGTGCCCTCGGGGCCGCGCGGCACTGCAGGCCGCGCGCTGGGCGTGCGGCACTGCAGGCGGGCCGCGCGGGGTGCCCTCGGGGCCGCGCGGCACTGCAGGCCGCGCGCTGGGCGCGCGACACTGCAGGCGGGCCGCGCGGGTGCCCTCGGGGCCGCGCGGCACTGCAGGCCGCGCGCTGGGCGCGCGGCACTGCAGGCGGGCCGCGCGGGTGCCCTCGGGGCCGCGCGGCACTGCAGGCCGCGCGCTAGGCGCGCGGCACTGCAGGCGGGCCGCGCGGGTGCCCTAGGGGCCGCGCGGCACTGCAGGCCCCGCGCGGGCGGCCCTTGGGCCCCGCGCGGTGTGCAGGCCGCGCGCTGGGCGCGCGGCGCTGCAGGCCCCGCGCGGGCGGCCCGTTGGGCCCCGCGCGGTGTGCAGGCCGCGCGCTGGTCGCGCGGCGCTGCAGGCCCCGCGCGGGCGGCCCGTTGGGCCCCGCGCGTTGTGCAGGCCGCGCGCTGGGCGCGCGGCGCTGCAGGCGCCGCGCGGGCGGCCCGTTGGGCCCCGCGCGGTGTGCAGGCCGCGCGCTGGGCGCGCGGCGCTGCAGGCGCCGCGCGGGCGGCCCGTTGGGCCCCGCGCGGTGTGCAGGCCGCGCGCTGGGCGCGCGGCGCTGCAGGCCCCGCGCGGGCGGCCCGTTGGGCCCCGCGCGGTGTGCAGGCCGCGCGCTGGGCGCGCGGCGCTGCAGGCCCCGCGCGGGCGGCCTGTTGGGCCCCGCGCGGTGTGCAGGCCGCGCGCTGGGCGCGCGGCACTGCAGGCCCGCGCGGGCGGCCCCTTGGGCCCCGCGCGGTGTGCAGGCCGCGCGCTGGGCGCGCGGCGCTGCAGGCCCCGCGCGGGCGGCCCCTTGGGCCCTGCGCGGTGTGCTGGCCGCGCGCTGGGCGCGCGGCGCTGCGGGCCTCGCGCGGGCGGCCTCCTGGGCCCCGCGCGGTGTGCAGGCCGCGCGCTGGGCGCGCGGCACTGCAGACCCTCGCGCGGGCGGCCTTGTGCCGCGCGGACTTGCTGGGCGTCGCGCGGGCGGCCTTGTGCCGCGCGGACTTGCTGGGCGCTGCGCGGGCGGCCTTGTACCGCGCGGACTTGCTGGGCGTCGCGCGGGCGGCCTTGTGCCGCGCGGACTTGCTGGGCGCCGCGCGGGCGGCCTTGTGCCACGCGGACTTGCTGGGCGTCGCGCGGGCGGCCTTGTGCCGCGCGGACTTGCTGGGCGCCGCGCGGGCGGCCTTGTGCCGCGCGGACTTGCTGGGCGCCGCGCGAATGGCTGGGTTTTTGGAGCCGTGCAGCTGCGCCGCCTTTGCCGCGCGGGCTGTGACTTGGCGACGCGCCGCGGCGTGTGTGCGCGATGGGTTTTCCGCGCAACGCGCGGCGTTTCTCGTCGCCGGTTTGGTTTCTTTTGCCCTTTGTGAGCGCGGTTTTAGCCGCATGTTTTCTGATCCCGGTCCCTCTTCTTATCTCGCAGTTGTGGCATAGTGTTAGCTTCTCACGTGGCCGGTGGCGCGTGTTTTGCCGCGTGGAGCTGCGGGATCGCATCGGGACCTCCGTTTGGCGCACGGTTTTCGCGGATGGATCGCAGGTGGGTTGGTTTCTCCCAATGAACTACGGATTGCCCTTTATGCTTCCGAATGCAAAGGTATCGTATCCATACTATCAGGTAATTGCGGAACAGTCGTGTAAGTCGAGGGTTGTCGTTCCGACTTGGACACGAGTGTTAGTAACATTGTTAGAGTATACGAGTTGTCACTGGCTGAGTTACCAGACGTGTGGATACCACTGGCTGAGTTACCAGATGGGTATAAATCACTGGCTAAGTTACCAGATGAGTAGATACCACTGGCAGAGTTACCAGATGGGTATAAATCACTGGCTGAGTTACCAGATGAGTAGATACCACTGGCAGAGTTACCAGATGGGTATAAATCACTGGCTGAGTTACCAGATGAGTAGATACCACTGGCAGAGTTACCAGATGGGTATAAATCACTGGCTGAGTTACCAGATGAGTAGTTACCACTGGCAGAGTTACCAGATGGGTATTAATCACTGGCTGAGTTACCAGATAGGTAAGTATCACTGGCCGAGTTACCAGAGAGATAGTTATGCCCTGGCCGAGTCACCAGGTGGTTACTAGAAGGGATTGAGGTGGCCTTCTAGTGTCTTGTAGAGTTCTAGCAGTCCCAGTGCGGGGGCGGAAACTATGGGCGCCTAAGCCTACAGCCCGTTCTTGTTTGATAAGGGCTGTAGGGGGCGCAGACGTACGTAGTTTCCAGGCCTCCCTTGAGAGAGACTGAGAACATTACTTCCAGCATTGCATTGAGACATGTAGCGATAGATTCATTTCCAGTTATCATCTATCATCTATCTATCTATCTATTTTGTGTTTTTGTCTCCAGCAGACGAGTGGGTGTACCGTGGGTTTAGCTTTGGTACCCACTGAGATCTGACTGTTGCAGTAGATCTCACACCCGCTGTGATGACAGGTGTTCCTGAGGCGACCGTTTCCAGGTTTGGCTCGTTCGGATCTTTCTTGACCGAGGTAAGGGCGTAGCTGGCTAGCTCCTACCCGAGTCGGTGGTGTCGGTGTTAGTGTCACTTGTACTTTTTAGTTTCCACTTTTGTACCTTTAGTGCTTTTGTACTTATGTTGTGGGTTGCTTGTGGACTGTTGTACTTGGACTTTTCACCGCTTAGTGTTTCGGCTTCCTTTCAGCTCTGATACTTGTTAGCTATAGATCTCTTTTGCAGGTTAGACGCTTCGTCTGTACGGCAGTTTCCGTACAGACGGCGGATCTGTTGGCGAGCCCGGGGTCGCAGTTCGACCCCGGGGCGTGACAGATTAGGTGGTATCAGAGCCTAGGAATAGGGGCGTTGGGGACTTAGAGACCCTAGGCTTTTGTTGGACAGTGGGAAGACTGTCGTGAGAGACTGACCTTAGCGAGAGTCTTGTCGAGGGTGTACCTCCCCAGAGGATTGGGGTGAGTGACCTCGCATGTTATTTCTCTAAAGGTGATTGTGTTGGCTGCAGACACATAATGCTTTAGAAAGTTACATGTTTAGACTTTCGCTTGTTTGGGTCGAGACAGTCTTGGTCCTAATGTTTGTTGTTGCAGTGGTTTTTGAGCTTCCGAGACGCCGTGCGTCGCGAGGGCGTGTTTGACCTGGGATGAGGGCTTGTTTAGCGGCGAGAAGCTATGGATGGAGCCGAGAGGTCTTGAGAGATCCAGGCCCAAGCCAGTCCTGGTATTTGAGGCGTATGGGCCAGGAGGAGATACATGGAGCGTGTGATTGCACATGCTTTGGACCGAGAGCATCTCCCGCAGTAT